>CM077802.1:1837228-3037228 GCA_039737535.1 Lagodon rhomboides
AGTTCCAGTTTTCTTCTTAGAAATATAAATAACCACCATCTTCTCCATCTCTAACATCAGAAGGGACCGACTTTCATTAATAATAGAATGATTTAATCATTTTCCTAAGGTGTCAGTAAGAGATTTAATTAAACCCCTAAATCACAAATCCAGGAGCAGAGCCACATTTATCAGCTTTATGTCTGACAGTTGCTCGTGTTGCTTAATATGAAAAGCTGACATGGCTGTTAAGGTGCAGGATTAAGGGATTCATAAAAAAAAATATGTTGACCTTTTCATGTTTAAAGTAACGAAAATGACGTTCTGCAAGGGAAACGCTCTGTTGGCGACTGAATGGAGAAACGTGTCGCCAAATTCCGTTAACAAAACACACAATTATATCTGGTTTTGATTTCCCACAAACGGACATGTGTGAGAGAACAAGTATGAATATATTTTAAGACAATATCAGCGCCGTCCTTACATTCGGCATTGATATGATCAATAAATAGGCCCTTATTTTAGCACACATGAGTATTTTCTTACGTTCATACTGATTGGTAGCTTTCAGAAAAAACTGTGAAACAAACACATTTAATCTAGCTTTGAGTTCAAATGCTGCTCCTGCACTGGATCTGCTTACAGCCAACTGAACAGCAGCTACAATTATCGTTTATCTGCAATATTGCCCATTAACGAGATCTTAAATTGGCAGATTTTGGTATGAAGTTTGGCCTACCGACACGGTTCTCCACACAGGCGACGAAAGCGGCCAACTGTGTTGATGCAAATGCCAAAACAACAGGCGAGCAGCTGCGGCCACTCGGCAGCATCTTCTCCGGAGCTGCCATGCGGCTTCTCCTCCGAGACAAACCCTCGTTTTCCAGCCGTCAGAGGACACACAGGTGTAGAAATGTCTCCAAACTCACACACCACTGAGACCATTCAAACCTACCGCCTGCAGCTTGTGCCGAACGGCCGCCTTTCCGAGCGGCGGCGGCGGGTCGCCCTTCTTCTGCAGCCCCCTCCTCGGGTGCTCCCTGTCGGCTTTGTTGAGCCCCCCGGCTCGGTCCTCTCTCTTCTCCCGGCTCCGGGCGCCTCCGTCCCCGCCGGCAGAGTCCAGGCTGCTGAAGTTCCACACGATGAGAGTCTGGACCAGCAGGACGGCCAGAGCGGCGATCAGCAGGGCGGACTTGGAGCGCCGGGCCAGCCTGCGGGTACACGGGCTGCCGTTCATCTTTCTCCTCCTCCTCCCTCCGGCTCAAGCTGAGAGCCCCATCCGCTAAACGCCGACAGCGGGGTGTGAATGCTCCCCTACACGGCCTGAGAGGGGCTACTGGCAGGCAGAGAGGAGGAGGAGGAGGAGGGAGGGAGGGAGGAGGGAGGAGGGAATTTGGCAAAGGCTTGAAAAGAGGAGAGAGGTTTGGAGGTTTGGAGGTGGCAGAGAGGACACAGAGGCCCTCATGTGGCCATTAACGAGTCAACAGTTTAGAGGGAGCTTTTATTTGGACTTTTAGAGCCAATGACGTCGCTGTGAGGCAGGAGGCAGGAGCCAGGGCCGGAGCCAGCACCTCCAGGGCCCCGGGCACCACCTGACACCTGGAATATACCTGTACCTCATATACAATCTGTCTTAGCATGTTGTTTGAAGCATTTTACAAATAACTATGAAAATAAAACTGTTATGTTGTTTTGGAGAAGAAATTTGAACTCACAATATTAATGAGGTAATAATACAAACTCAGAAATGTTCCTCTGCTCCATGTTCTCAGAGGAACATGAGGCCCCACAACACTGTTTGAAGCTGGATTTATTCTATGTTATGTTATTTTATCAACAGTTTTGAAAAAGACATTTTTAATTAACTTGTTTTGCACAGGTACGCACCTCTGTGGTCGTTATAATTCTGGCAGCACCCTGCAGACCCACATTCCTACCTTATCTTCATTTTCGTTTTCATGACTTCAACTTATAATTAAACCTGCAGTATTTCCCGTAAATGTGTCCATTGTGCCAATTTTCACTTTCAACACTGACGTTGAAGGACACAAATGAGGATAAATAATGTATTTATCTGCTGTTTAACTGTTTATGGTGTTTTATCAACATTGAACTTTATCATTTATATGATTATCATATTCTATTTTATTGCACTGACATCTTGTAAAGACTTGTAAAGGCTTGAAAAGAGGAGAGAGGTTTGGAGGTTTGGAGGTGGCAGAGAGGACACAGAGGCCCTCATGTGGCCATTAACGAGTCAACAGTTTAGAGGGAGCTTTTATTTGGACTTTTAGAGCAAATGACGTCGCTGTGAGGCAGGAGGCAGGAGTCAGGGCCGGAGCCAGCACCTCCAGGGCCCCGGGCACCACCTGACACCTGGAATATACCTGTACCTCATATACAATCTGTATCTTAGCATGTAGTTTGAAGTATTTAACAAATAATTATGAAAATAAAACTGTTTAAAGCGGCTCTGTGTTGTTTTGGAGAAGAAATTTGAACTCACAATATTATTCATTTATTCATTCATTCAAGCTGGATTTATTCTATGTCATCTTATCAACAGTCTTGAAAAAGACATTTTTAATTAACTTGTTTTGCACAGGTACGCACCGCTGTGGTCGCACATCATGTACAGTTGCAGGTGAGTTGAGGGAATCAGGTTTGGCAACTGGCAGCACCCTGCAGACCCACATTCCTACCTTATCTTCATTTTCGTTTTCATCCCTGTGACTTCAACTTATAATTAAACCTGCAGTATTTCCTGTAAATGTGTCCATTGTGCCAATTTTCACTTTCAACACTGACGCTGAAGGACACAAATGAGGATAAATAATGTATTTATCTGCTGTTTATGGTGTTTTATCAACATTGAACTTTATCATTTATATGATTATCATATTCTATTGTATTGTATTGACATCTTGTAAAGACATTTTTAATTGTCATATTCAATAATCTTATTTTAATAATTATTTCTAACCCTTTGTATTATTGTTTATTCTTTTTTTATTTATTATTGTTTTAACCCATATTTTATGGCTGTCTTTTCAAAAAAAAAAACTTTTATCGGGAAGAAAAATCAAAGCAAATAACAGTGAAACCGACAGTGAAAGATAATGAAAATAACATTCAAAATAAATAATGAGATCCAAGACGTCTTCATCCATGCAGAACACACACACACACACACACACACACACACGCAGTATGCTCCAGCAGCTCTATGAATCTCACTCCGCTCGTCTGCTAATACACTTTCCACCAGATTAGTCTGATTTCATGCATATTGCAGAGAAGTGCCAGAAATCTAATTGAATGAACATCTAAAAATAGACGTGATTTCATCGCCCTCCGCTCGTTCTGTCTGGTTTTGTTCTCTCCATCTTCTTTCAGAGGCCTCGTTCCAGACGTCTCAGATCTGGATCTCTGTCCTCCAGAAGACTTTTTGTCTCTTTGTCTCCGTCTGTGTGAATTGTGTCCTCGTGTTTTGCCTCTTGTGTGGACGTGTCTGTCCTTCTGTCCTATATCTGGTCTCCATGGTGAAAACGTCACGTGGCTCAGGTGCTACCTGTTTTTTGGAAGAACCTGGAAGTTTCTTTACATTTTACCTGATCTGTATTGTAGACTGGGATTATAACAGACGAGCTCAGTAAATGTTGTGTGGACTACAAAATTTTACTCTAATGGAGACGATAATGACTCCATGAATCCAAAAAAGACGCTCCTTACATGTGCAGCGCTTGCCTTAGAAACACGATCTGAACCGTGAGTGATGAGGCTGAAGAATGAGAAGATGAGGGACAATAGATTTTATTTACATGCTTTGGTTCTTGGTACAAGATTGCTAACATCCAAAGGAAATATCCTGACAAAGATGATGTGACATGATTGGCAAGCTTAGCGCAAACACTGCAAACAGGATCACAGCTAGACAAGCTTTTACTTCTTCTTCTTACTGGTGGTGGCCCGGGTCTTGGTGGTCTTTTTAGCAGAGCTGGTCTTTTTAGCAGAGCTGGTCTTTTGACCGACGTCCGAGGAAAGATCACTGTCACTGTCATTTTCCAGCCACTGTAACGGCTGGTTCATGCTGATGCCAGCACCACTGTCGGGAAAGAGAAGGATTCAGTGCAGAGAAACATGATGCAAATAAAACAATGCAGGAAAGAAACTACAGAATGAATGAATGATTCAACAACACACTACAAACAGGGAAAACGGTTTCAAATACTCTAAAAAGATATTTTGATGTTTTTAAGAACACAGAGAATGTATCTGAGCTTCTCTCATTTGACATTTGTGGTTCTGAGTGTCTCAACAACCACTAGATGCATTGCAATTTAAAGGATATATCGCTAACAGACTAAACTAAGATGGTATAGGATAGGACACGTTATAGTCTGTACCTGGAAAACCCCCACGGCGATTCAAACTGGGGTAACATCCAACTGCTTTGAGGCTGCGGGTGGTATCCGCTGAGACAGCAGTTGTGGTGACAGGGCAGGGACCAATCGCTGTAGGACAGAGGAACAGTGATTCTCAGTGCAAAGAAGCATCACCAGCAAATCAAACCAAACATGAATTAAGGAATTCATGCACACAATCCATTTAAATCTCTGGATGTCTTTAGCCTGTAGCTTATCACAAAGATGAGTAGCAGAAGGAAACTGTGAGCCTGGCTACAGCCACGGTCGCTGGGAAGAGCATGGGGGGATCACTCTGACCCAAAACAGGCTGTGTTGCTTAGACATGAATGTGACTGGACATCGCAGTGCCTTTCCAGATGACGTCACATTGCGGCATGAGCTCAGTCAGTATACCAACAGGCGGAAAGTAGCATGACCCTGAGTGCTCACCTGTAGCTCGGTCCACTCCACGAGCTGTAGGGTTGGACTGGGCGTGGGCGTTCGACTGGGGTTGGGTTGATGACGCTGATGATCTTGATTCGAGCTGGATCCCAGACACAATCCTCCTCCAATCCGCTCGGCACCATCCCACAGTTGGGTGGCACCCAGGCGGTGTCGTAGCCGTAGTCATGCCATGTTGTCCGACGTGGGTGTTTTTGATGATTGATGGCGATCACTTTCCCCACATCGACTGAAACCTTAATGACGGCCCTGTCAGACTCAGGGTGATTCAGGGGATAGCGGCTGGCTTTCTTCAGGTCTCTGCTGAGGTAGACACCACGGCCGAGCATCCCACCTGAAGACTGACGGAAACCTGACGCCTGGATGTATTGAGCGTTCCTCCTGGTGGTACCATGGTACATGATGTACTTTCTACCACTGACCGGCTCATCGTGGCCGAGTTTAGTTACTCCAACAGGAGCATCGAAGTCATTTTCAGCCCACGTTTGCTGCTGGCTCATGTTGATCTCAGTATCACTGTGGGAGAGAGGTTTAGAGTAAAGAGTCTGTTCATCATAACATCAACATAACATCGTGTTTCAGTAAGGTTACTTCTGACAAACTGTCACACACCGGGGATTTGTATTTTTTTTATTTACAATGGTGTTGCACTCAAAAACTGTGGGGGGCGCCAAATACTTTACTACGTTACTTTATTTCATTAAGGCCTAATCTAATACACAATAAAACTTTCAAATCTGTTGGATCCACATTTTTATTTGGATGCACATCTAATTGTCTTCACTCACAGTGAGCGTTTGAGTTATAATCTTCACTTTGTGGGAGGTTTCTAAAATAAGTAGAGATAGATAAATAGATAATAAGCGAGACAGAAAGAGGGAGAGAGACTTTTGGAAGCTGAGTCAAATCATGAGGTAAAAAGTCAAATTATGAGATGAAAAGTCAAACTATGAGTTAATGAAAAACTATGATATAAATACTAATTTTTTAGGTAAAAAGTAAAAATATTTTGTCACAATTTCTGTTTTTTATCTCATAGTTCTGCCCTCCTATGAAAACATATCTATTTTTTAAACAAAGGCTTATTTTTTATCAACTTTTTTGTCTTTAACTGGTAGAAATGGTTTGTTATAGCATCCTCCTCTGAAGTGTGTCAGGTTTGGTTCTTGTGGAAAACATGTTTCGTTCAGCTTATTTGTATCATTAAACCTCTTTATTTGTGATTACAGTAATGGTTGTTGGTAATGTGTTAATGACCTCCACTGCTTTCATATCCTGGTTAGATAAGTCATGAATGTAAAAAAGAAATTAGGAGTCTCACATCCTGAGGACAGAAATTCCTATATAGCTTAAATGTTCTGAAAAAATCCCTGTCTCTCTGACAGACTGAGTAACATCATCTCTTCATATTCATCATATTTTCTGTTTCAGGGAATAAAGTGTGTTCACGTACCTTTCTCCAGGTTCCTCTGAGACTGCAGGCTATGAGTTCACTTGGCTTTTTATAAGGACCTGCAGGATTTGGGAGGGACCTTTAGGTAAAGGTGCATCCATCTTTGATTTTCACTCAGTTCTTGCACGATTCGATCACTTTCGTTTACAGTCATTCCATCCTGTCAGACAGATGAGTTGTGTAACAGCGAAGGCAATCAATCAAAAACATTTATTAAAAAAAGGAACAGGTTTGGCAACTGGCAGCACCCTTCAGGACAACATTCACACCATATTTTCTTTTGTGTTCATTTGGCTCACGCACCAGTTTTCATTCCAACGACAATTAATGTTTTATAATAAAAGCTGCAGCATTTCCCGTAAATGTGTCTCATTCAAACTTTCACTTTCAACACCGACATTGTAAAGATTCGGAAAAACAACGACATAAATCAGGTTAAAAAAAATGTATTTATGCGCTTGTTTTTTAATCATAACTATTTATCCTGTTTAATCAACATTGGATTTCATCATTTATATATCTATCATGTATTTATTTTATTTCATTAACATTTTTAAAGACATTTCCAATTGTCATATTTGATAATCTCATTTAATGGTTATTTTCTATGGTTTATTCTCATTCCTTTTTTTTCCAACCCATATTTTATTGCTGTCTTATTGTGCATCAATAGTAAAAAGTAGAATATCTGCCTCTGACTTGTAGTGGAGTTGAAGTAGAAATTGTCAAAACTTCTCCAACTTGTACTGAAGTAACTGAGTACAAGTTTTTATTTACATTCCACCACTGTGTGAGAACAAGGGCCATGAAGTTACTAAAGGATATAAGTATCAACCTAAATACTACACACGCCACCTTATACCACCTGTTGAAATAAAGTTTTAGATCAGAAGAAAAAATAAAAATATATCTTCATATTTCAAAATGTGTCTTAAAGGAACACATTTTTTTCTGCTCTCTCTTTGTTTGCATGACTGAATAAACTGAATAAACAAAGTGACCTTAAAGGACAACACAATTTATACCGTGGCGGACCCCGCCACCTTTCAAGCTTCAAACAGAGTTCTGGGACCGCAGCTTGGAAAACAGTTATAGCTTTACCAAATGAAGTTATCCTCATTACATTCAGGTAACCAGACAGAAACTTTAATATGACCAATTTGTTTCGCAGGTTACAGTGACACTTCAAACAAAATGCAATGTCATTCAGTTTCTCTCTGAATTTATAAAAATAAAAAAGATTACAATAACGCACAAAAATGCATAGACCCATGCTCTATATCCAGAGGACTGCTGGACTGGGAGTGGTTGGATGATTTTAGTGATCTGGATTCGATTTGGATCCCAGACACAATCCTCCTCCAAACCGCTCTTCACCATGCCACAGTTGGGTGGCACCCAGGCGGTGTCGTAGCCGTGGTCGTGCCAGGTCTTCTGATAAGGGTGGCCTTGACAGTTGATGGCGATCACTCTCCCCACGTTGACCAGAACCTTAATGACGACCCTGTCAGACTCGGGATGATCAATGGGGTAGCGGCTGGCTTTCTGCAGGTCTCTGCTGAGGTAGACGCCGCGGCCGAGCATCCCGTTTGTAGACTGCTGAAAACCTGTCCACATGATGGACTGGGCAGCCTGCTTAGTGGTGCCATGGTACATGATGTACGTTCTACCACTGACCGGCTCAGAGAGGCCCAGCTGACCGACTCCATCGGGCACATCGAAGTCATCTTCAGCCCACTGGTACTGCATGTTGGTTTCCCTGTCGGAGAGAGGTTCATCAGTGGAGAGACTTCAGAGGGGTTCCATGCAAAGACAATAAACATCAGTACAAACTGACCATACAGGAATGAAACCAGAATATACAGAAGTGATTAAATTTAAATCAAACAAACAGTAGAGTAAATTATTGATTGTCCTTGAATCAGCCTCCAGCACAGCGAGAGTTTCTGGGAGGCAGCTAACCGTCCTCCTGCTGCCAACACCGGAGGAAATGAGTCAGAGGCGCCGCTGGGCGTCTCCGGAGTGACTGTCTGTCCAATATCCAACCTAAACTTCACCTCGGTGGAGAGACACATTCAGAGCAACTGGAAGAGCAACTTTTCTCTCCTCCTGTTCACGGAGACAGGGACGACTCCACAGATGAATCTGGTGTGTTTTGTAATGAAAATCTAAACAAAGAGGCATTAACGGCATTAACAAACCCTAAACGTCATTATTCGAGGGTGTTTCTTACAAAGAGGACCTTTAATGTCCTCAAAAGGGGAGAAAGAGGATGGAAAGAAAAAAAGAGAGTGCACAGGAAAAGTCCTTCCCTTCACCTGTTTTGTGTTTTGTCTTCTAGTCTGTGACATAATATACAGATGGAGTTTTCAGGCCGCGGGAGCGCGCACAGCAGCCCGTTGAGCGGCAGCGCAAAAACGTCTGCTTTTCTCTAGATTAACCGGTCATAATATGCTGATACACACAACTGCATTACAATGTAATCAGAGCAAAGGCATGTGTCTTCAAAAGTTTAACGTTTGTTGTTACGTAGGCTAATTATTACAACTGTGACCAAAAGAAGTGTAGTTTGTGGCGAAATCAGACAATTACGTGATATACGTGTCTGTGCTTGGTATGTCTGATGACTTTGTTTAGCCCTGTCTTCGGAAATTAGACTATAATGATTATGGTTTATTGGTGGGTTTTCAATAAAGATATGATAACTTTTGCAATGATCCTCGTAACTCTGCATTGTTTTTATCTGATCTGGGCACTATACAGAGCATTTGCTTCCCATGTTTGGATGTGTTTTGCAGTTTTCAATCAGTTTTCACCTGTAAAAAATTGATTGAAGGCCAAATACAGTTAATGAAAGGTGATTTCTGCCTAAATATGACTTGATCTCATTCATGAGCTTCATAATGTAAAGATCTGAGCTCACAGGACAGCTTTGAATCCTTTTAAAGGACCATTACAACACAAAATGGGTCATTTCACCTGCCAAAAATTGATTGAAGGCCAAATACAGTTAATGAAAGGTGATTTCTGCCTAAATATGACTTGATCTCATTCATGAGCTTCATAATGTAAAGATCTGAGCTCACAGGACAGCTTGGAATTCTTTTAAAGGACCATTACAACACAAAATGGGCATTTTCACCTGCCAAAAATTGATTGAAGACCAAATACAGTTAATGAAAGGTGATTTCTGCCTAAATATGACTTGATCTCATTCATAAGCTTCATAATGTAAAGATCTGAGCTCACAGGACAGCTTTGAATCATTTTAAAGGACCATTACAACACAAAATGGGCATTTTCACCTGCCAAAAATTGATTGAAGACCAAATACAGTTAATGAAAGGTGATTTCTGCCTAAATATCTGCCAAAATATAACTGATGAGTGATATGAAGTGACTTTGAGGCAGAGCACCCCTTTCAGTCCAACATCAGGAGCTGGAAACAATATTTGGCAAGTGTAAAAATGCTATTTATGCATTGCATTGGCCCTTTTAAGGCATACAGGCAGCACATGCACCATGCTCATGCACACTTAGTTAATTAACAGGCCTGCTTAATTGACATGTGCATGCATAGGCTGTGAGGTGCACTTCAGTGATTTCACTTTATTTCATCAGTCATCATGGATCCCTGTGTATATGACCAGATAAAGTGTTTTTTGTTTGATGGAACCCTACCCCCAGGATTTTCTACAGTCGAGCAAAGTAATTTTCACCGGAAGACAAAGACTTTTGAAGTGCAAGGTGAGATGGGTCCTCAAGCTGAATTCTTCGACCTAACCTGAGTATACATAGAAAACTCAGTTATCCAACAAAACAATCTATCTGTTTAACCAAAAACACAAATTCAGGCTTTTCTTACAATAATAAAATTAAAGATTAATATAATTTATGAGCCCCTCGGACGCCCCTCATGTATACTCAGGTTAGGTCGAAGAATTCAGCTTGAGGACTCATCTCACCTGGCCATGGGCGTAGGTTTGGTTTGAAATGTGCTGGGGACAGAGACGCATTCGGAAGTGCATTTTCAGAAGTGCTGGGTACAATGAGGCGCATTCATTTTTCCCCCTTTCGCGCAGGTCGTGTTAATTAATAAAAAAGTATACAAAACTGTGATGATATCCGACACGTTTTATAAAGAAGAAAGTTTTCAAAAAGCATTAGACTTTTGACCCATTATCTTTCTGCTTCATGTGACATGGCTCATTGCATCAGATAAAGTAAAGAGTAGGTGATATGATCCAGTGTTTCCCCGAGATTCTTTTGTAACAGCGGTGCTCTGAGTCGGTAACCTAGCAACGCTTGGGGGGTCCGGGGGCCTGCAGCCCCCCCGGAAGAAAATTTTGATAAATAACCCTTTAAATGGTGACTACTGGTGAGATTTTTGAAAAAAAATTGACAGATTGAGACTCACAAAATGAGTCTCAATCTTACAAATGACGGTCGGCTACACGTCATGATGGTGACGTCGGTGTGTTTTCAAGGTGTTTCCCCGGTGTCCCCCCTGTCAATCTAAACCCGCGGACAGTTTATAATCATATGGATGCTGTTATAATGTGTAGTGGTTGAGATCCTGACCCACCAAACATCCTGGAAAGTGTCAAAGTTACGTGTTTCGCTATAAATTACATAAATAATCACCATCAGTAGCCTAAACTGGACTCGCAGCAGCAGCAGCTACAGCTGTGCCTGTGCGGATGGAGATTTTTGTGCATCTGTTGGCATCTGTCGCTCAAGAATTAGGCTATATGTGTTATGAACTATACTAAATTGAGCTCGAGGTTTTCAAAAAAAGTGGTGGGTACAAAATGACTCATGACGAAAACTGATAGGTACGCGTCCCCACCGTATTCTACGCGCCTGCACCTGGCACTTCAAAAGTCTTTGTCTTCCGGCGAAAAATTGGGGGGTTGCGTGTCTGCTGCGGAGGCTCCGGAGCGCCGCAGCGTCGCAAAGATTCAACCGGTGGAAACTGATTGACTTCCGGTACTGACGGAGTTAAATAAAATTAAACTTTGGTTCGATGTTTCCTTGCTATCTGAGCAGTACGCTGGGCTGCAGTAAAAATATTTACACATGAAAATGCATTTTTTTCTCACAGTCATCTACCAGTTAAACGTGTTATGTGGTGAAAACTGCTCTCCACCTACATTATCAGCTTGACGTGCTCATCTTCTAACTAACGGCAGCGGCCGGTAACAACATCAGCGTCCGACTCGTGTGTGACAGTTGCCTACAGCAATAGTGCGTGTTGTTGATGACGCGCAGCACGTATTAACAACAGACTGCGGGTCGAGCTGCTGTTTTATTAAAACAGTCGCGCTACTCTTGACTCTTCAACTTAAGTAGACAGTCAGATTCACGTGTGATTTATTTTGAGTTTATGTACCACAATTTAAGATAAAAACGGTTACGGCCTTAGATTAAAACTGTCCATGTGACCGTCTACAGCTCTATTTCTATTAAATGTGTTGCTGTTCATATTGTAGTGGAGTTTGCCTTCATTCATAAACGTACATGCCTTTGATTTAGGTAATGTTATAAAGTCCTGACTTTATAATTCTCATTCACGTAGTATTGACTATATAAAGTGTAAAAGTGCAGACTTTTTTTATGGGAAAAAGTGTGTTCACGTACCTTTCCTCTCCAGGCGCCTCTAATCGTGCAGGCTGTGAGTTCACTTTGCTTTTTTGGAGGGACCTCCAGGTTTTGTGCAGAGATCCCACAAATATGTGTTCTTCGTTGAGTTTCGTTTCTCTTGCACTGTTTCTTAAGTTTCAGTTACAGTCAGACAGGATGTACTTATTTGGGTATGAGGGTCGGTTTTCTTCCTGCCAGTCAGCAGCATATGAACAGTGATTGGAGAACATGGGATCAATACGACTCTCCCACTTTATTAGGCCACAGATGTTAGTTTTTCCAGCTGGGTGCCTGTGAGAGAGAGGAAAACATATCTTTCATATGATGTTATTGTTCAGCTTTTAGCTTTGAAGCTACAGTGAAGATTTTAGCTTAAAAAACATGTACGGTTTCTCAATTGTTTTTTCCGTTTTAAAACAAGTCTCCAGCTATTTCAGTTGTTTGCTGTGAAGGAAAAGCTTCATCTTTGGGTGAACTGTTCCTTTAAGGCATCTAACGTCCTCGTGAATCACAACACCTGGCAGGACATGAAACTCTCAGTCAAGGCTGTTTCTCAGTCGCTGAAATCAGGGGAGTCTGGAATTTCCGAAAGGCTCATCTTATCTGCACTCAGACCCTCCAAACATAATAATGCAAAGTGTGAAGGCTGAACAGCCACATGACAGCCTAAATCAAACATTCCTCCATATGAGTAAATCTCTACCACAGCTACAAAACACTTGTGTTTTCAGACACAGTCATAAAACTAGTGCCTCTGGCAGAAAGCTGACATCACCAGCAGCCTCGATCTTTGCTCAAGTATGAGTCAGTTTAGTGTTTAATCAAGTTTAAAAGTACCCCCTCCCTATTCTAAAGGTGTGTGTGCAGATGCATTAATAACACTTATTTGCTGTTTGGGTGGGTGACGGTTTTCTTTCGCCCGAGTTGAATAATAATAATAAAAAAACGACCTAAAGCTGTGACTCATCACTCAAACAAACACTTTGTTGTTTGGTACTAAAAAAAGATGCAATTCATAATTTTACTTGAATGATTAAAGTGTAAAACAGCAGCTGAACATTCTGATCTCAGGGAATGACTGATCTTAAATATACTGCCACGCTTTCACCAGTCTTCTTGACTTTATACATTGTGCTATATTTGGCTTACTTCCTGTATGTTTTGAGTGAAAATGCAACTTCCCAATGTGTAGAATTCTAATTCACTTTTACCAGTAAATCAGTTTATGTATCCTTGGTGTTTGCTCTGACTTGTGCACTTTTTTTATCATACATAAACTATCAAAAATAAGAAATTACAGCTCACAGCCTGAGTCAAAGAACACTCCTTTAGCAGCTAACGTTACACGAAGCACCAAACCCCTGAGCCAAATAAAACAGCTGCAGTGGCAGCAGCGCCTTCCTTTATCATGCAAAGCACTGTTTCAGCAGCTAAGGTTGGCATAAAGCACGCAGCCCCGGAGTTAAAGAACAGTGCCGTGGTGGCAGCACACTTCTTTATGCTAAAGCACTTCCTAACAGCTAACATTAGCATGAAGCACACATCCTCCAAGCTGAAGAACAACACATTCCTTTAGTGGCTAACGCTAGCACAAAGCCCCTGAGCTAAAGAACAGTGCGTTTATATGATTGTGGCATTTTGGCATTTAACAGAGGTGTTAATTAGTCAGTCAGTGTCGATGTAGTCAGGCGCTGTAAGTTCATGTGTTGATGTGGAGGAGTGGCTCTAAAGGAGATAAGATTGCAGTGTACTCTGAGAGGAAAGCTTTGGGATATCCTCTACCTCCCACACCTTTACATCAAGGATGAATGAACACATTTATGTGACGACAGTAGAAGAGCTCCACTGCATTAACCGATGACACATAAACCTCGTTGTTTCTGCTCAAATTTACAAAAAAGTTAAATGTGAGTGTTCTTTACATCGCTGCCTCTTCAACTGCTGCTCTCAACTTTGGTGTTCCTATTTAATGCTTCAACAAAACCAGACAAGAGCTCAGATTTAACATGACCAATTTATTCTGACAATGACACAGTTACTAAATAAAATGTCATTTACTTTTATCCAAATATACAAAAATATATTTGAAAATACAAAATTAAATTGGTAGCCGTTCGGAGAGCTCACTTGTAGCCATATGCTCCATATCCAAAGGATTGGACTGGGAGTGGGTTGATGATTTTAGTGATCTGGATTCGATTTGGATCCCAGACACAATCCTCCTCCAAACCGCTCCTCACCATGCCACAGTTGGGTGGCACCCAGGCGGTGTCGTAGCCGCGGGCATGCCAGGTCTTCTGATAAGGGTGGTTTTGGCGATTGATGGCGATCACTCTCCCCACGCTGACCAAAACCTTAATTACGGCCCTGTCAGACTCAGGGTGATAAATGGGGTAGCGGCTGGCTTTCTGCAGGTCTCTGCTGAGGTAGACGCCGGGGCCGAGCATCCCGTCTTCAGACTGGTGAAAACCATATCTGAGGATGGCTTGAGCGTTCTGCCTGGTGGTACCATGGTACATGACATACTTTCTACCATCTATTGGTGCAGAGAGGCCCAGACGACCTACGCCAGGGGGCACGTCAAAGTCATCTTCAGCCCACTGGTACTGCATGTTGGCGTCAGTATCACTGTAGGAGAGAAGTTTATTACTGTTCAGATTCCACTCAAACATAATAAACCTGAAAGTCGATATCATGTTAAAATATGACTAAAGTCACCCACATGAATAGAACCTGAGTAAAAATCTTTATGTGTCAAATATTAACTAAGTAAGAGTAATTATACACTGTAAACTAGGAGTTGAATAATTATCGATTATTAGGTCAGATATTAAGCATTTTTCTGATTATTTTAATCATTCTTTATTATATAAAAATTCTTGACAAAATATTTTCATCTAAAAATGCATTACTTTGGCTCTGATGCAGCAGAGTGGAAGAATAAAGTAGCAGAAAATGGAAATACTCAAGTAAAGTACAAGTACCTCAAAATTGCACTTAGTTACAGTACTTCAAATCAAATCAAATCAATTTTATTTATATAGCCCAAAATCACAATCACATTGCCTCGATGGGCTTTACAATTTGTACAGTGAACGACATCCTCTGTCCTTAGACCCTCGATCGAGTGAGGAAAAACTTGCCATGTTGATGGAAAAAAAAACCTTTTAACAGGGTAAAAAAAACAATGGAAGAAACCTCAGGAAGAGCCACAGAGGAGGGATCCCTCTTCCCTCTCTTACTTGAGCAAATGTACTGAGAAATGTACCGTCTCCCTCTTTGATTAAACACGGTTCAACATGCGCATTTATATCAGACAAGAACATCAACATATTGTGCTGAAGGTTCCATTAAAAGCAGACGAACATCATCTCCTCATACACGAGTATTGATCATTTTAACTATAAGAAGTGTGTCCACGTACCTCTCGAAGTTCCTCCAGGAGTGACGGCTGTGAGTTCACTCCGTTTTTAAAAAAGGGCGTTCAGGATTTGGGCGGAATTTCCTGAAATGTGCTTTCAGTTTCGTTTCACCTCTATGCTCTATTTTTTGACTTGGTTTACAATCTAACAGGATGTGCTTATTTGCGTGTGGTGAACACAACAGTGACGTTGGGATTTCAAGGCCTTATGCGCAGATGTGAGCATGGGAGTTATGCAGCTCTGCAGGCCTCAACTATTCGGTCATTAGATGTGTACTTTTACTTCTGTCATGCTCATGTACAGCAGCCGATAAGCTGTGTAACAGTCACAATCACCAGAATAAATGTTTGCATTATATGTTTCTGCAAACCACAGATATGACAAAACTTTAGGTTTTCTTAATGCTGGGACAAATTTATTTAATATTTTAGTTCTGGTTATGTTTAGGAACAAGGGTCACTACAGAAGTTTTGGATTAAAATAATTGTTTTTGTTTCAGTTTTTTTTATTTTATAAATTCATCCATTCTCAGCCAAATAAATGTAAAATCAGTCCAGTCTCCATCTTTAGTCAATGAAATGATGTCGTCAGCACTGACTCTGTACATTAAGCTTGCAGTGTACTCTGTGAGGAAAACTTTTGGATCCTATCCTCTACCTCCCACACTTTTACATCAAGGCTGAATGAACACATTTATGTGACGACAGTAGAAATGTAAAAGCAAGATGGCTGATCACACACAGTTCTCCCTCTGTGAGCTCCACTGCATTAACCGATGACACATAAACCTCGTTGTTTCTGCTCAGATTCTCTGCTCACATTTACAAAAAGGTAAAATGTGACAGATCATGAGTCACCAGTCACAAAGCTTCTCTGTTCTTTACATCACTGCCTCTTCAAGTGCTGCTCTAAACCTGCTTCAACAAAACCAGACAGAAGCTCAGATGACCAATTTATTCTGACAGTGACACAGTTAATAAATAAAATGTCATTTACTTTTATCCAAATATACAAAATTACATTGGTAGCAGTTCGGAGAGCTCACTTGTAGCCAAACACTGGGGCGAAACTGGACTTTTATGCAAAGTGTGGCCAGAGGCAAGGCTTTATCAGGCGGTCCATATACTAATAAAGGAAAATATTGTGTTACTCTAACCTGGTACCTGGTAACTGGTAAGGAACATGCCTTCTTGACAATTTCACAGTTTCACTTCTCATCCAAAAGGCCTCTTAAGTTCGGACTGGAGGGGAGTTGCAAGCTTTTAAACTCTGTGTGAGTGTCCTTATAGAGTCATTAAGGACACGTGTGAGCTCTGAGTTTCAGAGTCGTTATGGCCACTTGTGGGTCGTTGGTCAAACCGGCTGTTGTAACCAGGGCCTAGGGGAATCCCTGGCGCAAGAAAGAAATGAGGCTCCCCTCTTCCCATCCCACAAGCACCACCAGCAGCTAAGCAATTTTAAAGGTTTTATTCAAAAACACATCTCAAACACAATCGAACACGCTGGCAGTCTGGCTGACAGAGGAGAGCGCCACAGGAACTGGGAAGAGGCCTTTAAACTCCTGGCTTTGAGGCTGGAACCAATCAGCTCCCTGGACAACCTACAAACACACCTGCAACCAATCACACACACACACAAAGGTAGAAGAGGGGTATTTAGGCAGCGGTGGAAGAGGTGGAGTTGCTGGCATCATGTTGCAAGACCAAGGACATAGATTTCAGGAGGGAGAAGCAGAGGTCCCATTATGCACCACTAAAGATCTACGGGACCCTGGTGGAGAAGGTTAGCAGCTATAGGTACCTCGGAGTTCATATCTCTGAGGACCTAACATAGACAACTCACATCACCTCACTGGGGAAGAAGGCTATGCAGCGCCTGTATCGCCTCAGATGTCTGAGGAAATTTAAGATTTCCACAGGGTTGCAGAAAACCTTCTTCTCTGCCGCTATCCAGTCTGTCATCTCTGGAAGCATCATCGCCTGGTATGGCAACTGCAGAGCGTCCAGGACAGGAAATCTCTCCATAGAGTGATCCGATGTGCTGAGCACATCACAAAAACTGCATTGCCCTGCCTTCAGGACATTTAGACCAGGCGGCACAGGTCCAGAGCAACCAGGATTATGAAGGACATTCACCACCACAACCATGAACTGTTTGTGAAGCTGCCTTCTGGCAAGCACCTACTCAGTGTCATGGCGAGGACTGAGCATCGGAGGAGCAGCTTCTTCCCTCAGACCTTTCGGACAATAATTTCTCTTCTTAAATACTTGTACTTGAAAATACTTTCCTTCATCATTGCTTTTTATTTATATCTAATTCTTGTTTATAATATGTATATATATTTTTTCTATTTAAATGTATGTCTGTAATTTGATTTCCGTTTTCGGTTTTACTTTCTTATTTAAATTTTATTTTCTGGTTGCACTATTTTTGTTTTTTCCTCACCAGTTTTACAGCTAGTATTCCAGATTTTCATTATCTTTTTTTTTTGTTTAAGTCGATTGCTAGTGGGTGAACTGGAGCACCCAGCGAAAACCCGTATGGAAATCCAGGGAACAATGTCACTCAAAGACACCCCTCCACGGACGGCTGGGGGATCCAGCTATCCAACTGTTCAATTCTCCACATTGTTTTTTTGTGTATTTTTTTTTTGAAAGCAAATGCTAGTGGGTGAACCGGAGCACCCGGAGACAACCCGTAGGACAACCCAGAGAATGATGTCACTCAAAGACACCCCTCCAGCTGTTCAATTCTCCACATTGTTTTTTTTTTGAGCTTCGCCTCATGAAGGCAGCTTGAGAGGCGCTCTAGAACATCTGGCCTCACTGTACACCATGAGGCTTACAAAGACCATGTCAGGGAATACAAGGAGGCCCTCTCTAAGGCAAAGACAATCTACTACTCCAAGCTTATCAATAACCAACAAAACCACCCCAAAAAACTTTTCACAACCATTAACCGTCTCCTGCGCCCCCCCCGACACTCCCCAACCCTCTGACGCAGTGGACCTGTGCTCCAGGTTCCTGGACTTCTTCCACAACAAAGTGGAAACCATCCACAACCACCTCCTCCAACACTCTACGTCACTCTCTCACACTGCCCATCATCTTGGTGTTAACACCCTGCAGTGCTGTCTCTCCTCTTTTGCCACACTGGACGCTGACCAGGTGCGTGACTTAGTGTCCAAAGCTAAGTCCTCTTCCTGCAAGCTGGACCCCATGCCTACCTCCCTGGTGAAAACCTGCCTACCTGTTATCTGCCCCCTCATTGCTGACATCATCAACTGTTCGCTGGATTCTGGTGTGGTGCCCACAGGCTTCAAAACTGCAGCAGTCATCCCCACCCTGAAAAAGCCCGGTCTGGACCCTGATGACCCCAACAACTATCGCCCGATCTCCAACCTTCCTTTCCTAAGTAAAATCCTGGAAAGAGCAGTGGCTTCCCAGCTCCAACACCACATGGCCCACCATGAGCTCTTTGAACCCCTTCAGTCTGGCTTCAGAATTCACCACAGCACCGAGACTGCCCTCATCAAAATCACTAACGACCTCCTCACTGCCGCCGAAAATGGCCTCATCTCCATTCTTATCCTCCTCGATCTTTCAGCTGCCTTTGACACAGTATCCCATTCCATCCTCCTCACCCGTCTTGCTGAGCTCATTGGGCTCGGTGGCTCAGCCCTCTCCTGGTTTCAGTCCTACCTCACCAACCGCCAACAATATGTCACTCTGAATGATGCCACCTCCACCATGGCACCAGTCAACCACGGTGTTCCCCAGGGATCTGTGCTCGGCCCTTTACTCTTCACCATTTACATGCTCCCCCTTGGTCAAATTATTCGTCATCATGGTCTCAGTTTCCACTGCTACGCTGATGATACCCAACTTTACATCAGCACCAAACCCTCAACTCAGCTTCCACCTGCTCCACTCATCAACTGTCTGCAAGAATTGAAAACCTGGATGACCTCTAACCTACTCAAACTGAACAGCAACAAAACTGAGCTCATGGTCGTGGCCCCAAAGCCACTGCTCAGGAAGGTTGGGGATCTTCTTCTGGAAGTGGATGGCTGCTCCATCACCCCATCCCCCATAGTCCGCAACCTGGGTGTCATCCTCGACCCCACCCTGTCATTTCAGCCCCATATCAACAACATCACAAGATCTGCATTCTACCACCTGAGAAACATTGCAAGACTCCGACCCTCACTCTCAGACTAGTCACTGAAACCCTCATCCACTGCTTCATCTCCACCCGTCTGGACTATTGTAATGCCATCCTCACAGGTCTCCCTTCCAAAACCTTGGACCGTCTGCAATATGTCCAGAACTCAGCTGCCAGGGTTCTAACTGGCACTAAGCCCTGGCAGCACATCACCCCCACCCTGATGCAGCTCCACTGGTTACCAGTCAAGT
Source organism: Lagodon rhomboides (assembly GCA_039737535.1). Classification (NCBI taxonomy): domain Eukaryota; kingdom Metazoa; phylum Chordata; class Actinopteri; order Spariformes; family Sparidae; genus Lagodon; species Lagodon rhomboides. The sequence continues at coordinate 1,857,009 of CM077802.1, forward strand.
CCCGGATCAAGTACAAAATCCTCCTACTCACCTTCAAGTCCCTACATGCTCTGGCCCCCCGTTACCTCTCTGACCTCCTCCATCCTTACACCCCCCTGCGGTCCCTCAGGTCATCTGCTAATAACCAGCTGGCAACCCCCCGCACCAGACTCAAGACCTTTGGGGACAGGGCCTTCTCTGCGTCCGCCCCCACTCTGTGGAATCAGCTCCCCCTCCATATCCACTGTGCCACTTCAGTGGAGTCCTTTAAAAAGCTGCTGAAGGCGCACCTCTTCTCAGAGGCCTATGGCCTCTGACCTGCCCGCCCCTCCTGTGTACTCTCCCATTGCCCTTCTCCTACTTCCCCTTTCTTTTTTTTTCTTTTTGTGAAGCGACCTTGGGTTTCTTGAAAGGCGCTATATAAATTCAATTTATGATTATTATTATTATTATTTGTCTATTTTTTTTAAAAGCAAATGCTAGTGGGTGAACCGGAGCACCCGGAGACAACCCGTAGGACAACCCAGAGAACGATGTCACTCAAAGACACCCCTCCACGGACGGCTGGGGGGGGAGGGCAGCTGTCCAGCTGTTCAATTCTCCACATTGTTTTTGGGGTATTTTTTTAAAAGCAAATGCTAGTGGGTGAACCGGAGCACCCGGAGACAACCCGTAGGACAACCCAGAGAACGATGTCACTCAAAGACACCCCTCCACGGATGGCTGGGGGGGGGAGGGCAGCTGTCCAGCTGTTCAATCCTCCACATTGTTTTTTGGGTATTTTTTTAAAAGCAAATGCTAGTGGGTGAACCGGAGCACCCGGAGACAACCCGTAGGACAACCCAGAGAACGATGTCACTCAAAGACACCCCTCCACGGACGGCTGGGGGGAGGGCAGCTGTCCAGCTGTTCAATTCTCCACATTGTTTTTTGGGTATTTTTTTAAAAGCAAATGCTAGTGGGTGAACCGGAGCACCCGGAGACAACCCGTAGGAAAACCCAGAGAACATGGTCACTCCACTCAGGAGACCCTGTCAGACCCACATCTGGGCTATCTCTTCCACTTTTTCTGTTTCTTCAGTTGAAAACTGTCCTGGTTAGGGTCAGTTAGTCCTGTCTAAAAGGGACAAGGTACTCCAGGGTCTAGGTTGCAGTAGGTGTGCTGACGGTCCATGAAAAGGTTGTAGGTCAGTGAAGAGGCCAGTACACTCCCAGAAACAAGTGCGCCTGCAGTGGTGAGGCCAACACCCAAACCCATCAGTAGACATTTAGCAGAGCGGCGCCAGAAACTACTGGTCTGAACCTCAGCAGCTCGGGGTTCTGCCAAAAGACTATTTTGCTGACTGATATTCTCAACACCAGACAAGACCTCCTCCTCCTGCCTCATCTCTAGCAGGTCTCTAAGATCACAGATGCATTGGTTCATATCAGTTATTTCAGTGTTGAGCTCCTCTACCAGTTGCTGATTGAACTCAATTTCCCGATCTTTATCAAAGATTTGTTGCTCAGCCACATCCAGTAGGCACTGAAGATCTTGCACAGCTGTTTTTAGGTTTTTGTTGTTTTCGTTTTGTCTCTCTATCAGAGACTCATGTTGAGACAGCTTGTTGGCGATGCTGACATGCTGCTGCTTAAGACAGTCTTCACTTTCCTTAAGAACATGCACTGTGGCCTTCAGCTGATTAATCTCTGCCTGGTTTGTCTCATTTAGACCTTTAAGTCGGACCCTCTCAACAGTGAGGTTGTTGATGTCCTCATTCAGAAACTTCTCTTTGTTCTGAAGACTCTGCAATGCCACCCTCAGCTGTTCAACCTCTGTGTGGTGTTCCTCCCTGAGAGATTTAAGTTGGTCCCTTTCAGCGGTGAGGTTATGACACTTTTCAGCCCAAAGTGAACGTTGTTGACTGAAATTCTCAACACCAGCCAAGACCTCCTCCTGCCTTGTCTTTAGCTGGTCTTTAAGATCACAGATGGATTGGTTCATATCAGTTATTTCAGTGTTGAGCTCCTCTACCAGTTGCTGATTGAACTCAATTTCACGGTCTCGCTTTTTTATGAGCTCATCTTTATCAAAGATTTGTTGCTCAGCCGCAGTCAGTAGGCACTGAAGATCTTGCACAGCTGTTTTCAGGTTTTTGTTGTTTTCGTTTTGTCTCTCTATCAGAGACTCGTGTTGAGACAGCTTGTTGGCGATGCTGACATGCTGCTGCTTAAGAGAGTCTTCACTTTCCTTAAGAACACGCACTGTGGCCTTCAGCTGATCAATCTCTGTCTGGTTTGTCTCATTTAGACCTTTAAGTAGAACCCCCTCAGCAATGAGATTGTTGATGTCCTCATCCAGAAACTTCTCTTTGTTCTGAAGACTCTTCAGTGCCACCCTCAGCTGCACAACCTCTGTGTGGTGTTCCTCCCTGAGAGATTTAAGTTGGTCCCTTTCAGCAGTGAGGTTGTCACACTTTTCAGCCAAAAGTGAACATTGCTGACGGAAATTCTCAACGCCAGCCAAGACCTCCTCCTGCCTCCTAATACAGCCGTCTTTATCAAAGATTTGTTGCTCAGCCGCAGTCAGTAGGCACTGAAGATCTTGCACAGCCTTTTTCAGGTTTTGATTCTGTTCATTTTGTCTCTTTATCAGAGACTCGTGTTGAGACAGCTTGTTGGCGATGCTGACATGCTGCTGCTTAAGACAGTCTTCACTTTCCTGAAGAACGCGCACTGTGGCCTTCAGCTGATCAATCTCTGCCTGGTTTGTCTCATTTAGACCTTTCAGTCGGACCCCCTCAGCAGTGAGATTGTTGACGTCCTCATTCAGAAACCTCTCTTTGTTCTGAAGACTTTGCAATGCCACCCTCAGCTGTTCAACCTCTGTGTGGTGTTCCTCCCTGAGAAATTTAAGTTGGTCCCTTTCAGCAGTGAGGTTGTCACACTTTTCAGCCCAAAGTGAACATTGCTGACTGAAATTCTCAACACGAGCCAAGACCTCCTCTTGCCTCGTCTCTAGCTGGTCTTTAAGATCACAGAGGGATTGGTTCATATCAGTTATTTCAGTGTTAAGCTCCTCGACCAGTTGCTGATTGAACTCGATTTCACGGTCTTGCTTTTTTATGAGCTCATCTTTATTAAAGATTTGTTGCTCAGCCGCCGTCAGTAGGCACTGAAGATCTTGCACAGCCCTTTTCAGGTTTTGATTCTGTTCATTTTGTCTCTCTATCAGAGACTCGTGTTGAGACAGCTTGTTGGCGATGCTGACATGCTGCTTCTTAAGAGAGTCTTCACTTTCCTTAAGAACACGCACTGTGGCCTTCAGCTGATTAATCTCTGCCTGGTTTGTCTCATTTAGACCTTTCAGTCGGACCCCCTCAGCAGTGAGATTGTTGACGTCCTCATTCAGAAACCTCTCTTTGTTCTGAAGACTCTTCAGTGCCACCCTCAGCTGCACAACCTCTGTGTGGTGTTCCTCCCTGAGAGATTTAAGTTGGTCCCTTTCAGCGGTGAGGTTGTCACACTTTTCAGCCAAAAGTGAACATTGCTGACGGAAATTCTCAACGCCAGCCAAGACCTCCTCCTGCCTCCTAATACAGCCGTCTTTATCAAAGATTTGTTGCTCAGCCGCAGTCAGTAGGCACTGAAGATCTTGCACAGCCTTTTTCAAGGTTTGATTCTGTTCATTTTGTCTCTCTATCAGAGACTCGTGTTGAGACAGCTTGTTGGCGATGCTGACATGCTGCTGCTTAAGACAGTCTTCACTTTCCTTAAGAACATGCACTGTGGCCTTCAGCTGATTAATCTCTGCCTGGTTTGTCTCATTTAGACCTTTAAGTTGGACCCCCTCAGCAGTGAGATTGTTTACGTCCTCATTCAGAAACTTCTCTTTGTTCTGAAGACTCTTCAGTGCCACCCTCAGTCTTTCAATCTCTCTTTGTTTTTTGTCCGTCAGAGATTCAAGTTCCTGCACTGCTGCCAAATGGTTTTTGGTCTCAGTCTGGGCTGTGCTTTTCAGCTGTTTGATCTCCTCTTGGTTTTTCCTAATCACACTCTCATATTGGGCCTCCTTGGCAGTGAGATTTTCTACCTGCTCGTTCAGAATCTGCTCTTTGTTCTGAAGACTCTGCAGTGCCAACCATAGCTGTTCAACCTCTGTGTGGTGTTCCTCCCTGAGAGATTTAAGTTGGTCCCTTTCAGCGGTGAGGTTGTCACACTTTTCAGCCAAAAGTGAACATTGCTGACTGAAATTCTCAACGTCAGCCAAGACCTCCTCCTGCCTCCTAATACAGCCGTCTTTATCAAAGATTTGTTGCTCAGCCGCAGTCAGTAGGCAGTGAAGATCTTGCACAGCCTTTTTCAGGTTTTGGTTCTGTTCATTTTGTCTCTCTATCAGAGACTTGTGTTGAAACAGCTCATTGGCGATGCTGACATGCTGCTGCTTAAGACAGTCTTCACTTTCCTTAAGAACACACACTGTGGCCTTCAGCTGTTTAATCTCTGCCTGATTTGTCTCATTTACACCTTTAAGTTGGACCCCCTCAGCAGTCAGTATTTCTACCTGCCTGCGCAGAATCTGCTCCTCGTTCTTCATATCTTTTAACTCCAACTGAAGCACGCTTACATCAGTTTTGAGCTTGGGGTTCCCAGCCGCCGTATCTTGTGACATCGATCCAAACACCCCAACTTTTGATCTGAATGACTCCCGCATGTCCTCCCTAACCTCCACCTGACCACCAAAAGCTCTGTTGGGCATCTCAGACGCATAAAGTCTCCGAGACTCCCGTGATTTAGGTCCATCTTTAACCTCTGACACAGAGAGGCGCCGTGATTCCACTGAAATCGCTGAATGGCGTCGACTAGAAGATGTGTCTCTAAACATACAAAATCCTTCGGATTGCAGCTTGATAACGTTGACCAGCTCAAATGTTAAATGTATCAGGCTTATATAACATTCCAGAAGAGTGATGTCATCCATGCCTTTAATGTCTGGTGATGTCATCACAATCAAAGGCAAATGAAAGAACATTCCATTCAATATTTACTTTTAAAAAAATAGAAAAGAACACCTAATAATAAGTGAATGGAATGTCCTTTCATGTCTGGTGATGTCATCACAATCAAAGGCATATGAAAGAACATTCCATTCAATATTTACTTTTAAAAAAATAGAAAAGAACACCTAATAATAACTGAATTTCACAAATGTTGTGAAAGGGTGACGTATTGTGTTGACAGACAAAACAATTCTGTTATATATATTTATTAATTAATACATAAATAAATAATTATATATTGTCACTTAACAGTAGATTTTAAATGCTGCCCCATTTTTAGTTTAAATTATTTTTTAATTTAAATCGTTGAATTTAATTAAAGTTAATGAAGATGTTGAACGTTGCAACTCTTTTATGCACGCTAATAACTGCTCACAATATGGAGCCGAAATTCTTCCTCTGTTGTCATAATGCAACCTAAATGTGAACTCGCTGTTGATCCACGAGCACACTGGCGTTTAAAAGATAACAACGTTTTGTACATCGCCATAAAATCGAAACAAAACAATTTTTAACACCTTTTGACGCACGCCATGTCACAGAGACACAAAAACCGGCGCAGGCCCGCAGCTGTGCGCAGACACAGTTACAACACACTGAAAAAAACAAGGTAACGTGATATCTTAAAATGAAATTGTCTTGTTTGAATAGGCCAGAAATGAAACTGCAGCCTAATGGTGGGTCTTTTTCTAACATAATTTAACCATCCAAATGTGAAAAGCAGTACGACATGTTTATTTTAATTATACTCTGCCTCATTGATCACCATGATCTTAAAGTTGGAGTTATTCTCCACCTCAGTTCTTGGCTTTCTTGGCCTACTTTTGACCCTCTGAAAATGATGGTGGATCATCTGGCATTAACATTACTATCTTCTGAAGGCCGTCACAGGCTCAGTTTTTAAGATGTTTTAAGCCATAAGCATCATAGAAATCTTGAAATTGAAATGAATCCGCTGATACCCAACATGTCATGCTAGCTTACTGGGAAAGGAGCTAAATATCGCTCCAAATTTGAACGTTTTTTACCGCGAGGTCCGCGACCTCAATGTGAAGTGATTACTTGTAATAATAACTTTCAGTCAGCACTTAATGAGGGATGAGATGAAGATGAGATGAGGATGAGGAACCTGCTGCTGCTGAAACTGAGCTAGCTTAATGCTGTCTGACTGCCTTCAGTCTTTACAACTGCTGACATTAGTTTTAACTGTTCTTAAACTGTTAGCTGTGAACTGTGCTCACCTTTCTTTTGAAAGAAGTTTGTGAAGAGTCATCTTCCCTCTCCTTGCTTTCTTTCCCTTTCTGCCTTTTCCTTTCGTTTTAGGCTCCCTCACTTTGCTTTCTTGGGGAAAGACGTGTCTTGATAAGCAGCAGCCTCTCCGCTCGTTAAGCTGTTTGGAGACGCATCTTCCCGCGCCTGCAGCTGCAGGTGCGGACTGAACCATTATGTATTGTGAGGGGGGTGAGAGGGGCCTCAGACAGCCTTCACTATTTTTTTTTATACAGAGGAAAGTCTCTCATCCGGTTTATTCTGCCAACTTTAAGTTAGTTATGACACTAATTACTAAGAAATAAAAAAAATAAATAAAAAGACAATTTTTATTTCAGGCCTGTCGAGGGCCCCCTCCCCCATTGGGGCCCTGGGTAATCAGTCCCACTTTTCCCCCATTTCAGGGCCTAGTGGCAAAAAAATAAAAATAAAAAATGAGACTCCTCTCTTCCCAAGCATCAACAGCAGTTAAGCAATTTTAAAGGTTTTATTCAAAAACACATCTAAGACACAATCAAACACGCTAGCAGTCTGAACCAATCACACACACACACACACACACACACACACACACACACACACACACACACACACACAGGTAGAAGGGGGGTTTTTAAGCTGAGGTAATGAAAAGCACAAACAACAGAAATATTTATGCGACCTCTGGGGTCGTGACACCAGCCTTCATGCGGGTTTCCAAGGCTAGGTGAGCCCAGGTGTGAATGGTTGTGAATTCAGTACAGCATCAGATCGAATATTGCACCTCCAGCACCTGCACCCTCAACGCCGGCGCCCCCCAAGGCTGGGTCCTGAGCCCACATCACCTCACTGGGGAAGAAGGCTAGGCAGCGCCTGTATCGCCTCAGATGTCTGAGGAAATTTAAGATCTCCACAGGGCTGCAGAAAACCTTCTCTGCTGCTATCCAGTCTGTCATTTCTGGAAGCATCACCACCTGGTATGGCAACTGCAGCGCCCAGGACAGGAAATCTCTCCTTAGAGTGATCCGATGTGCTGAGCGCATCATTAGAACTGCATTGCCCTGCCTTCGGGACATTTAGACCAGGCGGTGCAGGTCCAGAGGAACCAGGATTATGAAGGACATTCACCACCACAACCATGAACTTTTGTTTTTTGTTTTTCCCTCACCAGTTTTACGGCTAGTATTCCAGATTATAATTTTTTTTAAAAGCGAATGCTAGTGGGTAAACCAGAGCACCCGGCGAAAACCCATATAAAAATCCAGGGAACGATGTCACTCAAAGACAAAAGGGGGGTCCAGCTGTCCAACTGTTCAATTCTCCACATTGCTTTGTGTGTGTTTTTTTAAAAGCAAATGCTAGTGGGTGAACCGGAGCACCCGGAGACAACCCGTAGGAAAACCCAGAGAACATGGTCACTCCACTCAGGAGACCCTGTCAGACCCACATCTGGGCTACCTCTTCCACTTCTTCTGTTTCTTCAGTTGAAAACTGTCCTGGTTAGGGTCAGTTAGTCCTGTCTAAAAGGGACAAGGTACTCCAGGGTCTCGGTTGCAGTAGGTGTGCTGATGGTCCATGAAAAGGTTGTAGGTCAGTGAAGAGGCCAGTACACTCCCAGAAACAAGTGCGCCTGCAGTGGTGAGGCCAACACCCAAACCTATTATCAGTAGACATTTAGCAGAGCGGCGCCAGAAACTACTGGTCTGAACCTCAGCAGCTCGGGGTTCTGCCAAAAGACTACTTTGCTGACTGATATTCTCAACACCAGACAAGACCTCCTCCTCCTGCCTCATCTCTAGCAGGTCTTTAAGATCACAGATGGATTGGTTCATCTCAGTTATTTCAGTGTTGAGCTCCTCTACCAGTTGCTGATTGAACTCAATTTCACGGTCTCGCTTTTTTATGAGCGCCCTCAGCTGTTCAACCTCTGTGTGATGTTCCTCCCTGAGAGATTTAAGTTGGTCCCTTTCAGCGGTGAGGTTGTCACACTTTTCAGCCCAAAGTGAACATTGCTGACTGAAATTCTCAAGACCAGCAAAGACCTCCTCCTCCTGCCTCGTCTCTAGCTGGTCTTTAAGATCACAGATGGATTGGTTCATATCAGTTATTTTAGTGTTGAGCTCCTCTACCAGTTGCTGATTGAACTCAATTTCCCGGTCTTGCTTTTTTATGAGCTCATCTTTATCAAAGATTTGTTGCTCAGCCACATCCAGTAGGCACTGAAGATCTTGCACAGCTGTTTTCAGGTTTTTGTTGTTTTCGTTTTGTCTCTCTATCAGAGACTTGTGTTGAGACAGCTCATTGGCGATGCTGACATGCTGCTGCTTAAGAGAGTCTTCACTTTCCTTAAGAACATGCACTGTGGCCTTAAGCTGATTAATCTCTGCCTGGTTTGTCTCATTTAGACCTTTAAGTCGGACCCCCTCAGCAGTGAGATTGTTTACGTCCTCATTCAGAAACTTCTCTTTGTTCTGAAGACTCTTCAATGCCACCCCCAGTCTTTCAATCTCTCTTTGTTTTTTGTACGTCAGAGATTCAAGTTCCTGCACTGCTGCCAAATGGTTTTCGGTCTCAGTCTGGGCTGTGCTTTTCAGCTGTTTGATCTCCGCTTGGTTTTTCTTCATAACACTCTCATATTGGGCCTCCTCGGCAGTGAGATTTTCTACCTGCTCGTTCAGAAACTTCTCTTTGTTCTGAAGACTCTGCAATGCCAACCTCAGCTGTTCAACCTCTGTGTGGTGTTCCTCCCTGAGAGATTTAAGTTGGTCCCTTTCAGCGGTGAGGTTGTCACACTTTTCAGCCAAAAGTGAACATTGCTGACTGAAATTCTCAACGTCAGCCAAGACCTCCTCCTGCCTCCTAATACAGCCGTCTTTATCAAAGATTTGTTGCTCAGCCGCAGTCAGTAGGCACTGAAGATCTTGCACAGCCTTTTTCAGGTTTTGGTTCTGTTCATTTTGTCTCTCTATCAGAGACTTGTGTTGAGACAGCTCATTGGCGATGCTGACATGCTGCTGCTTAAGACAGTCTTCACTTTCCTTAAGAACACGCACTGTGGCCTTCAGCTGCTCAATCTCTGCCTGGTTTGTCTCATTTACACCTTTAAGTTGGACCCCCTCAGCAGTCAGTATTTCTACCTGCCTGCGCAGAATCTGCTCCTCGTTCTTCATATCTTTTAACTCCAACTGAAGCACGCTTACATCAGTTTTGAGCTTGGGGTTCCCAGCTGCCGTATCTTGTGACATCGACCCAAACACCCCAACTTTTGATCTGAATGACTCCTGCATGTCCTCCCTAACCTCCACCTGACCACCTGACCAAGCTCTGTTGGGCATCTCAGATGCATAAAGTCTCTGAGATTCCTGTGATTTAGGTCCATCTTTAACCTCTGACACAGAGAGGCGCCGTGATTCCATTGAAAACGCTGAATGGTGTCGACTAGAAGATGTGTCTCTAAACATACAAAATCCTTCGGATTGCAGCTTGATAACGTTGACCAGCTCAAATGTTAAATGCATCAGGCTGATATTACATTCCAGAAGAGTGATGTCATCCATGCCTGTCATGTCTGGTGATGTCATCACAATCAAAGGCAAATGAAAGAACATTCCATTCAATATTTACTTTTAAAAAAATAGAAAAGAACACCTAATAATAAGTGAATTGCACAAATGTTGTGAAAGGGTGATATAATGTGTTGACAGACAAAACAATTCTGTTATATATATTTATTAAAAGATAAATAAATAAATAATTATATATTGTCACTTAACGGTAGATTTTAAATGCTGCCCCGTTTTTAGTTTAAATTATTTTTTAATTTAAATTGTTGAATTCAATTAAAGTTAATGAAGATGTTGAACGTTGCAACTCTTTTATGCACGCTAATAACTGCTCACAATATGGAGCCGAAATTCTTCCTCTGTTGTCATAATGCAACCTAAATGTGAACTCGCTGTTGATCCACGAGCACACTGGCGTTTAAAAGATAACAACGTTTTGTACATCGCCATAAAATCGAAACAAAACAAAATAGACACAGTTACATCAGTGTCAGTTCAGCATAGACATGCCTGGGGATGTATCTTTATATTAATATCCTATTTTTAGTAGCTTTTGGAAAATCTTAAGTGTAGAAACATGACATTGTGACCTTAACAGTCAGGGAGAATACTTTTATTTTGTAAATGCACATTGTCAGTTTTACGATATTATTAAAGAAATACCCTGAAACTGAACAAATACTGAGACTGTAGGAGGCTTCCAGTGATCTGTTCCACATCTCTCCTCATGGGGGCAGTGTTCCGGCACACAGCACTCAGGAAAACAGAATTAGTGTGGAGAGGTGCTGCATATTGCTTCATGTGCGCATGCGTGTGTGTGCATTCTTCCCCAGCCTTCTCCTGTGTGTGTGTGTGTGTGTGTGTGAAAAACAGATAACCGACTGATGTATTTTTATGGATTAAAACAACCAACAAAACATTAAGCGGTAACAATCATCCTCACCTTCACCTGCTGCAACACCAGGGATTCTTACATATTAATATTATATAACACAATAACGCAGTATATATTGTTCTGAAATCAGCTGTTCTGCATAAAAAAGTACTTTGGTCTTGATGAATCTTTTCAGTTAGTGACTCTTGTGGTAAACTTGATGTAAATCAGATGTTAATTTGAAGTTATAACTTTTTAATTTTACTTTTAATGAAGTCATGACGTCATGTTCCTGTGCTTTTCCTGCTACGACAAGTCAAAATGTCTGATGTGAAAAAGGTTAAATAGGTCCAATTCATTAACAAGCTTGAACATGCTCATTTCTGACAAAAGAGGCCACAGTTCCCTCAAATAGAAGAACATTTCTGATCCTTCTGTAAGGTGCAACTGAACTACTCACTACTCAAATTTGTTTCAGGATATTGGGATATGGGTGTGTGTATTTTGCCCTACAGCATATTTGTTGCTTCAGTGGTTTTACTCCTGGAGAGCCATGTGTATCTGAGTTATGAAACATGATTGTGTTTTTTTGTAGATCTGCTTCAGCTCAGTTGTGGGGCTGTAACTCGAATCCAGAAAAGCTTCACCACTATGGATTGAACACCAGATGACCGTTGCGTTTAACACCGTTGAATACCAGACACAGTACAGCACATCGGTGATGAAGCTGCTCTGTTCTTTACATCACTGCCTCTTCAAGTGCTGCTCTCAACTTTGGTCAACAAAACCAGACAGGAGCTCAGATTTAACATGACCAATTTATTCTGACAATGACACAGTTACTAAATAAATAAAATGTCATTTACTTTTATCCAAAGATAAAAAAATACATTTGAAAATACAGAAATGAATTGGTAGCCATTCGGAGAGCTCACTTGTAGCCATATGCTCCATATCCAAAGTAGGATTGGACTGGGAGTGGGTTGATGATGTTAATAATCTGGATTCGAGCTGGATCCCAGACACAATCCTCCTCTAAACCACTCTTCGTCATCCCACAGTTGGGTGGCACCCAGGCGGTGTCGTAGCCGTAGGCATGCCAGGTCTTCTGATAAGGGTGGTTTTGATATGTGATGGCGATCACTCTCCCCACGCTGACCAAAACCCTAATGACGGCCTTGTCATACACAGGGTGATCAATGGGGTAGCGGCTGGCTTTCTGCAGGTCTCTGCTGAGGTAGACGCCGGGGCCGAGCATCCCGTCTTCAGACTGGCGAAAACCTGATGTCAGGATGGCTTGAGCGTTCTGCCTGGTGGTACCATGGTACATGACGTACATTCCACCCCAAACTGGTTGATCGTGGCCCAGACGACTTACGCCAGGGGGCATGTAAAAGTCATCTTCAGCCCACTGGTACTGCATGTTGGCGTCAGTATCACTGTAGGAGAGAAGTTTATTACTGTTCAGATTCCACTCAAACATAATAAACCTGAAAGTCGTACTTGAGTAAAAGTAAAAGTCTCTAACAAAAGTGTCTAACATTAACTCTACTCAATTATCAAAAGTACAAGTAAGAGTAATTATACACTGTAAACTGGGGTTGACTGATTATCAATTATTAGGTCAGATATTAAGCATTTTTCTGATTATTTTAAATGTACTTGGTTACATTCCATCACTATGTAGATGTTCTTTTAAATGGATTCTGTCACAGTTTTCCAATCTTGACCTTCCGACTTGTATGGTGAGAGTTTATTTTCTGAGAAATGTACCATCTCCCTCTTTGATTAAAGACGGTTCAACATGTGCATTTATATCAGACAAGAACATCAACATATTGTACTGAAGGTTCCATTAAAAGCAGACGAACATCATCTCCTCATACACGAGTATTGATCATTTTACTATAAGAAGTGTGTCCACGTACCTCTCAAAGTTCCTCCAGGAGTGCAGGCTGTGAGTTCACTCTGCTTTATATAAGGCGTTCAGGATTTGGGCGGAATTTCCTTGAATGTGCCTTCAGTTTCGTTTCACCTGTATGATCTGTTTTATGACTTTCGTTTACAGTCTAGCAAGATGTGTAGTTTGGGTGTGGTAGACACAACAGTGACGTTGGGTTTCCCAGGTATTATGGGCATGTGTGAGCATGGGAGTTCTGCAGCTTTGCAGGCCTCCACTATCAGGTAATTAGATGTGTACTTTTATTAGATTATAATCTTTCTGTCATGCTCATGTACAGCAGCAGATAAGCTGCATAACAGTCACAATCACCAGAATAAATGTTTGCATTGTTTGGTTTCTGCAAACCACAGATATGATGAAGACTTCGGATCAAGGATGTTTTAGGATGTTTTTTGTCTTCACTCTGGAGATCCTCCTGCTGGTTACATCCTTCATGATCCATATGTGTCCAAGCTCGTGGTGAACTTCAGAGCGACATAATATATTGTCCCTTATGGTAGATTTTAAATGCTGCCACATTTTTTAGCTAATTTAAAAAAAAAAAAAAATTTTAATCGTTGAATTAAATTAAAGTTTAATGAAGATGTTGAACGATGCAACTCTTTTATGCGTGTTAATAACTCTTTACACTATGGAGCCGAAATTCTTCCTCTCTTGTCATAATGCAACCTAAACATGAACTCGCTGTTGATCCACGAGCACACTGGCCTCTTCAAGTGCTGCTCTAAACTTTGGTGTTACTATTTAATGCTTCAACAAATCCAGACAGGAGCTCAGATTTAACATGACCAATTCATTCTGACAATGACACAGTTACTAAATAAATGAAATGTCATTTACTTTTATCCAAATATACAGAAATACATTTGAAAATACAGAAATACTTTGGTAGCCGTTCGGAGAGCTCACTTGTAGCCAGATGCTCCGGATCCAGAGGAGGATTGGACTGGGAGTGGTTTGATGATTTTAGTGATCTTGATTCGAGCTGGATCCCAGACACAATCCTCCTCCAAACCACTCTTCACCATGCCACAGTTGGGTGGCACCCAGGCGGTGTCGTAGCCGTAGTCATGCCAGGTCTTCTGATAAGGGTGGTTCTGACGATTGATGACGATCACTTTCCCCACACTGACCAGAACCTTAATGACGGCCCTGTCAGACTCGGGGTGATCAATGGGGTAGCGGCTCGCTTTCTGCAGGTCTCTGCTGAGGTAGACGCCGGGGCCGAGCATCCCACCTGAAGACTGCCGAAAACCTGACCTCAGGATGGCTTGAGCGCACTCCTTGGTGGTACCATGGTACATGACATACTTTTTACCATCTATTGGTGCAGAGAGGCCCAGACGACCTACGCCAGGGGGCACGTCAAAGTCATCTTCAGCCCACTGGTACTGCATGTTGGCGTCAGTATCACTGTAGGAGAGAAGTTTATTACTGTTCAGATTCCATTCAGATAATGAGTCATCAGTCACAAAACTTCTCTGTTCTTTACATCACTGCCTCTTCAAGCGCTGCTCTTAACTTTGGTGTTCCTATTTAATGCTTCAACAAAACCAGACAGGAGCTCAGATGACCAATTTATTCTGACAATGACACAGTTACTAAATAAAATGTATTTACTTTTATCCAAATATACAAAAATACATTTGAAAATACAGAAATAAATTGGTAGCCATTCGGAGAGCTCACTTGTAGCCAGATGCTCCGGATCCAGAGGAGGATTGGACTGGGAGTGGTTTGATGATTTTAGTGATCTGGATTCGATTTGGATCCCAGACACAATCCTCCTCTAAACCACTTTTCGTCATCCCACAGTTGGGTGGCACCCAGGCGGTGTTGTAGCCGAGGTATTGCCAGGTCTTCTGATGAGGGTGGCCTTGATATGTGATGGCGATCACTCTCCCCACGTCGACCAGAACCTTAATGACGGCCTTGTCATACACAGGGTGATCAATGGGGTAGCGGCTGGCTTTCTGCAGGTCTCTGCTGAGGTAGACGCCAGGGCCGAGCATCCCGTCTGCAGACCGGCGAAAACCTGAATTCCGGATGGCTTCAGCGTTCTGCTTGGTGGTACCATGGTACATGACGTACTTTCTACCACTAACCGGTTCTTCGTGGCCCAGACGACTTACGCCAGGGGGCACGTCAAAATCATCTTCAGCCCACTGGTACTGCATGTTAGTGTCGGTATCACTGTAGGAGAGAAGTTTATTACTGTTCACATTCCACTCAAACATAATAAACCTGAAAGTCGTACTTGAGTAAAAGTCTTTATGTGTCTAACATTAACTCTACTCAAGTATCAAAAGTACAAGTAAGAGTAATTATACACTGTAAACTAGGGGTTGACTGATTATCAATTATTAGGTCAGATATTAAGCATTTTCTGATTATTTTAAATGTACTTGGTTACATTCCATCACTATGAATCATAGATGTTCTTTTAAATGGATTCTGTCACAGTTTTCCAATCTTGACCTTCCAACTTGTATGGTGAGAGTTAATGTACTGAGAAATGTACCATCTCCCTCTTTGATTAAAGACGGTTCAACATGTGCATTTATATCAGACAAGAACATCAACATATTGTACTGAAGGTGCCATTAAAAGCAGACTGAACATCATCTCCTCATACACGAGTATTGATCATTTTACTATAAGAAGTGTGTCCACGTACCTCTCAAAGTTCCTCCAGGAGTGCACGGCTGTGAGTTCACTCTGCTTTATATCAAGGCGTTCAGGATTTGGGCGGAATTTCCTTGAATGTGCCTTCAGTTTCGTTTCACCTCTATGATCTGTTTTATGACTTTCGTTTACAGTCTAACAATATGTGCTAGTTTGGGTGTGGTAGACACAACAGTGACGTTGGGATTCTCAGGTATTATGGGCATGTGTGAGCATGGGAGTTCTGCAGCTTTGCAGGCCTCAACTATCAGGTAATTAGATGTGTACTTTTATTAGATTATAATCTTTCTGTCATGCTCATGTACAGCAGCAGATAAGCTGCATAACAGTCACAATCACCAGAATAAATGTTTGCATTATGTGTTTCTACAAACCACAGATATGATAAAGACTTAGGATCAAGGATGTTTTAGGATGTTTTTTGTCTTCACTCTGGAGATCCTCCTGCTGGTTACATCCTTCATGATCCATATGTGTCCAAGCTCGTGGTGAACTTCAGAGCGACATAATATATTGTCCCTTATGGTAGATTTTAAATGCTGCCACGTTTTTTAGCTAATTTTTATAAGAAACTTAAATCGTTGAATTAAATTAAAGTTTAATGAAGATGTTGAACGTTGCAACTCTTTTATGCACGTTAATAACTGCTCACAATATGGAGCCGAATTCACCTAAATGTGAACTCGCTGTTGATCCATGAGCACACTGGCGTTTAAAAGATAACAACGTTTTGCTCCGTCCAAAGCCACGCCCCCACAACTCGCTCAAACGCAGCACCGATGTTGACTCGGGTCCGACTTCTTACTTTATCAAGAACCTTTTTCGTTTCACCCTTTTCTGCCTCAGGCTTTCTTTACTTGCCTTTTTAGCGGGCTGAGCTGGTAGAAGTAACGGTGGCTGCATTTTCTCTGCCATTGTAACCAAATGAACTCCGTATTCCTGCAGAGGAGTGTGCTGAATATTTCCGGTATCAGTGAAACCGGACGTGCGCACGCGCGGAGGAGGGCGGGACATGAAGGCATCTGACCAATGAAGGAAGGCACTGAGAAAAAGCTGACCAATCCGTGCCATTCAGGCCGAATAGCACGGATTGGTCAGCTTTTTCTCAGTCGTGTTTTTTTTTGTAGATCTGCTTCAGCTCAGTTGTGGCGCTGTAACTCGAATCCAGAAAAGCTTCACCACTATGGATTGAACACCAGATGACCGTTGCGTTTAACACCGTTGAATACCAGACACAGTCGAGCACGTCGGTGATGAAGCTGCTCTGTTCTTTACATCACTGCCTCTTCAAGTGCTGCTCTCAACTTTGGTCAACAAAACCAGACAGGAGCTCAGATTTAACATGACCAATTTATTCTGACAATGACACAGTTACTAAATAGAATGTCATTTACATTTATCCAAATATACAAAAATATATTTGAAAATACAGAAATACATTGGTAGCCGTTCGGAGAGCTCACTTGTAGCCATATGCTCCGGATCCAGAGGAGGATTGAACTGGGAGTGGTTTGATGATTTTAATTGTCCTGATTCGAGCTGGATCCCAGACACAATCCTCCTCCAAACCGCTCTTCACCATCCCACAGTTGGGTGGCACCCAGGCGGTGTCGTAGCCGTAGGTCATGCCAGGTCTTCTGATGAGGGTGGCCTTGACGATTGATGGCGATCACTTTCCCCACACTGACCATAACCTTAATGACGGCCCTGTCATACTCAGGGTGATCAATGGGGTAGCGGCTGGCTTTCTGCAGGTCTCTGCTGAGGTAGACGCCGGGGCCGAGCATCCCGTCTTTAGACTGGCGAAAACCTGATGTCAGGATGGCTTGAGCGCACTCCTTGGTGGTACCATGGTACATGACGTACTATTCTACCATCTATTGGTTCATCGTGGCCCAGACGACCTACGCCAGGGGGCACGTCAAAGTCATCTTCAGCCCACTGGTACTGCATGTTGGCGTCAGTATCACTGTAGGAGAGAAGTTTATTACTGTTCAGATTCCACTCAAACATAATAAACCTGAAAGTCGTACTTGAGTAAAAGTAAAAGTCTCTAACAAAAGTGTCTGACATTAACTCTACTCAATTATCAAAAGTACAAGTAAGAGTAATTATACACTGTAAACTAGAGGTTGACTGATTATCAATTATTAGGTCAGATATTAAGCATTTTTCTGATTATTTTAAATGTACTTGGTTACATTCCATCACTACGTAGAATCATAGATGTTCTTTTAAATGGATTCTGTCACAGTTTTCCAATCTTGACCTTTCAACTTGTATGGTGAGAGTAAATGTTCTGAGAAATGTACCGTCTCCCTCTTTGATTAAAGACGGTTCAACATGTGCATTTATATCAGACAAGAACATCAACATATTGTACTGAAGGTGCCATTAAAAGCAGACTAACATCATCTCGAGTGTGTCCACGTACCTCTCAAAGTTCCTGCAGGAGTGACGGCTGTGAGCTCACTCTGCTTTATATCAGGGCGTTCAGGAATTTCCTTGAATGTGCCTTCAACTATGACTTTCGTTTCACCTGTATGATCTGTTTTATGACTTTCGTTTACAGTCAAGTTTAACAAGATATGCTAGTTTGAGTGTGGAAGACACAAGTTACGTTGGGATTTCAAGGCCTTATGGGCATGTGAGAGTATCGGAGTTCTGCAGCTTTGCAGGCCTCCACTATCAGGTAATTAGATGTGTACTTTTACTTCTATCAGCTCATGTACAGCAGCTGATAAGCTGCATAACAGTCACAATCACCAGAATAAATGTTTGCATTATATGTTTCTGTAAACCACAGATATGATAAAGACTTAGGTTTTTTTTAATGGGAAAAGTTCTGGATTGAGGGTGAGCTGGTGTTGAACGACCCTTAGGAACCCTTATAAAACAGACTTAGGATCAATTTTGATTTTAAGTACGATTTAAGCAGAAAACCTTGTGTTAGTGATTAAAACCTTACTTTCACATGGAAATTATCTTTTTTACTGAGCAGAGTCTTGTCTTCACTCTGGAGATCCTCCTGCTGGTTATATCCTTCATGATCCACATGTGTCCAAGCTCGTGGTGAACTTCAGAGCGACACTCAGGCTTTGAGTTTAGTCCAGAAGGTAAACCTGTTGTCTGGCTTCAGTCTCCTCCAACATCACTGTGGTCTCATCTTTCAAAAAGTTTGATTCTCTCTGTTGGTTCATGGTTATTCCTGACTAAACCCTCGTTTGTTTTGGCTTCATATGAGCGGAAATCATCCGGCAGGTGCCGTCAGTTGAAGCTGATTTGAGTTTTGTGGATCACAGGTGTGTCAGTTACAAACAGGCTTCCTAAAACCTGCTTAAGCAAAGTTTTAAGGAAGGAAGCTGCCTGGAAATGGGGCAGCTGTAGCTCAGGAGGTCGAGCGGGTCGTCTAGTAATCGGAAGGTTGCTGGTTTGAATCTCGGCTGCCCCTAGCTGCATGTCAAAGTGTCCTTGAGCAAGATACTGACGCCCAAATTGCTCCCGATGAGCAAGGTAAGTGGTAAAGTGCTATAGGAATGCAAGTCCATGATCTAAATCCAAATGATCGTCAAGAATGTTTTTTATAAATGCTCCTGATAATTTAAACTTTAAAGGGCTGTGGAGTTTTGAAACTAAAACTCAGAATCTTATTATTTCCATCCTGTTCTCAGAGAAAAACAAGGGCCCAGAACACTGTTTGAAGCCAGAGATGTGGCAGGGTCCGCCACATAAGTAAAACAAATGTATAAATGGTGCTATTTGTAAGTTGTCATTCCCAGCTGGTCAGATAACGATGATGGCGGCCGACCCGTCATACAACCTCAAAGTGTTTTTTTGTCGAGTTGGGAACGAGGCTTTTAAAAACTTATTTTCTGTCTGACTTCCTCTGAAGCTCTTTGTGTCTTTTTGTTTTCTCTCTGTTGGAAAATGAAACCAAACTCAAGGATCAGTCATAAAGTGGAGGTTTATTAAAACAAACATCTTTGGTTGAACACGAGACCTCAGATAAACTCCGGGTCACAAGTCTTTGCATGAGATCAAACCGTCGTAAACGAGAAGAAAAAACAGTCTGTTCAGATTTAGTCATCGATCAGGCACGTTGTGACCGCTGCTGCATTTCAACAACACAAACTACAGACAACAGGATGATTGTTGGAGCCTCGCTGCAGATAATGTCACCGTGTTGTGATCTTTACAGAGACTTCTTCTTGTTGCTGCAGTAAAACTACACATGGAGGTTGTTGACATGCTGCGACACGTTGGATCAGATCTGAGGAGAGAACCAGTCAGCCCTGTGCGCTCAGTTCACTCTGGTTTAGTATCGAAGTGTGTAACTGTACAAATGTCGACAAAACCTTGATGAAAATGCAACGAGGCACCGTGAAGCTGTGATCAGACAGGAAGCTGTTAACTTAAAGGATCAGTCCGCTGATATTCTGTCGTTTTGTTATCATCAGTAAATCCCTTTAAAGACTCAAACCACCAGTGAAAGTGTCTCCTGACATGTACTGTGTGTGAATCACAGCCTGATGTATCTCCTTCCTCTGTGGATTAATCCGCCGCTGAAAATAGTCCCACGACTGTTTTTATTTGTGAGGTGTTAAGGATTCAGTAGGAACCAATGAGCTTGGATGCCGATCAGATAATTTTTTAGCTTATTATTTATAAAACGGTCGATAATGAGATTGTAGCTGTTAAATAAAGACGATAATATGAAACAGCTTTCAGCATCTACAAGAAACACAGAGAAGAAGACGATGACAACAGCGGAGGAGGACAAGAAGAGGAGGATGATGAGGAAGACAATGAGGACGACAGTGAGGAAGAGGACTAGGAGGAGGAGGAGGAGGAAAGAGGAAGAAGAAAAAGGGTGAGGCAGAGGAGAAGGAGGATGTGGAGGAGAAAAGGAAGAGAAGATGATGAAGATGATGAAGAAGAGAAGACTATTGTCGTCGGTGTCGACCTTTCTTACAGTCTACAACATTTCAAACACTTTTGCTGATGTTGACAGACCATATATGGTCTCATATGATGATAATGATGCGTTGGTATGTTGTTTAAATGTTTAAAAGACAAAAAAAAGGTTATTATCTGTTATCTAAGTTGTCATCCTGACTTCAAACCTGCATTATTTTTATTTCCCAATGAACTCCAGTCTGGTGATAGTTTGTCACCAGCGAGTGAAATCTGTCATATTTCTGATTTTAGTTTATCATCGTTACAAAAATGTGATTCGGGCAGATTCAAAAGCAGATCCTGAGTGATCACAACCTGAACTGAGCCCAAAGTCATGACGACGGCGTTCTGACAGGTGAGACAGGCGAGACCAGCACATTAAAATGAAAACGTTTTTATTTACAGTCACATTTACAGTCACTTCTCAGTCGTGTGGCTCTTCATGTGAAGCCTCACGTACGTCTTTCGGTGGAAACCTTTCCCGCAGATCTCGCAGCGGTGCGGTTTCTCTCCGGTGTGCGTGCTGCTGTGCTGCTTCAGAGTGGAGTGATCGCTGAAACAGCGGCCGCAGATGTTGCACAGGTACGGCTTCTCGCCCGTGTGGGTCCTGATGTGTCGCATCATGTTGTGTCGGCAGTTGAAGGACTTCCCACACTCGCTGCAGAGGAACGGCTTCTCCCCCGTGTGGATCCTCATGTGCATCTCCAGGTTCCCCTGGCTGTCGAAACACTTTCCGCACACCTCACAGACTTTCCCGTTTTTGTGAGTTTTCAGGTGAAGTTTTAAGTTTTCCTCCGAGTCGAAATGCATCCCGCACACGCCGCACAGGTCTGTGGCGTGACTTTTGGCGTGATTCACCAGAGAAACCATGGAGTGAAACATCTTCCCGCACACCTCACAGATGGTCCGGGTCTGATGCTTCTTTGCTGATGACGTCTTCGTCTTCTTCTCGTCATCGTTGCCATTCTCATCCTTGTTTGCGGTCGTGTTATTCGGGTCGAGGTTCTTCTTGTGTATGTGAACCAGCAGGTGGCGTTTCAGCGTGGAGTAGTCGTTGAAGCATTTGCCACAGATGGTGCAGGAATACGGTTTCTCCCCCGTGTGTATCCGGATGTGTCGCATCATGTTGTGGCGGCAGTTGAAGGACTTCCCACACTCGCTGCAGTTGAACGGTTTCTCTCCCGTGTGGATCCTCATGTGCGTCTCCAGCGAGCTCGAGGTCCCGAAACATTTCCCGCAAACGCTGCAGATTTCGGCCTTCACGTGTGTTTTCAGGTGAGCCTGAAAGCTCTCCTCGGTCTCCAAGCGTTCGCCGCACACGCCGCAGACGTCCTTGGGGTGAACTTCCATGTGATTCACCAACGAGACGGTGGCGTGAAAGGCTTTCCCACAGACTTTACAGCAAATCCGTGTCTTTGGTTTTTTAGTCGGGTGCAGTGTTGAGGCCGTCGGAAGTCGAGGCCCTTTAAGCTTCTTCCACTTGCGGTTGCTGTTGCGGTTGCTGTCGCTGTCGCTGTCCTCGGTCTGAGATTCCACGCTGCCCCTCCACTCATCGTCGCTGTCCTCGTGCTCGGCTGCAGAACAGCTGGAGGACGCACCATCATCAACCTCCACCTTCATCTGGTCCTGCTCGGCTGAAGTGCTCGGCAGAGGATCTTCTTCTCCTTTAGCGCTCTGGTAACCCGACTGAAGCTGGTCGAGCTCGTTCTTCACGTATGGAGGAGTGAAGATGAACCTGATGGCGTTCTCCTCCTCCAGCTCCTGAAGCTGCTCCTCCTCCTGGCTGCTGGGCTGGTCCTCCTGGCTCTTAGCAGTCTGTGGAGGCTCCTCGTGGTCCCGACTGGAGCTCCACTCCTGGTCACAGATCTCCTGCTGCTGATCGGAGTCCTCGTCCCAGACCGAGAGAGCCAGCTGTGGTTGGTCTGCAGGAAAAAAAATCCTCCTTAATTGTCTTGTTTTGTCAGACCAACAGGCCAAAACTCACAGAAGGTTTGTTTGTTATGTTGTAAGACAAAGAAAAGCACCAAATCCTCAAAATCTACAAACTGGAACAAAGAAAACTTCATCGCTCAACAACAATTGTTTCAGTTCTACTTCCAACACCAGTCAGAGTAATAATATTGGCCCTGAAATGACACAACAGTGATCCTCTCATGAAAAAAATACACAGATCCTGATTTTTAATTAAATGGCCTTTAAATATCTGGCTTCACACTGAGACTTTAAAGCTTTCAGACCTTTTGAAACAGTACTGAAAGAGCAAATATTAGATTTGACATCTCACCAGCCGGTCAGGTAATTAGGTGCTGCAGAGAAAACAGCCTCCCTATAATCTCTGTAACATGATGAAAATATCCACAGTTAATAATTTATGCCAAATTTTGATCACGACCCGAGCAAATACATCAGGATCAGTCAGACTAAACTCATAGAATTTGACCAAAATATACATAAAACCACTGCAGCCATGTGCGTATTATTGTCAGTTGTCAACCTGACGCCAGACTCCATTTAATATAAAACAATTTAATATTTCTTAATTGAACCTACAGGCTCACAGTGTCAGGTTCAGTCGGGAAAATTATCTTTTTTACACTCACTCTGATGCAGTTTATAATTCGGCAGCGGTGAAACTTCCCAGCGTTTGTTTGGAAACAACCATCAAGGTAACAAGTAAAATAAAAGTTTATTTTTATCCAACTTTATGGCTGCTTAATAAGTCATGTCTATGCCGAATATAAAAATGCACACGTGCATTCAATAATATGTATTAAATCGTGCTTTATTTCGTATAAACATTAAGAGATAAGCAAGCTAATCTTAAATTGCTTGATGGTTTAATGGAGTTTGGTGTCTTGACGTTCTTTCCATGAAGCAGATATCATCTCACACCGGAAGGGCCTGGTTGCTTTGAGGCATGTTAACCTGGTAATGAATCTGCTTCAGCCTTAAGCACATTTAGCTGCTAATTAACTAATTAATGTCTCCGTGTTGTGACAGTAAACCAGAGGACGCAGCTAAGTTAGCCGAGCTGACGCCACCTCACGTTAAGCAGAAGTAGGCGTCGCCTCGGCTCATGGTGGAAACAGTGAGGAGCGCTGGAGGAGCACACATGGTGAAACAGCGAAGACATGCCAGTAATCCACAAACCTGAGTGTTTGTTTATCTTTATTTCAGGTTTAATAACTGTCTGCAGCATCCTGCGCTGCCGCCGGATCTCCCGTTTGGAGAGCAGGATCTCCTCCTCGTAGCCTGCGATGGTCTTCTTGACCGCCTCGAAGATCTCCTCCGCGGCCGCAGACAGCCGCTCGTTCACGAGCACTCTGAGCAGCTGAATGCGGGACATGATGCGAGCGGAACCGCGGTTCTGTTCCCCGGCCGAACCGACCGATATCCACTCTTCTACACTCGTCACACGCGGCTTTTGTTGTGAAAAAGACAGCGCGACGTGCAGCGCCTGACTGCTGTCAAGCTAGCGCGCGTGCTCAACAAACACAGGCTGTTTCCGGTCTGGTGTTATTCTTTTCAAATTAAAAGCAGAATTTCTAGCTAGGCGTTTACAAAAAAAGACCCTTTTTAAATAAAAATGAACAAAATATTAGCAATTAAAATGCCACTAATACTGCTGTTGAAAAGATGTGGACCCAAAAAGTCATATTTGAGTAAAAGTAAAGATATTGTGTTAAAATATTACTTTGGTAAAAGTGAAAGTCAAGTTAGTACCTGAGTAAAAGTATTATAGTGTCCAATTTTAGGCAATAACTGTACTTCAGTATCAAAAGTAAGGCACAAAATTTAGTATCAAAAGAACAAGTAACAGCAAAGTAAACACACATTTACATATATTTACTGTATATATTGTATACTCGATAGATCAACCAATTATTGGATGGATTCTCAGCAACAGCAAAATCAGTGTTTTCTTTTTTATCTACTTGCTGACAAAACTTATTTATAAATGCACTGCTTTAGCTCTGATTCAACATGCAATCGGCAAAGTAACTAGTAATAAAGTTATAAAGTAAATGCAGTGAGTGAAAAGTAATTTATCCTCCAAAATGTAGTGGAGTACAAGCAGATATGGAGTTCTCTTGTGGAGATCATAAAGTATACTCTGAATTTATTTTTTTGAAATTTAATATTAATATATAATATTTGTCTCTGTAAATAAGTGCAGCTTCTTCTTTTTCTGCCGTCAGTGCTGCTACAACTACAGAATTTCTGTCTCTTTTTATTTCATCATAATGTGTTTACATGATATCTGTATAAAACTACTTTCTGCCTGCAGACTGACTCGTCTCTGTGTAGAGGAGCGGTGTGATGTGGTGTTTCCAGCAGATGGCGGCCTTCCCAAAAGAAACGACACCAAAAACCTTTAAAGAGTCAAATAACCAGCAGCGACATCTTGACTCCAACATTCAATAGTTTTATTGTGAAAAAGTCTTTCTCTTCATACCCTTTGCCTTGAAACTGTACAATCAATAATTTAAAAAAACAAAAATGTTCAGCTTGGTGTTTGAAGAACATTCTCACACACACACTCACACACACACACACTCACACACACTCACTTCAGATTACTCAGCAGCTTTAGCCAAAAACCAGAATAGTGTTTTACAGGTGTGTTTTTTTTTTCTTCTTTTTTTTGTCTAAGTCGTCATCATTATCACAAGAGTCTGCTCCGTTATACAAACACTTCCACAATAGGCAACATCAGAGGGCATCCCTGAATCTCCCACCATCACCAACATCTCCATCTTTTAAAAAAACGTCCATGGAAATCCAAAAAACGTTCAGGAGAAACACAATAAACACTGAGGGAGTCCGTACATAAACAAAGAGAAGCAAAACATGGAGAACAGTCGTGTTATCTCATAACACAAAGTGAGTGGATGTACAATATAACACAAAACAGTATGATTACACCCGCTGAGGGTTAATATGCTCTGTGAGTCAGCAGCAGCAGCAACAATAAAAAGCCTTTTCCTGTTCATCACAGAGAGGGAAACCTCTTCTCTCAAAATCTTGGCAACAAGCTCGAGTCAAATTCCTTTTCGGCTCCGTCTTTTTTAAAACACTGATGGAGACAAAACAAACGCTGACACTAAATATATTATGTGAGTCAGCTGTTTCTAAAACTTCTCTCTCAAAAAACCTTAAACGCAGAACACATGGAGGCTGCAGCCAGCGGTCGGTCACACCACCTCGTGTTTACACCGAGGAGAAGGACCAAACTGGAGCTTCTACAGATTCTAACTCTTTATTACAAATCAACTTTTGTAAGAAATGTTGATTTTTGAGTCTCAAAAATCAACTTCTCTTACAAACAGCACCTTTAACTGTTGATCATTCCTCCTGTTTCCGTTTATTTAACTAGTGTGCATCGAACAGACGGAGAGCTGACACTCTCAGAAATATAATGGTTCCTAAAAGGTTCTTCAAAAGGCCATCACTAACTGAAGAACCTCTTTATTTAGGGGATGGCTCTTCGTGAAGCTTATGTCGCTCTTTAAAAAATGTGCAATATGTAAGAATTGGCCATTCATACTCAAAACAAATAGGTGGCAGCATATCACAAGAGTAACTGCAGCTGACTGCAGCTGCCGTTAGCTGCTCAGCTAAAGAAAAAGGAAGAGTCATCACGTCACTGAATCATGCTTTGGGCCGGACTGTGGTGCCAGCTGTATAGAAGTCTATGGGAGAAACACTAAACCCAACATGTCTCCGTCGAATGACTCCTGACGGAGAAATGCTTCCAGGATGAAGAGTCACAGGAAGATAGAAGTTTGTTTGGATGTGAAGGAAGATAATCACATGCTCATCTACAACGCAAAAGATGCTTTTTTTGCATCAGCTCCGAGTGTGTGAATATCTTCCCTCACAGAGGAAACCTCTGAGGGAAATCATGAATCATGTGTAGTAAATGTGCTAAAAGACGTTAAAATATTGGTCTATGCTGCAGTAATCTGACTCAGGATCAGTGGAGAGGCTTCACCGCGTGAGTCAACACATCTTAAAGTCTGGAGGCAAAGACAGCTGAGATCAGACAGAGGGAGGAGGGGGAGGAGGGGGAGGAGGGGGAGGAGGCAGATGGAGAGTCCACCAGCACTCACACTTAACTACACACTGAGAGTAACTCTCAGCCCGGAGGATTTGACCGGGGTCAGGAGGAAACCCGCTAAACACCTGAGGAGACTCAGGCAAAGAGGGAGAGAGCGAGAAAGCAAACAAGATGCTGAGGTGAAGAGAAAGAAAACGAACCACGCAGAGCTTCCTACGGAGGAGCGGAGGATGAAAGAGCAGCGAGGAGAGACGGAGCCAGGGCGTTCTGATGAAGCCCTCCAGAGATCTATGAAAAGAGCATCTATTATTCAGCAGCTATGAATCATGGGACAGCATGCGGAGGCAGTGGTAGAGATCAGAGGGGGAGAGAGGAGAAGAGAAGACGCGCTGCATTAATTCCTGCGGGAGATCCAGTCGGAGCTCAGCGACTCAGAAGAGTTCACGTGTTCGCTTCAACGCGACACGACTGCCGGTTCGATCTCATCACCTCAGGTTGGAGCTGATGTTTGTGCAAACAGCAACGCGTTTCCTTGTTGATGAACAACATTTACAACTATCGGCCATCACCACGGACTGAGAACATGACGGGGAACGTGTGGCTGCTAATACGAGGCCGGTGATATCACACAATCATGCTGCTGCCAACAAAGACACAACCAACCCTGCAAAACGCACCAGTTTGGTCCTTTAAGTTAAGACCTCTGGGGGAAGAAGAGCTGATAAACATGACTCACTGTTTACTATCAACAGCTGAAATATTCCACTTTACCTGCCGACTTCACCTGATCCTGTCCAGCTACTCTGACTGGTTTCTGTTTACACTCCTCAGATCTTTCACCGCCGCTCTCGCCATCATCTGAGGAGCGACACATTTCAGACGGCCTCAGAGAACTGAGCTCGCTGTCCCTCCAGGTTCTCCCTGCACGTCTAGAAGCGAATGTATGGAAAACACATCAGTGCATACCGTGGCTGTGAGGGCCGGGGGACTCCACATACTGCAGAAAAACAGGAAGTAGGTGATCGAACAGGTGTGTTGTATTTCCTAGTTTGATCATTTGGCACGGGATAGTTAAAGTGATATTCCACCCAAAAATCTCTCAACGCTGTGGGCTCATAAAAGCGATTTTGTTCTTTTGAGATAAAAATGCATCATAGTTAATTTGCATCGTCATTTTAGGGCTGCGTTAAACAATCTGTCAGATATTTTAAAAATTAACTGTTTAGTCCATAAACTGTGGGAAAAGAGTGGAAAAATGTTCATCAGAATATTCCTGAGTCCTACTAACCACTTTTAAATAACACTTTTTGTTCCAGCCAACAGCCCAAAACCTAAAATATTCAGTTTAAAGAGAAAAAAAGCAGCAAATTGTCAAACTAGAGAAGGAAGAAACAGCAAATAAGTTACTTTTTTCCTTGAAAAATGATTTAACGGACATCAAAACTGTCAGAGATATTTCTTCTGACCTTAGTATTTAACATTAATGCTTACAGAATTTGAGTGGAGTGTCACTATGAGGAGGCCACTGTGCAGGACATGTGTTATACATATAGATGTAATTATCCAGGACTGGTGGCGTGTGTGTGCTCCTGCTGCAGGTAACAGGTGTGACAGGAGCAGTCAGGTGTGGAAGAAGAAGAAGTCCCTAAAGATGTCAGAGGGGAAAGAAAGAAAGAAACCTCAGACAGCGACTCGGGTGCCTTCACCACATCTCTTCTCCTGACTACAACTCCCAGAAGCTCCTGGGCCAAAAAATATTGGGTCTATTTTACCTCACTGATTTCATTTTGTTGAAGTTTGGATCCACCTTGTTGAATAAGTTTCTTCAATAGAGTGCTGCAGGGATGAAGTATTTTTAAGTTAAGCACACTTTTGCGATTTTTGAAGCGTAAATGAAATCTCTAGCGGTAAAAAGCTAATGTTAGGCTATAAACAAATTACTTTAACCTTCTATTAGTCTCATTTACACACACTACCGCCATTTTTAAGACACGTGAATACTTAAAAATTCACATGTGGGGTATTTACTGATTTATGTTGTAGAGCAAAACATGACAAGAATTCGATATACGGGGAACCACAAGTGCAAAAATGCTGACGTATCTCCAGGCTTTAGGATTCCTGCGGCACTCTATTGAGTCAGGAGACCTTAAATAGCTTACTTATTTTTTATAGTATTGAGTAGTATCCATGGCAACAAGCATCGTTTTCATCCCTGTCCCTATATATAAAACCTTAAACTCGTGTGTGTGAGCTGTAACTGGGGAGTCGGACGCTTCTGTGCAGGTTCAATAATCACGGTTGTTTTTGTGCTTCGAGAAAATGTGCCGCAGGTGAGCTGGCTCATTAAAAATGCAGCATGTATTCGTTGATGTTTGCTTATATTGACTTCCATGAGAAAAGCTAGAATCGATTTAGACTCAAGCAAGTCTGGACCTGAGCTCTGGTTCAGGTTGGTTTGCCTCCACGCTGGCTGGGAGCCTTCACTCATCGTGTCAACAAGGTTTCCCTCCAGCTTCAAAGAATCATTCTAACCCATGAGTGTTAGAGCCAGCTGAGGATAAACAGCGATCAATAACGGACTGACTGGTTTTTAGTGTCTCGATCTCTAGCTTATTGGGCATTAAAATAGCAAATGAACTGAGGTGTGAACAGAAGAAGGTGGAGTTATAACCAGACAGACAGAAGAAAGGAAGGTGAGACAAAAAAAGTGAAGAATTGATCTTGAGGTGATTCCTGTGACGCAGAGACACGATGAGTGACGAGCATCATGTAGAGAAACTAAATATGGTCGAGTCGGTGAGAGATTTCTGTACATGTAGTTTGACGCTCCAGCAGACAGAATCTGGAGCGCAGTGTGAATCTAAATGTTTGTAGTCGTCGTCCTCTGATATCGTGAGGCACCGTTCTCGCTCTCCCCTCCACCTGCAGAGTACTTTAAACTCTTCAACGTGATCTCATGAAGGTGAGAGGTAGCGCTGATTCATCCCTTTGTCCATCATTCCTGCTCTTCAGCTCCTCAGGTTCAGGGATGCTCTTTTCCTACAACTAACGTCCTGTACATCCGTCTGATCCCGTGCTGTTCATCATTCTTCGTCTCTTACGGTCTCCCTGCAGGAAGCCGTTAATTAGGAGATTTTACAGTTGTTGCGGGTGCAGTTCTGCGGGGGGCTCTGCGGCGGACGGATGGACTTGGAGCGTTTCAAGCTGTTGCCTTTGGAGCCGCCGGCCGGGTTGGCCAGCGAGTAAGAGCGTCCGTGCATCATGACGGCGTTCATGCCGTTGGCCATGGAGAAGGACTTGAGGTGGGACTTGATGGCGACGGGCAGCGGCAGCTTGTCGATGAGGTGGACCGGCGTGCACGACACGATGGCTCTGCAGCAGAGGTCCTGCAGGCTGAACACTGCAGAGAGGACGGAGGACAGTCAGTCAGGACGTTCTGGTTTCCAGCTGTTGAATATTTAACTCTTAATGCAACATTTCTGTATCAAAATGTTTAAAAACACAACTAGACATTTATTTTGTCTTTAAATGTCTTCTTCGGCGAAACTAACAGGAAAAACAAAAACCCAAAGACTCTTTGTTTACTGTCATAAAAGACTGATCGTCTCATCGATTGTCAAAATATTTGGAAACTAATTTTCTATTGTCTCATCAATTAATCGACATGCAGCTCTGTACTTAATACTGAGCTGACAGCTGTGCAGAAACTTTAAAGTTCAGGTCTGATAAATAAATCAAAAGAAACCATAGACTTCTTAAAGACTTGTGTTTTTGTGTTTTGGGCTCGAGGCTGAGAGCTACAGGCAGCGAGGAGCGGAGAGGTCAGACTTCAGTCAGGAGAATAAAGTTCAGACTGAGTGTCGACACAGAAAGTCTCAGTCAGTTCGTCTTTAATTCTCTGAGGATTTGCAGGACATCACTTCCACCTGCTGCTCTGTAATTACAGACGAGGCCGACAGGAACGAGGAAGAATTAATTAATGTATGAGGGAGTGTATCGTCCATCTGATGACGATTATGTCTCAAGTTGTTTCAATGTTTGAAGGAATTTCAGTATGAAACAAACACTTTTTAACCTTTTTGCCAGAAGAGTTCCTTGGATATTTTTTTTTTCCGCTTTTTGAACTTCAGTATTTTCTACCTTCATCACAACTTCCAAAGCACCGACACTTTGTCTTTCTCACGTTACTCCACAGTCTTAAAGCGCACATCCAGCAGATGTTATTCTGTTAAGTTATTCTCAGACATGTTATTCAGTTCACTGTTTGGTTTGAATCTTCTGGCTCACCTCTGTTGGGCCTCCAGAACTTCTCCATGCCGTGTCTCATCAGGACGATGCGCGACAGCTCCGTGAAGGACTCGATGACGTTGAAGTTGCACAGGGGGCTCACTTCGAAGAAGGTCATGCCGTTCTTCTCGGCGTAGGCTCTCGCCTGCTCAGTGGGAACTTGCCGTTTGAAGGCCAGATGCAGACGGTTACCTACGAGGATTCGAGGCACGCCTGGAGCGTGCTGCGAGGGGAAATCAAACACAGGACAGAATTAACCTTGATAGCTGTCAGCACGATAGTGATATAAGTACTTCAAGGACAGTATCAGCTGTATGTACGAGAAGTATCTGTTTAACAGCAGCACTTCTGATCTACAAATATTTGAAAGTGTTCACAGTTAATATAGCTCCCACCTTCTCCTGAAATCTCAGCTATACAGCCTCTCCAGCTGATCAGAAGCGTCTGACAGAGATGAACTAAATAAGACTCATTACATTCATACAAAGTGACCAGCGGAGGCTCGTTATTAATTCAACGAGCTCCAGGAAGCAGGGTGTATCTTGTCCTGCCACTCAGGCTCAGCTCTCTCTAATTCACCCCCATCTGTTCTGACAAACTGAATGAAACATGATGGCAGCGAGAGGCCGACCTCTCTCTCCTCCTGACTGTCACCACTCATCAGTCTCTCCTCACAGCGTCCTCTCTGCTGCCTCTTCACGCTCCCAGCCGAGGTCGGTGTGGTGCCGGCAGCAGCGACAGTCACAGAGGAAACAGAAACAGCTGCAGCAGCGGTGGTGGTGAAGACGGTGGTGGAAAATGTAGGAGCAGCAAATACTGAAGGTTTCAAGATGTTTGACTGTTGAACTGCCTGATCTGTCTCACATTTTCCACAACAGAGACGTTTCAAAGGCTCCAAACATTTTAGAAAGACAACTCATGACTCTGCATGGAGAGTCTGAGTTTCTCCTCTCAGGGTGAATATCAGGATTATTAAAGGCTGAAAACTAGAAGAATAACAGACTGACATGCTCTCAAACTGAGAAATACTCAAGAGGAACCAGCTGATGATTTAAGTCTTTAATTTTTAAATGTGTAGTTGATTATCTTGTTCTAAATATTAATAATGACGGCTAGATTTACTCAAAGTTTCACATTATGTCGTCTTTGTGATCAAATAAGTCAACAAAACATCAGTTTCTTGTTCTTTCACTGCAGTATTATAAATAATTAGATGCTAAATCATAATATCACCCGTTCATTTCCCCATCGGTCCGCAGGAGTCCACACACCCTCAATATATATTTATTTATTTGAATTCATTTGATGTACTTCCTGTTTCATGTCGAGCTGCCTCATGATGCTATTTGATCCTTGTGTTTACTTGTGCTTGTTTTTGTGGATTACATGACTTCTGAGGTTCTTGTCATGAGTTTTCTCTGTAATGAGCCTCCAGAGGTTTTCTGAGTCTCACCTGCACAATCTGCTGCTTTTTCGTTTCTGCTGCTTTGTGTTGTGCAAATAAATAACTACATTCTTAATGTAATTAATGAAGTCATATTTGTTCATAATGCAGCAGGTCACTGGGTTCCTTGTATAATTTATATCATGAGTTATCTGATAATCTGTTCCATATCCGAGCAACATTGTTCCTGAGACTGAAATTTGAATCTTCTCTCAAAACTTTTAGACGTTTTTTCATCCCTCCATCTTATTTCTCTCCTTAAAAGTGGTGGAGCACGCCACATCTGTGGAGGTGGAGCAGGAAAGGCCGAACTGAAACATACATTCCACAGGCCAAAAATATCACCTCACACACACACACACACACACACACACACACACACACACACACACACACTCAGGACACGGACATCCTTTTTGTTCCAGTCAGCAGGAAGGACATGATGAGAGTAGGCCGCACACACACACACACACACACACACACACACACACACACACACACTCTCAGATTGTCTTAAGTGATCCACTTAACTCCTTCTATTGACCCTTTGTCCCATCTTATAAACTTCAACATTTTTCGAATAGCTGACGTCTGAAAGCGAATCAAACGTGCACATTCGCTGCAGCATCAGGAGGAGATCCTGCTGGACTGATGCAGCAGTAACACCGGAGGAAACACACAAATGTACAATACAACACCTTAAAACCACACGTCCTGCTCTCCTTCCAACAGTCCGGCCCTCATTAACATTTTCCAATTCAACATCTGTTGGCTGTGAACGATCACAGTCAGTGAACTTCAGGACTTCAACAGGCTGAATGTTGTCACCTCCCTCTGCAGGACATCTTCCTCAGCTCCTCCCTGCCAACATCCATCCAACCTCATCCAATCACCTCCTGGACTCACCTCATCAATCTCTCTGATCCACCTGTCGATCCCATCGAAGGACCACCGGTTGGTGATGTCGTACACCAGCAGGATCCCCTGAAGGCCGACAGACACAAGCACACACGAGTAAGGCAGATGTGCTTTGGTCGTTTTCAATTTATTCCATCTAAGCGGCGTGTTTCTCACCTGAGCTCCGCGGGAATAAGAGCGAAAGATGGTGCAGAACCTCCCCTGTCCTGAGGTGTCCCTGAAGACAAAAAGGAAAGGTTACGAAGAAATTATGTGAGGATTAATGGAGCCTGACGAATCAGTGGGAGTGTTAAGATGATAACGTTGTGATCCGCGCCTCTCTACTCACCCACACTGTGTGAGCAGCTATTTGAAACGGGTATTACAGATATAAAGCTCAGCATCATTGCTCATTTTGCATCTCAGATTTAGACACACGCACTTTGACGAAATCTGACAACAGTTTCAGACCAGCTGACTGATTCTCCAGACTTGTTGTAGCTCAGCCAACTGTGTGTTCATTCAGTCAGATGTTGATGCCTGAGAGACAATCAGTCAGTCACCTATTGTGCAGTCGAACAGAAATGACGTCCCTCCTAATGAAATGTTTATGCCTCTTGGGGCAGGTGCAGCACCGGCTTTGTTAGAGAGTTAAATCACGCTCACCTGGCCCGCTGATGTGAGATAAACCTGACAGCTTTTTAATAAAAGGTGCAGACTTATTGTTCTTTGAGCCTGATGATGGTTTAATGACTTGATAGTGATCATTTCTCTGCCAACCCAACATGACGTCACCCGTTGGTTTGTGTACTCGTGTTCTGAGGCATTAAGTTTGGCATCATGGACGTTCAAGATCTATCAGGCTTTGATCCACAAACTGGATGTCAGTAGCTATATTCACTGTGGGCTCCGATCTTTTCCTGTGATTTGTTGACAGAAGATAAAACACAAAATAACACCAGACTTCTGCTCTGAGACTGTTTCTCCTTTGCCATGAGAGGCTGAGTCATGAGACACAGAGAGACGGAGACGGAAAGGACGATGAGGTAAACACTGAGCGAGAAGAAAGACAACATTTAGACAGTAAAACAACAGCGGGACAGTGAGGAGAGAAGGAAAGACTGACGCA
This sequence comes from Lagodon rhomboides, assembly GCA_039737535.1. NCBI lineage: Eukaryota > Metazoa > Chordata > Actinopteri > Spariformes > Sparidae > Lagodon > Lagodon rhomboides. The sequence continues at coordinate 1,891,137 of CM077802.1, forward strand.
GCAGAAAAAAGAGAAGATTCTGCATCAACTTCTCTCTCCACAGGGAAGACGAGGCGTTGCTTCTCCCCTGAGTTTTTGAATTCCTTGGCCTACTTCCACCAAACAGGCTTCGCCTCGCACTGCAGTGTGTCTTAACTCACAATTACATGCATCTCCACCGATGCAAGATTATTTGTGAGGTATGCAACAACATGCAGGAGATTAGGACTTTCACTTGCACCCACCACACATGGGTTTGGTTTCTTCTCTGTGTTGAATGCATCGGTTTATAATAGTGTAAGTAAACGTGTAATCACTTTCTCCTCCTGCAGTTTGGGTTCAATGCATTCACAGGCTGAAACATGTTTTCCTCACTGAGTTCTTTCTGCACGTGTGTGCAGCCATTACATAAACCTTCCTACACTGTGTATTTCTGTATTTTGCTATATGCATGTTTCTTCTTCTGCCTCATTTATAATGTGATGTGTATTATGTAAATGCTCCTGACAAACATTATTCCTGTTCCTGTTCCTCTGTATCACGTCGTTCCAACTCTTCACTCAACCTCTAAGATGTTTCCACCGTGTGAGATGAGACTTCAGACTTTTTATGGCTGCAGCCTTTCATCAAACAGAAATACTGAAGATGCATCGTGCATCATTTTATACAAATTTACACTTCTGCCATCTCTGGAAACACTCTGAGCCCCGCCAGCATTTACAGGAAAATGTTGTGGGTTTGGTTACACAGCCTGACCCTGCAGCAAGTCAGTGAGATTTATAAAGTTCATCACGTTTCAAGTGACCACTTGTGATTGGATCTCTGGCTCTGTATGCAAATAAACACAAGCATCACTGGGAAAAATGGACACAAAGACAGAAAGAACTTAATGTGGACAAGAAGGCCCAAATAATGAAGAATTTGTCAGACACAGCATTTAGTTTCTCTTGACTCACACGACCAAACAAACTTGTTTTCTTTAAAGGGAGTCGAGTGTCTTTCTCCACGGGCGACAGGGAAGTAGTCTATATTGGTCACTGTTTACTGTACATTTAAATGTCATCTTCTTTCTGAGTGTAAATGGTGAAATCAGTGGAAACAGTGTGTTCCTAAAGCTGCCAAACGTTGGCAGGTAAGATGCACTTTAGACACAGAAACAGAAAGAGCAGCCGTCGCTCTCTCCATTGTACCGACAACAACAGATGTGTGCTCACCAAAGCTCCAGCTTCACTCTCCTCCCGTCCAGAAGGATGGTGGTGGTTTTATAGTCAATACCTGGACAGAGAGAGCAGACAGAGGCAGGCATTAGACAAATGGATGCATCAAGAACACCAGCATCAATCAGGATTACAATACAGCAGCCGGAGACGAGCTGACTCCCATGAAGTGACTCGTCGTCTATTTGAGCCATTTGCACTGAATCAAAGAGCAGATTTACCCACAACGCACCACAGAGAACTGTGATTATCTCTGAAAGTGACAACTGTGTATTTACGGGTGACAAGACAAATTACATAACAGTGGTGGTCTTTCAGCTTTCTCTGGATAAGACACTCAATACGAAACGCTCATGAGAATCCTAAAGCGAAAGTTTAAACCGACCGTGTTCGCTGTCTAACCGTCAGCAGCGTGCAGCCTCGGGCAGCTAACAGTTCTCTCTCTGTTCCGGTCCTCAAACCTGTCTGACTGCTACACCTGTCGTCCTGCAGCTCCATGTCTTCACATGTTCTCTGGAGTCTGTTCACCACCTTCATGCGGTTTTCACTGAATCTAGTACCACCTGAGGCCAAACAGGTGAACCACTGAATAACCACTGTTTCACATCCTGTAAGATGTCGTTTACTCAACAGTTGTATGTGCGAGGGTGCAGAACTCATCCTGCCCCGACATGCTAACAAGCTAAACGTTGTTTCATCAACATTTACCACCAAGAGAGAGACAGTTCCTTGATTTCTATATTGTTCTTACTATCAACAAATGTCCATGAAAACAGCCTCAGGGCTCCAAAAACTGTTGTTCAAAAACCATTAAAGACACGTCAGTGAGCAACAATGTTGTGTAATAATCCACGACTGAAACTGTCACTATTTTAACCTGTTTGAGCAACATTTGTTAAAAACTACAGTGACCAGCTGTTTAAGACTCAGCTCAGCCTTTTCTTTGTACATTATAATGGTTATAAATAATGATTAAACTCCCAGTGAGGTTTATTGTTTCAGTGCAATGGTGGGATTTTAGACAATAAAGTTTATTATTGAACCGTCAGGGATAACTGAAAAAAATGTGAATAAATCGGCCGATATATTCGTGTTGGATGTTTTACTCCATCCAGGCAAATCAAGCATCGGTCAGGTTTTACAGAAAGGGGTAAAAAAAAATCGTCCATCTGTGTTTCACAAATCCCAAGATGACGTCCCCAAATGTCTTGTTTTGTTCACAACCCAAAAACATTCAGTTTACTGTCATACAGGAGGAAAGAAACCAGAAAATATTCACAATTAACAAGCTGGAATCAAACTTCAAAAATTCCTCAAACTTACTGATCCATTATCAAAAATAATTGGCAACTAATTGATAAATCATTACAAGTCCAATGATGTTAACAGGACAACACACATCTTTCTCCTCCAGCTGTGGCCGACAACGAGCTCACACTCAACAGAGAAGCACCGCCACCAAACGGGTGTTTGTCTGAGCACAGAGCTCTTCTAACTGGAAACCGTCAGCTTTGGGATGAAACATTAGGACTCCTGGGAGAAGAGACATTAACATAACAGCAGCGTTTAAAGAAACACAGTGCAGCTGACGAGCGAGCGAGCCTGCCCAGTTCCCAGACGCTCACACATGACTGCGTCAGCCTCTGGCAGGTAGCAGCTGCTGGCTAACAACATTACCAATATCTTCCAATTTTCCAGGCAACAGAAAGCTGCCGAGCTAAAGTGCTGAGCTCAGGCTCGCCTAATTGAATTGGAGCGAGCGAGGGGCTTCGTACCAAGTGCTTCCTCTCCGCTCGTTGCCAGGGCTCACTTAGATATCCCAGATAATCAATAGCTGCTCTGATGCCTCTGATGTCTCGGCTGAACGCTGCTGCTGCTGCTATTCTGGGAGTCGGCTGACTTTGTTTGTTCTCTGGATCTACTCGAAGCTGTGTGAAGACTGTGTGAAGATGTTGAGCATGTGTCGGAGAGGTGTTGATTTATCTCTATGGCAATGTTTGAGATGATGTTCTTGTCACTGTACAGAGCACTATAGAAAGCCTCCTTCACAGTGTATGTAATCATCTATATTTAGCACATTTTCCAGAAAATCACCTGAGAAGCTGTTTATAGAAACGTCGACGTGGCAGCTGCAGTTTGTCTTGCATTTGGCTAATTTTCCAACAAAGCTCTATCACAGCCAGAGAGACATTAAATGAAATGAAAATGAAAACTGATCAGAAATGTGTGCACCTCTCTCTATCAGTAATCAATCCAACAACATGGACATATAGCAGACTGAAGCCATCACATAGATTCTCCAATGTCAGCTAATTATTTCAGTTCTTCATGGAGATAAGTGGTCCTGTCAGCTGACCGAAGTCTGCCTGGTTCGTGACCTGGAATCTGTTGGTCAACAGCATCAGACTGGTACCTCCAAGACTGATGGGAGATCAGTTTGAAGACGGAGGATACAGTACAAAGGTGATTTACAGTGGCTCTGACAAGGACTATGAGTCTGTGGATGGATCAGAGGCGAAAACGGCGTGTGGAGCTGGAATATTTTCACATCTTACTCTGTGAATTGAGGATTTATTTCGACCAAACCAGCGGGACAGGACTGTTTTAGTGAGTAATAGTTTTACATGAGTTAACAAGACAGTTAAGTTCACAAAAAGCTAAGAGAGATTTTCAAATGTAGTGAATTCACATACATCTCCCAGCTGAAACTACGAGGACTATCAGACTCTTACAAGCCCGGGCTGGGCTGGCTGGTTAGCATGCTAACCTCAGTGTACATCTCTGCAGTGCAGATGTCTGCTGTTTCTACACTCAAGTTTCTCTTTCTGCTCCAATTAATATGACTGAACAACGAGGGCTACAAACCGAGAGCGGCAGAACGAAAAACTCTACAGTAAATTATAAAAATGCTTGAAAACCCGACAAAAAAGAGAAAACAACAAGCTCTTAAAAATGTTTAAAGTAAACGTAAGTTGGAAACATGGAATACTGGTGAATATTAAACGTATCTGCAGGTTTTAATGACATGTAGAGGGAATGAAGGGAGAAACGAAACGGGGAAGAAAAGAAAGCGAGGTGCAGAAAATGTGATTTGACAGCAGTGAGACTGCAGCTACAGCTCAGCTCTATGCTAATATTGAACAGTCGGTGTGTCGGTCTGTGCATCGTTCAAGAGGATTAGAGCAGGTTCAGCATTTCATTTACCTACCAACCCTTTAAATCCCGTCTCCTCCAGGACGGGGAGAGTCGGGGGTTATCTCTGAGCTGGCCTGCATCCAGCGATAACTGTTGTCTGTGGATGTGCCACTGTCAAAACAGCCAGTCCACTGCCACAGAGGAACAATGGACCGCCGGGCCTGTCTGACCTCTGGGGAATATTCCATTGTTGGCGGGCGCTGAATGAAAAAAAGATTTAAGTGTCTCGCAGCTGCACTGGAAAGTGTCTTTTCAACCTGATTTCTGCATTTTAATTGGCTTCACTCCTCCGAGGCTGCTTTTATCTGATGGCAAATATCAGCCGACTGTGAAATTCAAAGCCTTATCGCAGTGTGAAATATTAATCTTAAGATCCCCGAAGAAATCATCTGAGGCCAAACATGCCAGTGCCCCCGTCTCACAGCCTCCCCGAAGGCCTTCCTTCTGAGGAATCGGTTCATGATGTCCATCCTGAGTGTGATTCCAAGAAAATGGTCCGATTGTGGGAATTATTTCAAATATATGCGACAACAAAGACACAGGGACAATAGAGACTCGTCAACCAGCAGAGACTCTGTTAGTCATTACTGAGAACGCTCTCTCTTTAACATGTCTGGATGTACGAGGACACTGTGGGCACACAAATTAATGCACAGAAACGCTTGGGACTTAGAGATGAGGTACGTCGATTCCTCGGCTATTTAATTCATTGTATTTTACAAAATCATTTTCTACATGCTTATAAAATCGCCGGTTTTGTAGAGGAATTAACAGAAAATATGCAACATCATGTGGGCTTAAGGAAGGTGTCAGCTCGCAGCTTAAGACGCGACTTAAAATATGTCAACTTGTACTCTGATAATACCCTTCACAGTTTCCCTGCCAGAACCCAAGGAGACGTCTTGTTTCTCCTCACCGACAGTCGAAAATTCAAAGGAGACTCAGTTTGACAAAGAGCAGGAAATTCCAACATTTGAGAATCTGGAAACAGATGTTTGGCATTTAAAATGACTAATTACTGACAATTACACAACTGTCAACACAGGTGTGCTGCGTCGGAGCTCTGGCTCACACATCTTGTTCTCCGGATGGAAGAAAACATGTTTGTTTGGACCACAACAAATGTCACATCATCACCACTCTAATCGTTTTTCTTAGTGATAAAAATAATATTGATGCTAAAATGATCATTCCCACTAGTCACAAATCAAATCACGATGGTGATTATCTGTCAGAATAATGGCAGTGTCATTGCTTTAAACACATCCTGCAGCCCTGCTGTCACTCAACTAATTAACTGTCTGATCATTTTACTATCAAAAAACTATTTTTCAGAGCCGAAAGCATCATCTTCAAATTGATTGATTCGTCCAACAAATGGTCCAAAACAAAAACATATTAAAAATACAATCACACACAACAAAGAAAAGCAGCAAATCATCTTATTTGAGAAGCTACAACCAGACAATGTTTGGTATATTTGATTTAGAAGAAATTACTGAAGTGATCAATTATCAAGCTATTACACTGGAAAACCTCCTACAGGATGATACAGCGGCACCAGGGATGCATGATCTTATTTTTTTTGCCAAATCTGATATTTTCCAACTCGTTTTAGCAGATTGCCGTCGCTGATATATGCGCATATCTTTTCCTCTAAATCACAGAGCGCATTAATTCTCTTTTGTACTCAAAATGCAAACACACAGCTGTTTTCAAAATGTAAATATTCACTGGGGTAATTGAGAAAACTGCTTGGTTAATGGTGTGCATTGTGTGCGCCATTAATGTCATATCTGCAGAAATGTTCATCAGCTGATACCAATAACGTGCTGCTATTATGCCAACAACTCATATAACCCTGAATACCTGAGAGCTAAAGTCTCCACCAGATACTTTCCAGGATACACTGCAGTGACACATTTGTCATTATGACGAGTCACTATTCTGATTTCTAGTCACCGAATTTCTGATCAATAACGCGCCCAATCACTGATGGCGGCTGAGGAGCTGTGACAGATGGGTCTATCCTACCGTCTGCCCCAAATCAGGAGGGCTACCAATCATAGCCTGAGGACAATGTCATCCAATTAAAATCTGCTCTTCTGTCCTGATTTTCTCCTCTTTAAATATTTAGGTTCTTCACAAGCATTCCCCTTCAATCCACGCTAACCTCTCCTTGCCAGAGGGATGGAAATCAATAGCCGAGCTTCTGTCTGCACAAACATCCCAGCTGAAGCGTGTTCGAACGGCGTTCCACTCTGCCCTCCATATTTAATGAAGCTGTTTGAAGGCTTTTGATCTCGCACGCATCAATTAGGACATCTTCCTCTTCCAGAGTTTGTGTTTAGAAAGTCACAACCGCATTCATGCAGATGATTGAAAACAGAGCGGCAACAATCTGTTGATTAATTGATTAGTCGATTAAAAGAAAAAAATCGCAATCTTGCTGTTTTCTTTGTCTTTCTGAAACAATCTGAAAACACAACTTTGGGCTTTTGGCTCCATTATGAGGAACATTTTTCATGTTACTTCAACATTTTATAGGCTTGAAAATAAATTTAACAATGGTAAAAAAAAAAAAATAATCAGCAGATCTGCAGGCTGCAGTCCGAGTTGAAAATGCTGTTTTCGTGTCAACTGATGCTCCATCTTGGGCTGGCAAGTGTTTTGGTTGAAAAATGGCCATCAAGCCTTGCTTTGTACGACAAAAAGCCCCCAAACAAAGTTATTCAGTTTTTCAAGAAGTTGCCACAAGAAAATGTTTTGCATTTCTTCTTGTTAAATTGTTTAAACAATCAATTGATGATAAAATTGCTTGCTGGTTACATTTCTGCTGAATGACCTCAGCTAATATTTAAAAACTGTCCTCAAAAGTCTCGTTTTGTCAACAACCTACAGATGTTCAGTTTACTCAAACCAGTTAATAGATTATGTAAATAGTTGGTGATTAATCTAATAGTTGAAAAAATACTTGATTAATCACTGAAGCTCTACCTGCCGCTGCATACCTGAACTGCCATCAGAGCCACCAACAGTCAAGTTCAACCATGAAGCAGAGAACTCTTTGCACTAGTCCTTTATCTGAACTGGTGACCTCCCTCTTCAAAGCTGTCACCTGCTTCCATCAAACTGTTTGGCCTTTGGTGAATGTGGGCGTCTGAGAACACACATGACCGGAGGTCTTCACACTGCTGCCAAATGCCAACAGGCAGCATCACCCTTTGGCAGAATTCATCAGATAAGCGCTTGTGAAAAGGGGTCATTCTGCTGACTGATGTATTTTTCATGACTTGCTTTCATCCTAAGGGGAGGAGATAGAAATCGTCTTCATGTTTTGAAAAGCAAAACAGATACTCGTCCATGACAGCATCTCTACTGAGGAGCAAATATCCTGCCAAATGCAGTTTACTGCACGTTTTACCTTGAAGAAATACATCATGGAGCTGCTTATATTCCCAGATTAGAGATTTAAGTTGGAGAAGATAGTCTAACTAGGCGACATGCACCTGATGGATGTACTCTATTCCTTTCTGTTCTACTGTTCCTTGACAAACTCTAACACCACTTTAACAACTGTTATTGTCATTGTTGATTAATCTGCTGATTATTTTCCACAATTAAACAATTCACTATTTGGTCTATCAAATGTCAGAAAATGTTGAAAAATCACAATCGATGTTTCAAAGAACAAGATGACTTCCTCAGGTGTCTTGTTTTGTCCACAACCAACAGATATTCAGTTTAGAGGCAACGAAACACACATTTGGAAGTTGCAGCTATACAACATGAATGTTTGTTTAAGCTATGGACAAAATGTACAGATTATTAAAGTGACTGCTGCTGATCTTGTGAAGCCTGCTGTAGCATTCTGGTGCCTCTAAAACTGTGTATTTCTCAGCCACTAGTTTCATCTCATTCCAGCACATTATTAAAAATAATCTACAGTTATTTGAAATTTGCCTGAGTCGAGTTCATCCGTCACAGTGAACATGATGCCTGCTTTTATTGTTTGCATTGTAAAGCAGCTTTCAGAGCAGAGCAATTTGCACTACATCACCAACATCAATAACAGGATGATCAAAGTGATAAAGTGTTTCCATATGTACAATTAATATGGCCTGACCGACCCAAATGGACCACAAGGCTTTTATTGGATTTTGACATTTATTATTCCTTCCTACACTTTGAGAAATAGATCAAAACTGCCAATTATTTGCCGAAACAAGGGAAATCAGTTCAGTAGGAGAGCGCTACCACCAGCGAAGCCAGTTGATAAGTCAAACTTTTCCCAAAGCCAGTAGGGAAAAGGGTGAACACACCTTTTCCATCAAGAAAAGTCTTCAGTGCCGTTCTTCACTTTTCTTTCAATGAAATATACTCTCCAGTTTTGACAGAACTGATGCTGTAGCAGCTATGATAACTGTCTTGAGAAGCCAGTCGCTTATCTCACTGGTCATCACACCTACACCACACCCGCAGCTGCCAGTAGTTCCACAAAGGAAACTGATTGGTTCAGCTAATGTGTGTTTGGCCACAAACACATAGCTTGAGCCAAACTCATCTCAACCTGTAGGAAACACCAGACAAATGCAAGAATCACACTTAAAAATCTAAAACTGCGTAACATCCAGGAAAATGTGAATAATTTGTAATAAATATGCAAAACCACACACATTTATTTCATTATTTCTGTTCTAACTGCGAGTAGGCATGTACTGCAGCTACAGACCACCAGCTGACTGCAGCAGCAGGCGGTGATCAGATAGTGGCTGTCAGCCCCGGAGCTATTGCAGAGAGAGAAGGAGGTGATCTGAGCTCCTGCACCCAGGGAGGGATCATCTGACTGGGCACAGCTCCATCAGCCTCTCCCTTCACAGCATGGTGGATGGAGCTAAAAGAGCTAGTGTTCCTAAATGTAGCTACTCTAAATTAACCAATACAGATGACTTAGGAACTATAATTCAATTAGCCACAGTAATATTCCAATCAAACCAACAGAGATTTCTTCTTATGTGTCATGGCAGCTCAAATACATGTATATAACAATACTAAAGCACGTCGCTCTATCTGGCTCAGCAGCTTCCTTTATATTTATTTTGAGTTGGACACTGATATAGTTAAAGAAAAAGGAGGAACCTCACTCACACTGGAGAGGATGTGGCTTGGAATTATTCAGTGTTTAATGTACAGGTCTCAAACCTATTGTCTTGTTATGAGGTCACAATAAAACTATTGTTTACTAGGTGAAATTATCCTCTAACTCCACAACAATGCACATACAGTCATCACTGTCTGACTTGCTCTATGTGAATGCTCTGTTATGAGCGTCAGAGAGCTCATTGTGTATCCTCCACAGTCCACACAGCAAAATACGCAGCTAGTAGGTTCAGGACTTTTGTGATGAGCCAGCATGACACAATACGAGAAGATCATCATCACGAGAGGTCAAACTGAGCCAACAGGTCCCTATCAGCTGAGACTGGAGTGACTCACCGCTACTGTAAGCGTACGGGGACTCGGCCGATCCATCCTGCAGGCTGTCCAGGATCTCTCCTTTTCCCACGTCGCTGTCTCCGACCAGAAGGAACTTGAGCAAGTAGTCGTAGCTTTTCACTGGGCTGCCCTGGCTGCCCATCGTCTCTCACATCTGAGCCCAGGGGCAGCGGAGGCTGAGGATGACTGACTGTAAACTTCCCCCTCTGACAAAAGGATGGGTAACCAACCAACCCCCTTGTGTGTTATTCTACTCAAAACAAAGTCAGTGTTTGTTATCCCATGAACTTGTTGAATGAGGGTCCACCAGCAGAAAGTCCTTGTTTGGTCTGGCGAATATAACAGACTTCCAAAGTGTGTACAAGCAGGTAATTGTCAGATTAAAATAGGGGCCAACAGCACAATCTCACAGGAATGTCTCACTTGAAGCAGAGGGATGCCAAAAATGTGATTTAAAAAAGCAAAGCATGCTTATTGCTGAAGGTGAAGATAATAAAAATAGTTTGGTCACAAATGGAGCTGAGCTCGACCCAATGTAAACAACTGGTACTGTCTTTCAAAGTGATGACTGACAGGTTATAAATAGGTGTAACCACAAACCCTTATCTTAATTAACATATATTAAAGAGACATTCAAAGAGTAACTAAAGCTCTATCTGGACGGGACGACTCTGAATAAAAAGTCTATGTAGGGAAGAAAAACATGCTTATTGTCTGGAATGATAATTATAATAAGATAGGTGGCTGTTACAACTTTGCAGATTTTATGAGCAGATATCTCAGATGAGATTTATATCCGATATAAGCCACACTAAAAAAAACACAAAAACAAACTGGAAGAGTGAAACGTTAACTAGTCTTTTTCTTCCCAGTTAAGAGAAGCTTGTTGGCTAATAAGTTAGCAGGGGGAACAACAAGCTAGCCCTGCAGAGAGCTACCCAGCTAGCTTAGCTATTATCACTGCTGCTAACGTAAAGCACTCATCAGATACGATAGTTACTGAAAGACACTGTTATGCCACATACCACGCTACAAACTGCAATCTAACTGCCCTCTTCCAAGTGGATAAAAAACAGACTGGTGGTATTTTACAGCAAGCTAAATGCTAACTTAGCTAGCGGAGCCCGTAGCTCAACTTCAACCGACGTCCGTGTAATTTCAGGCCCCCTTGTCTTTCTTCAGTCCGGGATGACAAAGATTCCCGTAACTTCACTGCGTTATATCCAGAAAACAGCGATATCTGCAGCGCGATCACCACGCTGTGGCATGTTTACGTCCAGTCCAAATCTCTGTAGAAGTACTTGGTAATCTCAGTCCGTGGTCCGTCCATTTCTCTCCATTATATTCAACCATAATCACAGCTGTGGCTCCTCAGTACCGTACAAACAACACTGAACGTGCCGCTGACAGATCGGCCGCTCGCGACACAGCGCTGCCGTCTCCTCTCTCTGTTCCCGCCCTCTCGCTCCAAGCCCCGCCCTCCCACCCTGCTATTGGACGCCGACTCCACGGTGACAAACGCGGTGGATTCCATTGGCTGAGCAAAAACGTCCATCAAAGTTCGCTGTCAACAACACGCAGATGGTGAGGGGACAGCGGACAACAAAGATGATTCATTTCTCACTGAAGGGAACAATGGCAAAGACGTCTTATTATGTGGATAAACGTGATGAAATCAAAGACCTGAAGCGTCTTTTTGTTCTGAAAGCGAAATTAGAGACACAAAATTGGAGGACTTAGGGATTAATAAAAGAACATCTGTTAAAATCAGTTTAATTTCATAGTATATACACATAAGACAGAATAAACAGATCTAACAAGAGATGGAAATTACACCAACCCTCCTGAAATCTGGGACTTCATTTAAAATTCAGCTCCTGGTTTTGCACATAGAGGCTATTTGTATACTGATATGACTGATAGAATGCTATCTTTATTATTACACTGCCACTCACATATTGCACCTTGCACACTATATTATACCTCATATCATTCTGTATTTCTCCTGTACTTACTGCATCTTGCTGTTTACATATCATGCCACTTTATATCATCACTTGTCATTTTAACTTGCTATTTACTGCACAGTACGTCTTACATTGTCCAATATAGACACTCTTCACATAAGAATTGAGTTTTCCTTCTATTCTATTGTATTTTCATGTATGTTGTGCTTGAACACTTGAATTTCCCCTATGTGGATCAATAAAGGATTATCTTATTTTAGAAACATGCAATGAAAGGAAAAGGAAATTTGACTAGACGTGTGCTTTTCTCTTTTAAAACACTGTAATAAAACAAATCTTAGGGTGAACAAAAATCTTTATTTCATGGCTGATATTATGAAATGTGATGTGCAGTTGTAGGCTGAGTGTGTGTGTGCATGTGTGTGTGTGTGTTATCTGTGTCAAATCTGTTTATGTAACATCGTGACTCACCTCTCTCTATATTTCTCAGAATAATCTCCTAAGGATGAACACCTACACACACATAATGAATGAAGCATGCAGGCTGGTATTGGCGGTAACAGCTTGAATGAGATCATTAAAGATAATATGGTGATGAGTAAAGCACATTACGAGTGCTAACAGGTTCTGAATAAATCATCATTTCTACAAAATCCTTTAATAGCTCTGGAGCCCATTACTGCACATGCTCTTTAGAATAAGCACTGATTGATAGTTTAAAAGTATATTTCATATTCATACACTTATTACTTATAGAATGTTAATATCCTTTAAAAAACTGATCCACTTTTATGTTTTAACAACGTATTTAATGAAAGAAACAGCTGTCACTTTCACAAAATGACTCAACTGAAATTTAAAAGTCAAATTTGTCCCATTAAAGGAAAAATTCACCTCAAAAAGATAATTCAGTCATCGTCTCCTCACCTCCATGTCGATGGAAAGTCAGGTGAAGTTTCGAAGTCCACAAAACATTTCTTGGATTAAACAAAATGTACAAATTATCCCTTTTCTGTGCTTTTTTTCTGAAAAGTCTGGACGATGATAAAAAGAATTAAGAATTAATTGTAGCATAAAACCTTTATAATACACTCAATAAGCAGGCAGAGACATAAACACATTTAAGGTCTGAGCCATAAAAGTCATTCTGTATTATTACTACTAAATTAATAACAAAAAGGTATTTTTAATCATAATATGATTTTTAAAAACTCTTCTTGAGTCTCTGGTAATTATTATTGTTCAGGTCTGGAGGAGATTTAGCTTTTTCATGAACAAAAATCTGTACAAAATAGTTCCAACTTTAATATTTTGATGCATCGTCTTTGTCATCAAAGCTGTGAACAACTTTTTTCAATTAATCTGATTGTCTGAAAACCACTACAGTACTTGTCCTGTGATCTACAGTGATCTGGATTTATTATAATATTGTGAATATAAACGACCAATCGGAGGATTATGATAAGACAGGATGTGTGCTGCAGCAGCTCCCAGGGGGATTTTGATTGTACTTATGGTTATATAAATCTGATTCTATGCACATAAATTCTGTTTGGAATGAATTATCAATGGAGCAGCTCCAGAGTTTTATCTGTTATTGACATTATAGATCAGATTAAATCATCTAAGACTGTCGTGAATATCTTTATTAGTTGTTTATGAACAGATAACATCAGATCATCTGAAAAGAAGAGACACCAGTGCATTAAATATGAATTAATTTTATTACAAAGGAACATTCAGAACAGCTAAGTTAAATTAAATGGTTAACAAAAACAAGAACACAAATTTACCAGTTTCACTGTTAGAAATTACAAATTGATGCAAAGGTCGATCAGAGCACGGGGTAAAGATTTAGGTAAAATAAAACATAAACGATTCACATTAAAGACACAATCTGAAATTTGGGTTCTGAAGACAGATAACAAAACAAATCCCCAAACGTATGGATTGCTTTTTCAAATAACAGCTGGTTCAGGTTGATCATTATAAAGAATTTAAGTACAACATTTAATTATAAAAGGACACAAGTAGGCACATAAAATACAATTAGAAAAAAAAAGAAGACGAATGCTGACAAACTGACCCTGAGCACAATCAGTCCGACTTCTGTAACAGACTGTCAGAGTCAAATAGTTCCAGTTAGTGAAGGAAATATGGCAATAAAATAAACAATAAATCATTTAATAATTAATCTTAAGAAACATCCATTTGTCCAGTTAGTATCATTGAAAGTAGACTCTTGCTTTCATATTATAAAATCTAAGAGATCATCTACAAGGTCAGTGTAGTTAGAACATTAACTGATTGATTTTTCTATGGAATTCTGCCACTGTGTGTTTGAAGGAACCAATAACACACCGCGGACAGAGTGATTCTGAGAGTCTCACCGTTCATGAGGCTTAAAGTGTGATGTTTGTCTGGAGTAAAGGTCAAGGAGTTATTAAGACCAAAAGCATAAATGTATTCATCGTACTTCACGACAAGTAAACCTTCAAGGAGATAACTTGTTTAGGAAGGTCGTCATTTTGAGGTGTTGCTACAGAAAAGCACATGGAGTGTTCAAAATAGGGAAGATACTTGTTTTAAAAAGGTAAAAAACAAAACAAAAAGACGATCAAAAGAGCTCTGACATGTGGTTGAGCTAATGCACAATAAGACTTCAAGCTTAGCAGCTTTAAAAAGGGTGTAAGTAACGTATTTTCAAATTAATTTGGGATCTCAGGGCTTCCTGAGACTTTACACCGGACGCTGTACGGAGCCTTTTCATGTTTCAGGAGTTTTTTTGGGTTGTTTTTTACATTTTAAAACAAGTTCCCATCTACTTCAGCTGTTTAGGAGGATGCTGTGATGCTGATGGACTTTCCATCGACATGAGGGTGAGGAGACAGTGACTAAATTTCCATTTTTGGGTGAACTGTTCCTTTAAATGTCCAGTGTGTGAACTACAGTACATGAGTGAAGATTTCACTGACATGTAGGAGAGAAACAAGGAAGGTAAAATAATGTGTAGAAGAACTGTTTTGGTCCTTTGGTGTCGTTTCCTCGTGAGAAACATGACGAGTGTAAGTTAATGACTGTTCACCTCCCCGTTTAGCCTTAATGATGGAGTCACTCATATTTTCATCACGTTCTGACATCATTTTGTGATCACAGTTCTTATTACAACAGCAGGACACGACTACTTGCTGGTTTACATTTAAGACTGACGCGTTCGTTGTGCTCTATAACACTGGCTCATTTTTGTTCTTCATGCCGATCAGAAAACAAGTGATCAGCTTCGGTCGTGTCAAAACATCCTGTGACGCTCCTCATTCATCTCACATGAAAGCAGCACAACTCAAAAGGTCTTCACAACGAATTCACCCTCATTTCCCACTTCCCCTCTTTCCCTCCATCTGCCTGTTTCCATCTCATTATTTATTCAGTCACTTCCCTTTCCTCGGCTCCCTCATCTTCCTCTGAATGATGTCTCTCACTCAGTCTTGATGGTTTTGTGTCTCCAGGGGTAAATCAGCTCCCCAACAAACAGCTTCTTGACCAGGGCAGCCCACGAGTCTTTGGGGTAACAGCTGTAAGTCGGAGTGCGATACATCTGGACCACTGTGCTGAACGTCAGAGGGTTCATCTGGGAGAGAACACAGTCAGACGTTACACCGAGTGTCAGAACAGACGTGGAGGAAAATATCTTCGGTGGCAGAAAAGAAAAATCTACTTTTGCATCAATAAAAAATTAGTCTGTGTCCCAAAAGGAGGAACAACATAAGACTTTTGGCCCAAATCTTTCAGAATAAAAGTTTCATTCCACAAACTTGAACTGACAGGAACACTTAAAGGAACAGTTCACCCCAAAATTTAAACTCAGTCTTCACCTCCTCCCTCCACGCTGAAAGTCGGGTGAAGTTTCATAGCCTACAAAATATATCCATACAGCTCGTCCAACGTAACTCAAGTCTTGAGAAGCCTCGAGATCCCAAATGGATTTGAAAAGATGTTATTTTCACCCTTTTTAAATTTTAAATCTTCACATCTTCACAAGCTAAAAGCGTGAGCACTCACCCCGTCTGAAGTTGGTGCACAAGCTCGACCTCACATCGAGGGTTAAAATAACATGTTTTCAAATCAATTTGTGATCTCGGGGCTTCTGGAGACTTGGACGAGCTTTTTTTATGCCAATTTATGTTTTTTGTTGTTGTTTTTTAGCCTCCAATGCAACGCTGTTTTGCTGTGAAGCTCCAGAAATGTTTTGTGGACTATGAAACTTCACCTGACTTTCCATCAGCATGGAGGGACGAGATGATGACTGAATTTTCAGTTTTGGGTGAACTGTTCCTTTACATTTCCCACACAGACCTACTTTACAGACATATAAAATCAATGTTGGAGCAATTCTCACAAGTCATGGAGGGTAAGAGAAACAAATTGACTGTCATCAGGAACAAACCTCAACTTCTACATTTAAAATCTTAACAGAAACAAAATGTGACCTCTCACCTCCATCAGCAGGTGGAGGGCCGTCCCAGGCTCCTCACACAGCACCCGGAACTTCACTCCCTCTGAAAGTTCAATGACACATCAATCAGAGGATACCATGTATGATTTTAATCAGGCCATTCGACCACAAACCTTTATTCCCAGACATTTAAACGACCTGCGATACCCTGGATTATTATCATTATTATCATGTTGTCATCTAGCTAACCATTCTTCCACTCTGACTTCATATGAAGTCATTATGTGGCTTGACATTCAATTTTGTCCTAAATATAAGCAGCATAGTTGGTCTAAAAGATCACATGGTCCAGGTGCCAAAACTGAGACTTAATGGTGGACCTCTGGCCAAAAACAACACCGATTGTAATGGATTGTGTTGTTGAGATGCAAAATGGTACTAAGATCCCAAAAAATCCCCAACTGCAAGTGTCACTCTTTTGATTACAGGATTACACAGATACAGTGAGATAAAGCTGCAACTAACTCATTTGAATCCAGTAATCATTTAGACAATAAAATGTCAAAATTATCACAAATCATCAGCACAAATATCTTGTTTTGTCCTAACGACCGACTCTTCTTTTACTGTCATAAATGAGAAAGAAACAGTAGAAGATCCTCACATTTAAGAAGCTGGAACCAGACAATGTTTAACATTTTTGGAAACGATTTTCTTTCGATCAAATAATCATCACAGAGATGAGAGATTCAAAGTGGAGAGATGATATCGGTGACTCACCTGCCAGTCTGTAGGGCCGAAAGATGCGGAGGCCCACGGCAAACAGAGGGAAGGAGTTAATAAAGTCCACACTGAGGTGGAGGACACCCTGGAACAGCACCACCACCAGCCGCAACTGCACAACAACAGGGACACACAAGGGTGAAAAAACAAACCCCTCAGAGCTGGAGTCACTTTAAAACTAGTCTTGAGATTTTGTTAAAAAATTGGCAAAGGGGCGACACAGCGTTAAAAAAAGATTTCCAATCCAATAATTTACAATTGGACTGAATGTTCCACGTTTGCATTAAATGAACAAATCGAAGCAACATTTGATGATTTATTCAAACGGATACTCCGCCCAGAATCTATTTATATCCATCCAACACTCGCACGCAGATTTTAAAAGGTAGCGAAGGAGCCAGGTCTATTTCTGTCTCCGTCACAGGAATAGCAACTGTCGTCATCTTAAATTCATGTCAGTTATAAGAGATTCCAACGTGGACAAAAAGCATCATAACGTCCACAGAGAGTTTGTCAGACCACTCCTGCAGCATGATGTGCTTCTGCTTTTCTTAATCTTTGTTAGAAAAGCCTGAGACGAGCTGGAAATGTTGATATTTAAACATAATGTAAAAACTTTTCTATTTCATACTTCATTATTTCTCCACCAGAGATTCATTCCTGGTCAGTGAGAATACAGCTGTAAATTACAGGACTGTAATTTTCCTGATAAGTCTAAAGGAAGTTCAATGGCAAGAACAGCCGGTGGTTATTATCAGGAAAATACAAAGTCCAGAGGAAATTTCCCTGGAAGAAGGGATGAAGGTAATATAATCAAACCACCAACCAAATAAATAATAAATAAAGGAGGAATAATCCAAAATCCATTAAACATTTCTGAGGCTTTTTTTAAGGTGTCTATCACTTCCAGTCTTTCTAGAGTCCTGTTACAGAAGTGATGGTGGTGCAGAAGTAGTTTCTTTGTTCTGACCAAACATCAGCTGCTGTTCTGATTAAAGCGTCTCGACTCGTCTCACCAGAGTGAAGACCAGGTAGTAGAGCGCGGTGGTGGGCAGCAGGAACAGCAGGATGGTGAACAGCAGCGTTCCAATGAAGAGCTGAAGAAACACAAACACTCACGGTAAACATGTGCATCTCTGTGATGATGACTTTAATGTGTGTGTGTGTGTGTGTGTGTGTGTGTGTGTGTGTGTGTGTGTGTGAGAGACCTGGTCTAGGTCGTAGGAGCAGGAGTCCACCCTCTGACGAAGGACGTTCCACTTCTTCCCTCTGAAGAGCCTCCAGAGAGACGAGAGGCCGTAGATCTTCAGACAGTACAGCCTGATGGAGAAACAGACGGACACAACTGATGACGTGCAGAAAACTAGAGCAGCTAAATGACTGTTATCCAGCAAAACAGCAAACTTTTACCTTATTAACTTAATGTTAATAACTAATCAACACGTTTCTTCCATCCCATCCTTCCTACAGAGAGAGAAGCTTCCTAAAGCTAATTCTGAAGTCCAAGAAAAGGTTTAATTCAAAGTGAACTGTGATCGCAGCAGGAGATATTTTTAGGTCCAGTCATACAGATTTAATAAATCACCCGACAAAGGTTTTCAGACTGAATTTAAACTCACACTCGCTCTTAATCCAAGAGCTGTTGGAGCATAAATATGTGACAAGGAAAGTGGGTAATATTTCATTATGCACCACAGGCGAGCGAGCCAAGCTATCTTTAGAGCAAATGCATAATTTAGTCAATCCTCTCTCCTCCAGCATCCAAGACTATTATCGCAGTGTTCAGCCTCCCGTCACACCACGCAGCCATTAGTCCTCCCGCCTTAAAACACATCGGAATTAACGTGAGTAACAGCCAGGATTTAAGAATATTAATGAATTAGAAAATCACCAGATTTATGCTTTAATCCATAACATGAGATGTTATCAAATTAATGAAGATTAACACAATACGATCACACAATGTGACATCCCAGGACGCACCACCTGTCATCACCACCACAAGTGATTCCTCAACCAGTGGGAAACATGAAACATAAATGGCGTCCTCCTCAGCTGAGCTGTGACATCAGCTGGCTTAGGAAGATAAACTCTTCTAAACGCTTCATTCTGCCCGGTGAGATGGAAAGAAAATAGTTCCTACGTGAAACTTCTCACAGCAAACTCTGTGGATTATCTTGAGTAACCGGGTCAACGTTTCTAGAAAGAGACATTTCCGTTTAGTTTTTCAAAGATATTTGTTGTCACTTTAAGCAGCTGCAAGCTGAGCACCATCAAGTTCATCTCTCCAGCTGACATCTCCAAAACTGTGCATCTCACACCAGAAACAATCTGGATGGATGATTTCGTTGCTCTTTGGCGATCTGATTTGTGATTATCGACTACGTGAATAAAACTGACTTGACTGTTCCACCACAGATATTGTCAATGATTGTGTAATCCTGAAAAGAGCCGGAGAAGCAGACATCCTCAGCATGAGGAACACAGTGTGAACCAACTGAGGCAGAGTGAAGGAAACAACTTGCAGCACTAAATTATTTTATACAAGCGTCTGACCCAGTTAAGCAACTGTGTGCAAAACAAAACATCCTGTTCTGCACGTCAGACTCGGGTGATTTAAGTGTTGTCGTACCAGTTCGAATCGAAGGGATAATAACACTGGTGTTCTCTGCTGTCTTTAAAGTGACAACACATCACTGACACTTCTAATGTTTGCATGACTTCAGAGATTTGAATCTTGCGGGTGTGCTGTGCTAAAAACAGCTGCTGGTGTTTAATCTGAAGCTCATTTCCTAAACCGAGCTGTGTTTTCTGTTTCACAAGAGTCGATTCACAGCGAGAAGAATCACTGTATGTTTTAAGAGAAAGTTGCTTTGACTGAACAGCTCTAAACCTAAAGTTTATATTTTATATTTTAGAATATCACTTAGTACAGTGAAGTGTTGTAATGATTAATTTGGTTATTATTCATAGCTCTCATTAACAGCACGGCCTTAAAAGGGAAATTAGGGAAGTCAGTCAGTCCATCCTTCCATCACTGTAGTTCAGAACAATCAATGTCAGAAATAAGTCAAATGCCATTCTGGTCACCACTCCGGGTAAATTCATCAACATGCTTTTTAAGATTTCCAGAACCTTTTGTCTGAGACCTCGGAATGGAAAAAATGTCCCTTTGTGCACAAAAAACAAAATCTCAGGGCAGATCGCCCTGAAACCCCAAGAGGAAGATCATTTTTAATGTTTTTCCGATTGCTCTCTGCTGCAGGTGGAGACACGATAATGATCAGTTTGTGCTCTCAGCTCCACTCAGAAAGGTTAAACTAAGACTGTAATGTATGGGTCAATAAGGAGCTGTAATTTAAATGTCTTTACTGCAGCAACAGAGGACAAAAAAAGGCTGAGGACGACGCCCTCTGCAGGAAATCAATAGGACCATTTCACACAAATCCATGGTGAGCTCCGATTCAATACTGCACACTGATTCTCAGCAGTTTTGAGTTTGTGTGTTCACATTAAGTGAAGTGATCAGTACACAAACTACAAACTACACATTGTTCAATGCACAGAAGAAATGGAAAACATCACAGGGTTGCAGCTGAATACAGGTTTTAAGGTTTACTGTGTTAATATATTTTCATTGTACTGGATTAGTGCTGCTAAAAGCATATATTATATTCTGTGAAATTACAACAAATCATTCTGTTTTCATCCCTTTAAGGATGATTGTATCTGATGATAATAATAATAATAATAATAATGATAATAAGTTAAATACTGTGATATTGTGATATATTCTGAGACAGAAAACAATATTAAATCGTTTGCCGTCTCTTTAAGTCAAATTTCAAGTTGCAGTCTGATGCTGCATCTGATGACGCACCATAAAGTTTCCTGTTAGTACAAAACAATTCCTGAAATACTTTCAAGCTGCGATTTCCTCCTTTAAGACATTTCACTTATCAAAAACAACAACTAGTGAGCCGTGCATGCAAGAGTCCTGCACAAGTCATCATTTTGGGAGTGATAATCATGTGAGATGCTGCAGCAAACAGCGCTTACAAATCACTTTCATGAAGAGGGGCTGCAGGGCTGCATTTATTCCTGGTGCAGTGAATTGACACCACTAGACTGCTTTTATTAGCTCTGAGTAATCAGGAGTTAGCAACGGCCAAACCAAAAGTCCCACCATCATGACTAACATGCTCCTCATACATTTTCAACATATCCTCTGGTTGTTTGTTTCATAGCAGTGAAAGAAACTGATCATAGGTTGTAGTTGCTGGTGTCTCACCTGGCTCCGTAGACGTAGAAGCAGTAGATGTGGAAGGTGAGTAAGGCGACCATGTCAGAGAGCAGCGAGAGGGCAAAGGTCAGACCCAGGCAGGCTGACAGGCCTCCGTACCACAAGATCCCCTCGATGAAGGGAGACATGAGGTGGATGTAGCCTGGACGGAGAGAGGACAGATCGAGGAGAAAGTCTGACCGGTGCAGAGGAACGAATCTGAAGCCTGTAGGAAGGCTGGCAGCAGTGTTTTTAATGGTCAGCTACAAACAAAGAGGAAGTGTTTTGTGCTGTGACTCACTGATCCAGAGGTGAATGTGGTAGAGGAAGAAGCGACCCAGGACCTGATCCAGGGCTCGATTCATCTTCAGCCCTGCAGGAGCTCCCATCAGCCACTGCAGCAGCTCATCCAGCTCTTTAGCCACATGCTGAGGAAGAATCCAAGAGTTTAAAGGCAGGACAAAGAAATCTGATATCATTTCAGTTCATCACAATCTCCTCAGAAATCAATAGAAATCAAAAAATAGGCTTTTTAGACTCATTATCTCAAGAAATCTCTTGACTTCAGGTAGTAAATATTACATTTTGAGTCAGTAACCTTTCAAAAATGACTTAATCAATTCATTATCATGATCTCCTGTCCTTGGTTCCTGCCTATAAACAGTTTTAAAAAGGAGGGCAGAAAGTTGCTCATTTTATCACTTGAAGTGAGTCATGGTGGAAACAAACCAACAACCACGGTGGCAAGAATCTGTGACTAATGCAACATGGTGACTTTCTGAAAAAATATTGTCAGACACACTCACATCAGCTGCAGGCACCAGTGTGTTGGCCAACATGGCGATGTGGTTGTCTCTGTAGAGCCAAGACATGAGCAACATGCCAAGAGCCACATCGACCAGGAACGACACCAGGATGTTGGCTTTCCTGCCGACAGACAGACAAACATGAAGGTAACATCAGGAGAACAACGAGAGGTTAAATGTCTTTTTCTTTTCTTTTTGAATTCCACCATCAAGACAAAACTTCCACTTGTACACATATACAAATCAAATCAACTGGTTGCTGTGAAATTCACTTGATGACAAGCTTTAAATATGTCGGCATGAATGTGTTAACCCTGCCTGAAGAAGGTCGAAACGAGCCACCCAGAGCAGCTGCTGCAACATCAGGGAGAGTCTACAAACAATCACCTCATGAACTGTGTGTGTCCGGCGGCCGGCTTCGCTGAGCTGAGCGTCCTCATGTGTTCGGTTCTGTAGCTGAGCTGGACGCAGGTGGACAGCTTACTGGACAGCCAGCGCAGAGGGTAAAGACTGAAGATCCTAAAGGTGAAATATAAAATAAAATAATCAGTGTTTAGATTGAATGTAGAAATGCAGATGTGAAGAACAACACAAATCAGATTTAAGTCCGTCACCTTCATCTACCACATACATATCTGTTTACCAAAGATTTAACTTGATCAGGAAGGTTGATGAACTAACTAATCATTGGTTTGAGTCTTATTACAGGATTTGTTGGAAAACAAAGAGCAGTGCTTTCTCACCGGATGTTACAGATCCAGGTCCAGATGGAGAGCAGCCAGCTGATGAGCAGGCAGAGCGGTACGGAGGCCTGTTTGAACAGCTCGACGATGATGCTGGCCTCTCGACCTTCAGACTGCCAGTGTGTCGACTTCAGCGGCCCGTCGTCATATTTGTCCATGAAGAACAGAGGCTGGCTTTGTGCCACCGTCTGGAACATCTGGACCAGGAGAGCAGCAGCATGTTAACAAAACCTCGAGCAACCTTAGAACCAGTACGTAAGCTTTTTATTAATATTTTAATGAAAAATCTAACTGAACTGTCCGGGGAAAATTCACCTCTTCATCTTTTAAAAGTTAAAGGAAATATTTTGCATCATTTAGTTAAACCAGATCCCAAAAAGCAACTTTCTGATGGGGAGTTAAATTATATTTTCATGCTACATTATTCTTCTTCCTTCCTTCAGGATTTTTTCCGATCATTTACACAAAACAAGATGCCAAACAGTTTAAATATGAATGAACTCTTCACTTTTGTGGTTTTATGACACATTATCCACTGAAAGCTGAATATTTCATTCACATTATACATGGAGGGACAATGATGGAAATTTAGAAATAGCTTTAAACTCTAAATTGCATTGTCCCTCTGAAACAGAATTCAAAAATGTAAATAAATTCAGATTACCACATTCAAAATGCAGAGCTCAACGAAAAAAATAATCCTGACATCCTTCACACAACATCAGCCTGGTTTCCCAACTTTCATTCATGTTACATAGGTGATAAAAATCAGCAAACGGGAAGTAAAAAGAGAACCAGGGCCTCGGTCTCGTACCTGTCTCAGCTCAGACGGTGGATCAGTTTTGGGGTCTGGAACACCGTTTTGGATTGGGTGAAGCTGCGACAACATCACCTTCCTCTGCTCATAGTGGACGAAGATGACCTTCTCCTCCTCTTCCTGCTCTTCTTCATCACCTCCAGCCTCCCCAGCCTCCCCATCCTCCTTCTCAACCTTCTTATTCTTCTTCTTAGTCTCTTGCTGAACTGCTCTTCCATCTGGTCAGGACAAAGATAAATTCATTATCAACTCAGCTTATCAGAAAAACTACGTAAATCAAAATCAAATAAATAGATAAATAAATCAAATGAATCATCCTGAGGGTCTTACTCTGATCCCGGTTGAGGACCTGGCAGGTGAAGCCTGTCTTGCCGACCTCGCGGTGGATCTGGAGCCAGCGTTGTTGGGGGAAGATGGTGCTGAGGTCTCTGAGAAAGCTCTCCATGCCCTCCTGACCCTCTTTCGGTAAACTCCATGAGCCCAGCACCGACAGTTCCACCCCACTCTTGGCCTGCATCTGGGTGAAAAAGATTGAGGAGTGCAGTGAGGGAGGTGGAGACGCTAACAAAGACCATGCTGAAGCAGCGTGCCTTGACTGACATTTTTGTGGGGAGTAACTTTTTTATTTTTGGTTCATGTTTAACAAATCTAACAAAAAGATACGTCACCTTCAGCTCTCAGCTGAGGATAAAAGGATTCAAAATCAGGTGTTATGGTGCAAAAGATTAAATATCTGACTGTGACTCAAATGTCAACACAGCAAGTGTAACACTAATCCAGACCTGAGAGAACAGAGAAGTCTGCCTGGTGCTGCACTGACCTGCTGGACGTACTGTTTGACCTGTCCAGGGATGAACGGGTAGTGGATGACAGCCAACACCACAGCAGAGTCATGGCCGGAGATCCAGCGGCCGACCAGCAGACCGCTGTCCGCCCGGTTACAGCACTGCGGGAAGAAGATCTTCAGCACCATGACTTCAGCTCAGCGTTCAGCCTCCAGCAGCTCTGATGATCTGAGAACGAGAAGAAAAAAACACCAGGTTAGGTGACCTCTACATTTTTTTCTTATTGTCCACAAAAGCCAAGAAAAGACCAGAATTAACAATGTTAGTCCATCTCTCACTACTTTCTGATTTATCAGCCCAATCTATGGCTCTCCTGGTTCCTCCCGAAGATTAAAATATTTTAAAACACCTCACAAATATTTTGTTTTGTTTCCTCAGAACACTGTTCTTTAATTCTAATCGAAAAAAGAGGGACACAGTGAATTTGCTAAAAATTATTCTTAGTTGTGTGGTATTTCTTCTACTGTCACATGGTCCTGCGATCTTCAAGTATATCTTAAACAATTAATAAAATAATTCATACCTGATGTATGCCGAATGGAAAAGGGGCTTCTTATATTTCATAAAATATATCCATGTACTGCGAGTATTTTTACAGATAAGCGCGATCGCAAGCAAAATAATAAAATTTGCAGATTTTCGTACGGAGTTTGGTGAACAGACTAGACGGTTGACCTCGCTTTATGCCCTTCAAATATCGAGTTAAGCGCGATGTTGTGGCAACATATAAAGCCCGAGGCTCGATCACTATTGATGTCAGTGACATTAAGTCGATAAGCAAGCTAGCACAGGAAAGTAGGTTAGCTGTAGTTTTAGCTAGCGAACAAAAATGAGGGGAATTACCGATAGAACGAGATTATTTTCCCGGACATTCACTAAAAATGATAAACATTTGACTCCGTCCTAAAACTTACAGATTCCTGCTCCAAGTTCATCACAGTTCTTTGACTTAAAATGTTATAACAAAAATCCAATTCAGTTGTCTGAGTGAAGCTCCATCATAGTAAAGACGTTAAACTGTTCGACGACAATCAAAGACACTAAATATGTGTGTGTAAAACGCATTATTTACCTTCTTAATCAGCGACAAGAGCTGTCACCTTCCATTTGTTACGTCGAGCAGTTAAGTAGAGAGCGGCGCCATATTCATTGTTGACAGTCCAGTGCATAAAACGCTCCGGTGAGAAACAAACGTTTAACTGAATGTGTGTTCCTTCTGTTGCGGCCGTCACGTAAACTCAAATTATTAAGGTTTCAGCTAAAGAACTGTGACAAAAACACTAAAGAAAGGTCTAAACGATTTCCTAAAATGTATTTATTTGAATATGAGATTTTTGTCGATTCAGTTTGGTCTCTTTTATACGCAAGGAAGTTTAAACACTGTTAAAACTGCTCTTACAAAAACTGCCACTGGAGGGCAGTGAACACACATGATTCTCGATTAAAAAAAATAAAATAACTCAGCCTAAATAAATAATCGAAATAAACTTCCGGTGAAACCTTTCAAAACTAAAACAGTACATCAATGACGGTGAGCAAAGCATCCATTTATTATTATGGATTATTTATTCATTTATTCATGCTTTTCATTTAATTTTAGAGCAGTTTAGTTTTACAACAGCAACTATTTTCACATAAAGTAATTTCACATATAAAAACAAAAAATCAAAAACATAAACTGAATTGTTATATTATTAAGTGCTTAATTGCCATTGATTAGTTTAACTGATTATGTCAATACTGGGTTCATAACTCCCATTTGATCATATTTTAACTATTATTAGTGCAATAATCAGAACACTACAGTACAATAGAACAAACAAACAAATAAATAAATGAATAAATAAACAACCTGCTTGTTCCTCAGCAGTGATGTCCAGTGTGTGTTTGTGCTGCTGCTGCTGTCAGAGTTGTTGGTGAATGAGGAGTTGGCCCAACTGTAAAGACATTTATCTCCTCCTGCAGTGACACAGCAAGAAAAGAGCGGGACGAAACCCTCCAACAGGCTAAAAATAAAAAAAATATTGTTGTCTGCTGATTAGTATCCTCTACATGATATATTTATATATATAATTAGGGCCCTAGAACTATCAGTGCGAGTCCCTATTGTTTCTTTATGTTCAAAATGTTTGTGAATGAAAAATTGCAGGACTCATCATCGCTGTTTGCAGCTTTAATCTAACTTGTTATTTATTTTAAATTATTTATGTTTTTTTTTTTTTGTTCCTGTATCTTTTATAGCGATGCCAAGTCTTCATGCTGTTTTTATTTTATTAACCGATTGACTAATTTGAATTAAATACTACATTACCCATAAGTCTAGTGTGAAATGGCCGCGGTGCCTTGTGGGTAAGCCGGAAGTAAACACAGACACGTTGAAGATGGAGCATTCTGAGCAGAACCAAACTTCAGTCAGAGAAACTTTAAATAAAACTGATATTTTACGGGACTTTCAGGTGTCTTTTTTCACTATGAGCCGCCTGGTTTCTTTTCCCTGGACAGTGAGTAAAAACTGTTTTTTATCGTGTCTCCTTCATCTCATAGAGCGAGCGATGAACCAACCTCCATTCAAATATCTGTCTATTTATATCTTCTTGCTCAACGGACAACGTGTTCAGTGTCACAATAATACTGAAATAATTTCACAGTTCAGCGGATTGTTCGGATTAATTCGGCACACATATGATCCATCAGCAGCTCGGAATTAAAACAAAATATCTCTTCAGTCTAAATTTGAAATAGAAAGTGGCTGAATATGTTTAAACAACTGTCTCATGCAGCTTTTTTCAGTTTAAATGGTTTATTTGTCACATACATAAACAATATGTGTAGTAATACATACTCTGAAAGGATCCGGTGTTGAATGATTCATAATATATGTAATATAGTATAAATATCAAATTAGATATCAGACTCAGTTGTTATGAATGTTTTGTTATCATAGTGCATACATTTAATATAACTTAATTCATAATTCAGAGAAAAAATGTGTTTATTCTGATTTAAATTATTCAGTTTTTCTTCTAAATTCTCAAACAAATGTTGATAAAGATTCATTATTTTAACAAAAACACTTAATTAAAGGTTTAAAATCAAGTCATAATTTCTAACTGATCATTTCCACTTTTCAGTTTTTGGAAAAAGACCTTGAAAGCAACAAATCATCCGACCTGATTTTAGATATTTTAAAGCAGGTAAGTGTGCCGGCGCTCCAACCTTTCATGGTGTTATGATCTTGAAAATATCAATGAAATAATCAATAAAATCTCTTTTCTGTTTCCGACAGACGTGTCTTCACTCTCTGTGCCGGAAGTTTCCCCCATCGGTCCGATTCAGGAGGTTGTTTCTCTCTGAGCTCATCAGACGGGTCGGTGCTGTCAGTCTGTCTCTCAACAACAAGCATGTTCATCTGTTAGGAATTCTTTATTTTATCGTTGGATTGTTTCCTCATAATTTCTTTAAGGTTTCCAGGAATTAACTATGTAATTCGGTGCACTTAATTAAAAAATATATAATTTCGATCATTTAATCAGTGCCAGATTACATTTTTATTTCCAAGGAAAAACTGTAGGAAATCATGAAACCCAACCTGTGAAATAAAGCATTCCACCATCTTTTAATATTTTCAGGTATTTTAAAAAACATACATTTGTTTCTGCTGCATATTTGCAATTTATCAATTCATTTGAGTGTTTCTGACCAAATGTTTGTGTCAGTCGCTCAGGAAGAGCCTTAATGTTTGTTACAACAAAAGGTTTGGGGATATTTTGTAGGCTAAATTATAGATCAAAATATTATTTCATCAAGGCCGACTGCAGTATCCATATCACAGATGCTGCTGTTGATGAATTAAGTATTGTGGTGGACAGAGACGCCCCAGCCAAACAGTCACATTCTGCAGACATGAGGGAAAAATATTGTTTTGGTGCAGAACCCAGAAAAAAAAACACATCATCATCATCATTATAATTTTCATGCCAATCCATCTGATCATTGTGGAGTGATGACTGAAGCTCCTGTCGTTCGGTCTCTGACAGCAGGAGGCGGCAGGCTGCGATCCTCTGGACGAGCTGTATGACGCTCTGGCTGAGGTGGTCGGAGCTGAAGACACGACCGAGTGTTACAAGAGCTACATCCTGGTACTGATCCTGCTGCACACGCTCATCAATCACTGTGTTACAACCAGCCTGTCAGCTTTTCTTTTGGATCCTAAACAGTCTTATAGATGAAGCTCCTGAGCATCCCGGGTTTAGTTCTGGATCCAAAACGTTGTAAAGACAGTTTGAAGATTTAGAGACACTGGAGTTGAACATGTTGCTGCTGGTTTGTGTCCTGCAGCCCGGTGGAGACGCTGTCAGCCTGCTGGAGAACGTAGCTCTGATCTCAGAGGGAACCACCGGCCTGGTGACCTGGGAGGCGGCTCTCTACCTGGCAGAGTGGGCGCTGGACCACCAGCAGGTCTTCACTGGAAGGTAACCAAACCCCCAAACTACCACGAGAACTTCAGTTATTCTGAAACTAATGATTATTGTCACAACCCAAAGATATTCAGTTTCCTGCTGACACCAGAGAACTTTGACTTTTCCTCTCAAAGAAACTGATCAGCAGTTAATGTTGACAAATAATGAATTAATCGTTGCAGCTTGGCGAGAAAGTAAACTCTCTCAGGAGTCGGAGAGATTTTCATCACATAAGTTGTTCTCCCTCATCTGTCCTCTCCTCCTGTCTGCAGGACGGTTCTGGAGCTGGGCAGCGGCGTCGGGCTGACCGGCGTCACCATCTGTCGCTCCTGCAGTCCGAACAGATTCGTCTTCAGTGACTGTCACTCCAGCGTCCTGCAGAAACTGAGAAGCAACGTGCAGCTGAACGGCCTGACCGAGCCGACGGTCAGCGTGGAGGAGATGGACTGGACGGCAGCCACAGAGGAGCAGATCCAACGGATCGGACCGGACGCCGTCATTGCTGCAGGTCAGAGTTCAGACTCTTCATCAGTTCATACAGTTTTAACTGTGTGCTTGAAAGAATGAACTTTAAAGGTGCTATTTGTAAAAAAAGTTGATTTTTGAGTCTCAGCGGATAAAAACGTTCAACTGATCATACCCAGTAATTTATTTAACGATATATATGTAAAGGATTTTGGAACAACCAGAAGAGCAGCATCCACCGATCAGAGAGATTGATTGGCACTGATGGTTACAATCCCTCTCTGGTTTCTCCTCTGTGGTGCAGATGTGGTGTATGATCCAGATGTTGTAGGAAGTCTGGTGAAGCTGCTATCAAAGATCCTGAACTGTTCGTCTGCTGAAGTCTTCATCTGCTCCACCATCAGAAACCAGGAGACGTACGGCGGCTTCAAGCAGCAGCTCGGTGAGAGCTCTCCACTACTGTCCAAAATGTGTCCTGCAGCTGCTGGAAGATGTTAACTGCTTTCTTTCTTCAGTGAACTGACTGAAAATATTTTGTTTTTTACAGAAAGGGCAGGAATCAGCCATCGTGTGATGACGGGAGCCGTCAGCCACGTGTTTCCTTACAACAGAGCCTCTTCTATAGAACTGATTCAGCTGTACACGTGACACCGCTGTAGCACAATAAAGATTTTATTTACAAATGTACATCGTATCAAAGTGTCCTTTGTACAGTCAAGTTCCCCAGCTGGAATGAAAAGTTTAAACGCAGTGACGAATAAATGTTTTATCGACTCAAGTGATGCCGAGATGCCCTAAAAGTCAGAGTGTGTCCCAGATGTTTAACTGAGGATAATCTACAGACCATCATCATCATCATCCTGTCAGACTGAGAGAATCCTCTATCTTCACCCTACAAGACATTAAAACAAAAATAGCCTCTCTTCCATCCCAGATATTCTAAACTGATGTCCCAGCATCAAGTTAACACGTGTGGTGACCCTGGTGTCCTCAGGGAGCGGTGATCAGCGGCAGGACGTTCTGGTCCCAGTTGTCGTCCCAGCGCTGCCCTCTGCTGGTGCGGAGGTTCCTCCTGAACACGCCCAGTCTTCCCTCTGAGCTGGGAAAGTCTGACAGGAGAGACTGAAAACACAAATATGGTTTAAACACACAGATCACTGAATCAATACAAGCATGTTCATGAGTCTGTACTTTGTGCATCGTTCTCACTTTGAGCTGCTCTGCGAGCTCCTGAGATCCTCTGAAGATCAGTCCATTCTCCTCGTGCTTCACCAGCTCGTGTAAACTGGAGAAGAAAGACCACCATGTTAACTGATGCACATTCAAACAAACTACAGATTAACTACAAGCTCCCAAAGATCAGTTTCAGATAAACAACACGATTCTACTGGTTTAAACGCACGATGATGAATCTGAAATGAATCTGTAATCGTAAAACACCAGCTGTAGCAGAGGTCACGATCTCTGTGTTTGTGTTGTGTAAAGTGTTACTCAGACATTCAGAGTTGTCTCCATCCTGGACCGACTCACCAGTTGAAGTGGACGGCACAGACGGGCAGACAGCAGCCGAACATGTCGACCACCTTCATGGGCAGGTCGAGACCGCTGGACGACTTGTGGAGACAAACGCCGAGATCTGCTGAACCTGACGACACAAGTCAGACGAGTCTCATTTAAACATGAACATTTTAAATCACACGCATGTAACGAGGAGCAGCTCTGAAGTGTGTGATGTCAGATGTTACCTAATAAGACAGGATAGTCCTCCGCCTCCAGCCAGGGAGTGCAGATCTTCACATGCTCCAACTGCAGAGAGTCGATCAGCTTCCTGTAGTGTTCCTTCTGAGGACCTTTACCTGCACACACACACACACACACACACACACACACACACACACACACACACACACACACACACACACACACACACACACACACACACACACACACACACAGACATGAGACCAACACACACACTGGAATGAACGCTGAAACCAGTCTGGAACCAGACAGCAGAGGATTACCTGTGATCACACACACCAACGATGGTAATGAAGCTCCACCTTTAACGAATCCTTCGTACTCTGTTGAGAAAAGACACAAACACATCTCAGATTTTTTCGCTCTGTGTGCGACAGAAGATCAACAGCAGCGGTTTAAAACCTGCCGTTACCTTCGAGAGCCTTCAGCAGGATGGAGAAATCCTCGTCCTCTGTGGAGATTAGAACAGGTGTTATCACAAACGTCTGAGCGACTCGAGGGGCAAGAGATGAAACCGTAAACATAAAAATGATAAACATCTGGGTTTTATGTGATCATAAACATCAGTCAAAATGCTTTATATAAAAACCACTAGACTCGACCCATGACTCATCGCTGTAGGCTGACGAGTAGCCTGCTCATCAGCAAAACTTGTATAAATACCAATAACAACGTATTTCTGTGGCTTGGAATCTAAACACAATAATCTTCTTTCCCACAGATGGTGCAGTTAAAGTTCAGGTCTGCAGCTAACGCTAATTTAACTGTCAACTTTGCCAGTCAAAGAAGATCTATTAGATGCCTGAAGTACAAAATAAAAACAATAACTTGATTTTTTGCATTGCTGGTCATGTTGCCTGGAAACTGAAGCATTTATCCAACAGCTGATTTGCAGCTCATCTGAAGGATAAACAAAGTATTAAGTTTTCTTTACGTCTCACCTGTCCAGCTGGTGCTGCTCAGAAGCAGCGCCGGTCGCCCCGACCTCAACATCACGGTGTCATCAGTGAGGTCACGAACTGAGAAAACTGTCCTCTCCACCTCCGCCTCCTCCACCTTCAGCTCCTCCGACCTGGAAAACATAAAACAGGTCGGCCGAGGGTTGAACCAGTGTAGCAGCACAGCTAACTGAGAGCCTGATTTTTCCCTAATCGTAGTTTTATGGACTAAAATCTTTAATTAGGGTCTGTGGACTTAAACAACACATTTGTTTATAGTGAGTTAAAGACAAAATGAGAGAAAATGTCTCCATATCTTTATAAAACAACGAGCTGCAGTAACTGATGTAACTGGTACTTTGAACAGGACACAACAGACATGAAACCCTCCCGTTGTGTTTCTCACCCATCACTCCTGAACTGAGGATGCGTGTCCGACAGTCTCATGAAGAGCTCGTGCTGCAGCTTCAGCGGAGTCTCTCTGAAGATGGCGGCTGGTCTGTCGTAGAGCGTCGTCGCCCTGCAGACATCAAACAGTCACTTTCCTTCACATCATCAGCTGAGAGGAGAGGGCTGACATTTCAAGCTGCTATAATCTTATGAATAATTCGGGCAGGAGACATTTTTAAGTTTTATCGGTAACTGCCATGAAATATGTTGTAGATACTCTGTAAGGATGAAAGCTTATGACTTTAATGTCCTGTGAACTCTTCATCAGCACCATCAACATGACAAATTTTCTAGTTCCACTACTGTTAAGACTCAAAGAAAATCTGGATTGTCAGACTGAGTGATTCATGTCCCCACAATGTTTCTACTTAGTGAGATATTTCACAGTTTTGTGCATAAAGAAGGGCAACAAATCCTCAGTAAATATCAGTTAGTATGATAAGTGCAGAACAAATCGTACTTGATGCCCCAGTTTTTCTGCAGGTCGTCCTTCATGGCGTTGGTAACACACAGGTTGTGAGACGCCAGAGGGCCGAAGAAGTGCTCGTACCTGAAGAAGAACAAAATAATATCTTAAAACTCACATCTCCAGACGACAGCCTGGAAGATATAAACAACCACAGATCAAGTTAGCTCTTCTCTGAGTACTGACCACTTTGCCAGTCGGACCACCGGGTGTCTCTGGCCGTGGCTCAGGGCCATGATGGTGTAGCCGTAGTTGTGCCAGTCGATGACGAATCTGCTGCCACGCAGGACGCTAACGAGCCAAGCCACCGCGATGCTGGGCAGGCCCGGGGGATTCTGGGAAATGAACACAATCATTAACATCAGTCTGAAGAGAAAGATGGAGATAAAGTTACAGTCACTTCAAAACTACTAATTCTCCTTAATAATCACTCACAGGCCTGATAATCTATCTCCTTATAAGGACGCGACACCTTCTAGGTTTTATAAATGTGAGTGTTGGTCAGTTTTAAAACCAGTGAAGGTCTCACAGCCGTCTGTTCATCACAGTATTTCACCTTTAATCTTTAATACCTGCATCAGTATATGAGACTGTATCTCCATCCTCAGCAGCACATGAAGGAGCTGAAGACTCTGAAGGATCACCTTCGTCACGTACGTGAGGATTTTTGGTCCCACTGATAAAACAACAAAGCACAGACAGATTAAAGGTGGTGGAATGTAATCGAGTACATTTACTCAAGTAGTTGGACTTCTGTATAGATTCAAGACTCACACTACACTTGAGTGTTTCCATTTCACTGGTATTCAACTTCATACCTCGACTCCACTGCATCTCAGAGGCAAATATTACACTTCTAACGTCTAATTACTTCTTCCACCACAGTAATCACAGTATAACATGTTTCCATTTACCTCGAACACCTTTCACCTCGGTTATCGGGACGATCCTGATGTTCTCCTCTCTCAGGACGTCTTGATGAGGTTTGGTATCTAAAGTGAGAAAATGTCAGAGAGAAAAAAGAAAATCACTTTTAATGATGTTGGATTTTTGAGGACTTTTAACTTGTAAATCTAAAAAACCCTCGATGAGTAAGCAGTTATCGTTTCCTTTTCCTCCAAACTGTTATTATGTTGGCCTTTAAAAATCCACCATCAGTCAACCTTTACTTTGCTGTTGAGATAAATGATTCCCAGCAGGTTGTAAATAAAGACGAACAAAAATAGTGATTGAAACGTTTGGTTGGGTTTCATCTGTTTTTCCTCATATCTTTAAAAACTAGTTGACGGGTTTGTATGTATGAAACAACAGTGCAACTGTGTTTGATATAGTTCAGATCACATATGACCCCAAACTCTACTGATTTCGTAGTTGACAGCTGATTGTTGCAGCTCTACTTGTCATAATGCTCAGTGTTGTTGTGATTTTGCAGCAGTTTCTACTGACTCTATTTCTATTTTCTGTACTTCTTACTCTACACATAGATACTCGAAATGTATCTTGATTTATTCATTTAATTTTGAAGTGGCTTGTTCATGAACT
Source organism: Lagodon rhomboides (assembly GCA_039737535.1). Taxonomy (NCBI): domain Eukaryota; kingdom Metazoa; phylum Chordata; class Actinopteri; order Spariformes; family Sparidae; genus Lagodon; species Lagodon rhomboides. The sequence continues at coordinate 1,925,802 of CM077802.1, forward strand.
TCCGTTTTTGCTGCTGTGACACCGTTATCAATAAAGTTTACAGTTTTTTACAACCGCTATGACCCGTTTGTCAGAACCTTAAACACTTTTTCAAAACTGTTAACGCACATCACACCTGAAACACACAATTCCCCAAACAGTTAATTTCATGCTCAAAATCACGCAGTGTAACTAAACACAGACACACACTTCCAAAATACAATAATACACTAACACAGTTCACCAAATCTACCAAAGCACTGACACACGTTGTCTTCCAACAGAAACATTTAGTCAGTCACAGCACAGTGTCATAAAAAACACTGACAACTGATGGAATAACACAAACTGAATCACTTTGCATGTATCAAATCTACTTTTTTCCTTTTTCTTTTACAATCAACAGATTATTGTATTGATCATACATGTAAATCAATGTTTGTGATGGTGTTTTTCTTTTGTTGGCCATGAATTTTGTTCCTTTTTTTGTACAACACTCAGTACAAAAAGTGAACGACCCATATCAGAGCAGCTTTGCAGAATGTTTATGAAAGAAGAAGACAGTAAATGACAGGATTTGCAGTAAACACTATTTACTGTATTGCAAATGAAAATGACTTACAGTAGAGTAAAGAGGGAAAAAAATCAGCATTTAGCTGTCATTCATTACTGTATTGTCAAATACACAAAAAGAAAAAGGAGCAGAAGAAATCACTGTGAAAGAGGAAGAAAGAAAAGCTAATCTGCTCGGTCGTCAGCATTGGGCCACATATTTTCATCGACATGACACCTGATGTCTTTTCTGGCCAGGCATCTTGGGAAGTATCTTCTTGCCTTATTCAGCCCTGGCAGCTGTCAGCTGTGATCAATGTAATCTTCAATCCATTAGTTTTGAACATGAGGTTTTCTGTTTTGACAAACCGTGTGAAAGCAATTGAAAATTCACCAGTTAACATCTACTGTTTTGGTCTTGATTGAGCTTGTGTGTAAAAGGAGTTAAAACGAATTTTAAATGTGTAAAATGTGTGTATTTTGTGTCAAAAGAAGAAGAATTGTGTTAATAGTATAGCCCACACAGGCTGATGTTGTGGTAACTGTGTGAAGAGTTTTGAAAAGCGTTAAAAGTATTGAACAACGGGTCATAGCGGTTGTAAAAAACTGTATCTTATCTCGGCTCATCAGGTGACGTCACAGTCTGATGAGAGGGGAGCAGGTGAATGACGGTGTTTTAGTGTCATTCTTACCTAAAAACCCGACAAAAGTAACATTATAACGGTGTTTGCTGAGGGACAAGGCGTGATACTGCATCCGAGGGCTGCGACCGATGTCCCCCAGCACCAGCACACACACCCGCCGGTCAAACCCGCCGTCCCGCCGCCGCAGCCTCCACAACCACAGCGACACAAGTCCGGTGATAAGCGTCAGAGACACCGCCGGACACGTCACATCCGAACCGGCCGCGTAAAGTGTCACTAAAAGCGCTGAAAATAGCGCGAATACTGTCAGAAAGACCGTGCAGGTGCAGCGCGCCGCCATGTTTGTTTGTGATTTGTGATGACGTGGCTCCGCGGGGAGGGGGAGGAGCTTCAGATTTAAAGGGACCGCAGAGTTCATGAGGCGTTCAGGTCCAACACACACTGTGTTCATCACAACATCACTACAGCGTGTTATTAATAATAAAACAAAAGAGAGTCCCTTAAAATACACAGATTATTTATATTATAAGAACGTATCTGTATGTTTATTATTGTTTTTTTTTCATTTTAGTAAAACCTCTGAAACTCCCCTGGCTTTAAATGTGTAGTTAAATTTAGTTTTTAGTATATATAGGCCTATCATCTATGAACTGAAGTAAATTTTTTGCATTGCACTCTTCAGTGTGTTTTATTTATATATATATTATTATTATTTTTTAGAATTATTATTATTTTACAAATATATTGTAACATATTTCTGTGTGCATGTTGTGTTCATACAGTTTGAAAACAGATAAAGTTTGAAAAAGTTCAAATAACTTTATTGGAATATGCAACAAACAAACAGAGCATATGAGTCATAACGCTGCACAGAGGCTTCATATCGTTTATAGAATTATAACAAGAGGTAAAGATGGTGTAAGATCACATTAATGGCATTAAAACAAAACAAAGACAAAAGAAGATGAAAAAAGCTATATATAGGAACAGCATTTATTTTGATTTGTTTTTTGTTGCATACTTAAAATAAGAGAATCTATAAGCCAGCAATCATTCAAATGAAACAACCTGAAAAGTTTAAATGGAGAAATCTTTTTTTGTTGTTGTTGTTTTCGACCTGTTTAACAGATTGTGAGCCAGTGTGTTTATTAAAAACAGAAACATCACTTCATATTAGTAGTAATACAGTAACAGGCTGTAACCCTTCAAATAAGCAGCTTGCGGAAAACAAACAAACCAATCTGGTCTGACAGGTTCTGGTGAGTTTTGGTCAAGAGAGCAAAGATTATAGACCTATAGTCTAGTCTATATTATACTCAGTATGTTTCTCTGGCCCAGATTCGTTCTTCTGAGGTTGTGTCGTGTGGCTGATTATAAAGAATAAACTACTTTACCTTTTCTTTTTTTTCACCTTCTCAAGTTTGGGATTTCGTAATTGCAGCCTCTCTGACGTCACGGCTGTTTTCCTCCCCCAGCCTCCCCCCGGTCTGCTAGAGGAGAGTCAGCCTGTCCTCCCCGCTCCTCTCTGGCTTTCTGTCGGGAGAAAACTGTCCACACTGGGATCATCCGAGTGAGAAGATGCGGGCTGCGGCGGGGCACCAGCTGGCCGCACTGCTGGCTCTGTTTGCCGCAGTGTCCGGCGGCTCGCAGGCGGAGGTGATCGATGACATCCTGGGCAGCCTCTCCCGGGGAGCATCCTTCCTGGAGCGGCAGCACGAGCACATCAACCTGGACGGGGTGGTCGGGTTCCTCATGCTGCAGGGTGAGTCCACACTGCTGGAAAACAGCCGCGTCCCGACAGCTGCAGGAAACATCTGGAGGAGCTGCAGCGTCCTGTTTGTTTCTTCTGGCTGGTTCGGACCCACTGGGCCATGTTCTGGAGAATGTGCGAGGGATATAAACTCTTAAACCGAACCATGTTTATTTAAATGTTCGGACCTTGTTCTCAGTAATGGAATGTAACTAAGTACATTTAGATACACCAGATATGAAGTATAGCTGCATAATGAGTTCGTTTACTTTTGGTACTTTAAGAATATTCTGATGTTTTTACTTTTGTACTTTTATGTTAAAAACACTTCAATGCAGGACTTTTACTTGTAACAGAGTATTTCTACACTGTGGTACTCAAGTACAAGATGTGAGTACTCCTTCCTCCTCCGGTAAAGTACACAGTATTGTAATATTAATCCAAACACACTGACAGGGAACATTTTACTGAAACATCAGTATTTTACTTTAAGGACGTTATGTACACTCTGTTGACTCTTTCACTAAAGCAAACTGATGGAAGGTAAGTAAGTAAATGTACTCAATTGACTGTACTGAAGTATAATTGCACGGTACTTGTACTTTATTTGAGTATTTCCTTTTTCCAGAAAATGTACTTGAAGTATTCAGTGATGAACTGTAACTAAATACATTTACTTACTCATATTTTGAGGTACAGGTGATATTTAAACTACATTTACCAGCTGAAAACATTAATAATCACTACTTTTAATCAAATAATATAATATGTTATTCTGTATAATGAATACTTAAGTATATTTTGATGGTATTACTTTTACACTTTTAGGTAAATATACTTGCAGGACTTTTACTTCTAACAGAGTATTTCTACACTGTAGTATCATCACTTTTACTCAAGTACAAACTCTAAGTACTTCATCCTCCTCCCGTAAAGTACACGTGACTTTAGTTAATTTGCAGATGGTCATAATTAGGATTATGGATCGTGATCATATTGATCGTCACTTTATATTTTGGCCAGATTGCCCACCCACACAAAGAAAAGTGTTTTAACTCCGACCTCCTGATCCTGATTCTCCTCTGTGTCTGTTTTGTGTCTCAGCCGAGCTGAAGGAAGCAGTTCGGACGTGGCCTCACAGCGACCCGGTCAGCTGGGCTCAGAGAACGTCCGCCGTCCTTCTCGTCAAACGTCTCGACCAAAGCTTCGACAAGGCCGTCACAGCCCTGCAGCAGAACGACCCCAAATACTACAGAGGTGAGAAACTCGCTCCTGTGCTGCGGCGACAGCTGTGGTCAGGAAGCTCACAAACCTTTAACTCAAGTAAACAACCTGTGCTGCTCAATTTCCATTCATCTAAAAACCCAGGTGAGACAGCAGTGTCTGCTCCGATTGGTCAGCTCTCACAGGCCTGAGCAGGCTCCGCCCACCATGTTTCCACATCAGCTGTGCCGTGCTGAAGGCGTGGCCGAGGGCAGTGACTGTATCATTGTGACATCACAGTGTTACAGAAGCCCTGACGGCTGGTTTAAAGGCAGTGTGGAGCGTTTTGATACTTTCACAGTGTTTACGATGCACTTATAATTAAAAACCTTTTCCTCCGTCCTTCCTGTCCTCCGTGTCATGCAGAGTTTGAGCCGCTGCTGTCGTGGAGTTTCTATTTGATTCCTCAGACGTGGAGCTCCACAGATCCCAGCCTGGTCTACCCCTCCACCATGACCACCGAGTGCTACGACGAGCAGCTCAGCGACAAATGTCTGACCCTGCTGCTGGGAACCTGGTACCAACACACACCGGCAGAGAACAAAACACTCTGCGGCACGACTTTATTTCACCACAACACATCTGAGTGAAGGAGGGATGAGATGGAGGTTCACATCAGAGCTGGTGTCTTAAATGATTCAGTTAACTAATCTTAACCAGACCTAAACCACAGAGGGGGAAGATCTGAAAACAATCAGTTTGATTTAGTCACTAAAGTCTCCTCAGACTGTAGCTGTGACCTCAGAGTGATGCCTGTCAGGTCGTCCTACCCTCTGATTGGTGGAGCTCATTGAGGTCACATGCAGCCTGAGAGGATCTGCAGAAGATACTCAGGCTAAAAATACATTTTCAAGTCCTCAGAACAAAAAAAGGAAAAACTATTTAAAGTATATTTTGATTCACAGTTAATATTCTCAGAAAAAGATGTGATGGTTTTGAGAAGTCTTATAAAACATCTCTCTCCCTCCCAGCATCCTCCGAAGAAACACAAAAAACAACAAGTTAGAAAAATATGCCAGTACAGTTTGGGAAATTCTTTCTTTTTTCAGTATTTCTGTCTGAACCATGTGTTTGTTTCTGAGCAGGAAGATGAACGGGACGCCGTGCATCGTCACCAAACCCTGTCGGGACACCATGACTCGTTTCGGTTGTCCTCACTACTCCCTGTCCCACCAGCTGCTCTACTTCATGATCGCCAAAATGGTGAGATGGATGCTGAATCATCTCTCCTCCTCTGTAAAGCAGTCCGCTGGTCTGCAGTCCACTCCTGTGACACTGGTGGACTCGTTATGGACAGTTTAAAAACAAATATTAGTTTTTATGCAGCTCCTTCTGGAGCCACAGAAATGTTTCATACTACTTTTATACATGCAGTAGTACTTCTCAAGACCTGTAAACACACTTCAGGAAAATTGGTGGACTTCCCCTTTAAAGGAAGGATCAGAGTCCCTGCTCTCCTTATAACCTCGACTGAGCAGCTGACGGTTTGTGTCGCCCTCAGAGAGGCTGCACCAACCTGCTGAAAGGAGACACCCGAGCGTCCCGAGCCAACATGACCGAGCGCAGCTACGAGAAGATCTTCTGCTCCAACATGATGAAGACCAACCAGGACATCATCAGAGACGGTCTGACCGAGCAGACGGTCGACATCTTCATCGAAAACAGTGAGTGTCTGCTCGACTGTTGAGCTCTGCGCCATCAAAACACTCTGATTTAAGAGGCAGAATACTGAACAATGTAGAAAAATTAAGGTTCCTTTCCTCTGCTCTCCGTCAACAGTCCTGATTTGTGGATTGGCCGGTTTCTCCGACTTCTACAAAGCTGATTGGCTGCAGCACATCCTCCGGCTGCAGGACGAGGAAGTGGGCTGCTTTGGGAGAGACAGTGAGTGTTTGAACAGCACAATAATAATCATCAATAACAGTTTAAATCACCACCTCAGCGTTGTTTGGCTCCACCAACCAGTTATGTTGCAGTTATTTAAGTTATTACGTAGTTTGTGATCTGTTTTTCATGAATTGTGGGTCAGCTGATTGAGCTGACAGCTGATTTTCTGTCTGTTTTCTCAGAGAGCATCATCTCTCAGATCATCGGAGACGAGCTGCTGGAACAGCTGCAGCCTCACAGGAGAGTGAAGAGGAGGGAGAAAATACTTCCAGGTCAGTTTGTGACAGACAGATCTGATGAGGCTTCCTCTGCTCAGAGTCATCGCCTTAATAGAAGAAAGAGTGAATTGTTTAATCTCACTCTGCTGGAGCATTTTATGACTGTGGTTTTGGTGTTTTGTTGTCCCTCACTCTTTCTTCCTGTCTCAGACGGCTGTTCCAGTCACATGACAGCGGTGGCTGTTGGCGCTCTGGGAGGATACCTGAACTACTACCTGACAGAACAGGACATAACGAAGAGGCCACTCTCCTGAACCACCCCTCCACCCTCCACCCTCCACCCTCCACACACGTGTTCACACCATAAAAAACCTTGTAGATCTTCAGGTAGAGCTGCTCTTCACCGCTGGAGACTGACTTCTGACACAGTATAATGTTTTATGAACATGGTCCCGTGATGACAGATGTGGCTTTTTGGGCACAAAATGGAAACAAAATAGGTTTTAAATACATTCAACTTATGTTTCTTGGAAAGCAATATTGTGTTCTATGTTCGTTTATTCCACATGTGCTGAGTCTGACCGACAGCAGATGCCGTTTGAAGGTAGCGATGCTCCAGTCTCTCAGGAAATTATACAAATTTGCATTAAGAATTTTAGTAGATTAAAAAAAAAGGGTTAATCTGATCTCCAGCAAACTATCATCTACTAACAGCTCAGGTTCCTGTCCATGTGGAGCTGTGAGGCAGGTGGTGTCTTCAGGCAGTCATTTAGCTGCTGATCGCTAAAGAAAAATGCTAAATAATTATTTTTTTTCTACATTAAACAGACAATGGACAACTTTTTTGCATGAAATCTTCCCAGCTACTGTCATTCAGTTACATTTGTCTGTAGGATCCATCTGTGGTGCCTAATGTCACCTGTGTATATTGTTTTACTCCACGATGTAAAGTCGCCCTTTATTTTGAGAATAACCAACTTGTTCTGAGAAATCTTGGAGATATTTGGCAGACCATGAATGTTTTTGAATATCTGCTTCACCCGATCACAGAACGTGTCATGTCAACCGGCGTTTATATAAAAACACGCAGTATTATAGTAGTCGGCTATATTTGTAGTTTAATTTATAAATGTAGTGTAAACAGCTTGAACAACACTGTTGACTTCAAAAGCTGTTTCTGTGTTAGTTCCTTCAATCTGTCTGTAAAAATGCCTTAAAAAAGGAACAAATCATTCATCTGATATCAGCCGTCTGAAGCCTGATTGGAGCATCTCTATTTAAAAGGCAGAGACATATTTCATGTAGCTTTTAAGAAAAATACCTGAATACTTTTGTTTTCAAAAATAGCACTCTTTATTTTCTTTAAATTATGTTTTTTCTGTCACAAACATTTTGTCTTCTGAATATAAAACGGGGCCAGAAGGCAGCTGTACAACCAGCACTGACCAAAGAGGAAATATGCATGAACTATGTACGCATGTAGATGAACTTACATACAAAAAGCTCTCATGTATTTTATGTTAACAGAATAAACAACCAGTAAAACATAGTGTGCTGTGTTATGACATTCGGTTATAAATACAGATCATCTCTGAGCTGAAGTGGAGCTTCAGTCGCAGATCGGAGGCCTCGAGTAACAGTCATTAAGAGAGAAAGAACAGAAACTGATTATGTAACATCTGTTTCTGCCAAAACTCTCCCAGCTCAACTTCAAAATAAAAGCTTCCCCTGGGGCGTGTGTGTGTGTGTGTGTGTGTGTGTGTGTGTGTGTGTGTGTGTGTGTGTGTGTGTGTGTGTGTGTGTGTGTCAGTATACGTGTGCTGATTGTCTCTTGATTCCAGCCGTGACGACACAAACAACATCTCCTCTCCGTCTGCAGTCGGTGATTTTACAGATCAGCAAACCTCACACGTCACAGTGGCACCTGTGCGATGATGTCACTTGTTCCAGCCAATGACCTCGTAGAACAGCGCCTTGAGCAGTCGAGCCTCGTAGGTGACGGTGTTCTTGCCGATGTGAGTGTGGATCTCCTCCAGAGGTTGCTCGATGATGGCTGGAACCTCCTTACCGTACGCTGGAGTCGAGACGAAGAAAACAACAAGTGTGTTTACAGGTCTGAGTACGACTGCATGTGTAAAGAAAGTCGTAAACAGCCTTTTGTGGCTCCAGAGGAAGCTGCATGTCATCTGATAAATTGCCTACAGTGATGTCACTCAGCGGCTTAGATGCATTGTGGGTAATGTAGGCACCAGTTTTTGAAAATAAATAAAAAATGTATAAAGTAAAAAGGTGATATCTCTGGTTCTGTTGTTTGATTTTTATCATTTGGATTTAAACTGTCCAATAATGAGTCCAACAGTTCACATTCTCCACAATGCAGCTGAGCCACTAAATGACTGACTGGTACATTAACCAACAAAAAATGAAATGACACCAGAACTTGTGTGTGTGAGTGCTGCTCACCCTCGCAGTGCTCCAGGAACTGAATACACTCCTGAACCACAGCGTCCCGCAGCATGACCATGTGTTTGGACATGTTCTCCAACAGAGAGAGGAAACATCGCTTGGCGTAGAACCATGTGTCCGTCCCCAGCTACACACACACAAAAACACACACACACACACGTTTCTTGTTGTGTTGGAGGTTTTTTATAGACGTGAGATTTTAAGTTTCCGTCAACAGTCGTGTGCTAGCTAACATTAGCGTCAAGGGCTAGAATGTTTAGTGTTGCCTGGCAACACCGTCAGCTGCTCTGGGACGCTTCTCTTGCTGGTTGTTGTTGTCCGGCTTGGAAAGTACCGATGTTATCATCATGTTTGATATTCGTCTCTGAGCGGTTCAGTTCTATAAACCTCTCACATTATCAGATAATCTGTGGTGAACATGTGTTTTGAAGGGGCCCTGCGATAGTTAAGCATAATATGATACATTATGATATAGTATGGGTTATAAAATATAATTAAATATAAGATAAGAAGTAGTTATATAACACAATATGTAATATAGTACAACAATTACATAGACAAAGTCAAGCTCACGGCTTTGTTTGACCATATCGGACGGTTCTTAGCAGAGAAGCTGCTCGCCAGGCTTCACATTCCTGAACTCCTCCCTGCTTTCACTGTGAACGTGACTGTGTGGTGGTGACTGTTGTGAGGACGAGAGGGGGAAACACTCAGGATGACGGCTTGTGTTCTCAGCTGGAGCTGAGTGGACTCAGCTGCAGCCGCAGTCTGCTGTTGTGACTGGACCGGATCAAAGGTCCCGAAAAGAGCTGCTGAGCCTCAGAGGAGTCCTGGAGGGCTCAGGGGTTATTTTTGGTTCTGACCTTGAGCTTTCAAGTTTGACATTTTAATGAGAGCGTGTTTATGATCTCCTGTCCGTCGGTGAAAATACTGCCTGATGCCCTTAGAAACTAACAGCCAAACAACTTTCCTTAAGAATGTGATGAATGTGATCTGTCAGTTCAGGGTGACTGAGAGAACAATTAAATGGCCGACCTTCTTGTTGTAAGGCTCCAGGCTCTTGATGACACGAGAGATGCCGAAGTCGTAGTTCCCTTTGGCGCAGTACAGCGTCCTGAAAGAAAAAACACAATATTTGCATTGCTGAGTGGGATTCAGATTCATACTTGACCTTCGGAAAATATACAGCATGTGTTTATGTTCAAAGTCAAAGTTTTACTAACTAGTTTTTCAAGAGCTTTTGATCAGATCCCACCTTCTTCACTGAATGGAACTTGCTCAGCTGTCAAGAGCTAGAAAAAGGCAGAGGAAGCTGGAACTCACCCGATCACCAGGTTGACGATGCAGAGGTGGAAGACCTTTTTGTCGGGGTCGTCGTAGGAGATCTGCTCCTCCTCTTTCTCGATCTTCCTCATCAGCTCTTCAGCCTGTTAGACGAGGACGACAGGAAGCGGAAACAGAGGAGAGACAAGACTGATGCAGACTGTGACGACAAAACCACTCGAGTCAGGAGAATGTTAATTAATCCTGTAAAAGGTATCTCCACACGGACACACAAAGTGTCTGTCTTTACAGCAAACCATGAACGCTGACCAGTTTTCAAACTAAATGACCAAAACAACACCTGTTGTCACCTCAAACAGTGGTGAGAGAAGTATTGTACTACTTACTGAAGTTAAGTTAGCAAAAATGTACTTTAAGAGCAGTCAGCTGCCTCTTTCAGTGTGTGAACCTGTCGTACCTCTTCATTCTGGTTGGTCATGATGTAGGACACACACAGGTTGGCCAGAACCACAGCGCTCACATTCAGGATCTACAGACACACACACAAAAACATGAATCATCTCTTTGTTAAACATTATCGAAGAACCTGAGCCATTTAATATTTTGGCTCATTCAACAGAACATGTCCAGTCAGCACTCACACCTTTAAAAGTTGTTTGTTGAAACCGACCCAGAGTTCGTGCAACCTTCCTTAAACTGATATTAGACTTTTTGAAGCAAAAGTTGCAGATTGGAGACTTCAGTAAATGTGTAGAGATTTGTAGATGTAAAAAATATATCTTCTTCTTCTGGAACATTTTGCCTTCATGTCTTAATAATTCAAATGCTGTTTTGACGTTTAGACACCCTGAACTTGACATCTGGATTATTGAGAAGTGACATTTTTACTGTGATCGTTTGCTAACGATAGCTAACGCTGCGTTCACATCACCTGTACAGTTTTTTTTAATCACACATCAAGTCAAACTTTTCACACACCAAAGGTAACGTGAGCCCCACTGCAAACAATCAATCACAACAAAAACCCCTCGCACAAAAACAACAACAGCAGAAAATCTGTAAAAGCAGAAGTCATGCACAGATGTGAAGACACTGCAGAGATCAAAACACAGCTGTTCGCTCTCTATTGTTACCGAAGGTTTGCACTTGCAGGGACACTCCTGAATGTTACACTGCTCCACCTGGACAGAAAGGCAAACTGTTGAAGGTTAATCCTGAGTGTTTACTTCAAAATACAAGAAAGGGGTCGAGTGTTACGTATAATAAAGCTCACACAAGTATTCTAAAACTCCCTCCATATTCTGCATGAATGTGACTTCAGTCATGAAGCACTCACGTTATCGTAGTGCTTCTTGACGATGGGCTCGTAGAAGCCGATGGCCTCCTTGTACTTGTTCTGCATGAAGAGCACGTGGGCCACGTTCAGCTTCCAGGTGTCGTCCTCGTTGCAGACCTCCACCGACTTACGGAAAATCTTCTCCACCATCTGGAAGTTCTCCCGGTTCCAGTAGATCTTGGCCTGGGCCATCAGGACCACGATGTACCTGTGGTGAGAAGGGGCCAATCACACAGAGAGAGATAATCAGCTCAAATATTGTATTTTAAAAATTAAATATTTGTGCAAAATATCAACAAGCAGCATCCCAATTAATGTGTGTGTGTGTGTCCTCACTTCTCCTGCATCAGGTCGTACTCCTGCAGAGCTTTCTTCTGCACCTCGTCTTCTCGTACCAGCCTGACGTCCTGCAACTTAGAGAAGATGGACAAAAATGACCTTCAACCAAAACTCTACTGTTTATTTTGGCATTTATAACAATTACAACATTATGAGAAGTCCACTTTTAAGAGTAAAACAGTGTTTGAGATGTCTGGAATGGTCGGACAGGTTTAGCTTCATCAGTGGGAATTTGCAGGGTGACATACAGTACATCTTAATATCAGTAATATCTTAAGACAAAATACAGACCTATGCAATATAAATATAAGACAATACAAAATACAAGAGAAAGAAATCAAGAGGAAGGAGGTAAACAACCTGCTTGGCCAGCTTGCGTAGCTGCTCTGTCAGTTTGCCGTTCATCTCATCAAACTTCCTAAAGGCCTGTGACAGAAAAGGACAGGAGGCGACAAAAAGTCAACATGACTTCATTCATGGAAGAAAACAAACAGGAACGAACTTGAGTCCTTCTAGATGTGACTGATGAACCAGAGCTGCACTGTGACGAGATATTTATGCAAATATTCATGAGAGAGATTTACTAAAGTGCCTACAGAGTCGGGTCAGGAGCTGGATATAAAGGAGCCGGATGCAATACAAATATTAAGGAGTATCTAGAGATTGAGAGTTAAAATTCATTGTTTTTTGTTTTAAAATGATTCATTACCTGACATCCTGTAAGTATAAGTAGATGCAGCAACTATTTTAAAGCTAAATTAATGATTTTTGGCTACTTGGGCGCATCTGGAAGAGATTTCAACACTTATATCACCTTATAAAGTTGTCACGGTGAATTGTGAGCAAACAGTTGCCTTTTTACACAAGTTTTATTGGTGTTTACTTTTTGATGAGAATGCTGAGACTAAATCTTCCAGTAAATGTGTTAAGAAATACACAAAACAAAGAGCTAAAAGACACTAAAACACTCTAAAATCTGAGGAGAATTGCGGGGTCGGGTAATGTAATACATATTGATTAATGCTGCTCTAAATGTTTTTCCAGTTTATTATCTCGACAGTACCTCCTCTGGTGCCGTCTGGCAGGTCAACAAGGCATCAAGAAACTCGTACATATACTGAAAAGGACAAAAACACACAACATTAATATGGATCCTGTCATCGGAAACCACTCATGATTATTAAGTACATTTGTGCAGGAAAAACACACAGAAAATGTGCATTTGGATCAGTACCTGCTGTGACTTTAATAAAAACATAACCACATGCATCAGTCCAGCGTGTAACTTACCGGAGAGAGGAACTTGTAGGTGAGATGGGCGTTCTCTGCCAGGACATCAGCTGCCAGGTCAAAGTACTGAGAGAGAGAACAGATTGAGTCCAGCAGTGACATTAATGCCATTTTAATGAAAGACCCACACCTCTCTGCAGCTCTGTGTGTGTTTTCAGCTCTTTCCACTGAGACTCACACCACATGACTCCAAATCCTTTTAAAAACACTGTGACTCCCTGCGTGGACCCTCAGTGGTGCACAGGCTGGTGGAAAATGCTGACACAGTCGCTCATGTAACAGAGGGTGGCATGTTTTTGATAGAAAACACCACAATAACTCTCCAGTGAAGACGGCTCCATGGGGTGGACGCTGTCATGAAGCCCAGCTCAATCTAATATCATCAGAATAACAACCCCGGTGTAAACATGGTTATTACAGGAAGCTGTGGGTGGATGTCAATGTCAATTAAGATCAGTCGAGAGAAAACAACAGTACAACAGTAATAGTAATAATAATAATACAGAAAACATTAGAAGGGGAAGCTGAAAAGTTGCTTATCTTCGCTCTAAGCCAAGTTAATCTAGTGTGGCACCTTCCTGTTTGTGTACCTCGTGTTTGCAGTAAAGCAGCAGCAGGTTTCCAAAGGTGACAGGCGGGAAGGAGGGCTGCTGCAGCAAGAAGGCCAGCTTCTCGAAACCCTCGGACGGCTTTGTGTCCATGTTCAACAGAGCCTGGTTGTGGAGTGTCACTGGGTCCAGCTCCTGCAAAACACACACACACACACATCACAGTGTATAGCACGGGACGCAATATGTTTCATGCCTCTGTAAAATCTTGCACTGAGACAAAACTGTGACAGCTTCAGTGGGTTTATGACACAAACACACAGAAACAATCATTAAGCATGTTTCCATCTGGACTCTGACTGCACTGAGTGTTACACTCCACTAGGGGGCACTAGTCGTACACTTCTTTAACTCCTCTCAGCTTTAATCGACAGTCATGACTCAGTGGCAGGGACAGACAGGACCAAGGACAGTGGCCCCGTCCCTGCATTAATTTTAATGAAGCAGTTTCAAGACGATAGAACTATCATCATTACCTCCGTGTAAGCCTTCACACCTATGGCTCTATTCTAATATTCTATTAATCTCTGTTATCTCCAGGCTGTTAGCGGGGCAGGTCCGGGCAGCCTTAATTCAGATTAGAACTGAATAATCACACATTGCCAACGGGTGTGGAGGATCCAGCTGCACACACACACACACACACACACACACACACTCACACACAGTAAGAGCACAGTGGGAGTGAATGGGTGACGATAGTTACCTCCTCTGATCTGGGGGGCATGTCTGTCAACGCGTCCTGAGCTACTTTCACTGCAGAAAATAATAGAAAAAAAACAGAAAAGTATCGATGAAATCCATGTTTCCTTCTCTTGCCTCATAAAAACACTTCTCCATGGTGCTACCAGCGGTGAGAATCTCCTCAAAGAACCTTTCAAGTGAGAAGTATAATATGTAAATAGACAAACATTTTAAATCACAAAGCAATTCAAAAAGATGAAGACTGATAAAAGAGTTTTCAATACATAATTAAGTCTAAAGACATTTATGAACTGATAAAAGGTTAATAACTGGAAATTTAAACCATAAAATAGTCTCATTTATGGGAACATGAATATGATAGAATTGATGAATACATCTTAAGATGCAGTCCTGACAAAGGAACTTTTAAAATAGATTCAATGTATGTTTAATGTATGTGGAAGTTTGAGTCTGTCTCTCTAACTCGAACTCCTGAATCTAATCAGTGTTACCTTGAACCTCTTGTAAGCTCGACATGTGAGCTCATCCCACAGACTCTGTTTGATAATGTGTCAGAGGCTGGAGGAGGGAGGAAACCCCGGCTTCTGAAGATAAAAGGAGGCTCTACGAGTTCTTTTGCAGGTGGATTTCATCCTTTTCTTTCAGGTTCTGACTTACAAGCTGGAAACAACCCTGCTCTGTGAAAGTGACCTGATGTGAGCCACGTCACACCACCTGTAGTTTAAAAAGGATAACTAACTATTAAAAAACAATGTTGCTGTGACTTCAATTTTCTAAACAATATTTACAGCTATTGTTCTAGTTATTGTTCTTGGCGGGCTCAGTCCCTAAATCTCTGAGGATTCATTGCTATGAGCGATGTGAATTTTAAATATCTGAAGCAGTCTGGATACTCATTTTCTGTCAGTATCAATACACCAGCTGCACTTTCTCGCTCTCTTTTCTCTGCCCTGCCTCCTCTCACTCACTCAAGTGCTGTCTTGTCACTTGTCTCACTCGCCTCATTAACGATGGCATGCACAGGACCTCCTGGTTGACAAAGAAAACAGCAGGAAAGCTGTTTGGAAATCCTTCACATTTTAGACAAATGAAAGAGGAAAGGCAAAGGATACGAGCTACAGATCAGTTCTTACACAGCAAGTTTAGTACCTGAATGACCAGGAAGGACTAGACTGGTGACAGTTCCTGTTTCAGCACCACTGAAGCATTAAATAAGACAGCCCTGTAAACTGTTGTTGATCAGTGTGTTGTCCGGTTGTTGGAACAGCAACCATCTGTAAAATCTCAAAGCTAAACTAATCCTGCTCAGAGCTATCAGGCCTGAAGCATCTGAGCAGATTTTCAGTTGAAAGAACTTAGATTTTGATCAGGAGTAAATTAACTTAGATGCTGTTGCACGTGATCTTTTAATGAAAGTCTAAAATTCTGTACCCTCCATGTTCTGTCAATGTTTCCTCGTGGTATCCATATGATATCAGATTTGATATTTTGCCTTTTGCCAAAGTTTGTCTTCATTCAATATTTAATCAACTAAATACAAAAACTACACAACTTCCTGTCAACTTTCCTGCTTCCTTCTGCCTTTATGTTAAATGTTTCAGGTTTCAGAGACACTAAATGAGGTCCTTACTGTTCTTCAGCTGGTATTCGATGGCGGCTTTGAGGTTGGAGGCTTCGATCAGGGCCGTCTGCTGCAGCACCAGCGTGTTGCCCACGCTCGGGAGGTCGATTCCCTCAGTTGTCAACCCGACACTCAGCTCTGGCACACAGAAAAAACCATGTAGTACAACACAAACATCACCTCAGTTTGAGTGGCTGGAACTAGACTAAATGAAGAATGATCAAACAATAGCTTATGATCAACATGTCACTCTGCAGAAACTGAGCTGAAACGGATTAAGAGCAGCACGTCTGCTGTCAGTTAAATTAACTACAGTAAAACCAACACGGATGAGATGAAGGTGGTTCACAGTGATGTGGTTTTACCTGGATGGTCTTTGATGCCTCGTTCTATGATCTCTCCGATGTATTTGTGTGCCTGATCGTAGTTCTTCAGGTTGTAGTAACACAAGGCGATATTGTAGGACAACGCTGACAAAGAGAAGAGGCAGAAACACGAAGAAACACAGATGAACTTCAGGATTACAGGACAGTTTTTGAACCCATTCCTAATCCCAAAAAATTATGACGATAAGACAATTCAAAATTTGAATCATATCATAGTTTTGTATGTATTCATGTGTGTGTGTGTGTCTAGGAAGATTACCTGGCACGTATCCCAGCACTTGCATGGCCGACATGAACTTCTTACAGGCCTCCTCGTACTTGCCGTCCTGGTAAAGCAAACAGCCCATATTGTAGATGTAGTCTGGGTCGTCCTGGGGCAGCTGCTCCAGCATGGACTGTACACACACACACACACACACACACACACACACACACACACACACGCACACACACACACACGCACACACACACACACACACACACACACACACACACACACACACACACACACACACACACACACACACAGGTACAGTTAGACTCAGTAGAAAATGATTTCATGTGTGTTTTTGGCTGTACATGATAATTATTTACACCATATTGGACAGAAAAGGTATAATTTGTATGTATTATCAGTGAATGTGAGAGAGCTCGTCACCTTGGCAGCAGAGTAATCTTCCTCGCAATATTTGATACAGGCTTGCAGCTTGACCATCTGTGCCAGAGAGAGAGAGAAGGTGCAGAGGTAAATTAGAGACATGATGTGAGGAGCCAAGTACTGGTTTGACTTTGGGGCAAACATTTAAACGCGAACATGAACTGCAGAGTCTGATCCAAACTGTCATCCATAATTCATTCTCATTACCAGGAACTGATTTTTTCTCTGAACAAAATGTACATGAAACATAATATTTCTTCTTTACTTTATCATATTGACAAGATGGAGTTAAATTCCCTTTACAGGCAGCATAATTTGAACTTAGTTAATGAAAATGAGTTCCTTGTTGCTGAGCTGTACAGATTTCTGCTCGCTTTATTTAATTTGTTGTGTGTTTATGGCCCATATGCATTTGTTAGGGCACTTCTGTCGAACAACAGCTCCCAGTGATGTAAAGTGTGTAACAGATGGAGGGAACAGAGTCAAACAATTTCAGTGTAAACAAGGTGGAGTTCTTAAATCGCAAATTTTAATGCAGCGACGGAACACCTGGGCCCGAAAACTTTAATTTCCTCATAAACAAAGCAGCAAGGCTGAGTGGAGCTGCTGTAAAGGTTTAGGAGATACAAGAGTGTCTAAACCCAGTAGTGTGTGTTTGTGTGTGTGTGTGTGTGTGTGTGTGTGTGTGTTTTGTGAAAACCTTGGTGTGACTGCTGGGGTTGTCAAGCACGAAGGAGGCCTTGGTGGCTTCAGGATAAGCCCCAGCTTTGTACAGAGACTGGGCGTAGTACACCTTGTACTCCTCCACCTCTGGGTGCAGCTGGGTGAGCTGCTCGTAGCACTCTGCTGAGTTGGTGAAATCCTGGATGTGATAGTAGCAGTAACCCATCAGAGACAGCGCTGCCCTGGACTGGGACACAATTGAAAGCAAGAGTTATATAGTGAGTAATGTTTGTGACCTAAAGTCCTGTTTTATGGATAAACATGATAATTTTTCTACCCTTTTGTGAGTAACTAAGACACAAGATAGAGTATCTGCAGGTGTCACAGCAGGAAATGTACAATAATTTAATCAGAAGAGAAAGATCTTCATTGACTGACAACACAATTTCTATTTTACTGTATTTCTATTTTATTATATTTGGCGGACCCTGCCAATTTTCTAGCTTCAAACAGTGTTTTCCTCTGAGAACAAAACTCAGACATATTCAATTTATGGTACAACATATACCCAAACATTTGAGACACTGACACCTGTGAAAGTTTGATATTTTTAGAGCTGACACACTCCATTAGTTGATCGACAGAAACATAAGCAGTAACTATTTTTATAGTTGATTAATCTCAATTTATGAAATCAGTCTACAATATTTAGGTTCTCCAGGAGGATTTGCTGCTTGTCTTTGTCATATGTCACAGTAAACTGAATATCTTTGGTTTCAGACTTTTCCTCAGACAAAACAACACATTTGAAGATGACACCTTGGTCTCTGGGAGGCTTTGGCTGGAGTTTTTTCACAAAATTTGATTGACCAAATGATTATCAGTAGGTCGATCAGTTGATCATGAAAATAATCGTTAGTGGCATCCCTCAGTATTCTTGCCTGAAAAACATCTAAACTGTTGCTGATTTATTTTCTTCGGATCGAATAATCAGGCTCTAGTTCATATTTCAATACATTCAATTAAAAATGAAGCCAATTCAAATACTTTTTTAGGCCAAATATGAGAAAAACAAGCCCTCAGACATGTCAAAAACATAACTCTACTCTATACATTAACATTTACAACAACTATTCCACACTTACCTTCGTGTGTTTTTGAAGTTGACCGTTTAGGATGTGAATTGCTTCCACATACTGGCCGTCTTTAATCTGAAAGACAGATGAGAGTTAAATGTGATGGTTTTATACAGTGTGTTTTACTATATTACATATCATTAGCACAATCTAAGAACCTAGCAGGAGACACGTTACAGACTCCAACTGTTGTTTAACAAGCTGTTTACATGAAGCAAGCTAACGCTTTGTGCCTAGCTGGGTCTAATATACTTGAAAAACTAGCATAAGCCATTTCAACTAAACAGGTAACAGTGGATCGCTACGCTGAACTGCAGCACTGATAACGATACCGATAAGCAAGTTGAGGTTTTATCAAAAAAGTTAATAGTTATAATAAATGTAATGTATGCTGAATGTATCAGCAGTTCATCACAATTCCGGGGAGGTAACGCCAGTCAAATGAAACGGCTCTGTTCGTCAGTGAGCAGAAACACAAGTTAAAATCAACGATTTTTGAGAGGAGTTTCGTGTACCGTTAGTTCAGTGCAGTGTTGACGCTAGCTTGCAGCTAAACCCTCAACCAAAGAATATTCTCACCAGTTTGTAGATTGTAGCCGTGTACTCTCCGTCTTTTATAGCTGTCATGACTTCAAACGAGTAGTTTTATCGATGAGAAATTACTCGAAGCGTTGCGTTTTCCCCAAACTCCTGAATATAGCATCAAGCTAGCTTCTGTTAGGTGGCTAGGCGCTGTTACTTAGCAACGGAACAGACCGGAAATGAAATACGTGACGGACATGTCTGACAGCCAATCACGTAACAGAATGGATTCACACGACCCAGCCTGTGTTTTTTTTAATTCAACCTTTATTTAACCGTTTACAGAAAGTTGTTTACAGTTTCTTTCTTTCTTTCTTAATGAAGAAATAATAGGCTAAAACTTATATCAAATGTTATTTCATGTTTATTGTAACAATTATAGTTGTAGACTAAGCAGGAAGAGCCAGAGTTATTACTGAAATTAAAAAAAGGGAAGAGATTCTTGTGAAAACCAGCAGAATGAAAAATGACACAAGTCTAAAATACATTGAAATTAAATTGAATTATTATTTTGTCTTTACTTATCATATTATAACACCTTCTTTCTTTCTTTCTTTCTTTCTTTCTTTCTTTCTTTCTTTCTTTCTTTCTTTCTTTCTTTCTTTCTTTCTTTCAGACACTGGTAAAATCCACTCATGATCTCATACGCTGTGGCAGTGACTTCATCCAGGGGTCACAGGAAGGAACACACACACACACACACACACACACACACACACACACACACACACACGCACGCACATGCACACAGTGGTCAAAACAGACGAGACCAACCAAGGTGCTGGATCTTCGCCTCAAACCCAAACCACACTGTTCTGACCACCGGGCCTCCGTAATGATGGGGAAAGGGTGGATGCTGTGTGTGTGTGTGTGTGTGTGTGTGTGTTTTGTGCTTCTGTATGTGTGTGTTTGAAAGAGAGAGTTTTTTTATGATGTGTGTATGCATGTGGATGCATGCTTGTGTGCAGCTGGGGTGTGTGTTTTCCTTCTCCCTCTCTTTCTGCACTTTCTGCATGCCTGTCACTGCCTTCTGTTGGAGTATTGGGAAGCTTTGCAGTAGAGGAGCTCCAAAACACCAGGTTTACGCTGTTAATACACAGGTATGTGCAGAGAGCAGCATTTTAAGATATTCGTGCTTTTACTTGATTTTTTAAATTGAATTCCAGCTCTTTTGTTTTTTAAAAACAAAAACAAACCAAACGGCCGAATAGCTGAAGTGAAAAAGCTCTTTCTTTGATCATTGTTGCTACTTTGAAAGAAGTAAGACTGTATTCAGCATGCGTAGAAGCATGAGCACTTTAAGTGTAATGCATGCTTGAGATGAAACTGAATGGGACGCTTTATTAATGTTGAGCAGGAATATGAATAAGGCATCTGCCGTTTAAATAGTGAATGACTCTGGGAAATTGTGTAATTCCTCCATGTGCCTTCTTTCATTGCAGGGCCAAACTTATTTCATGGTTGCCAGATTGAGTCTGGTTAGAACTGATGAGATTTTGGTTGTGTTAAAAGTACATGTGCAGTCTCCTTGTGGTTGTTTATGTGTGTGTGTGTGTGTGTGTGTGTGTGTGTGTGTGTGTGTGTGTGTGTGTGTGTGCATACCTGCATGGTGTGTTAAACTGAATACAGCATGAAGTGATGAGATAACTGATGACACCAAAACCATCTACGTGTCTCTAGTATGTCTCTTCTCCTGTAACACAGCATGTTGTGTCACAGTATACGTTAGAATTCAGCTCCAACTGAAGACGCAAATCTTTAAAACCACCTCCTCATTAATTTCAGCGACTAATCAAATAAACAGGAAGAAATTATCCACTTGTTCAGGACTATTTTCTACGGTGGATCAATCCACATTTGGTGCTCTAGTGAGGATTTCCAGTGTGTGATGTGCTTTTAATAGGCTGGAAATGTCTAAAACCTCTCATCAAAAATATCATTTTTTGTTGCCACAAACACGACTGGAAAATTGTTCCAGCGTCTCGGTTTTGTTGCCACTAACACAGCCGCAAATATCCTGATGTCTCATCAGAAATATCTGTTTTTGCTGTGACAACTACAGCTGGATATGCCCCGGAGTCTCGTCAGAAATGACCAGTTCTGTCGCCACTAACAAGGCTAGAAATGTCCCAACATCTCATAAAAAATATGCAGTTTTGTGGAACTATATGGCAGAAAAATGTCCCAACATCTTGTTGAAAATCTCTGGTTTTGTTGCCACGAACAGGGCTGAAAGTGTGCTGATAAATTACCCCACAATATCCTTTTTGTTTCCACAAACACAGAAAAGAAAAATTGTCCTAATGTCTTGTGAAAAATATTTGGCTTTTTTCTTTACTAGCACGGCTGGAAAATGTCCAGAAATCCTGTTGGCAACACCAGAATATGTTGCCACCAACATGGCTGGAAATGTTTTTGGCTTATTAACCGTCTCGCCCAGCTGTCACACAACCAACATCTCCTTCTCCGAACATGTGAAATGTACAAATCTGAACTTATCTGTGGTTTGTTGAAATGTTAAACGCCAACATTTTACTCTGGTGACTTGCCTGAGAGAAGTCTGGCAATTTCAACACTTGGCAATGCCTCCTAGTCTTTTTGTTATCCATCCTAACTGACTGAAACGCTGACTACAAACCTTTTACAGCCACTATAATGGCAGCAATCTGAAGAGAGATTAGGTCTTTCATTTATTTTTCACATTCAGTTTTTAGCTTTTGCTGACGAGCAGGTCTCAAATATTTATTCAAACACACGTGTCCAAGACGACTGACTGTATAGTCTACAAGAGCCTCTGTGTATTATTGCAGATGTGTGTGAGATCATGTGGGTGTGTGTGTATATCACTCGTACAAATATGAAGCAGGTAGCACTCGGCATGTCCCTGCAGCTCTCCTTGCAGTTTTCCAGGCGTCTCTGTCAGTTCGTTTTGTGGATCAGCTCTCTGACTGCTGCTCGGACTCACTCCTTAATGTGAGCTGACTGCAGGAGCCGAGACTTTAGCCTCGGGGCTTCGTCTCCTGTTCTGCCATCTGACACGCCTGGAAGACTTAGAAGTTTGTTCTCAGAAAAGTTAGATTTCCCGTTTCTCTGCTTTATTAGGAGTGATCGCCACAGTGGTCGCAAAGCTACACAGAGTTTAGCACGGCGCTGAGGGATGGTGTAATCCCTGCAGCACGCTGACTCAGGCTGGAGAGAACAATATTTATAGACAAAAATAAAGACTGACGTGGAGAACTGAGAGGAAGTCGTGCACTTCAGTCACCGAGGAGGACACTTCATGAAGACTAAAGCCAAGAAAAGAAGCTCGGATGCATTGGATGATTTAATTATACTGTATTAATGAAGAGCAAATAACTAAACACAGATCGAACTGCTGCAGTAAATACTCTGGAGTCCACTTTCTTTCTCCAGCTCGCCTCTAACTGTTTCTATTAGCAGTTTAGTGCTGAGCATGTAGTGTTCAGTGCAATGTTTTTGGCTAATGAAGCTAATAGATCTTTTAAATTTAAATGTCAAAGCTTTATTGGTACGGGAAACAAATGTTTAGATTGACAGAGCAAGAGAGAGAAACAACAACAACGGATAAAAAACAGAAAATGCACATTGTGAAATAAACCCTCCCAAAATATACACAAACAGAAGAAATGTGATTTTGTTCTTTGAAATATGTGTAAATATACAGATGGTTACAAAAATGGCTGATGAATGATGACACACAGCAGGACTGAGTGTTTCTGTTCAGAGGAACATGAAGCGTTAAACAGCAGATTAATGTGACAATATAAGTTTACAACTTAAATATAAATACTGAAGTACTTCAGCTGAGTAAAGTTTGTTGGTTAAAGTACTTACAATACTTTTAACTGCCATCTGAAGGTGATCCTTCACAGTAAAACATCTACATGTACTCTGGGAGGGTTAAAACAAGTTTTCGGGAAGATGGTGAGAAAGTTCGTCTGTCGCCTGTTAAGATGCTCCAACCTGAAGAAGGTCGAACGGAGCAGCTTTAATCACCTCTCTCGTTACCCCGTCCATCCTCTCCCTCCAGGCGCTGGTCTCATCATGGCCCCCAAGCTGAGCGTGCTGCTGCTGCTGCTGACCGTTGCCACGGTAACGGTGATGGCCCAGAGGCGGCGCCAGCCGTCGTCGAGCGCCACCACCTCCACCACCAACGACGAGTGGAACTACAGGGATGGCTGTGAGCACCCAGATTACTCTCTGTTCGCTCTGGGTCAAAGGTCAAGTTCAGGGCTCGTCATGATGATGTCAGAGCTAGAGGTGAAAGATGATACGAGAGCTAAACTTGGTCTGAATGACACTGAGTACTTTAGACCAAGACCTGTTTCTCCTGACGTACAGTATTTATGCTAAGCTAGGCTAATAACCTCCAGGTTCTCAGCTAACTCTCCGTAAGAACCTGCTGCCCTGCATCGTTAGAATCAGTAAGATCAACCCATATTATTATTCTGACTGTATGAGAGTCATTCACTGTTTGACCATTTTTTTGTGCAATAATAGTAAATGTTCTGTTTTCTGTCAGCTGAGAGGGTGAACATGCGCGGCGTCGCCAACCTGACTCAGATTCTGGACAACTGGAGATTCGACATCCTGACCCAGATGAGAGGACTCCTGCAGAACGACCACCAGTCGCTGCTGCCGGACTACGCCAGGTACAGACGGCAGAGTCTCACCTGTGTCAGAGCTTATTGCAAACGCTTTTTGCACTACAGACGAGGCTTAAATACACCAGGTCACCGTATCAACAGCTCTGTAAACCAACCAAAGAGCAGCTGTCATAAAAACCTCACGACAAGATTGATTTCTGATCTGGAAGTTTCACAGTCTAATCTTTACAGTGAGACGAAGTCACGACTACATGGGACCTTATTTTGGACAAACTTTGTATGATAGTGAATGGAGAAAGTCAAATCAATCAAAATCAAATCAATTTTATTTATATTCTGGAGCCAAAAATCACAATCACGTTGCCTCAGTGGGCTTTACGACCTCGATTCGAGTGAGGAAAAACTTGCCATATAAAAGAAGAAAAGAAAAAGATGGACAGAAAGAAAGAAAGAAAAAAGATAATTTTTTGATCCCATTTGATCAACCGACCATCAGTCAAATTAATCGGCCATCACATTTTCAATTATATTTTTATAGCGCGGTTTAAGTACTTTTCGTTAAGTAAAGGATGTGAATGCTTCCTCCAACTCGCAGCTCACAGTTATAATTTTGGTTTTGGATCTTTTTTCTCTCTCTTTGCTGTTCAAAAGATCCGTGAAAAAGCTTTTAGTCCGACCCAAATGGTCGCGAAAAACTAAGAGAAACTTCTGTTTATGGATGTAAGAGGAGACGAAAGACTGAATAAGAAGTTAAACATGTGACATCAATTGGAATAAGAGGCATCAAAACAAGGCAGAGGATGTATGAAACGTGCTCCGGTCCGGTTTACGTAACCAGCGGACCATAATGACGTCTGGTCCTCTACGCTGCGGTGAGAGGCAGGAAAAACTCCAGACTTCCTTGTGGAAAAACTCGAGCACAACAGCACGTTGCTATTTTGACTTCAAAATTGCAGTTTCAGTTTCTTCGGGCTTGACTTTATTTTCAGCCCGAAGGAGAAGCCAAATTCCTGTGGGAGCTCTCACCGCCAGACTCTTTCATTTCACCCGAGAAAGAGAAGTTCAGACGAGCTATAAACTGTCCGTCTGAAGGAAAAAAACACGATTTTACTTTTTGACTTTGTGAATGAGAATAAAACGATGAAACAAAGTAAGAAACAGGTTGCTCGATGAAAACCAGCCCTCCTCTCTGTGCTCCTGTTCAGGATCCAGCCGCTGTCCGAGGCTCTGGACGACCTCTACAAGGAGTTCAACGCCCTCAAAACTCACCTGGGCGACCTGACCGAGAAGTTCGCCGCCATAGAAACTTTCATCGATGAGGTGAAGGCCAGCCGGGCCAACAACGCCAACACCGGACCGGCTCCAGCTCCGGGCCCGATCCCCAGACAGACCGGGAGGAGGGTGCTGAAGAAGAAGGCGACCACTACGACCGCCTAAACAGCCGAGACGAGCTTCTTCCATCTTGATGTTTGCTTCTTCTCATCGCTTTCTTATATCTCCGCTCATCACCTCTGATTATTATCCTCAATGCAACGAAAGTTTTGTCCCATGGCATTCTGGATTAAAACACAATCATCTAACATGAATCATAAAGAGAATTAAAGCATTATACAGTTGATACAGATGTTAAACATGACAATGTAAATATGAAAAACAGGACACTAGTTTTTACAGGTTGACCTCCGAGAACTCCAGAAACATCTCCAGAGATTTGATCCGAAAGGTTTCGTATCACAGCTGAGTGGTTCTGTTTGCTCTGAATGCTTCTTGGACAAACTTGTTTGGTGGTTTGGGTTTTCTTCTGCGTTTTATTAGCATCCAAATAAACTCACTGTTGCATTTACATCCGATATTTCAGGTGTTATTTCTTCACAATAGGTTTAACTTTGTTTCACCATCAGATGCTGATGTGAGGATTTGAATCAGAGGAGAGTTTAAAGTAATCTTTAAAGTTTTATTGGTTATATTTTGGTCATTCTTTATATTAAGGCCCTTGTAATCCCTTAAAAGATACTTATTAACTTTAATTCAGCTCGATGTGTTAATCATAGGATAATAAACACCTTAAATATTTTAAGCTCTTATAAGAAACTTGTTAACAGTTGAAAAGATGCTTAAGATTATTAATATGTATGTAATAGAACTACAAACACATTTATTGAGTTGAGAAAACTTAAAATATGCACCTATATTTACTGAGCTAAGTTACATTTACATCTAAAAAAAATATCTCGTTGTGAGAGAGTGTGTTAGGAGCTATCGTTGTCAGGTAGACCTTCAAAAGGTCTACCTGGACGACAGTCTGAAGAGCGGAGGCCAGAGGACGAGCCAGTTCGACAACAGGTTTAAAGGGATATTCCGGTGTAAGTTTAATCCATGGTCTAACACATCTTGACACCGAGTAAGACTCCCCCTCGAGAGGTCAAGTTAGCTGACCGCTAGCTTAGCTAGTTTTAGCAACCTCAGAAAAGACCACACGATAACAATACACTGCAGCTTATGTCTCCAACTAGAAACCACCATCAAAAAGCCACAATTAATGGTGAGAACAGCAGCAAACTTCAGCAACAGTACATGTACAGTCCCAGCACACAGTACGAAGCATCAAACATCTGCTAGCTTTGCTGGATTTGTATTAAAAACACAGCACAACTCACCCTCTCCTCCAGCAGCCTGCCTGTGTGGGGAAGCCCTGACGAGTCGATTACCGAGTGCAGTAGATTTCCGCAGCTCAAGGATGAAAATGTCTGATTATTACTCCATGGAACGCTCAGTTCTTATTCTCGAGAGCTGACAGGGAAAATAAGGGAAGTAATGGAGTAATAATCAGACATTTTCATCCTCGAGCTGCGGAAATCTACTGCACTCGGTAATCGAACTCAGGGCTTCCCCACACAGGCAGGCTGTCAGTCCGTCGTCATCAGAAAAAAGACCATACAGGTCTGCTAGCAGCTGTAGTAATTATTAGTACAAAGGAATGTAGGAAGGAAGGAAGTGAGGAGAAGTGACATGAAGTGTGAAAAGTCTGTATGGGGAGGACGGTCGGAGACGGGTGGTCAACAAGGACGGACATTTATTCAGGAGATCACAGTTGGTGTCCGGTAAAGTAAGTTAGTTATGCAGTGTAGGTATAATAACTGTGGTAACAGAAGTAACTCAGTGATTTCAACTCAAATCACGATGTCTTCAAAAACTAAACCAAACAGCTTTCTTGCCTAAAGCTGCCCAAACTTTATCTTTACAGTGAGGAGAAGCTGCAGTCAGATCTGAAGAATCACACTCTGCCGAAAGAGTTTGTGTCCTACTTTTGTTTTACTCTGCTGAATCTTGAGTCAAACTTTTGGACCGTTTCTTGGAGGTTTTCTAAAAGCCTCGTCCACCTGTGACGATAAAATGCAGCCTGAACGACAACAACAGCGAGTTTACAGTCCAGAGTGAGTAAAGAAACTAAACGCTGCAAATTTGTGTACTTTGTGGCCTAAAAATAGTCGAGTTAAACAGATTTTGGGCGTGAAAAATAATCCTTCAGAGACTTGGATTCAACAAAAAACTCCAGCCAAACTCTACTGTATCTGGGTCTCTGAGCTGTGACCTAATTTGTATTACATCAGAACCACTGAGAGAAATATCAGTAATCCCATATACTGTAGCATACTGCGAGTAATCTGTCGCTGCTCCCAATTCTGACTCTCTGCAGGAGGCGATGTGGGACGGATCACGCAGAGAGGAAGCAGACGAGGTGACGCTGGGTGAACGCAGCCGCTGCCAGATGGGAACTGTTAGACTATCGGACCAGAGGCTCCAGATTATCGTACTTTGGGGGAAGTTACTGTTCAGGAGTCAGAGCAGATGACCAGCGAGCGCAAATGTGAACCCTAAATAAACCCTTCAAATAAAAATTACATGTTGCTGGGGGATAAAATGAGTTAATTGTGCGCCGCTTCGAGACTTTCCAGATGTTACTGATCAAATGCTGGCGTTTCACGGGGGGTCGTGATGCTCAAAAAGATCCACCATTTTTTAGAGATGCTTCTTTCACAATGTCAGCTTGCAGGAAAAGGTCACGTAGACGATGTTATTCACAGTTTGGCCACGATGACAACTGGCTTCAAATCCTACGCAAAACACGTCCACCTTTTCATTTCCTGTCGCACCATCGAGCTCGTTCTGGATGCGTCTTCAGCGACAACACTCAGGAGCGTCTCCACCTCTGCCACGGTCCACGCCGTGTTCCTGCGCGTTGTTCCTTCCATGTAATCGCTATGTTGACTGAACGCAGATGCTAGTTTTTAAAGGTAGCGGGCGTCAGGCTCGGACGTCGCGCTCGTCATGAGTCGTCAAGTGGCGTCGCTCTCTGTCCAATCAGTGGCCGGCTGCCAGCTTACGTCACACAGAAGTATCAGCTCAGCTCGGTTGGAACTTATACGGAGGTGATACTAAAAAAGCACCACTTTAGCAGGTACCAGGTACCAGATTTCAGTAATGGGAACGCAAAAAAGGCGAGCTGAGTCGAGGCGAGGCGAGCTGGTGCTGTCGGTGGAAAAACGGCATATGACAACTGGCTTCAAACCCTGACGCTCTTCCTGGGGACTCGTCAAATAAGATTTTTAAACAAATGGTGGCCATTTCAGGAGTACGCTATTCACAATAATGGCATTTTTCAGTGAATTGAGAGCAGTTTTTTGACAGATAAAAGCATCTGTGATCATAGTTTGTCACCATTTATGCATGAATACTGTGTTTTAGATGAGTATTTACCTGAAATGGATCTACTGGACATTTTGGGAAAAAGAGACTTCATCTGTTTGTTTGTCTGTTGATCGTACCGGCCTGATGCGAGTCTTATCTTGAAACAGTCTGCATGAATTGAATCACAAGAATCGAAGCTTTCTAATGAGATATGAGACACGAGTATCCATTTAAACTTGAGTTAACTAAAGTTGTGTGACACCTCGGTTATATTGTGAACGAGCTGGACAGCCCACGGACAGGCCGTGCAGACAAAGAGGATAAAATGACGTTTAGATTATATTTTTGAAGAGTCAATACATGACTGGTTATCATCTTCCACACCGCTCTACAGATACTGCAGTAATCTACTATTTAACCAGCAGATCACAAGTTATAAAACAACCGTCGTGTTTTAAATATCATCGCTCTCAAACTAACTTTGTGATGTTTTTATTGATGTCAGCGTGTGAAACCATGAGCTCCACATTCACTTCGTCCATCGCCAAACTGCGTGTTCGGTAAGTCATGTGCTGAATGCAACATGAAGGCCGGCGGCGGGAAGAAAAGCTGGACTCACTTTCATGCCATAATTCTCGGTCACACAGTGTTATTGCTTTGCCTCACTCAACCAGTTCACGAGTGGACCGAGCGGCTGCAGCTCCTCAGCTGTCCTCACACTTCTGTGTCGGAGGGTCGCTCAGATCAATAACACATTTCATGCTTTCTGGTGTCGGCGCCACGCTGCAGCTGACAGTGCGACTGAAGAGGAGAGAATCAGCTCTCTGAAACTTTCATGTGTGACGTCTCAGAGAGACAGAAGATGGTTTTTCTGATTCAACTCATTTTCTTCTTGTTTTCATCGCTCGAACCATGAAAACATCTCGTCCTCTTTGTCCCCGTGTTCTCCGTGACGCTGTTCACACGTGTGACCTCTCCGACCCTTCGTTGGAAAGACAGTCATATGTCATTGTATGTCACATGTTAGGACCAATCAGATGTGGCTATTGATTTTTACAGCACATCACTCAAGGCCTGTTGATCTGGAGGTCAATGGGAGGTGCAGCCTCCATCTGAAAAGCCGCCTCGCTCTTAATTAAGCCACGAGCGCAAGTCTGTACTCAACACTTTTTGGTTTCACCTTGATTTAACTGCTGGGACGAGACAATTAATGAGCTTAATAACTCTTTAAGGCCCCTACACATCGCCCAAGACCGACTTCCTTATCCGACTTCCTTCTCCGACCACTCCGTCGGATCTGTTCGGTAGGAAAGTCACATTGAAACACACACCGCCCCGGCTACACAGCAGCGTATACGTTCTGCAATAAGTCTCCTAAACATCGGGTGGCGCTAGTCTCGTGCCAGTCACCCAAAACATAAAAACAGGAAATGACAGAACGGAGTGCGGACCGTAGCTTATCAGAACAAAGCACACACAGTGTTAGCTCAGCATTACTTGCGTGATGTCGTATTACGGTGGTCTCTCTTCCACCAGGGCAGCCAGCTGCTCCTCAAAGTCCTCGGTCCACACAGCCATGGCTTCCAAACATACGCTGGTTTATCCCCAAAATAACGAACGGTGAAGTGTTGTTTGTAACTCTGTGCCGTCTCTGTTTATGTGGTTTGTTTACCGTCGTCACTTCCGCCGCCCCTCCCACACGCCGCGCTGATTCGCTGGCACACCGCCAATCAGAATGGTCACTGAACAGCTAGCTAACAACCAATCAGAGTATCCGACGGCGTCCAACCTCAGACGGCCGACTTCGCATGTTCAGTCGGATCAGCGCAGCTGAACACACCGAACAGAGCAGCTCCCGAACTCGTCCGACTCTCTCCTAACGCTTCAGACGTCCGACGTCTCAGCCGGTGTGTGCCGGCCTTTAAAGTCACTGTCAGAAGCTGCTGCTGTAAAGAACCGACTCACGGTTGTTCTTGTTGAAAAGGAAGAATCGGAAGTGTTTGGACGAGCCTCGTTCAGTCAGACCAGTTTTATTTTTGTCCAGGATATGTTTAAGAAAGACTTAAGACAGATGAAACTGCTCGTGTGGAGTCCGGCATGCTAACCGTGAGGCTGCATAGGCTAGCATATTAGCATTCTACTGTAAGATTTGTTAATTATCAGTACACACAAATCACGGTGTCGGTAGTTTTGCAGATATTTGGTCATAAACCAACGTAATGGATACATAGAGATTACAACATCTCGTGATGCACAGTGACCCACAAAGAAGGAAGTGGCTGTAATGACTCATTTCACGATCAGAATTTGATCCATTCGGTCCAAAACATCTGGAAAAAAGGAGTACGATTACATTTTTTATCCCCATTTAAGTTCGCTAAGAGCTGAACTGGAAGTCTCCATCATGCACATGTTTTATGGATCTGGGTATTTTCACACCGAGGAGCTCGACCTTTTTGGATTCACGCCCCATTTAGCAGCTTCGATCCGATGCTGGCTCGAGACTGAACGACAGGTTGTCACCAGAAACACTTGGACTGATTCAGCGCGGATCAAGAATATCAATAATAACAGCAAGGTGGTTTAAAACCCAAACCAACAGTGTGTTTAGTCCGTCTGTGAACACCTCACGACTTCCCGACTGTAGCTTCACGTCCACTGAAGATTTAAAGCTTCTCACAAATACTTCGGTTCCGTTAAGTCCCAAAACAGCTGTTCACTGTAGTTTCTGTCAAACAGACAAACGGAGGATATAATCCACTTGTTGGGGACTATTGTCAGCTGCAGATTAAGACACAATCTTATTGTGAGTATTTGTGGCAGCAGGACGGTGTGTGTGTGTGTGTGTGTGTGTGTGTGTTAGACAACAGTAGAGCTCTATGTCACGGAGGATACACACTGTACTTACATTTTCATGGGATTTGCTGACGAAAACAAAAAGACAGATTAACAGCAGACTGACCCTTTAACGCTGATCTGATCCATCATCTTCCTTCAGCTCGGAGCTCCTTAAAATCCACCTCGTCATGTCTTCACACGTCAGGGATGAGTGATAGATACAGATGTTTCTGTCCACAGGTGAGCTGATGATGTAAACAGCATTAACACGACGCTCTCAGTCTCACCTGTCAGCAGGAAACGTGCAGATTGGATCATTTTTCCTGCTGACGTGGAGCTGTTCGCATTCCCCGGAATCAAGAACAGGCCGCTTAGCCGATAAAGTAAACAGACTTTTATTAGATTCAGCTTGATGGCGAGAATTTTCTCGTGGTGTGACTTCAAGGAAAAAACCCAGGTGAAAGATGAGAGGGAACTTTCATAAACTCCAGCGGGGGAATATTGCATCGGAGGTCGATCTGTCAGCTGCAGAGTCCTCGGCGTGCAGACGGGGGGCGTAGAGTCGACGCAGACAGCTTTTTTAAAAATGTCGTCTGAGTTTGTGAAAGGTTCAATTAGAGCAACGTCTTCCATGAATACATTAAAGTCAGCACTCGGAGGGGAAAAGGGCAGCTGACTGCAGCTTCTGTCTGATTCCTACAGCGAGAGGAGACGGTTTGAGGAAGCAGCCCTCTTCTTATTTTAAGATTTTAATCTGTGCTCATTGGAGGACGCTTTGCAAATTGTTTGACCGTCCCACAGTTTATTCATTTATTTAGCAGTGACGAACAGACAAACTGAAACAGCTGTCAGTGTCCTCGTGTTTAAAGCAGATGCTAATTTGCAACACCCGTCCCTAGAAAGACTATAAAGAAAGATGAAATAAAGCGCACATGCTGACTCGAAGTGACATCTCTGCACTTCCAAATGCCAAAACTGAGATAATAAGTGAGCTTTCGTCCCCCAACTGAGACCTGACGGTAAAAAAAAGGCCACTTTATGATTCATTTTATGCACTTTTATGATTCTGGAAGCATAAATGCAACCGCCAGAAGTAAAAAGCTAATGTTGGGCTGTAAACAAACGACGTCCCGGTGGTGTGACTTCAACATCACCTCCTCTGAGCCTCCTGCTGAACTACACACACTTTACTGTCAATAAAAATACAGTTTGGAGAGTTCAAGTTAGAGAAGCAACCTCGTCTGTAAGATATAATCATCATCATCATGAACACAGAGGTGCAGAAAGTGGACAGCTACACATTTCCAGGAGTGACTTCTAGTTTGAAATGGAGGAAAAACACCACAATTATTTTGAGAAAAGCTCATTAAAGACTTTTAGAGACGGTTGTATTGAAGATGCAGAGTTTCCAGCGGTGGTTCGGTGCTGATTCATCGAGCAGCAGTGGAGAGAAATCTCTGTCTGGTCTGGAAGTTTGAGAGACGACTGAATACGGAGGTGTGCAGCGCATCCAGAACTAACTGAGTGTGTCCTTCCACCTCGAGCAGACATCTACAATGCCAGACGACAAAGAAAGGGCCTAAAGGATTTAAAGGATTCCTCCCGCCGAGCTAACAGCCTTTTAATTTCCTCCGCTCTCACAACAGGCTGGAAAGTATTCAGACAAGAAAAGCACCCGTCCCGAAGCTGTCCGCCTCCGTAACACTCCGAACTCTGCAGCCCTGCAGGAGACTCAGCTGGTTTTAATTACTGGGCAGGTGACAGATGTGTTTTGCTCCACTCTGCATTTAATGTACTCGATGTACTAAACACTTTCAGTAGGTCGCTGGTGGGGCGGCTAATCCCTGTAATGTGTGTTTCTGTCCATACGGCTTGATTGTATTTATCCATCTGATTTAATCGTATCTGTTCACAGTGTTTTAACGTACCGAGCGGTTCCCTCGTCTGTGTTTGGGTGAGCTCACAGCAGTAAAGTATTGAATCTTTCCCCAAACTGCAGATACGTCCAAGGTTACAGACATGTAGCATGTCCCATCACATATTCACATCACATGTCTTATTAACCCGTTTTGCTCCACTGGCAACAATTGTATCACTGTCATTTTCGACTCACAATAAAAAATCTCAAAGGTCCTCATGCAACTTTTTCCACTTATATGCTCGTAGACAACTTAGACAAAGGTTTTGATTTATAAAAAATCATTTCCAAGTGCTTCCTATTGCATGACATCATCTGCTTCCTGCTCCTTCCGGCTGAAGACATGGCGGTTGCAAATCCTCCTGGAAAGAGGTCATTTTCATACATTTCTTATGATTTTCCCCACAAACATATTATAATTATTTAATCATTCAAGTCTCTAGAGTAACCCTACCCTCAAACATTTTACCTAGGATGAATATTTTTTTGTTCATGGGCAGTTCAAATTGTTTGTTGTTTTGAATTTTATACAGGAGGAACCAAGGTTTGGACCACGATCATTAGCTACCTTCCTGGAATGATGATATCCATCGGTATCCATGTACAGTTTTACGTATTTTCTTTTGTTTTACCCGCTCCACCTTTTTGTTATTATTTATTATGACTATATTAATATTTTGTTATTACTATATCATTGTTATTATTTCTATATTATTATTAGGTGACATTTGACCTGGTGACAAGCTGTGTGACTACTGCGACAATTGTTGCCAGTCATAAAAATGCTATTTTCTTCAAAACAAAGTACAAAATGGAAAAAAATAAATACATAACATGATTCAGAGGGACTCAACTGATAAAATGATCTGCCTTACAACTCCGGAAAAAAATGAGTGACGAAGAAAATCAACCAAATCAAATGTAAAGCTGCGACTCAGCTGAGTGCATTTCTGCAAAACCACAGATAACATTTATCCGTAGAAGACGGACGAGTGAGGAGGTGAGTCTCTAATCTCTGATGAAGACGCACATGGTGTTAATAAAGTTTACAGCCCAAACGTTTGTGCTCCGGTGTACTTCAGACCATGTTCCTGAAGTTTCTCCTGAAGGCGGGCGAGCAGTCGACTGTTTCAACATCTGTCAGCATGTGTTTTTGACGTCTCGTCCTGTCGGCTGATCCAACATCTCCTCAAAAACACATGCTGACAGGACGACAGGACGAGACGTCAGGACATTTCCATCCTTCTCGAGACTTTTCTACTCAGTAGTCCGTCTCAATTGCAAACTCTAAGATTATTAGCCACCACGTTTGTTGAATCGTGTGTATGAAAGTGATTTTTTTTGTCTTACTTTTTCTATTCAGAGGTTTTTCTTTTCCACTTTCTCTGACGTCACTTAGCTTCAGAGGCAGCAGCTGTACGGCATCAAAGGCCGGAGGAGTCGCTTCGTTTGCATTCAGCTCAGTCGGACTGAGTCAGACTCGCCTCCTCCGTCCGTTCATCACCACGTTATCCTCTGAATGTGGAGAATCAAGTCAGTTTTCCTCCTTTGTGTTCTGTGTATTTTAGCTGCACTTCTCGTATGAAAGTGAAAAACTCTCCATCTGTTGTGACTGGATGAAGTTTCTGCAGGCTGCAGTGTGTCAGGTCCACACGGACGTCACTCTCCTGCTCTGGTTTCATTATTCATCAGGTGCAGATCCACTGTTCTCTTTGTGTCTCGAGTCGAGGTTCTGACGCCATTCTCAAAGTCTGTCCACGCACTCGCGAGCATACTGATGCTCACAATAACACACGCACATTAAAACATGAATAATTGATGCGCGAGTTCAATACGAGGCCAAAAAAAAAAGAGAAATTAATTTGTGCAACGTTTGATCTGAAAAACAACTTTCACACTCAGATATCAGCTGATTTTATCGAGCTAACTCTGCTCGCTCGAGGCCAAAACCAACACTGGTTTCTTCCATAGTCACAAAACTCACAGACATTATCTATCTGATATTGTATTCAAGCTCTTTATCCGTAGTCTCAAAATATGTACGATGTGTTTGAACATGTCTGTAATAACATTCATTCTGTCAGGTGGGAGGTGGAGAAATCAATAATCTCATCTGTACCAGCATCGATAAGTGTTAAACAAAAAGAGAATTGGTCCGGCTCGTGTTGGATCGTGTTCTGGACTCATTAACACTCTTTATTCCTCTGCTGCTGCCGTGTGAACGTCACTTCATTAGTTCAGAGGTTTCCAGCCAGTCGTCACACAAAATGTTGACAACCTCACATCTCTTTGTTCCAACTTTTAGTTTCTTCAGGTTCAATATCATGTTGTGGGAAGGCTGTGTTTATGGTCTGGTTACGTTTAGGCACAAAAACAACTTAATGTTGGTGTTTTGACTTGAAATGCCTGGTTTTGTCTCCACAAACACAGCTGGAAAACTTCTTGACGTCTTATTAAAAGCACGTGGATTTGTTGTCATGAATACGTCTGGAAATGTCCTGATGCCTCATTAAAAATATCTGGTTTAGTTACTACAACATTATGTTGAATACGTTGCTACAAATAAGGCTGGAAATGTCCCCACGTTGCGTTAAGAACAACTGGATGTGTTTTGAATAAACACGGCTGGAACTGTCCCGACATCTCGTTAATAAATATTAACATCTAACAAATCCTGATGCTTCATTAAAATGATCTGGGTTTGTATCCACAAATATTTCCAGTAATGTCCCAAAGTTTTCTCAAAAAATATCTGGTTTTCTCAGCACCAACATGGTTAAAAATTGTCCCGATGTCTCGTTCAAAATATCTGGTTTTGTCTCCACAAACACAGCTAGAAAATTTCTAGATGTCTTATTAAAAACACGTTGATTTGTTGCCATTAACACAGGTAGACTATGTTCCAGGTCTCATTAAAAATATCTGGTTTAGTTACTACAACATTAAAAACACCTGAATTGTTGCCACAAATAGAGCTGGAAATGTCCCCACAACCGGAGATGTTTTGAGTAAACACAGCTGGAACTGTCCCGACATCTCGTTAATAAATATTAGATATAACATCTAACAAATCCTGATGTTTCGTTAAAATGATCTGGGTTTGTATCCACAAATATTTCCGGGAATGTCCCAAAGTTTTCTCCAAAAATATCTGTTTTTTTCAGCATGAGCATGGTTAGAAATTGTCCCGATGTCTCGTTCAAAATATCTGGTTTTGTTGCCATGGATACGGCGGGACAAGTCGTGATGTCTCGTCACCTTAAACATGGTTTCACACTTATTAATCACAGTCTCAAACAGCGGACGTTGGCCTGGCAGCCTCCCGTCGTCCTCCCACCATGGAAGTCAGTTCATATAAATGTAAATCGAACGTGATATAACACGTAACGTAGAAATGACAACATGTTACAACAACTACATAACCAGGAACTGATCATAAGACCTTCTGAAAGTTATGATAATGTTATGATAATGATGCTTTATTCATTCTCCTTGTGTTTGTGTTCGTCACGTCAGAGCGAGGCTCTGTGATCCTCCCGGCGTGCTGCATTCACTGTCATCAGGAAACAGAGACGCCCAGAGCTCTTTGTCCGGCTTGTTTTGACATGTGCTGTCTCGAGGCTGAATAATGAGCGCTGTGACACTGAAGATGGTTATTAAAGGGTAACGATTCCTCCGATCGGGGACAATAACAGCCCAGACGTCCTCAACCACTCGCAGCCCTGCAGACAACTGGATTGGCAAAATATTTATCTGGCGGGCTCGAAAGTAATTACAGGCTGGCAGCCACAATCAAACAGCTTCACACTGTTTCTCTCGTTATTCACCAAATTGTTCTGAGAAGAAG
This sequence comes from Lagodon rhomboides, assembly GCA_039737535.1. NCBI lineage: Eukaryota > Metazoa > Chordata > Actinopteri > Spariformes > Sparidae > Lagodon > Lagodon rhomboides. The sequence continues at coordinate 1,963,089 of CM077802.1, forward strand.
CAAAAGGCATCCTGGAGGAATTCAGTGTGGATGGAGGAGAATTTGTAAGTATTAACATTTACGTAGCTGCGAGGAAACAAGACTTGTGCTGCTTGGTTAAACAGTAATAATGACAGGAGTTATTACAAGAGAGGGGAGAGATGAGATTCTCTTAATATTTGCTGAAAAAAAGAGAGATTAGATCAATTTCTTACAATATAGAACCGTTCTGCATGTCAGGGAGTCGGTGATATACAGCGAGGACCACATCACTGATGGAAGGATAAATTCACGGTGTTATGAAAACAGCCAAACGACGCAACTTGAAGCCACGTTCCCGTCTCAATGAAAACCAGAGGAGCTTTAAAGTGATAATCGGGTGATTGTTTTGATGTGGAGCTGTATGAGGTTAACTTGACTCTCGCCAGATGAATCTGGTTCCGCCTCGCTCCACTCATCCATCTGGGATCGCTCCATTGGAGATGTGTTTCAGAAGGCTGGGCCTTATCAAAAATCCTTGCACATGATTGGATAAACCACTTGTCTGTCGGAGCCATTTGGTAGATCAAGCTCTCGCCAAATCCGGTCGGGAGAAGGGCAAAAACATCGTTTCCACCAACAAAAGCCTTCAGAGCCATTCTGATGTTCTTTTAACGAAAACATATTGGGTAGATTGGACGACACGGATGAAACAGCAGCATCAGTGTTGACGCTTGCTTCCTCGATGCGAGCCGCCATTGTTGTCTGAATCAAAACAGTCGCTTCTCCGCTACGTCACATCTATGAAACTCCCGCCCGGCGGTCCTGATTGGCTCGACCTCAAAATCTGGTGCCGAAATCCCTCCCAACGGGAGCGATCCCAGATGGATGTGAGTGGAGCTAGGCGGAACGAAATGCATCTGGAGAGAGTCAGGTTAGTATGAGATACTTGCGCCTGCAGGAAATGACAGCAGGAAGCAGCAAGACGTGAAAATATATTTATCCGTTTAAGTGTGCACAATGTTTTCAACATTTGAAACAGCCTTTTCCTCTGGTGCTACATTCCCTCAACCGTATAACATCTGTATTCGTATGCACAAGTGCTTTCTCCAAAACCACTAACTCTATGGCTAGCTGAGCTAGTTGCTAATAGCAGCAGTTAGCGGTTAGGGCCTCTGTCGACATAGCATCTTTTTTCCGAGCACTTTTCAGAAAGGCTCAGGTGAACATCGCTTTCTTTATCCCGGCCTCTGCCATATAATATTCACTGTATTTGGATCATTGGATCATTATGGATCATTTCACACACCCACATCCTCCTCACGTGTCCTGATGTCAAATTAAAAACAGATTACAGTTGTCAAGATATTGATTATAGAGACAAGATGCTTCCTCTCAGCACATTAAAACGCTTCATCGCAACGCTCCAGTGCTTTTCTGCCCCCTAAAAAAGCAAAGTTGGTATTATTATTATATATTATATAATATTATTCTGTCTAATCAGAGATGAAGAGGAGGATAACAGAGAAACACTCAATCTACCAATCAAAATTGAAAAGCATATACACAGTTTTCATTGATGTTTTCTGTGTTTAAACGTCCTCCTGTCGTCTCTCTGCATCAGTCAGGAGATTAGGAGCGAGTTGTGTCGCCGTCAGATCGTCTACAATCAGTCTGAAACACTTTCACTTGTGCTGTTTCTCAGCTTTCGTCTGTTTAGTTCCTCTTTGGTTATTTTCCAGTGACGGAGCACACGGTCAGGCCAACACATTCAGCCTCGCTCAGTCTTTTCTTCTTCTTCTTCTTCTTCTTCGCTCCAACTCGTGCAAACAAACGGAGGCAGGAAATCTGAAACGAGGCTGGCAGAGTAATCCCTCCTCCATCTCCCTGTCATGGCTTCTAATCCAAGTCCCAGATGCCCTCGTATCCTCAGCCAACTCTGTGTGTGTGTGTGTGTGTGTGTGTGTGTGTGTGTGTGTGTGTGTGTGTGTGTGGCTGTGTCGCTCTGCACACACACACACACAAACAGAGGGATTTTTGTTTGGAAACAAAGCGGGAAACAGCTGGAACGGTTGAGCGTCTCGCTAATTTGTTTGGAGGCTCCGCGGGCTTTTGGGCCGGCGTCACGAACAGCAGAAGGTGTCGCAGCAGCTCGGAGAAGCTAATTGTTAACTTTCACGTAAAAACCGGTAAACGAGTTGGCTCGCTGTCGGCCGAAGATGAGATGAATCATGGAAACAACGGGTGATTCAGCGAAGGGAATGGATGGCGAACATCCACGTGGACAAAACAGAGACACAACCGACAGCGAAACCTACAAGTAGGAGACAAAAAAACACCTGAATATTAACACGTCTTCATGCATTATGCTTCTGTCCACAACATACAGTTGAGCCTCAGCGCTCAGGTAAAAGTCTCACCTGACACGAGAGCCACAGCGCTGCAGGTGCATGAAGTGACACAACAAACGAGCTGCAGACGGATCAGGAGATAACGAGAGAAAGAGAGAAGGAGCTTATTAGGAGTGTAAGTGCTCTCTGAAGAGGCCGTGAAGTGATTTCTGAAGACAGAGGAGACGTTCTGCCTACACGTTCTCATCACAGCTCGTCAAGAACCGCCGAGGCTTTTTCTTCGTGCTCCTCAGCGTCTCGTACAGACGCACAGCGTTCCCTTTACGGTCGTCTGGCACAAAATCATCCTGCGTGAAACGGCACTTTGGTTCGGTTTAAGAAAAGATCTCTGATGAGCTCCTCTGATCATCTCGGTACTGACTGGTGATGCTGCCGGCCGGAGGATCTGAGAGCAGCTGGAATATTATAAACTGAAGGTTTTAATGCTTATACTTATTTCAATTTATTTTGTTTTTATCATAGCCCTCTATTCTTTTTACTGTATTGTATATAGAACCAAAAGAGGCGTTAGGTACACATAAGCATAAAGTTTCGAGCTGTAAATCTTAAAACGTCTCTGCAAATTTAAGTTGAAGAGAGACGTCCTGCATCGTGGAAGGTGGCAAAAAGAAGATTTTGCTCTAAATGACATCATCGTCACATAATCACCATCAGCAAACAGCGGACCCTGTCTGACTCTCACTGCCGGAGGAGGACGCTGTGATTTGGACGGAGGTGTGGAGAAGAGTCGGTACGACAGACAGGATGACAGACACTTTCCTGCGTTTAAATTATCTACTTTTCTTGCCAAAGACACAACCTGCCACCACATGATTGTTGTTTGGTCTTGTGTTGTTGCTTTGTGAGTTGAGGTGTGGGACATTTCGCTTTTATTTGATGAATGAAGGATCTGTTTCGTTGTGAAAACCATCAGAACGGCACTTTGGTTTGGTTTAAGAAAAGATCTCTGATGAGCTCCTCTGATCATCTCGGTACTTACTGGTGATGCTGCCGGAGGATCTGAGAGCAGCTGGAATATTATCAACTAAAAAAAAACATCTATTCAGTCTGGCTTGTGTGTAGTGAAGGTTTTAATGCTTATACTTATTTTAATTTATTTTGTTTTTATCATAGCCCTCTATTCTTTTTACTGTATTTTATATAGAACCAGAAGAGGCGTTACAGTACACATAATCCGCATAAAGTTTCGAGCTGTAAATCTAAAAACATCTCTGCAAATTTAAGTTGAAGAGAGGCGTCCTGCATCATGGGAAGTGACAAAGAGAAGATTTTGCTCTAAATGACATCATCATCACATAATCACCATCAGCAAACAGCGGACCCTGTCTGACTCTCACTCCCGGAGAAGGACGTTGAGTTTTGGACTGAAGTGTGGACGAAGAGTCGGTAAGACAGACAGGATGACAGACACTTTCCTGCGTTTAAGGCCCCGTCCACACGTACCAAAACCATCTTTTTCTCCGTCTTCCTCGGCATCGTTTCCAGAATATTTGCGTCCACATGGATCCACTGTAAACGACTCAACACGCTGTAGTTCATATGCCAGGCCTATAGGTGGCGCTGGAAATTCACCAGAAACAGAGAAGAAGAGACGGAGCATGCACATGAAAGCTTTAGCGCTGTATACAAACAGACAGCCGAAGGAGAAACCGAACACAACAAAGAAGATGAGAATAGCTGGTCGGTGGTCCATAATCCTTTTCTGCTCAGCGTCGTGGCAGAGGAGCAGAATATTTTGCCCCAGTAACCCTGATAGGCTCAATATCTTCTGCAGCACCAACACAAGCATGTAGTCCGCCATTGTTGTTGTTGTTGTCATGAGACGTCGCAGGTTCAGAGGTGAAGGCGAGAGGTCGAGGGTGGGGCGATGACGTCATCATATCGAAAAGTATGCATTTTGAATTTCACCATCCTGAGACCCGTTTTCAAAAAAGTGCGTTTACAGGATCCGTGTGGACGATCGGCCAAAACGATGCAAAACATGTGCGTTTACACAAAACAGCATTTTCGTGTGGACGGGGCATAAAATGATCTACTTTTCTTGCCAAAGACACAACCTGCTGCGTCTTGTGTTGTTGCTTTGTGAGTTGAAGTGTTGGACATTTCTCCTTTATTTGATGAGTGAAGGATCTGTTTCGTTGTGAACTCCATCCGAAGATCACTGCTGACTTCCCGTCACACACAGAAACATCGTCTCGCCTTCTGTCACCACCTCTGTTGGTGGATCAGACTGTCCCCCACTCACCTCTGTAACGTTCACACGGACAGAAATAACGATATTCTTGTGAGAATGAGGACAATGATTCAGTGATTGTTCCTGAAGTGACAGGCTGCTTTTTAAACACGTGACGAGACGCCTTTAAAGAGAAATGTCAGGTGACAGAGGTGAGGAGGAAGCCCTTTTCTCATGAGACACTTCAAAATGTTAGCTAATAAAAAAAAAGAGGGATGACCAGTTGGTTCGTCGTGTGTTACCCCTCTGACGGCTCTGTCGGCGTTCACAGCGGCCCCGGCGACATCGAGGGCGCCGGCTGTCTTTCAACGGGACGACACATCTGTCACGGGAGATCTGGAGGAAAGGAAACGTGCAGGACGGCGCTCACAGATCAGACCGGTTAGTGTGATGACGGCGGCGGCGGCTCCTTTTTCTTCTGGAGGCAGTTTGATTACAGGCACTTTGATAAACAGGTAGGTGACACCTGGAGCGGAAAATCTCCCCTGTCAATTAGATTCTCTCATCTCTGTGGCCACACACACACACACACACACACACACTGTTGTCATCTCCGTCTAATAATGCGTTAACTGTGGTCCTGATAGAAAGCACTGAACCGTGACTGACCTATAATAACCTCCTCCACCTTCACCTGGAGCCGAGCTGCAGGTAAACACAGTGAAACTCTCCAGACGTCTGTTTTTTCTTCGATTGAGATGATTCAGTTTTACAACCTGATAGAAAATCTGTGTGAATCATTACGATCGGTCACACGCTCGATGTAATGTGAGACTCTGGGGGGAACAGAAAGAGTGTGTACTGTTTTAATTGCAGTGTCGTGAACGGTAGAAAACACACTGTGTGATGGAGACTGACAGTCAGCGAGGAGCATCAGCCGTCAGCTCAGACTCAGATTGTGATTCACTCTGTGTTTAACTTTGAACTCCGAAGGTCGGACAGTAATTGACCTGCCAGGGATTCACTGCGTTTGATTTAACGCCGTCCTGATGTGCAGCACATCTTCTCCTGCTGGGATACAGAGGAGGAACTGCTGAGGATGGAAACTGTCTCCACACAACGGAAACAACAACAACAACAACCGAAAAAAATCATCTCAGGAAGGAGAATTTGGACTTTTTCCAGTTGGATACTGGAGAATATATTTGTGCATCTAAATTACATACAAAGTCAATAAAAAGACACAAATATATGCAAATTTGTGTCATTTGTTGGCATGAATGAGACTGTAACCTTCCTCAAACTAACAGGATAGTTTTGATATCAGGTTGTATGAGGTGAGAAGTGCCAGCAGGAAGCGAGACGCAGCTCTGGCAAAATATAATATTGTAATATAAATGTTTTAACAAGATGTACAGACTTTTCCTTTGGCACTACATTCCCTCAACCGTACAACGTCCGTATCCCTACGCACAATCAGAGTGTTGTCAGGAGTGGTGGTAGAAGACGTGGTGGACGGACGGGAGACTGTGGTTGCAGGGATTCGTTATAATATTTAATTTTCTCCAAAATCAAAAAAACAAGGCGACAAGAACGAGGCGAGACGAGACAATGATCCAACAACGACTGAAACAAAAACCAGGACTTAAACACCAAGACACAAATGAGGGAACAAGACACAGGTGAGACACAAGAGGACAGGTGCAGGTAATTAAACTGACCAGTGACAGGGAGGACTACAAAATAAAACAGGAAGTGACTAAACCAAAACATGAAACAGAAACTGGACAAAACAGAAACGTGACAAAGGAAAAAGTCTGATTGAAGGCAAACTCCGACTCCTGAGAGACGGATGATCTGTTTTAGGTTTTAGTTGTTCTTGTTTTCAAATAAATGAGGAGAAAGTATCCAACTGGAAAAAGTCCAAATTCTGCTTCCTGAGATGATTTTTTGGTTGTTGTTGTTGTTTCCGTTGTGTTGAGACAGTTTCCAACCTCAGCAGTTCCTCCTCTGTTTCCCAGCAGGAGAAGATGTGCTGCATGTCAGGACGGCGTTAAGGATGAAAACTGTCTCCACACAACGGAAACAACAACAACAACAACCAAAAAATCTTTTCAGGAAGGAGAATTTTGACTTTTTCCAGTTGGATACTGGAGAATATATATATGTATGTCTAAATTACATACAAAGTCAATAAAAAGACACAAATATATGCAAATTTGTGTCATTTGTTGGCATGAATGAGACTGTAACCTTCCTCACATTAACGGGATAGTTTTGATGTCGGGTTGTATGAGGTGAGAAGTGCCAGCAGGAAGCAAGACGCAGCTCTGGCAAAATATAATATTGTATTATAAATGTTTAAACAAGCTGTACAGACTTTTCCTTTGGCACTACATTCCCTCAACCGTACAACGTATGATGACGTATTCCGACCTACGCACGGGCAGAATGTTGTCAGGAGTGGTGGTAGAAGACGTGGTGGAAGGACGGGAGACTGTGGGTGCAGGGATTTGTTATAATATTTAATTTTCTCCAAAATCAAAAAACAAGGCGACAAGAACGAGGCGAGACGAGACAATGATCCAACAACGACTGAAACAAAAACCAGGACTTAAATACCAAGACACAAATGAGGGAACAAGACACAGGTGAGACACAAGAGGACAGGTGCAGGTAATTAAACTGAACGGTGACAGGGAGGACGACAAAATAAAACAGGAAGTGACTAAACCAAAACATGAAACAGAAACTGGACAAAACAGAAACGTGACAAAGGAAAAAGTCTGATTGAAGGCAAACTCCGACTCCTGAGAGACGGATGATCTGTTTTAGGTTTTAGTTGTTCTTGTTTTCAAATAAATGAAGAGAAAGTATCCAGCTGGAAAAAGTCCAAATTCTGCTTCCTGAGATGATTTTTTGGTTGTTGTTGTTGTTTCCGTTGTGTGGAGACAGTTTCCATCCTCAGCAGTTCCTCCTCTGTTTCCCAGCAGGAGAAGATTAGATTAAATCAAAGGCAGTGAATCCCTGATTATCCAAACGTTAATCCAGGAGACTAACGTACACGTTGCTCTTTAATTGCATCATCTCGTTGTGCTTCTCTTCTTCTGCGATAAAAGACTGGAGGATTTAACAGCGAAGCACTCGACATCTGATATTCTCATAACTGCTGTGGATCATTAAGTCACATTTTTTCAGGCTCATTGTTTTTAAGTTCAGCTCAGATTTGTGCTACATTTGGGTGGAAACTAAATGAACCAGATTCTCTACGAACAAAATGACAATACAGAAAATACTCTTCTGAAAGATGTGGATGGTTGTGATCGATTAACTCGTGTTGATGCTTTGATAAAATTGTGAAAAAGCCGCAGAGTTTCTCGTGTTAGAGATCAAACCTCCGACAGTGTTTGGAGGGAGGAGGACAGATGTGTCTCCTCGGGGAAACGTTTCTGTCTGTGATCCTGTTCGCTTTGTTTGGAGCGTCTCAGCACAGACGGATTTATCTGAGTCCAATCCGTCCGAACTGAAGCTGCTGAGTCCTTCGAGTGTTAAATTGGGTGAACTGGGAATAAAATCCTCGCCTGAGGTCAATAAAACTCCAGCTTTCAGTCAACCGGCAACTGAAGTATGATAATTAATAAACACACAGATGGAAAATGAAATGTCGTTGTTATTACGATGAGATACTTTGGTTCGTCTCGTTTGTTGTAAATATTCTTCGACCTCGATGAGAATAAAAGTGTTTTCATTGTTTTTATCAATGAGGTTGAATTTTCTGATGAAATCAGTTTGTGTGTGAGACTTCAGACGGAGACGAACTCTCCCTCCCAGCGGATCACAGAGGAGCCTCCGCTGTCATCTGATGCCAAGCATGGCAGATGTACACACACACACACACACACACACACACACACACACACACACACACACACACACACACACACACACACACACACACACACACCTGTGCGGGATCAGACACCTGTAATTTATGCTAACTGTACTGTATGACTGCACATAAACACAACACCTGCTGCCTCCAAAGTGAGCACAAAGATCAGCACACACATTTTTAGACACACACACTGTCAGCACACACACACACACTCTGGTTCCTAGTTCGATGTTCGTGCAACACATTTCCAAAAATGTACACACCCTGACATCCAGACAGGCCTGTGGATGGGCGGCTGTCCCACCGCCTGTGGGCCCCACATGGCCTTGAGTCCAGGGCCAACACACACACACACACACACACAGACACACACACTTACACACAACATGTGTATCTTCCATATCTTTCATTCATAGGCTGGTCACGAAGACAGAGCAGACGGTGGAGGTTGGAACTGGTGTGGAGCGCTGTGTGTGTGTGTGTGTGTGTGTGTGTGTGTGTGTGTGTGTGTGTGTGTGTGTTGGCCCTGGACTCAAGGCCATGTGGGGCCCACAGGCGGTGGGACAGCCGCCCATCCACAGGCCTGTCTGGATGTCAGGGTGTGTACATTTTTGGAAATGTGTTGCACGAACATCGAACTAGGAACCAGAGTGTGTGTGTGTGTGTGTGTGTGTGTGTGTGTGTGTTTGTTCAGATCATGAGACAAAGACAAACCAATGTAAAGGATCATTCTGGTTTATTTCAACTTGTTTTATTAAATTAAGGCAAAAAATTCCCATGAAAGCACCAAAACACCTCAATGCCGTCTGACTTCCTGTCTGTGGTTCCCACTGAAGACGTCGATCATAAAAACACCTCACAAATATATATTTATCATTAATTTCCTCAAACATCTGCTCGCTGTGTTTCATATCAAACGAACAGGAGGAGCTGTGCATTTGTTCTGGACTATTTCCAGCAGCGGATTAATCCACAACAAACTAATTCAGCATCTGTCGAAGAGAGAAATCCTCGTCTTTCAAACATCGTGACTTCTGTAAACTCTTCTCTGTGCATGTTGGTTCACACGTGCAGGTGTTCGTCTTCTGCACCAGCCTCCGTGGCTTCCCTCCACCGTTCTGGGCTCCATCTGGACGCTCCAGCTCTCCAAACAACAATCCATTTATCCTGCCGATGAGCAGCACCCCTGGGTGTCGCGGCAGCGCCACAGTCCGCTGACACAGAGCCGCGACATATGGTCTGAAAACGCCGAGGATGAGTCATATAGAATAACGGTCGTGGCAGGAGTCCCACCTCGTGCATCTTCTCTGCATTTCTTTCCATTAACGCTGCAGCAGAACTCTGCAGCCTCCTCGCTGAGTCTCTGTTTAGGTTTTATCTGACTACAGGTGACTACAAAACAAAGCATTTCACACACATGTGAACAGTGTTTCAGGTCTCTGAGAACGGAGCATCTGGAACATGGTTTTTAATTTCTTAAAGACACACTGTGGAATTATTTCTCCCATCTAGTGGTTAAATGTTATTCTGCATCCAAATGAATGCTGCTCTCTAGCGCCTCGCGTTTTCAAACGTGCGTTGCAGCCTGTTGGAACTACGGCAGGCGGGATGTGTCAAGATTCAAGAAGCTGTGACAACAACGTGTCTTCAAACAGCACTTCATCAAGTTTAGTTTCGGGTGATGAGGTACGTTATTTCAAACAGACTTCAAACTGCAGCTGACGAGCGCGTCTGGCTAAGCTCCTTCTCCGTTCCACAGTCACGCTGGCTCTGAGTGAAAACGCCTTTAGCCTTATCTGTACCACGTAGAGCTTTTTGTCCCTCTCACCAGTTCATCGTTTTTTATAGAGCGGAAGGACATGGAAGCCTCCGTAGAGCTCGCCCGTCCTATGGAAATACAGAGAAGTGATTCTTCCCTCAGGAGGAGAAGTGAGATTGTTGGCAGAGATCATTTTACACCAATGAGGACTTATTTATGAATGAAGACGCTGATTTGAGGTCATAAATTACTTAAAACACGACACAGTGGACCTTTAAAACAAAGCATTTCACACACATGTGAACAGTGTTTCAATTGTTGTTAATTTCTTTAACGTTATATTTAGAAAGACACAAACAGACATAATGATGGAAAAGAGAGACAGAGCAGCTGTTCAGTCTGCAGTCACGTTTCCTGCCATCGTTCATAGATGTTTCTGTAGCTAAGAGACCGACCACAGTAAACAGTCGGCCGTCCATCCATCCATCCATCCATTGTTCCCACTTATCTTCATCAGGGTCACGAGGGAGCTTCACCCTGGATAAGTCTCCAGTTCATCACATGGTGAACGGCCACGAGATGTGTTTTTATTCATGGTCAAAGATTATTTCTGAAACGGTGCTGAAACGTTTGGATGGAGGGTTGCATGTCTGTCCGTCCTGGAAGGACAGATCTCTCCTCGTGAAGGTTTCTTCCATCTTTTCCCTGTTAAATGTGTTTTTTTTTTCAATATGGCAATCAGGAGTCTGAGGACAGAAGATGAAGGATGTCGTTCACTGTACTGATTGTAAAGCCCATCGAGGCGATGCGCTTGTGATTTGATAACCACCTCGGTTCTCTGCATGCATCAGTCTCACTGATGTTAATAACTGGATGACTTAAAATCTTATAAAATGAGACAAACAGAAAACAGAAATCCTATTTGTAGAGCCAGATAAGGAAAGACAGAAACTTGTGACCAGTGTCTCATGATCTCGGAGTGATTCTAGATTCGGATCTTAATTTTATTGGCCGTTATAGGTAACAAAACATCTTTTTATCATCTTAGGAACATAATTTTTAACCCAAAACGATGCTAATATTCTCAAACATTTCTGTAACTCCCTTTTTACTGGTCTCCTTAAAAAAAAATCCCCTCGATCGAGACCAACTCAAAGAAGAGAGATCACATTTCCCCTCTCTTTGCTTCACTCCACTGGCTGCTTGTATCCTTCAGAATTGATTTTAAAGTCCTTTTAATCATCTACAAATCCTGACATAATCTAAAAACAGTTCATGTTTACTAATCAACATGAATTTTCAGACGTTTCTTAATATCATCTTGTTTATTTAAGACCTCAGAGTCCGAACCAGATTCCCCCCGAGGGCGTGATTATCGGTTATACGCCTGAGTCCAGGCAGTCCGTCGATTACTGACCTCTGATGTTCATTAAATTAAAGATATGATATGTAGGAATTCTGCTTCACTTGTGGCAGAAGTTACAAGGTGTACGTTAAGTTTAAAGATATAATATGCAACATTTCTCCATTAAAATACATTATCCAAGATGTTTTTCAAGCCAGAGAAAGACGAAGGTGTTTCGTTTGCTCACCTGTCGGAGAAACAACAGATGATACGTCAGAGAGAGAGGAATGAATACGGCTAACGTTACTAATCCCACGCTACTTGTGTCTTTTGTTTTGCTTTGGTTGAGGGACCCCTAGTGGCAGAAATCATATATATATATACTGTCGAGAAACTGTGTCGGCAGCATCGCTCTGCTCTGGTCGTTCTCGTAGGTGATGGACAGGTGTGATCACAGAGAAAACCCAACAGATGTTTTAATAAAGAGTCTCGGCAGGGTGAGAGCTTTGATGATTCCTCACACACACACACACACACACACACACACACACACACACACACACGACATAATGTCATTCAGTTCATCTATAAAAGGATACTTAAAGAGTGCCAGGTGGCCAGAGTCACACTCCACCACCTGTGTCATCGACGAGACCAGATGCTTCCTGCCGCAAGTAGCCTGCTGTAACTGTGTGTGTGTGTGTGTGTGTGTGTGTGTGTGTGTGTGTGTGTGTGTGTGTGTGTGACTGCAGGAACTCCACTCACCTAGATATCCTCTCGCTTCATCATTGTCCCCACGACGCTCGTCTCCACACTGTGGGTGATTCATTAAAGTCGAGGGATTTCTCAGTTTCATGGCTCGCTGACGATCGGCTGAAACTTTCACGCTGAGCCGAGAGAAACCTGAAAACTGTAACCACGATATCGCCGGCGTCACCGCTCGGTCTGCTGCTAACACAGTCCGAGGACCTGCAGCTCAGATGAACTGCACACTAAACTGCTGCAGTCTATCACAGAGATCAAAACTAATGGTGCGTTCAGGGTGTCGTACAGTTTGAAACTACCATTTTTAGCATTAAAGGTGCAGGAAACGTCAAAAACTAAAATGTTTACGGTGTTTCCATCGTGCTACACGTGAATATTTGGTTTTATATGACAGGTGTTGGGTTACTTTTACTATGTGTTTTGACATTTTGCACAAAAATAAACCGTAAACAGACCTTTTGTGACGCAGACATACACGTTTATCAGGGTTTGTAGCATCATTAGCACATTTTTACTCAGTGTATTTGTTATGATTTTGGAGTATTGACGTGCCATGAGAATTTCAAAATAAAGGCACATCTTAAAGAGGATGTCTCAAGGAAATTGAATCGAACGCAACTGGATTTGGTTTTTGTCTTGAAGATGTTTCACCTCTCATCCGAGAGGTGAAACATCTTCAAGACAAAAACCAAATTCAGTTGCGTTCGATTCAATTTCCTTGAGATAACTATGACCTGGATGAATGAGAATATTCACAAACCTTAAAGAGGATGATATCCTGCAGATAAAGTTAATACATCAACATCTGCTGCAGCATCACACGTTTAGGTCGGTAAGCATAATGTCACAAAGAGACGATTTCGTCCATCGTGCATGTTCGACCTTTAACGTGACACCATCTTCTTCTCCCTGCAGGTGATCCAGCGGCTGTGACCTTTGTTCTCGACAGCCAGCTGTGCGATCAGCTGGTGAGCGTCTGTCGGCTTGTGTCTGCGTCGTGCTGCGTGAGGGAATCCCTCGTGGACGTCACAGACGCTGCGCCTCACGTCGGTCAGGTGTGCTCGGAGGGAGGGTCTCCACCTTCCCCTGCTGCGACTCCTCGCTGGGTCCCGGCACCCTGCTGTCCCGCCCCGAACGGCACCGACACCTCAGGGCGGGTGAAGTCAAACACCCCGACTCCTGCTGCTTCACTCCCCGCAGATATCACTAATCTGTGTGTGTGTGGGTGTGCTTTGGGTGTAAATGTCAGTTTTTGTGACCAACACAGTCCAGAACAAAGTGTTTCCACAACAGAGGCTGACATTTTCTCAGGAATCCTGTGGGTCGCAGGATTTCTGTGGGATTCTGGTCGGACTTCATTCACTGATCGACACGTGACGGGAATCATTATGACAATATTCTCCCAATGAAACAATGAATGAGAGAGACACAAATAATGTTTCAGTCCAGTTTGACTTGTGTTCAAACATATGTAGTTTGTCAAACATATGTAGTTTGTTTATTTCAAGTTAACAAAGTCACAGATTTATTGTGATTTTCATCTTGTTTACGACCTTTTCTGAGCCCAGTTGGCTCCATGTTGGTGTTGAAAACAAAACTACATGAGATGTTCACAATTTTAAATCATTTGTCTCTCTCCGTTCAGTGTTTTTCCAGAATAAGGTCCCGTGGTTTCCTCTAGAAGCGTCGTGACTTCGGCTCTCCATCCGTGTTCAGTGTTTCTGGTTTCTTAGATCCCCGCTCGTGTTTTTGACCTTCACCTTTCTGGATTTGACGCTCTGTCTTTCTGAGCTTCTGAAGGCTTTATGATCTCGCTGAAATCTCTCTTGAGTCGTGCACTTGAATCCTGTTTTCCTGTGTTCACCTCTGACATTATTTCAGCTCACATACACGTTATCTGAACACGATACGACACGTTTTGTAGAAATGTTGATATACGTCATCATTTATTATTTTATTTTCAGCCACTCTGATCCTGTGAGGAAAATATAAAACCCACCTTGAATATATTGGTTAATGTTAGATATCCGCTGTCGCCCTGCTGAGATGAAATGAACCTCTGGATGCAGCGAGCAGGTCGGAGAGAGAAATACAGTCTATTACCGCTCCCTTCACTCCAGCTTCAGTTGGTCGGCTAATGATCAGAGTGGAGCCTGATTTAATTTAGACAGAGGAAGAGCTGGTGTGTGTGTGTGTGTGTGTGTGTGTGTGTGTGTAAAACATGGAGGTCATTGGTCCATCGGACGTCTCGGCCCTAATTTGATTAATTTTGCCCCCCGTGACATTGAAGGGTCTAATCTAAACAAGGTGAAATGGGAGGTGGAAGGATACAAACACACACACACACACACACACACACCTTTTCTTGAAGGACGCCTGACATGAAGTGTGAGTATCGGCTGTGTGTGTGTGTGTGTGTTCTGCTCGTGGCTAATTTCTGACTGTCTGTGGAGACGTGGAGCGGGAGGATGACAACCTGCACTGATTCCTCAGGATCTGACAGCGATGACGTTCGATTGGGCCACGTGTTCGATCCTGATTGAACACGATCGAAGTGAACGATTCCTGTGAAACTTCCTGTGGAGTGTGTGCGTCTCTGTTTGTAAAAATGTCCTTAAAAGTATGTTTCTTAATTTCTTATTGAATGTACGCTGGAGCAAACTGAAGGGGAGTTAATCTTTATAGAATTTGTCGTTAGAGGAAACCGACTGATCAAAAGATTGATGTCACATCGTACAAACATGTCGGCAGATGTTTCAGGTATCTGTTTTTGACTTTCCCTCTCCACATCTGAACACAAATATCTGAACTTTCTCCTCCTCACATTTTCACAACAGGCTCATGATTTTAGTTTGATGCATTTGATGGGAATTATGGATTATTGTTATTTGGCGTCATCACGCCGCCTTCCCAACATCACAAGACTGATTTCAGACGCTTCCTCCTCCTCCTCCTCCTCCTCCTCCTCCTCCTCCTCCTCCTCTTCCTCCATCTCCTCTTCTTCCTCTATCTCCTCCTCCTCCATCTCCTCCTCCTCCTCTATCTTCTCCTCCTCCATCTCCTCCTCCTCCTCTATCTTCTCCTCCTCCATCTCCTCCTCCTCTCCTCCTCCTCCATCTCCTCCTCCTCCATCTCCTCCTCCTCCATCTCCTCCTCTTTGTCCTCCTCCTCCTCCATCTCCTACTTCTCTTTGTCCTCCTCCAACTCCTCCTCCTCTTTGTCCTCCATTGCCATCCTCCTTCTCCTCCTCTATCTCCTCCTGCATCTCCTTCTCCTCCTCTGTCTCTTTGTCCTCCTCCTCCATCTTCTCCATCTCCTCCTCCTCCTGCATCTCCTTCTCTATCTCCTCCATTTCCTCCTCCTCCTCCTCCTCCTTTATCTCCTCCTCCATCTCCTCCTCTATCTCCTCCTCCTCCATCTCCTACTTCTCTTTGTCCTCCTCCAACTCCTCCTCCTCTTTGTCCTCCATTGCCATCCTCCTTCTCCTCCTCTATCTCCTCCTGCATCTCCTTCTCCTCCTCTGTCTCTTTGTCCTCCTCCTCCATCTTCTCCATCTCCTCCTCTTTCTCCTCCTCCAACATCACCAGACTGATTTCAGACGCAGCGAGATGAGACAAAGCCGTAAGAAGCCGTAAGAAGCCGTGAACAGACAGAGAGGGAGGCTGGAATGTGGAGAAAAGGCGTGTTAGTGTCTCGTATCTGCAGAGAGTTTCTGATTTTCTCTCTTTGTTGCTGCTCGGGACGCTTTACAACCCAACATGTGTCTATGTGACGTCCTGGGAATGAGACTCAACAATCAGCTGTCTTTGTGGTGCGTTCAGGAACAGCTGGGACAAATCCTGCTGATTCTACCTTTAACTTTAATAGTCTTTGAATTATATTAATATGACGTGAGCTTCAGTTAGCTTTGACCACAGATGTCCTTCAGAGGGAGACTTTTTACTCTGAGACTCTGAGGACATGTCAGAGCCTGTACTCGATTACTTTACTGGAGTAAAGAAGCTGAACATGGCCTCTTTTAAAACCTGCAGTTGAACCAGACTTGCTGACTGCAGACTCGTCCAGTAGAAACACAATCCCTGGATTTCCTCAGACACAGATTCTCTCCAGTCTTCTCCCACACATGTATCTCCCTCCCTCTCATATTATCTTCGAGTCGTTCTCTCCTCAGATATAATCCAGAGTCGACGCTCCGCTGCTCCGACTCATCCTCCCTCCTGCCTCCTCGTGAGTCCGTCTGCAGCTCGGAGGAATAACTCACCGCCGGCCCGCAGTAATATCAGGCTGGCTATCGATTAGAGAGCCGACCGGGGAGAGATGGACTTCTCCAAACACAGACAGAGATGGAGCTGTTTTATGTGGAAGTGTTGGAGGGACACTGGACCTCATGAGGCCTCGTCCTCATGTGGAGGAGCAGTTATTGATATCCCTCTTAAAATCTCTGTGTGTGTTTCTGACTTTGTTAACCGGAAAGTTTTGTTTTTATTAAACAATATGGAGGTTTAATCAGTCGAATCAAGATTTGAAACAACAACTCTGTGGGCCAAACTCCTGATTCGGTTCACATTCAGGATTAACGACATAAACACAGACGACATCACAGCAGCATCTCCTCATCACTTTTTACTTTTGTTTGTGAATATTTGCAGTAAATACAACTTTGTAGTTGTCATTTTCACTTTCATTCAGTTGATCTGAGCTCGAGTAAAAGTCTTCTCTGATCTCGTCTGGATCTCAGAGATCCTGAATTAATTTAAAAAGACATTTTTTAAAACTGAAATCTTCACTGTAGCTGTTTGGCTGAAAGCATCAGCGTGCATCACATCTGAAGTCGGTGCACGAGCTCGACTGCATGTCGAGGATGTAAATAACGTATTTTTAAATCAATTTGGGATCTCCAGGCTTCCAGAGACTTGGATTACAGCAACACTTTATGGAGACATTTTTAAGGGTTTTTTTGGGTTGTTTTTTCCGTTTTAAATCAAGTCTCCAGCTGCTTCAGTTGTTTAGCAGAATGCTGCAACTCTGTTTTACTGTGAAGCTCCAGAAATGTTTTGTGGGCTACGAAAGTTCATCTGATTTCCGTCAGCATGGAGGGAGGAGATGAAGAGTGGATTTCCATTTTCAGGTGGGATCGTTCCTTTTAGCTAACGTGAACGAGAAGCCTTAAAGTGCTGATCGATCCATCTCGAGGATAACTGAGCGGATGAATACAGCGCGATCTGCTCGACATCTGCTGGACTTGTGATTGTTTTGTAAGAATAATTAGTGAGGCGGTCCTGATGGGACTGTGAAGCGCTCGTCTTGCTCACAGTGTGAATAAATAAGAGAAACTTTTAAAAGCTTCAGCCCTCCGTCTCCTGAGTCTGATGTAAGCCGTCCGTCTGTCTTCCTCTCTGTGCCGACTCTCCTCCGGTGGAGCCATTAGCTCCTAAATCACTGGAGCTTTTTGTCAGACACAAACAATGTTGTTCTCTTTGTGAGGGAGCAGCCAGCAGCAGGGAGGGAGGACGGAGACGCTGTAAACCACAGACACCAGATTAAGTTCAAGATTAGCTATTGATCCTTCACGCAAACACACGTCTTCCCGTCCTCACTCCACTCTCACTTTGTTTGAGCTCATATTTCCCATCTTCCCGTCTGGTTTCACAGCCACACGTCACACAGATAAAGACAGGTGGGACCGTGTTCGCCGTCAGCTGATGAAGCCACGTCTCGTCCAATCAGCAGCACAGATCTGCTTCTGTGACGGCCGATAACGAAGGCTGTAATTGAAATTGACCAATCGGCCGTGTGCCGGGTTGAAACACGCCACGACAGCTCAGACGGCGTCGTTACGGAGCAGAGCAGAGATTTACCTGATTTAGCTGCTGGAGATCAACAGAATCCCAGCATGCATTTCACCAAAGGCAGGTTTTGTGTCATTATCTCAATGATCTGTTTTTAGTCCTGTTTACTGGATGTTCTTGTTTTCGCTTCGCAGAATAGATCTTATTTAAAACGGTTCTTCGGAGTGATGCCATAGAAGAGCCATTTTTAGTTCCACAAAGAACCTTTTAGCAAGAGGTTCTTTGAAGAACCATTCCTTCAAACGGTTCTTTAAAGAACCCCCAAAGGTGCCTCAAAGAACCATCAATGGTTCCTTAAAGAACCTATTTCTGCTAAAGTTCTTTGAAGCACCATAAATGGTGCTTCAAAGAACTTTAGCAGAAATCGGTTCTTTAAGGAACCGTTTTCAAGAAAGTTCTCTGTGGACCCAACTGGTTCAGTAAAGAACCTATTTTAAATGGTTCTTCAGTAACTTTTCAGAATAAATGGTTCTTTGAGCATTTTAAATCAAATCATTAAAACAAGTACAATAACATCGTTGTTGGCCAGTTTGTGTTGACACTCTTTTTTATTTCATTGCCAGATATTAAGACACATTATTATTATACGTTCTGTGCAGAACATGGACACTGCAGGTTTCAAGTTAAAAGACTGTGAGACCTTTGAAACTACACAAACAGAACAGCCTCCTGCACACAATCCACTGTCCAAACAGTTAGTTTAGTCAACAGGTGTCTCAGCAATCAGACACAAAAACCTTTATATAACCAACATTACTGTCTACAACAAGCAAGAAAACACCTTTTAACATTCTTTTAAAATAGAACTCTGCTTTTCAAAACCTGTAGACACCCGAACAAGTGCACACAAATTCATATATTCAAACCTTAAAACTTGAAAGAACAAGCCATCAAGAAAAAGACAAAAATGCAAAGTGTCGACGCGAGTGATGAAGAAAAAGAACAGAAATTATTTGAAATGATCATCAGTGTAACTGGACAATAAAACAAGTAGATCTAGGTCAAAGAACACATCAGATAGTCATAAATTCATGCTTGATATTTATTGTATTTATTTATCTGTTGGACATTTTTTGTATTTATTTGTTTCCACAATCAGTCAGCCAACCAGCCCAAACAATCAGAGGTGTTTGGAGCTACAACGATCAGCTGATCAACAGAAAATGTATTGACAACTATTTTGATAATAGGACTTAATAATCGTCTAAGTAATTTTTAAGCAAAAAAAAGTCAAATGTAAGAATTTGCTGCATTTCTGGGTCTTAATTGAGAAAATAATCTGCAGATTAATCGATTAATGAAAATAGTTAGTTGCAGCCCTGATTTCATGCTGTTACATGCCAGCAAATAACTCCAATAAAAATGAAGAACCTTTAGTACTTTAAAGAACCACATAAAGTCTGTGAAGAACCATCCCCTATAGAAAAAGGTTCTTCAGTTGGTGATGGTTCTTTAAAGAACCAGAGAGCCTTTTGAAGAACCATTTAAGAACCATTATTTTTCTGTGAGAGCAGAAACATTTCTTGTTACAAAGTAGTTAAAAGTGATTTCTAGGAGAAAAACAGGCTGTCCACACTCATTTTCAGTTCCCTTCAGCCTTTTCAGCTTTTGAAACCTTGAGATGAGAAGAAAACTGAATGTGCTTGGATGCAGGACGAGAGCAAAGGTAGAGGAAGAAAAAAAAAAAGCCAAGGACTGTCTTCTTTTACCTGTCACGACGGATCGTCCTCGACCACGTCAAAACTCAGAGAGGTGAACGCAGACAGACTGAATAAAACATCGACTCAGCGAGCAGTCGGACCGGCGCAGACGAGCGTGCACTCCACCCTGTTTTCCCAAGGTGGGGATTTATGGTGCATCTCCTCCTTTTCACTTCCCCTTGACACTTTCATTACAAAGTAAAATATCACTGGAATTGGACGTTTCCGTCTCCTGGAGATCAGGTAGTCGGAGTGAGGCGAGCGAGACAGGTGAGCTTTTCAATAACAAGGTGCACCTCAACGCCTGACTAATCCTGACACACGACAGCGACGCCCTCAGACAAGAAGGATGGCCCGGCTTCACGCTGGGGTCCCCAGGTGGGGCGCTCGGAGTCTGAATTGGACCGGACCCCCAGGCGGTAATGGTCCCTGTGAATTTCAATCGAAGCTCAAAGGATTAAGAATGAGCCGAGACTTTGTGAAGGAGGTTTTACATGAGCGCTGCAGAGACTCGGAGCAGCTTTCAGGGTTCGACCAAACATGTTTTCACCCAGAGACGCAACGTTTCTGAGAGAAAGTCAGAACATTACAAGAAAGAGTCATAAATAATTTGAAATTAGGTTTATTTTAATGAAAAGAAGCTCTGATTTTACAAGAAAACGGCCTCGAAACCAGAATAAAGTCGCAGTATATCAAGAACAAAAAGCTGTTTTTATCATTATTGGACTGGTCACCTCAGCATCACTGCTCACAATTATGCTTAAAATTTTATGACTTCATGTATGTATCTCAGTCCAGAACCAGACGTATCCAGTGGAGTTTTTTGATGCAAAGAAATGTAAAGATCTCCTCCACACGTATACCGAATAAAACTTCTGCCACGATGATCCAGACCTTCTAGAAGAATAAACGCCTG
Source organism: Lagodon rhomboides (assembly GCA_039737535.1). Classification (NCBI taxonomy): domain Eukaryota; kingdom Metazoa; phylum Chordata; class Actinopteri; order Spariformes; family Sparidae; genus Lagodon; species Lagodon rhomboides. The sequence goes on from CM077802.1 coordinate 1,983,860, forward strand.
GAGTCACATCAGATTCTGCTCTGATCAGGAGCTGCTTACCGACGGGAGGAGAGCTCAGAGATTACGTTTTAACTTTTGGGATTACAAAGTGGATTTATCCGAGGTGATCTCTGCTGTCAGGTGTTTATGTTCTGTAATGTCGACCTGCTGATGGCCCCGTCTCGATGTACACTTTTGCCGTTTTTCCACCGACAGTACCAGCTCGCCTCGGCTTAGCGTGGCTCTACTTGGTTTGGTTTCAGACGTGTTTCCATCTAGAATTAGTATCTCTTCAACGTGGGCGGGTCGTCATCAGACGTGGGCGGGTCGTCATCAGTACGTACTTATCCACGCGACACATAAACAGGGCTAGCTGTGGGCTACGCAAAACACGTCCACCTTTTCATTTCCTGTCGCACCATCAAGCTCGTTCTGGATGCGTCTTCAGCGACAACACTCAGGAGCGTCTCCACCTCTGCCACGGTCCACGCCGTGTTCCTGCGTGTTGTTCCTTCCATGTAATCACTATGTTGACTGAACGCAGATGCTAGTTTTTAAAGGTAGCGGGTGTCAGGCTCGGACGTCGCGCTCGTCATGAGTCGTCAAGTGGCGTCGCTCTCTGTCCAATCAGTGGCCGGCTGCCAGCTTACGTCACACAGAAGTATCAGCTCAGCTCGGTTGGAACTTATACGGAGGTGATACTAAAAACACTTTAGCAGGTACCAGGTACCAGATTTCAGTAATGGGAACGCAAAAAAGGCGAGCTGAGTCGAGGCGAGGCGAGCTGGTACTGTCGGTGTACATGCATCATTCTGCACAGTGAAGCTCAAACATCCAGCTGCAGGAACAGGAAGAGGTCACTGGTGAAGGCGTCTGTCGTGTCCTGACTCCTGTTAGCTGAGCCGGTATCTCTGCAGAGAGATTGAGGGCAGAGCAGAAGGACGATCTATCTGCCTCCTGCTTCCTGCCGTCGCTCCCTCGTCCGTCACTTTCCCTCGCTCCTTCTCTCCGGAGCTGCAGCCATCAATCACTCCGCCTCCGCTGTAACGGCCGACTCTCTGTGTGCGGCGAGTGGAGACTGGAGTTTTACAACTTTAACCTTCCTGTCCCGAGCTTCAGACTCTCTGTCGCTTTTCATCAAACACACGCACACTCTGAATGCTTCACGTGCACGCGAGCTGAGGTTTGTTCTTCCAGTTCTTCTTCTCAGCATCTTTATTTGGTCCTGATGCCTGATTCAGGATGTCACCACTGTCAGCTTGTGTCACATCGCCGTGTTTTATCTTTTACACTCCAGAACGCCGTCACTCATCGATACCGGCTGTCTGAAGCATTGCAGTTTGATTGACAGCTCATTTGACCCGTTAGGAGCTTCTATGCCCGCCCTGCAGCCCACAACAGCCAACCAGTGATTGCACAGACAGGGGACCGTCTCTCTGTTCCCTCCCCTCCAGCAACCAGTTGATTGACACATCATGTAGCCAATGAGATTTCAAATCAGGCGAATAATAATTTAAAGGGTTTCTGCAGTTTAAACTTGGTTATTAAGCACGTTTATGTAGTCGTACGTCTCTTTTTATCAGCTGTTCTTCCACCTGAACATTTGTTTCTGACTATCTCATCTGCATAAAGTTAACATAAATAGTTTAATTCTCCTGCTCCTCTCATGCAGGTGTTTAGTTGTATTTGCCAGGCAACAACATATTTTCTGAGAAAAAACAGTGTTAAGTGTCCATTTTCAGTGAAATCGGTATTGAAGTTGAACTTGGACCATGAAAGGCGATGTGATGTGTCACGGTGAAGCAGAGAAAGTGGACATGAATGCAGTAGTTTATTTCAGGAGGGACGGACAAACACAACAGAACAGACGACTCGACACAGACTGAACAAAAGACTGGACCCAACTACAAACCGAACTAACGAGGGGACGAGGTTCAGGTGGAGCGAGGCGGAGAAACACCGGAAGAAAAACACTCGGGCTGCAACCAAATGTCCGGACTTGCAGACTCTCAGCCCACGTTTATACATAGCAGGGTATTTAGAGAAACGAATATTTCCCCCCCTCCGTTTTCAAAAATAACATCGTGCACACAACATCGTTTTCAAAAAAGTTGTCATTTCCATCAACCCGCATAAATACGCCGTCGAGCGCCATTATAACTCTGCCAAACCTCTGGGCGGCAGTGTAGGGAGAAGGATGAAGCCATGCAAGCCAATCAGAATCCTCAGAATCAACAACAACGAATAACACGAGCGACTTCCTGTTCCTTTCAAAACAACGCTCACATGATGTTAAGCATTTTCTGGCGCATAGCCTAATGAGCGTGAGAAGCTAAAACCCCGTTTCTCCCAGCTGACACGACAACACATAACCGGAGTTTTCCAAATTCTCCACTTTGCCCGGAGTTTTTAGAAATAATCGTTTTTTGTGATAAAAAACGGGTTTTCGTGTAAATGAGAGGCCAAACCGCCTGGAAATATCTGCGTTTTCCCTTCGTGTAAACGGGGCTTCAGGCTCTGCAGGAAGTCCACGATTGTTGAGGGCTGTCCAAACCCACAATTCATCCAGTCCAGGACTGTCTCGGACCGGGTATCCACAGTTCACTGCAACACTGACGTGATGTCGTAGAACTGTTATAATTACTTTTTAAAACCTTGACGTGACGACAGTGAACACTTCCTGAAGCCTGGAAACAGTGACGGGGCTAATAGGCTGGAAAAACACTGGAGGAAGGAGGGGAGGGCTAACGAGGGAGACGCAGCGCAGGTGAGAAGGGAAAGTCAGGTAACAGGGCCGAGCTAATTAAACAGATCCAAGACAGGTGTGGAGGGAAACTCAGGCCGGTGAGGAGCACAAGGAAACAAATGAGTAAAACACACAATGAAACTGACACGACAGGTGACATCACAGGTGTTTTAATGTGACTCAGCTGTTAATGAGGATCTCATTACCTTAGAATGAAGTTTCCTTTCCTGTGCAGACTCCCTCTTTCGCCCGTCATCTCTCAGGACTCTGTTTTACTATAATAGATGGTAACTTTCACACTTTACGCTCGTCTGCCTCCGTCCGTCCATCCGTCTTCCCCTCCGTGCTGCTGACTGATGAATCCATCCTGTCATTCATCTCGCTTGTCATCCTCCTTCTCCTCTTGATTTGCTCTATTTCCCTTTTAAAAAATGTACCTTGGACATCTCGGCTGTGACTCAGGAGGTACGGCGGGGTCGTCCGCTAATTGGAGGGTCGGTGGTTCGATCCCCAGATCCCCACATCAGTGTGTGCGTGGACAGAAAGTGCTGCATCACTGAGACGAGTTGAACCCGTGAAAATAATGAGAAAACTTTGGTAACAGTTTCTAAACGTATTATCTCGAGGATCTCGACACTCTGAGTGTTTAATTACAGGTGTTATTTAAAACGGAGCGGTATTGATGAAGTGTCTCCAGCTGACGGAGACATCAGTCCATCCCGAGCCGGCGCCGGTCCTTCAGGGATCACATTGTGGGGCTGAATAAATGAGTCGAGTCGGAGCAAGTCGAGACGAGACGGGGCAGCAGGTGCTGAAGTCGTTCCACCTGAGAAGCAGCTCATCTGTATCCAGTGAAAGCAGGAGCAGGTGTGAAATTAAATTATGACTTCAGTGATTTGAAGTACAAGCACGGGCCTGTTGTGCCGCTCTGCTCTCTGAAGGGAGTCGACGTGGCTTGGATTGATTGCCGGAGTTACACGGACGCCACACCGCTTGCGTCACCGCACAATCGTCTTATTATGTGGCGGTTGAAGCTGTCAAGTTCGACATATTGTGGCCCGAGGCAGAGACACACACGACCGAGCTGTCTGAAAACAGAGAAAACAGCGTCTGAAACCACAGAAACGGTCCAGTTTGTAACTCGTCATCCTGCCGAGGGCCCGACGGAGCATCATGCTGTACGGTAACAACGCTAATCACTGAGCAACCCAAAGAGAAAAAAGATATAAGATGATTGGCGTAACTAAAGACCCGCTGGTACATCGCCCTCTGCTGGCCACAGACGATACTGCAGCACCTTCTTGTGTTTGGTTTGTGTCTTTATGTTCAAGCTGCTCTAAACGTCTTTAGACATGATCACATTATGGCTCCAGGGACGGCGATCGTCCGGTGCAACATCATCTTCACGGCACATTTCATATCGCGTTCAGGATCACGTGTGTCTGAGCTGACTGACAGCTGGGCGAGACGGCGTTTCAACATTTGTAAGTGCAAGACCACCGACACAATTCCCAGTTGTGTTAGCGGCAACAAAACCGGATACTTTTCCTGAGACGTCAGGACATTTTTCAGATGTTTTGGCTGCAACAAAACCTGATATTTCTAAAGATGGAGACTTGGTTTGGTTTCAGACGCGTTTCCATCTAGAATTAGCATCTCTTCGACGTGGGCGGGTCGTCATCAACGTGGGCGGGTCGTCATCAGACGTGGGCGGGTCGTCTTCAACGTGGGCGGGTCGTCTTCAATGTGGGCGGGTCGTCATCAGTGACGTACTTATCCACGTGACACATAAACAGGGCTAGCTGTGGGCGACGCTAAACACGTCCACCTTTTCATTTCCTGTCGCACCATCGAGCTCGTTCTGGATGCGTCTTCAGCGACAACACTCAGGAGCGTCTCCACCTCTGCCACGGTCCACGCCGTGTTCCTGCGCGTTGTTCCTTCCATGTAATCGCTATGTTGACTGAACGCAGATGCTAGTTTTTAAAGGTAGCGGGTGTCAGGCTCGGACGTCGCGCTCGTCATGAGTCGTCAAGTGGCGTCGCTCTCTGTCCAATCAGAGGCCGGCTGCCAGCTGACGTCACACAGAAGTATCAGCTCAGCTCGGTTGGAACTTATACGGAGGTGATACTAAAAACACTTTAGCAGGTACCAGGTACCAGATTTCAGTAATGGGAACGCAAAAAAGGCGAGCTGAGTCGAGGCGAGGCGAGCTGGTACTGTCGGTGGAAAAACGGCATAAATGGGTTTCAATTTGTAACAATAAAAATGTGTAAAACATTTATTTATTGGCCATAAATGAGCAGATAATTGTAACGTGATGTGAAAAATGAGACCGTCCCGTCTCTCCTGGTTGCCTACACAGCTGGAGGACTGTGGTTTTCTTTGTTTCTCTCCGCTCTGCTAACAGAGAACATCAGCAGCTGACAGTTTAGAAGTGGAGTTGACTAACGTTAACTAACGACCGGCTTCCATCACAGAGCCGCTTTAACAAGGTTCATTTTCCGGCCGTTTGTGGCGACAGAACCAGATATATCAAGCCAAAGCATGATCTTCTCGAGTGGTACTTTTGTCTAAACCTAACCGGAGCACAAGCACAACTATGAACATGGAAACTGAACATGAAGAAACGTAAAACATCAACATATCAGTAGTTTGCAGAAACACAAAGTGATTTTATTGTCCACAGAGGATGAACCGTAATGATTCTGGTGACGGTGTTTCATTGGATCTCTCTTCACTTAGTTAGCTGCGACTTTTGGTTGGTGAGGAAAGTAAAGATGTCTTCAGTGGAGTACTTGATTATAAAAAACCATCTGTAGTTATTATATCTCAAATCAGAAGTTATGAGTTTTGTTAGCCTGACACTGCCACATACTGTTGAATTAGCTTCATGAACTCTCTTTGCACTGTGTGTGCAGCTGCCATCAACCTTTTTAAAGCCAATAACACTTAATAAAGTTTAACCAATTAAACCCGTCCACAGTCTGTTTGCTGAGGCCGTCGGTATCGACCGGCGGCAGGCAGCATTTAGTCACATCGTTAGTTTACATTTGTTTGTGTCACGCCGCTTCAATTTAACTTCCTGCACCGGGACCTGAAACGTCCTCGCACGAGCCCCCGAGTCGCACTGATACATATATTAATATATTACGATTTGAATTCAGATTCAGGGGCCTTCTCCACATCGACAGGAGGGAAAACTCTCAGAGAAACATTATTTGTAATTTGGGGGAACTTTTGGCATAAAACCAGTGGAAGATAATGGCTTCAGATAATAAAAAATACTGGCACTGGCCTTCAGAAAGTCATTTTGGTGGAACCCAGATATGGATGGCTGCTGGAGACAGATAGACAGACAGAAAGTCCCATTAGATTAGGAGAGGGAAGCATGAAGAAGAGGCTCAGCAGAGGGTATAATGAGCTGCAGGTCAGCACACAGCCGCCGCCGCTCTTTACCGAGGGGAAATCAGGAAAACGTGGGGATGAGCCGGGGTGTTGGCTGCAAACACACACACACACACACACACAGTGAAAACAGTTATAGTGTGTGGTCAGGCCCACGAACAGACAGATGGAGTGATATTCGTGCGTCCACGCGGCTCCTCTGCAGCTTACAGGAGTCAGTATCTGGTCACGCTGAGGATTAACGAGCCGTCTGACTGCCGTCGCTCTGTTTCTCCTTTTTAATTGTATTCCTTCTTAAAAACATTCGTGTTCACCATCTGCATCTGAGAATCAACACGCCTCACGCAGCCTTTGACCTTAAAGCTGCTTAATGCTGTCTTTGGCCACGAGGGGGCGACGTCTCGCACGTCAAACCAGAGGAAGTTCAGTTCAGTCCATCAACTTAATGCGTCTCGCTCTGATCCACACAATTCGGTCTGACTGCACAATCAGGGACGAGGTCGAGGAGGTTTTACAACGTTGTACCATGTAAACTTCAATTATTTTTTTTTTATGAATTTAAGCTTTGGGGTATCGAGACAGTAACATGGCTGCTGCTCACAGCAAAAAACAAACGTAAGAATCATGAATCCTGATCTCAGCGACCCTTAAAGGAACATACAAGGTTCTGGTTTTGGTTTTGGAGCACAGGCTGCCTAACCTGACTCTCACCAGATGCATTTCGTTCCGCCTAGCTCCACTCACATCCATCTGGGATCGCTCCCGTTGGGAGGGATTTCGGCACCAGATTTTCAGGTCGAGCCAATCAGGACCGCCGGGCGGGAGTTTCATAGATGTGACGTAGCGGAGAAGCGACTGTTTTGATTCAGACAACAATGGCGGCTCGCATCGAGGAAGCAAGCGTCAACACTGATGCTGCTATTTCATCCGTGTCGTCCAATCTACCCAATATTTTTTCGTTAAAAGAACGTCGCTCTCATCGACGTCACAGGTTGGTTTCGATGTGAGTGGTTGAAGTAGCACGTCAATAAAGATGACAGACAAGTGGTTTATCCAATCATGTGCAAGGATTTTTGATAAGGCCCAGCCTTCTGAAACACATCTCCAATGGAGCGATCCCAGATGGATGAGTGGAGCGAGGCGGAACGAAATTCATCTGGCGAGAGTCAGGTTACAGGATGCCATCCGGACGTCGTCTTCTGCAGGACCATCCCTGCTTATTCCAGCCAGAGTACGAGATGAGAATAAATATTGGCAATGTATGTTTCTGACACTGTGCTTAGGAGCCGGTTAAGTTTAGGAAAAGGTCACATTTTGGCTGAGAATACTTGAGAAACACATCTGGAAATTGTCGCGAGGTTTTCTATCGAGTGGTTTCAGGATTCACACCTTTCTCCTATCAAGATGTGAGATCCAGGACTGATGAACAACATCGTATATCAGGAAATAATTTCACTTTCAGAACTTCGACAAATGAAGCTAAGCGAAAGTTCAGACAGGAAGACTATCTCCCTAAGCACGCCTCCTTGTCTCCTCCCACTTCTCCCGCTATCCTCTTGCTCCTCCTCCTCCTCCTTCTATCAACCAATCCCAGTCTGCCATCTCCTCTCTCCTCCTCCAATCAGTAATTAACTGTCAAATTTAAAAGTGCTCTCCTTCTCCTAGCTGTCATCCCACTGTCATTCAGCAAATCTCGGCCCACCTCCACCCCTTCACCGCCTCCATCCGGTCTTCAACTAGGAGTTCCTCATCAGGCCACATTCTTCCTACCACCACCAGTGTCTAGGCCCGGGGAGATATCTTCAGATGCAAGCTTCTCATCCTAGATCTATCCACTACGCTGATCTACTCCCTGGTCTCTAAGCGCCAAAGTTATGCACAATAAACATCATTCTTTGCATTTATTCATCTCTCTTCATCCTTTTAGTCTCTCCTGATTGAAATAGCGTCGTCACTTCCCAAACGGTCAGCGTCTCCCCGTCTGTTCAACGCCAGAATAAATGTGAGCTGAGTGTAGCCCCTTTTAGATAGAAAAGGTGGCACATGTGCAGCAAGGTAAAGGCTGCAATGTGCCGCCTTGTCTGTCTAAAAGGGAGGTGTAATATTCCTCCTTTTCCAAACAGCCTCCACTTTTCCTCCTCTGGTAGGCGTCAACATGTGACGTGACGTGAAGCAGGAAGTTGGGCGTGAAGAGAAGCAGGGCAGTTTCTGCTTTTCTCCCAAAATCCTCTTCCCGTTTAACATTGGGGCTTATGGGGCAGTTGCTGGAGTTTGTGTCGGTTAGACGCAGATAATTCAAAAACCGTACATCCTCCCGATAAAGTGGACACGTTGCCAGACAGAAGACAAGTGTGGCTACGTTCTTGGAAAATATCACTATTGTAGTGTGAAATCTGTGGCTAGGATCGTCATCTAAAGAAACATTTTCGGAGAGTTTTTTTCAGGCTCCCCCACTCTGCCAGTTGGTGCTGCGCGAACTTTCCGCAATACACACTCATTGAAAATCCTGAATTTTTCTGAATTTTTTCGAAATCACTCACGATCAATTAAGGGTCACCGTTCAAAAACTAAACATCGTAGAAAGAAAGTTCAAATACAACTCAAATAGATGAGACTTGTGCCTACATTTTAAAGTTTGAATGGTGTCTCTAGGTCAAAGTCTGCCAGAGCAGGAGATGTTTGAAAAACGTAGATGATTTTGCGACTTTTTTGACCCCGTCCCATTCATTCCTTATGGGACATTTTTCGCAGTTTTTCTTCAAAATAAGAGCTTTACATTGCACCCCATCGGAGTTTAGAACTGGGTTCTTAGCGGGGGGCTTTTAATTTGAAAGTAGCGACTGCTATTAGCTCGCCGCTACAACAACAAGCGGACAACCAAGACAGCTACAGAGAGCGAGGAGACGCTCAGCATCTCCCGGATCTCAGCGGCTTTCCAGCTGCTCATCTTGGTGGATGAAGTGACGAACTGACTGCTGTGATCAGCTGTTTCCTGGTTTTAAAACTCCCGGCTGTGGGTGCGCAGCAGTGCACGTCATCCACACCTCTGCCCATCTCAGCATCTGCCACCACATTGCCGCCTCGGATTTACAGCAATGGAGGCGCAAATAAGTGTAACGTTACCCTCCGAGGGGCAAAACTGGAGGAACAAAACAGACCACCAATTTGCCGCCTTCTGTCTAAATCCGTGGAGCGAGCCACCAAAAAGGTGGCAAATTGGTGGCTTACTGCCCAGAATAAAAACGGCTTGTGTTTCTGCAAAACCACAGATACGTTCAAACAGGACGTTTCTTTACGTTGCGAGTTGAATTTTCGGTTTCTCTCTCGTCACAACGCTCTGCTTAGGTTCAGGCAGAAAACCCACTTGGTCACGGTTCAGAAAACATCACGGTGAGACGGTCCAACAACGTCACCACCATCCCCCAGCTGAATATCTTGTTCATGTACTGTTATGTATGGATTTCAGGTTCTGTTTTATTTAAATTTTTACATGGTGTCCTTCACCTGCAGCTTGAGTCCTGTTTCCTACTGTTTGGCTTCTTTTAAAGAAACCTATTTTGTAATTCAGGTTTTAGATCTTTCCTGATGAGCGTGTTGATCTCATCCTCGTTCTCTAACTTGCTAATCACGTGTTTCATTCAGCTCCTGGTGTCCTGCAGTTGAAGACTCAGCACCGCCGCTCCATCTCTTAATCCAGCCACTACACCGAGGTCCAGACTGATTGTAAAAACGTCTGCATCGACACGCCGCACACCTCTGTCAGCAATCCATCCCGAGGGGAATTTGCATAAATGTCATTTACTGGCCAAAATAAACAACTTACCTCCCCTCAGACGCCTCCTCCTCCCTCCTCCTCGCAGCCATCCAGACACTTAATTGGAAAAACACAACCAGGAGGAATCTGCTGAGCGTGGAATTGATTCGCAGGTTATTTTCGCTGCAAAACCGCTGTTGATTTCTTTATTTATTTTATTCTATAATAGCTGTGTGAGAGTGAGAGAGGATATCGAGTCCAAAGAGGTGACCAGCGGGGATTTAGATCATTTCCTCCGAGGAAGAAAAACCCACAGTGGTTCTGTTGAAGTGCTGCATTCATGATGCGGTGACACGAAAGTAAAGCCGTGTCAGCAGCGAAGACTGTGAAGTAAATAAGCTTCAGTGACAAAATGTTCCACCTCAAGCGTCTGCAAAATCAATTCCACGATCAGAGTCGTACGGTTCGGTCACCCTGTGATATATAAAACTAACAGATACGAGAATCCGACAGAGGTTCATCTTTAAAACGGTGGACAGAAATCAGTTGTATAGTTTTCGTATCAACTCCACCAAGAGGAGGTTTTCAGATAACTTGTCTGTCTGTTGGTCGGTTTGTCGGCAGGACGACACAAAAACTACTGAACAGATTTCCATCAAACGTGGACGGATGATGAGTCTCAGGCCAGAAAAGACCAGATACAGTTTAAGAGACATGAAACACAAGACAGAGTTTATGTAATCAGGATACAAAAAGGTCTTCCTGGAAAGTTACAGTAAAATATGTAATTAGATATATTCAGGAAAAAGCGGTCCACCTCCCTGCTCCAGCACGACAACGACCTTGTTCTCATCTTATTTGCAAATGCAGTAACACTGTTCTCCATTAAATACAATCCAGTTTCACCCAAATCGATGAGTAAAGTTGTAAATCTGGGTTTCTGTGCAGTAATCATTAAAAACCTCATCAAATTACTTGACAGGTAGACGACATGGATGGATTTTGACGTTGGCTCCTTCAACATGTAGCTGCAAGTTCCTCCGTACCCGACTGTTTCAGGGAACATGCTGGGTCACACTCTGACCTGTGCCGAATACACTGGGGGTGGCACTGGTAGATGTCGGCTGTCCAAACATAGACTGTCCAAAACCCAGTGGCTGAGGCGGCCCTAAGGCAGCGGTGGAGGCAGAAGACATCTGAGAGTTTCCAAACCCAGAAGGCTGTTGACCATACCCTGGTGGCTGTTTGCCAAAGCCCTGAGGCTGCTGGCTAAATCCTGCAGCCTGCCCAAATGCAGAAGGCTGCCCGAATGCAGGCGTCTGCCCAAAGACTGAACTCTGGCTCGGTGCACCAGTCTGTCCAAAAGCTGGTGCGGTGGTACTACCAAAGCCTGAGCTACTCATTGCTAATGACTGCTGTCCAAATGCTGGCGCCTGGCTTACTGCAGGCAGCGAGGGGGGCTGAGAAGACGACTGTCCAAAGGCAGGGGTCTGTCCAAAGATGGTACCTCCCTGAGGTGGGGTCTGTCCAAACGCTGATGGTTGATAAAACCCCATATTTTGAGGTTGGTTGCTTGAACTCTGCTGTCCAAATGGCTGGAACAAACCAGTCTTCATAGTGTTGCTTGGAGCTTGGAAAGCTCCACCTTGTGGACTGCCGAACGGATTGGACGGATTCATGGCGCAAATATTAGCGGATGTTTAGTTTCACTGATTATATCTTTATCCAGCCATCAAACAGCAGTTATCCGCAACACTGAACACAACTCTTAAGTTATTCGGTGTAACATCCAATCACGTTAAAAGACAACTGGACATTACGAAGTTCAGGGACGAACAAAACTGTCCTGCTCGTCCGTTAGCATAAGCTAACAGCACAACATCGTAAAAAATTAGCTTAGCAAAGTTTGTTTTTAACGCTTTCAGAGTTGTTTTTTTGACACAACAGAAAAAACTCCTCATAAAACGTGGAAAAATACGCGACTTCGACACGAAAAAGTCTCACCTCTCACAGTTTGTACCTGCTGTGTTGATGTGTTTAAGTTCAAACCCAGACTAAACACATTTTCCCACATCCGGTTCCGGTCCGTTCATTCTTTTCGTCCGCCGTCGATGCTAAAGTCCGTTCCGCGGTTGCTAACGCCGCGACCTTTTTTATCGCAAGAATGGCTGTTTAACCGGCAAGCGACTACTTTCCATAAACTACAGAATATGTTTTATTTCTCTCATTTATATTTCCGACATCAACACAACTATGAGAACATTTTTATAGCCGGCTTCGGGGAACTAGATGCTGATACTGCCGGGCCGCGTCACCTTGTCTTCTGCCTGCCCGGACTGGCTGAACGTCGCTCAACGGAAAACTGACCAACGGTTGTCGTAATAAACATTCACCGCCACAGAATAACTGTAACGACCCGTCGTCGGAAGTGGGTTAGTTTTGACTTTCACCTATGTCTCAAGATTTTTTTAATAGCCGTTTTGTCTTTTTTCGCCGAATTTCACAATGGGAGTAGTACTGCGGAACCTCCAAAAGGTGGTGCCTCTCCGCCGCGCCAGGCTGCGCAGGGACGTCGATATGTTGAGGCACATACTGGGCGTGCAGAAATTTGACCTGGGCATCATCTGCGTGGACAACCACAGGATCCAGCAGATTAATAACATATACAGGAAGAAAAACGTGCCAACGGATGTCCTCTCATTTCCATTCCATGAGGTAAACATGACTGCATGCCAGCCACCTGCTTCTATAAACACTGGACTGACCAGATAGGAGGTCTTTTATTGGTCTGGTTTTATTGTTGAATTTCTCCACATTGGTGCAGTAAAAATGCTTGATTTTAAGTATACTTGGAGTCTTAGATGTGCAGAAGTCAAATATGCCATTCATAGCCATGAATTATTGAGCAAAGTATTTTTACAGTAGCTCAAATACGTGAAAATATGCCACTTGGAGGTACAAATGTGGAATTTTATTGTTGAATTTCTCCACATTGGTGCAGTAAACATGCTTGATATTAAGTATACTTGTAGTCTTAGATGTGCAGAAGTCAAATATACCACCCATAGCCAGGAATTATTGAGCAAAGTAATTTTACAGTAGCTCAAATACGTGAAAATATGCCACTTGGAGGTACAAATGTGGAATTTTATTGTTGAATTTCTCCACATTGGTGCAGTAAAAATGCTCAATATCCAGTATAATTGTAGTCTTAGATGTGCAGAAGTCAAATATACCACCCATAGCCAGGAATTATTGAGCAAAGTATTTTTACAGTAGCTCAAATACATGAAAATATGCCACTTGGAGGTACAAATGTGGAATTTTATTGTTGAATTTCTCCACGTTGGTGCAGTAAAAATGCTTAATATCCAGTATAATTGTAGTCTTAGATGTGCAGAAGTCAAATATACCACCCATAGCCAGGAATTATTGAGCAAAGTGTTTTTACAGTAGCTTAAACATAAGAAAATATGCCACTTGGAGGTACAAATGTGGAACTTTATTGTTGAATTTCTCCACATTGGTGCAGTAAAAATGCTCAATATCCAGTATACTTGTAGTCTTAGATGTGCAGAAGTCAAATATACCATTCATAGCCAGGAATTATTGAGCAAAGTGTTTTTACAGTAGCTTAAACATAAGAAAATATGCCACTTGGAGGTACAAATGTGGAATTTTATTGTTGAATTTCTCCACATTGGTGCAGTAAACATGCTTGATATTAAGTCTAGTTGTAGTCTTAGATGTGCAGAAGTCAAGCACACAGTCCACCTTTGGTTTCATTCCAGGATGTGTCCCTTTGTCTGGGGCTGCACCAGAACTTGATGGGGTCTGTTCTGGGCCGAGACCAACCGGTCCTTCATCCAAGTTTGGTGGAGCTCTGTTCAGTTGTTTTTGTTTAATCCTGCTGACAAACCAACCAGTTAAAAAGACACGGGTGAAAACAACAAAATCTCCTTGGCAGAATTAAATGAGATCTTCCAGGAAAATCATTAACTAGTCAAGTACAGACACGAGGTCTATCAGCAATCTTACAACATGAGGAACTACATTTATATAACTACAATAACAAACAAGAAAGGAAACTTTATTCGGCTCTTTTTCTATAATAGTTTGTTCGGTACCACTGCAGATAAAGTCAGCTGTACTGTTGGAAAACAAAAAGATGAAGCATTATATTTATGACCCGATGATATGGTCGCCTAATAATCATTAAATATGTGTAGGATCTGTTCATTCATACACATCATATTCTGGATGCCTACGATGCAGTAAGAACAGCTGATGTCTCGCCTCATCACTGCTCCTCCTGATGGATCGATAAACCAACAACTCGTCTCCACACATGACGATTAGCGGCGCCACGATTCGTCCCTGCGTTCACCACGTCATCAAGGCGGCTCGTCTGTAACTGTGTCCGTTCACGTGGTTTATCATCACACTCTTAGAAATAAAAGGTCTAAGTAGAACCATATAAGGTTCTTCGGCTTGTCCTCATAGGAGAACCCTTTTTGGCTCCAGGTAGAACCTTTTATAAAGGTGGAGGGTTCTACCTAGAACCCAACATAAAGGGTTACACCTAGAACTGTGTGTGTGAGGTTCCACCCAGAACCCCTCCAAAGAACCCACACAGGATCTTATACCCATGCTTTCAACAATCCCTGAAGAACTCTTTCTCCAAAAAAGGGTTCTCTGGATCAAAATGGTTCTTACTGGAACCGTTAGTGTTACCAAGAACCCTTTTAAAACCGTTTATTCAGGAAAGGGTTTTTAAAGGGTTCTCTGGATCAAAATGGTTCTTACTGGAACCGTTAGTGTTACCAAGAACCCTTTTAAAACCCTTTATTCAGGAAAGGGTTTTTAAAGGGTTCTCTGGATCAAAATGGTTCTTTCTGGAACCGTTAGTGTTACCAAGAACCCTTTTAAAACCCTTTATTCAGGAAAGGGTTTTTAAAGGGTTCTCTGGATCAGAATGGTTCTTACTGGAACCGTTAGTGTTACCAAGAACCCTTTTAAAACCCTTTATTCAGGAAAGGGTTTTTCAGAAGCAAATGGTTCCAGGTAGAACCTCAGCCCTTGTAGAAGAACCCTTTTGGAACCCTTATTTCTAAGAGTGTAGGATACATTTTCAGGGAACCTTAAACGAACATTTCATCGCTGTCAGATGAGCAGATGTCGAGATAAACATCTTGATTATAAACAAAATAAATTTCATGAACTCGGAGTTTCACACTTTTACAGCTCAGTCATCGTCTCCTCTCTCAGTTCTCTGTAGAAACACGATAAACAGCGTCTCTTCTGAGATTTGTCACATTTTCGTTCCCTCAGTGTGACTTCATTTGATTTCAAACAGTCAGAAACGAGAAAGGGAATCTTTATAAATTCGTCCGTCTGTACTGTCGGGGTGCCATCGTGTCACATGAAGCATCAGAGGAGGAGGAAGCGTCTCATCTTCACCTCGGTCTGAAGTTTCAAACTCTCTGAGCCGAGTGAAAAAAGAAAAAGGTTTGAGGGTGTGAGGCGGTTAAATCAGCAGACCGTCTGCGGCTTTTGTTCAGTTTAATTCTGTAAATATTTGAAGCCGATCCAGGCGGAGGCGTCGACGGTCCCAGAACATCTTGCACAATGAATAAAAAGTCATTTCCTTTATCCATTCTGCTTGTTTGAACTTGTGTTTAATTAAATCCACAGTCTCACACTGCGGGCCAACGCGATGCTCGGGAGGCTCCGCTGATTATTCGGGGAATGTCGCAGATAAATAAATGTTTACAGGCTGCCGGTCTTTTTCCTTCTGCTTACTGTCTGAAGCCATCGACACACAGAGGCGGAGATAAACTTAATACACTCACTTCATATATTTACTGTGACTCTGTACGGTTGAGAGATTTTTCATTTAAAAGGGGAAATATCTGAATATTTTAATGTTTTATAATATATCTGCGTCTTTCTTTCCCTTCGCTCCATCGTCTGTTCTTTGCTTCTTCAATTCTGATTGATTCCTGTCCTCGTTTCGCTCTTCTCTTCTTCTTCTTCTTCTTCCTCTTCTTCTTCTTCTTCTACAGATTTCAGTGTTTGCCTCCTCAGAGTGTCGGGTCATGAGAGCTGGTGTCACACCGAGTCACCGAGCCGAAGCGCTGACTTTGATTAAACACAACATCCACTTTAGCTCACAGGCTGCCGTCGACTCGATCCAAGGTCGCTGTGAGCCGCTGACAGCGCTCAGATATCAGCAGCCGGCAGCGTGTGTGTGTGTGTGTGTGTGTGTGTGTGTGTGTGTGTGTGTGTGTGGGACAGGTAGAAGTGTGACACCTGAGCACAGACTCAGAGGCAGCGAGAGTCTTTCCTCACCTCTGACGTCTCCAGCAGGCGGTCCAGATGTTGATCACTTCCTGTCTGAGGTGTTAATCTGAGGCGAAGACGTTGTGCGTGACGGCCGCCATTTTTTCCCATGGGCCTCATTCACCTCCATCCAAACCCTCACCTGCTACCTGCCCTCCTGTCTGTCTGTCTGTCATCGTCATCAATGTGGGCGGGTCGTCATCAACGTGGGCGGGTCGTCATCGACGTGGGCGGGTCAAAGGCTGCAGGCGTCAGGTAGAACGTACTCGATCACGACGCGAATTTCGATTTCATACAACAGTGTGAATCTAAGACTGTGGAGACTACGCCAAAGACGACGTCTACTCTGTTTACAATTGTCGTTGTCGCTAGCTCGCTATCGAGCTCGTTCTGGATGCGTCTTCAGCGACAACACTCAGGAGCGTCTCCACCTCTGCCACGGTCCACGCCGTGTTCCTGCGCGTTGTTCCTTCCATGTAATCGCTGCGTTGACTGAACGCAGATGCTAGTTTTTAAAGGTAGCGGGTGTCAGGCTCGGACGTCGCGCTCGTCATGAGTCGTCAAGTGGCGTCGCTCTCTGTCCAATCAGTGGCCGGCTGCCAGCTTACGTCACACAGAAGCATCAGCTCAGCTCGGTTGGAACTTATACGGAGGTGATACTAAAAAAGCTCCACTTTAGCAGGTACCAGGTACCAGATTTCAGTAATGGGAACGCAAAAAAGGCGAGCTGAGTCGAGGCGAGGCGAGCTGGTACTGTCGGTGGAAAAACGGCATAATGTAACTAAGTACATGTACTCAAGTACTGTGCTTTGAAGTACTGAACCTGTCGTGTCCGTGCTTATGTTCTGGTTAAGTTTCGGCAAAAAACCCCACACTTGGTTAGGATGAGAAAGACATCATGGTTTACCTTTCACCTGCTGTGGTCGCCACGATCACAATCTGACTACCCGTGAAAGATAGTCTGATTTGCTGCCACAAAAACAGCCAGAAACGTCCACAGGTCTCCTTAAAAAACATCTGCTTTTGACTCCACTTCGATTTGATTATTTATTGAACAGCGTCTGATTGAACAGACATCTGTACCTGTAACACCGTATATGATTTAGGCTGCTGGTCAAAATTATAATATTTATTCCACTAACTTCCAAGTCTCCCAAACATGAAACATGAAGCACATGTTCGAGCATCTTTATCTCAGTGTGTTTAATTTGTCTACGAGACCGTATTATATGTGTGTGTGTGTGTGTGTGTATGTGTGTGTGTGTGTGTGTGTGTGTGTTTAATCTGCAGCGTGGAGTCATTTTCCCCTCTAATGAGTGTGTGTGTTTATAAACTGAGTCCTAATAGGATCAGCCGAGGCCTATCACAGCCCACAGTACACACTGAGGAACAGCTGGAGGGAATCCACTCCCATCTACTACCACCTCACACACACACACACACACACACACACACACGCACACACACACACACGCACACATGCACACACACCAGGAGAAGGATTATTAGAAGCGTAACGTGGCTGAGAGAGGCCGACATGATGTAATTTGAGAAAACGTGCACACAGAAACCAAAACTGGACGATTCTGAAAAAACCCTGATTATGTTCAATTACACGTTTTTAAATTCTCCCTCTTTGTGATTTCTGTGCATGTTGAGCTCAGTTTGTTTCACTGTCGGGAGACAGATTGTGTTGTGCACGTGGTGAACACAACTCACCTAAACGGGTCGATCGCCGGCGACTCCTAAAAACAACGTGACAGCTGCTCCGTCCAGAACTGAAGTTATGTAACGACGTCTTCAAGAGTAGATCATGAGTTGGATTAAAAAATATGTATGTTAAGTACTAAGTTTAAAAAAAACCTCACCGCTGACGTCTCACACAGGATTTAAACAGCAGTGCTTCCTCGACTTGTGCCCTTTTAAACCCAAACATCCGGCACGTCCTCCTCCGTATGCAGACTCTATCGCTCTGTATACGACTTCTCTGTTACTGTGGTTAAGATTAATAAAAACGTCAGATGTGCTGCACAGACTCTCCTTCTGCTTTACTTCCTGCTAGTGATAACAAGACCGCTTCTTTAAAGTGACCTGGTTTGTTTAAAATACAACGACCTCACATGGAAATAATCACAATCTTTCATTGACTGAAAAAACTTTGGTAACGATCATAATCTCGGCTTTTCCTCATTTATTAAAGTTGTTCTGCTCCACACCTGGGTTTGAGAGTTTAGGAGGTGTTTTTCTTTTAAATCTGAGCCTGAACTTCATGTCAGCGTGCAGAGAATCATCTAACCGGACCACCTCGCTCCACTCATCCATCTGGGATCGCTCCATTGGAGATGTGTTTCAGAAGGCTGGGCCTTATCAAAAATCCTTGCATGTGATTGGATAAACCACTTGTCTGTCATCTTTATTGACGTGCTACTTCAACCACTCACATCGAAACCAACCTGTGACGTCGATGAGAGCGACGTTCTTTTAACGAAAAAATATTGGGTAGATTGGACGACACGGATGAAACAGCAGCATCAATGTTGACGCTTGCTTCCTCGATGCGAGCCGCCATTGTTGTCTGAATCAAAACAGTCGCTTCTCCGCTACGTCACATCTATGAAACTCCCGCCCGGCGGTCCTGATTGGCTCGACCTGAAAATCTGGTGCCGAAATCCCTCCCAACGGGAGCGATCCCAGATGGATGTGAGTGGAGCTAGGCGGAACGAAATGCATCTGGCGAGAGTCAGGTTAGGAATCATCTACAAAAACACAGAGGAGCCTCTTCTGATGACTTTGTGAGGCTGCAAGTCTGAACTTTACATTAAATCAGTTGCAGAAAACACGACAAAGAGGAAGGATAGTGTTGAGATAAATCCTGCCCTCAGCAACAGATCCTGCACACATCTCAGGATCTGAAGCAGTAAAAGCTGCTCCTGACATTTAAAATCCTGAGTACGCACTTGAAGATAAGTTTGCTGCTGTGGCAGAAGTGTGTGTGTGTGTGTGTGTGTGTTGCCTGCAGGGGTGTATCGTGTTGCGGCCGCCGCTGTGTTAACTCGGACGTCGTGATCTACTGGCTGGTGCCGGGATTTAATTCAGACGGCAAACAAAAGCCGGGGCGAACCCACAGATGGTCCCGTATATCCAAAGGGAAATCTTGTCAGGGGCATCGCTCCAACAGCACAGCACAAAATATGTACGTGTGTGTGTGTGTGTGTGTGTGTGTGTGTGTGTGCAGGTGTGTATTTGTGTGTGTTTTCAAGCCAAAAAGGGGGATTCAGTCGTCGCAGAGACAAAGTGATTCACAGCTCTATTTCAGGAGCTTTAAAGCTGACGAATTAACCGCCGACGTGAAGAAGAGAAATGTTTTTCTTCTCGGAGTCGAGTTAAAAACATAAAATATTTGATTTATTATTGTTAGTTTGATGAATGTACCACGTTAACATCTCACGTAACAGCTTGTGTCTTTAATGAGGAGTCATCCAGGTCAACCGGCAGAAGCGAGGCATTATGGGTAAAAAATATAAGTGAAACTCCAAGTTCCTCAAGTGAAGGAGAGGCTTTTTTGGGTTTCTTGTCATTAAATCGATGTGTCGGGTCCTCGCGGAGTCGCTCCGGGTGATGTGAGGTTTCAGATAATTGTTTCTGCTGCATTCTGGCCGAGAAAACAGGAAAAAAAATGTGATCCAAAATATGAGAAATAATAGCTCGAGGCAGCAGAACTCGCTGGAACGGCACAGTCACAAAGTAATGTTGGCCGACGATGCACACACCCACATCCACCCGCCACATCCACCAACAACACGTCCTCGTAACTCAGTGACGAGACACGTCAGCCCGGTGGCAGCGAAGTTTACAGCAAACCAACCAAAGTAACTCACCGCTGACTTTTGGTTTCACGTCACAGAAACGGTGGCCTCTCGATAAACTCCTGTTTTAATTGGACACATCCATCCTCCTCCTCCTCCTCCTCCTCCTGCAGACTTTGTCCGTCTTCATCATGAATCTAATGAGGTAAATCTGGATCCTTGTCAGAGGTGGAGCCCCGTTCGTACCGGGATCCGCCTCCTCGTGGGGCCGTAAAGCAAAGAGCCTCACTTCCAGTTTCGCTCTCTGCAAACCTGAACTGGGATAAAATAATGTCATCGTGCAGCTCTTCTTGATTTTCCAGATGTCTTGTTGTCGCTTCTTTCACAGCGAGAGCTTACTGGAAAAAAGTTTGCATCACGTGGTTGTAAGTAGGGTTGCAAACGGAACTTCCCATGGGAATTAACGGGAATTTAGGGGAATAAACGGGAATAAACTGGGAATTTTCAAAGCTGAAGGTTGGCTCTTCATAGGGAACTTAAATATAGTTGGGGAAAGTATATTTTATATATTATATCTTGAATAAACCAAACAGATGCCATCCAAGTAAACTTGAATATCCAGCCATTCCTCAATCACACAGTTCTGATGATATTATGGGGAAATATATCTATCAAATGTTTAACCCTCTGGGGTCGATGGATGACGGAGCAGCGAGCTGCAGCCTCACTGATTCTCCGTTTCAACTTGTGGCGAAAGTGCGGACTTCAAACTATATACCAGTTTTTAAATTGTGTTGACAGGACGAGTAAAACCGGACTTGTGATAAGTAATGTGCGCGACGCTTTTTCACGAATATTGCCGTCACGTTGGTGTTTGGTGCAGGAAGAAATGGTTAAAACTGGACTTTTCTCAGTAACGTGTCCGCAAACAGGAAGCGCTTACAAGCAAAAAAACATGTGATACCCCTTTCCTATTGGTGGAAAAAGCCACCACATCAACCAATCACAAAATGATATGGCAAATCACGTGATTTGGTTGCTGGGGAACAGGGGGAAGTTGTGGGGAATATTTCCAAAATTCCCCAGCTTAACTTCCCATGGAAATTTACTGGAAATTTACCAGAAATGTTCCGCCCCTTTGCAACCCTCGTTGTAACACGGTTTGGCCACGAGGTAAAATTTGCTCTCTAACTCGGGGTTTGGGTCACTATCACAATAATATCTGATAAACTTTATTTGTAAAGGCGTAGAATAATATTTTCCAGAGAGGAACAAGTGTGATTACGAAACACAACCTTTCCACACCTTCACCAGAGAGGTTTAGTCGGCTCAACGTGATCCTGCAGGACTCTCAGTCCTCATCCGATCTGATTACATCTAAACGAAGCACACAGACTGAAAGCTGCTGTGCTGGTAAACGTATGTTCCCTCCTGCTGCTCACACGGTGATGTAAACCGACTCTGCTGACGTCGGTGGTTGTTTTTCTCTCTAAAGCCTGACAGACACACCGAGAGGCTGATGACTCGGTGGAGACAAGAGTCTACTGAACTGAGAGTGAGACTCTGAAGCCATACGTTAGTGGATATACGTTGTGTTTTGCACATAAAGTGGCTAAAAAAATGGACCAAAATGTTCCTAAATAATCTGATCCAGAGGGTAAACTGTGTTCTGTGTCTAAATAAAATATATCGGCCTCTTTCCCTGAAGTCGTTCTGGACTCGAAGTGTACAAACTGCTGTTCTGAGCTCCGGACTGACGACAGTAAACATCCGCTGTGTTCATATTTTAACTGTTCGGAGTCCGACGGCAGATAAATCCAGCAGCATTATCACACATTCATCAACGCACCGTTTTCTGCTCTGTTCATCGACACTACTGAAGCACTTCGTCACTCTGAATCAGACCGAGCTGACACACACACACACACACACACACACACACACACACACACACACACACACAGAGGCAGGCTGTATTGATCTGGAGGTGGGAGCCATAAAATGGGAGGTGATGGATCGGTGCGGTGGGCGGCTCGGCCTTGTCGCCGGTGATTTTCATGCCAGGAGATTTGAGCCGATCGATAAGAGGGACGGACGCTTTCTGAATATTCATCGAGCGCGTCACACCTGTAAAAACATCCAGCAGCAGAGAGGTGTGTCCTCTCATAACAGATCCATCAGGCTGTCATGGTGGACAGTTTACCTCTAACCACAGAGTTCATCCTCGATCTCTGAGAGGTCTGTCGTCGTTTGACTGATGGATGTGAAACACACTTGTCCCTGCAGGGTTTGACTGACACAGTGTGTGAAACATTCATGAAACAAGACAGAGTAGAGAGTTTATCCAACACAATCAACAGAATAAATGTTAAAAATGTGTGTTTTCTGCAAAGTGAAATGTTGAAATATTACATTTTTGTCGCCACAAGCTGGTAATGTACCGACATCTTGTCAAAAACATTCAGTTTTGTTGTCACTAACAGCTGGAAATGTCCTGAAGTCTTGTCACAAATAGTCGGATTCGTTGCCACAGACATGGCAGGAAAATGTCCCACACATCTCATCAAAAACAATCAGGTTTTTAATTTATAACATCCAGTTTGTTGCCACAGATGTAGCTGGGAAATGTCCTGACTTCTTGTCAAAAATATCAGATGTTGTTACCACTAACGCGGCTGGAAAATTTCCCAACATCTCTTCAAAAATATCTGGTTTTGCTGCCTGAAACAGAACTGGAAATGTTCCAGTGTCTTGCCAAAATATTGGCTGTTTTTACCTGAAACAAAGCTGGAAAATGTCTTAGTGTCTCGTCAAAGATATCTGGGTTTGTTGCCACAAACAATGTTGAATGTTCTGACATCTCATCAGAAATATTGGGTCTTGTCATCGCAGAGAAGGCTGAAAATGTCCCCACGTCTCATCAAAGATATCAGCTTTCATTACCTGAAACTCAGCTTGACATTGTCTCAGCATCTTGTCAAAAACATCTGGTTTTGTCGTCACAAACACGGCTGGAAATTTCCCAAATGTCTGGCCAAAAATATCAGCTTTTATTACCTGAAACTCAGCTTGACATTGTCTCAAAATCCTGTCCAAAACATCTGGTTTGTTGCTACAAACACAGAGGTTGTGTTTTCCGTTTTAAATCAAGTCTCCATCCACTTCAGTTGTTTAGCAGAATGCTGAAACGCTGTTTCACTGTGAAGCTCCAGAACTGTTTTGTGGAAACTGACTCTCCATCAGCAGGAGAGCGAAGAGATAATGACTGAATTTACCTTTTTTCTTTTTTGGGTGAACTGTTTCTTTAAGTTGTTTCTTATAGCTTTTGGCCCAGATGTTGTGCAGCTCGTTAAACAGTCACTCTGAGGCGTCTTCTTGATGAATTAAAGGTCCAATAAACAAACGAAGCAGGTGTGAAGCTGCAGGAGGATGAACTGCAGTCACAGAGCTGAGATTAAGAGTTAAAATTAGATTATTAGCAGATTAATCCATTTGTCAAGGACAGAAAATCAATTGGCACAAATGTCGATGATTATTGTGACTTTTTCAGGTAGAAATATAAAATACATGATCAGAAACTGAACATGTTTGGGTGCGTCATGGTTTGTGTGATGAAGGCGTCATTTTGGGCTCAAGAGACTTGTTGGTGTTTTCTCACATCTGGATGATTATTCGATCAATCAATTTAAAAATACGACAGTAAAATGAATAGTGGGTGGCGGCAGCTTTCTGCGTGGCTCCTCGGTTTTGTCCGGTCACCGTGATGACGCACGAGAGAGAGAGAGAGAGAGAGAGAGAGAGAGAGAGAGAGAGAGAGAGAGAGAGAGAGAGAGAGAGAGAGAGAGAGAGAGAGAGAGAGAGAGAGAGAGAGAGGAGCGTCTCCTCGGTGCGTCCTGCTCTCTCTCAGTCTTCACTCTTCTGTCGGCGCGGCTGGATGTTTGTCGGATGTGAAGCTGAAGTAGATGGAAGATATCGATCATTTCTCCTCCGGACCACCTGTCACTTCTCCCTCTGAGGACAAACTAGCACCAAGAGGAGAGAAGACGCGCGTAATTCCTCTGTGCGTCTTCCCCGCGCCATGCCTCCTCTCCTCCACCTGCACCTCCTCCACCTCCTCCGTCTTGGATGAACTTTCTCGCCGCCTGCGGGGACGCGGCCGCTCGCACTGACATCATCATGAAGACGACACGGAAATGTCGCGCGCTGCTGTCCGTGGGTCTGAACCTGGTGGCCCTGTTCTTCTCCACCACCGCCTTCATCACCACGTACTGGTGCGAGGGCACCCAGCGCGTCCCCAAGCCCAACTGCAGCAAGCAGCGGCGCCACAACTGCATCGACTACGGCGTGAACGAGACGGACCAGAACAAGGTGCACTACAGCTGGGAGACCGGGGACGACCGCTTCCTCTTCCGCTACTTCCACACCGGCATCTGGTACTCCTGCGAGGAGAACATCCACGAGGCAGGTGGGCACATCAGTCCGGGGGTTACTTACCTCAGATACCCAACTGATCCGTCAGTTGTTCCATAAAACACGAGCTTAAGAGGATAAAACTGTTTCCCTGGCGCGTTTCGGAACCAGATCTGGCTCTAAACATGAGTGTGATGTGTGATTTGCTTTGAATGTTGTTGATTTTGTCCCCAGAAGTTTGACGTTTGTCTCCAGAAAATAAAGCTAACAGGTCTTTACGCACGCGCAAAAGACAGATGTTTGTGCGTAAAAGCGATAAACGATCGTGATTTTTGTTTCAGCGCCTCTATTCCACGTAATCAGACTCTTTAACAGATGCACTGAAGTGTGCTTGGAGTAAATGACTTGTGAGATGTGAACAGACAATAAATGGAAATCACAGTCAGAGGGATGGAAACTGATGGCTTTTTCTTTGGTTGATTGGTTAATTGACAATAAATTGCTATTTTGATTTTGTTTAAGCAAAAACTACCAAACACTCTTCAGTTCCAGCTGCTCAGATATGAGGATTCACTGTTTTTGTGTGGTGATTTTTTGTTTTTTGGATTGTTAGTGTGTCATCTTTGACTTTGGGAAACCTTGACGGGCAGTTTCTCACATTTTACAGACAATAAATGCATCAAAAGATCAAGTTAATCCATTTTAGATCAAACTGTAAATCACATGTTTGTGAGCTGCAGCCCAGCTCGTCTCTAAATGTCATCCTGTCTCTCTTTACCTTCTGACTTCCTGTCTGAGGCTCTCTGGTTCCTCTGAAGATGTCACATATTGATTTGTTTCCAAGAAAAAGGCTCTGTGAGTAATAGTGCTGTTGTTTGGGGACTATATTCAGCAGCAGATTAATCCACATTTGGTGCTCCGTGGCTTAAAAAGTGCAAAAAAAACACATCTGTGACGCTGCGTCCACTGTAGTGCTGTAAGTGTTTCTGTTTTTTTGTCCAACTGAGAGGATGAAGAAGAGCAGAAAGTGTGTGTGTCTGTGTGTGAGAGTAAATAAACAGCTTAGTGAGGCAGACGGACATCAGGGCTGAGTGTGTTGTGACCAGTTGTTGGTCTTGAAGACTCGAGTCTCTGTACATTTTACCACATTTCATCACAACTTCCTGCTTAAGAGGCAAAT
This sequence comes from Lagodon rhomboides, assembly GCA_039737535.1. Lineage (NCBI taxonomy): Eukaryota > Metazoa > Chordata > Actinopteri > Spariformes > Sparidae > Lagodon > Lagodon rhomboides. Next base: position 2,009,485 of record CM077802.1, read on the forward strand.
CAGAAAGAGTTCACAGCTGTGGGATGACGTCCACGTGGTCCTCAGGTCTTTAAACATGTGTTGCTGTCTGATGGCGAGTGTGTTTTTGGACGAGGCAGCCCTGAGAGTCACCAACACACCAACCAAACCAACCAATCGTCAACCAGCTGCAACTGACGCTGTTTTTTTATTTTATTGGTGTTGATATAGTTTGTAGTCCTAAAACCCAGAAATCAGTTTGCATTCCGGTTCCCTCATCTCAAAGTCTGTGAGGTTTTTAAACTAGTTTTCAGGTGTGTGTTTACATCGTTACATCACTCAATTAGAGCTGCAACGATTAGTTGATCAGAAGAAAATCAGTCGCCAGCTATTTTTAATACTCGATTCATACTTTCAGTCATTCTTTCTGTCAAAAATGTGAAACATTGTCTGGTTCCAGCTTCTCAAATGTGAGGATTTTCTGCTTTTCTGACAGTAAATGAAGAGTGTTTGAGTTTTGGGTTGTTGATTGGACAGTTTTATGTCCCACTGTGAACATGCATGAAGGTTGAACCCTGTTGATTTTACCTCCGTGACCTGTAGCTTTAGCCTCAAGACAAACTTTGTAGCTTCATCTGACAGAAATGTTTGTCCAAAGCGACTTAATAATAAGTTCTGATGCCAGTTTGCTCCAGTGCTTGTGTGCTGGAATCAGCCAGAATAGCTGAAAACACCTGTGAGAGAAAGCAGAGGCTTTAAGGAAAATCATGGTTCTGGTGTGTTTAGTTCTCTCTCTCTCTCTCTCTCTGCTGGTGTGTTTCGTGTCTCTCTCTGCTGGTGTGTTTCATTCTCTCTCTGCTGGTGTGTTTCGTTCTCTCTCTGTCTGCTGGTGTGTTTCGTTCTCTCTCTCTCTCTCTCTGTCTGTTGGTGTGTTTCGTTCTCTCTCTCTCTCTCTCTGTCTGCTGGTGTGTTTCGTTGTCTCTCTCTCTCTGCTGGTGTGTTTTATTCTCTCTCTCTCTCTCTGTCTGCTGGTGTGTTTTGTTCTCTCTCTCTCGGTCTGCTGGTGTGTTTCGTCCTCTCTCCTGGTGTGTTTCATTCTCTCTCTGCTGGTGTGTTTCGTTCTCTCTCTCTCTCTCTCTCTCTCTCTGTCTCTCTCTGCTGCTGTGTTTCGTCCTCTCTCTGCTGGTGTGTTTCGTTTCTCTCTCTCTCTCTCTCTCTCTCTCTGCTGGTGTGTTTCATCCCCTCTCTCTCTGCTGGTGTGTTTCGTCCTCTCTCTGCTGGTGTGTTTCGTTCTCTCTCTCTCTCTCTCTGCTCTGCTGGTGTGTTTGTTCTCTCTCTCTCTGCTGGTGTGTTTCGTTCTCTCTCTCTCTCTGCTGCTGTGTTTCGTCCTCTCTCTGCTGGTGTGTTTCGTTCTCTCTCTCTCTCTCTGCTGTGTCTCTCTCTCTCTCTCTCTCTCTCTGCTGGTGTGTTTCGTCCTCTCTCTCTCTCTCTGCTGGTGTGTTTCGTCCTCTCTCTGCTGGTGTGTTTCGTTCTCTCTCTCTCTCTCTCTGCTGGTGTGTTTCGTTCTCTCTCTCTCTCTGCTGGTGTGTTTCGTTCTCTCTCTCTCTCTCTCTGCTGGTGTGTTTCGTCCTCTCTCTGCTGGTGTGTTTCGTTCTCTCTCTCTCTCTGCTGGTGTGTTTTGTTCTCTCTCTCTCTCTCTGCTGGTGTGTTTCATTCTCTCTCTCTCTCTCTGCTGGTGTGTTTCATCCTCTCTCTGCTGGTGTGTTTCGTCCTCTCTCTGCTGGTGTGTTTCGTTCTCTCTCTCTCTCTCTCTCTGCTGGTGTGTTTCGTCCTCTCTCTGCTGGTGTGTTTCGTTCTCTCTCTCTCTCTGTCTGCTGGTGTGTTTCGTCCTCTCTCTGCTGGTGTGTGATGAACTCTACAGGAAGCCCACCAGCAGAAAATATGGTGGGTTTCCTGCTCGGCCGCATGTTTTATTCAGCTGCTTGCCGACTTCTGGAACAAATTCAGAATGTTTGATGGTGGTTGTCTGGGCCGCTGTGAAGCAAGTATAAATAGTTTAATGTTATTATTTTAAATGATACAGTACTCCCAGCTCATGACTGTTAACCTCGACACGCACCCTGGAAGTCATGATTTATGGCACGAGTCTGAGTCAGAGCGTCTGTTTTTACATCCAGGCTGTGATGAAAAAGACTTCATGGAGAAGAGGTGAAGAGAAAAGACAAGAATGTGTTTTAGATGATGATATTTATTTAACTGGCAGATTTTCAGTATGTAACTACGTACGTAGGCTCTGAGGGACGTCTTGTTTTCTTTCATACACTGCAGCACAAGTTAATTAAGAGCTGCTTGTTTACGTCCTTTAACCTGGATTCTTCTAGACCACCACAAATGATCTGTGGTTTGCTGGACAGTGTGTTGTAGTCGAGACCATCTAAACCAAGACAGAGTCAAGACCAGGACCAGAGTGTATCGGGACAGAGACGAGATCAAGACTTTGAGGGGTTGAAAACGAGTCAAGACCAGGACCAAGGCAGGGCGAGACAGAGTCAAGACCAGGACCAAGGCAGGGCGAGACAGAATCAAGACCAGGACCAAGGCAGGGCGAGACAGAGTCACGACAAAGACCAACATAGGGCGAGACAGAGTCAAGACCAGGACCAAGGCAGGGCGAGATTGAGTCAAGACCAAGACCAGAGTGTATCGGGACAGAGACTAGATCAAGACTTTGAGGGGTTGAGAACGAGTCAAGACCAGGACCAAGGCAGGACGAGACCGAGTCCTCAGAGGTTAAAGTGTGATTTCTGACCAGTAGCAGTAGTTACAGGTGAAGGTGGGAGAGTTTTCTCAGAGTTTCAGAGCTCAGTCTGAACTTATTCCCGTCTCTGCTCGCTCTCGGTGTCCCGGTGTTATTGAAGCCTGGTCGGGCTGATTTATGTCGTACAACTTTACTGCGTCTATTCATCAGTCTCAGCGCTGCTCCTGCTGCTGCGAGGACGGCTCCAGATTTGTCTCCTTTAGGGAGTTTAAAAAGGATGATTAAACAAGCCGAGCAGAAAAGTCTGATTCTGTCCGTCTCACGTCCTCACTGACCTTTTTTTAATTATACGTAGCTTGATTGTGATTTTTTTTATCACTCCGCGACCGGACCACCTGGACAATTAGAGGTTAAATGAAAAGAACATGGTCATGCTGTCATGATCACTTGAGTGAGGCTTACTAACTTCATTACATCATACAATCTGGCACCACTGGAGAACAGACTCGTAAGCAGCTCAGCTGATACTGTTTTAACTGCAGTAATAAGAACAGGGTCCAAGAAAAGGTTTTAGTCTGCAGAAAGTTCACTTTTACATCAAACTCAACGCTCTCTGTCACTGAATGCACCTTTCAGCAGACTCTCGTTACTGTAAAACATCTCATGTGTTCGCTGTAACTGATGTTTGACTGGCAATTAAATTAAAACAACTGGAATACTGTCAACCGTACTGTGTGCATAGATACCCATGACTATCTAAGCCAACGTGACACACAGACCCCTTTAAAGGGTTATTCCGGTGTAAGTTTAATCCATGGTCTAACACACCGTGACACCGAGTAAGACTCCCCCTCGAGAGGTCAAGTTAGCTGACCGCTAGCTTAGCTAGTTTTAGCAACCTCAGAAAACACAGCACAACTCACCCTCTCCTCCAGCAGCCTGCCTGTGTGGGGAAGCCCTGACGAGTCGATTACCGAGTGCAGTAGATTTCTGCAGCTCAAGGATGAAAATGTCTGATTATTACTCCATTACTTCCGTTCTTTTCCCTGTCAGCTCTCGATAATAAGAACTGAGCGTTCCATGGAGCAATAATCAGACATTTTCATCCTTGAGCTGCAGAAATCTACTGCACTCGGTAATCGACTCGTCAGGGCTTCCCCACACAGGCAGGCTGCTGGAGGAGAGGGTGAGCTGTGCTGTGTTTTTAATACAAATCCAGCAAAGCTAGCAGATGTTTGATGCTTCGTACTGTGTGCTGGGACTGTACATGTACTGTTGCTGAAGTTTGCTGCTGTTCTCACCATTAATTGTGGCTTATTGATGGCGGTTTCTAGTTGGAGACATAAGCTGCAGTGTGTTGTTATCGTGCGGTCTTTTCTGAGGTTGCTAAAACTAGCTAAGCTAGCGGTCAGCTAACTTGACCTCTCGAGGGGGAGTCTTACTCGGTATTTTTTTTATCCCACTTTGGTTTTGTACAGATTTAACAAACAGGATACATGTGAATCAGCGAGCTTTTTCCACACTTCTTAGAGCACAACCTCTGAAAGTTTGTCCTCGAGTGATGTCACCTGAGTCAGCTGAGTCGGTTGGGTCTTAAAAATCTGTTGGTGTGAAGTCAGAAAGAAGAGAGTTTACCAGACGTCTGAAGTTGCTCCTCATCTCTGCTGCAGGACACATTAGCTGCTGCTGCTAGCATCACCTGACTCTTAGGCGACTGAGCTGCATTGTGGGTAATGTAGGCGCCAGGTTTTGACAAGAAGGAAGAAAGCATGGAATAAAAAATTGTTCTGCTGCGTAACATTTGAACTTCTTTTTAATCATCAAGAGCCTGATAATGATTTTAAAAACCTGTAAATGCATCAAGTCTGTTTGTTTGCATGTGAACGAATCACCTTTTCTTCTTCTCCTCCTTCACGTTAGCTCTTCTCCGTCAGGTCTGAATAATGCAGACGGGGCAGAGTCACAACTGTAGAAGTGAGGCCACGTTCGCTGTAGTCTCACGAAACCCATTCATACTCATTACAGCTGCAATTAGCCCCGAATGACATCGGATCAGTGATTAAACAGACTGCAGAGCTGCTGGCTGCAGGGCGAGGGAGTAATGAATGAGGGGTGTGAAAGTGAGAGGCGGGACTACGAACTAAAAATACATGAAGAAGAAATCTGAAACCACCTGAAGCCTCTTCAAATCTCCTCCATCACATCCAGACGGACTGGGAGTGTGATAACTCAGATTTTTTCTGGGTTAATTGACATTTTCGAGGACCGTTGTCTTCCATGTGTGACGGGGAGGCGTCGGAATACTGATTGTGCTGTTAGTTAATGCCGTCGTCGGGTCACAGACAAGCCCGCTCGCTCTTTAATTACATTTTAGATTCAGGTCCTAATCAGACGCCGCGCCGCTCACCTTTGGGCTGTGGCAGGTTTTTCGCTGCAGCTCACCAAGTCACGAACAGGTTCATCAGTTTCCTCGGCACTCTCTCTACACTTCCCTCGAGTTTTAACTTTGGAAAACATGAATTCTAACAACCTCGGATGAGCTTCTGGGCCGTGTTCGTCAAATATCAGGACTCGTTTTTCCACAGCGAAGGCACATTTTAGCTTAGATAACGTTGAACCTGTTTAGACGCAGGATTCTGAGGATTTTGAGGCAGCAGATGGTTAAAGGTGGGCTGCTCAGACAAACAGGTGGGCAGGTGACAGACAAAAGGACAACAAACAGGAGCTGAAAGCTCGACTCGGAGGTTGACGAGGGGATAACGGACAGCAGGGCAGGAGGGTCAGGTCGTCTTGCTGAGGGAAACCAGAGGGCACCTGTGACATGACAGGTGGTGTGTTTCAGTAATCGTCCGACGTGTCCTCCATCACTTCACCTTGGCAGCATACAAAGTGGCCTCAGAGGATTTAAGATGGAGCACGGAGCAGTACATCCAGCTTGGTAGAGTGTAAACCCACCGTGACGTCACCCACTAAAGATTGAAATGTACTCAGAGTCTCACAGTCGTAAGTAGTCAAAGGGGGATGAGGTGGAGCAGCTGACTGGGTGGTGCAGGGACAATAATCTGGTCCTTAACACCACCAAGACGAAGGAGCTGATCGTGGACTTGCGGAGGAAGAAAACGGAAAGCATCAGCGGGGATTATGTGGAGAGGGTCTCCGACTGCAGGTTCCTGGGCATCCAGATTGAGGAGGACCTTCGAACACCTCAGTGTCTATCAGGAAGGCACAGCAGAGACTTTACTTCCTGAGACTCCTCAGAAAGAACCAAAAACTGCCTGTGTCATTGTATCGCTGCTCGATAGAGAGTGTGTTGACATACTGCATGTGTGTGTGGTGTGCCAGCTGATGCCAGAGGTCATCAACACCGCCAAGAAGATCACAGGCTGCTCGCTCCCCTCCCGAGATGAACTGTACAGTGCAAGGTGCCTTTAAAAAAGCTCATAACATCCTCAGGGACCCGTCACACTATCTATCTATCTATAGCTAACTGAAGCTCACGTCATATTAATATAACTCAAAGACTATTAAAGTTAAAGGTAGAATCAGCAGGATTTGTCCCAGCTGTTCCTGAACGCACCACAAAGACAGCTGATTGTTGAGTCTCATTCCCAGGACGTCACATAGACACATGTTGGGTTGTAAAGCGTCCCGAGCAGCAACAAAGAGAGAAAATCAGAAACTCTCTGCAGATACGAGACACTAACACGCCTTTTCTCCACATTCCAGCCTCCCTCTCTGTCTGTTCACGGCTTCTTACGTCTTTTACGTCTTTGTCTCGTCTGTCTGCGTCTGAAATCAGTCTTGTGATGTTGGGAAATAACAATAATCCATAATTCCCCTCAAATGCATCAAACTATGCAGATGTAGAGAGGAGAAGTCAGTCAGTTGTAGTTCTCATCTTGTTCTCAAGTTTCAGTTTGAGTCTATTTCAGCCTCTGAAACTTCAATTACCTTCAGTATCCAGGAGACAAACAGTGTCTTCATCTCCTGTTCGCTGTGTGTGTGTGTGTGTGTGTGTGTGTGTGTGTGTGTGTGTGTGTGTGTGTGTGTGTGTGTGTGTGTTCAGGCTGGTTATGGATGGTCCTGCCTGCTGCCTGCGACACTGCAGCGGCTGAGTTATGGCTCATGTTGTGGCCGCTGATCTGTGACCTGCAGGGTCCCGCCGAGCTCTGATCAACTCTCTGCAGCCCGAGTGCCAGAAAACACGCAATAAAAAAAGGCCAAGATGATTCTGCACTATTTAAAATACTCCTTACACGAACACTGCACCAGAACCAGAAGTGTCTTGATCAGTTTTGGGCACTTTTATTCTCAAAACGATGTGACGCTCCAAAATAAATTGTTAATACAGCGATTCGCTGAGTCACTGGACGTCCTGCAGGAACATTTTTACACCCTCGTCCTAAACTTCTCTCTGAGGTTTGAGGTCTCTCTATTATCGGGACAAACCTGTCGTAAAACGCTTGTTTAAACTTGATGAACACCAGCTGTGATCTCTGAGGAGGTGAGATTTCATCCTTGACGTGATCGACGTCTCTGCTCATTTGCAAAAATGTTATAGAGCTTCACACCGCAGAGCGTCGAGTGCCGGAAATCAGCTGACGACAGCATAACAAATTAAAACATGTAGATAAAGACGTGTCAGCAGCTGGTTTGTTACCTTCAACAAGCCTTCAAACGTCTCTCGATCTGAGCAGGCGACAAAACGACAAAAACATTACAGCATCTTTGCCGACGTTGACAAGACGTCCAGTGGAGAACCAGAATTAACTTTTTTTGACGTCTTTTCAATGTCCACTATCGACGTCCAAGTGACGTCCTAACAGGGTTCAAAAATTGAAAGTTTGAAGTTTTTATGACGGACAAATTTTACTCCGTACCGACTCTGTTGGTAGCTGCTGCTCTGAGGAAAACGCTAAACGATGCATTAGTCTTTGCACCGTTTTGCAGCAATAATGACACCACTTGGGTGAAAGTTGTCAGTTGTCTTTCAATGCAGGACTTTTACTTGTAAGAGAACATGTTTATATTGCAGGGTTTCCACTTTTACTGTAGCAGAAGACCTGAATTCTTCCTCAGGAGTGAACCATCAGCAGGTGACATTCAGGAGTCGCTGCCTCGGTGTCACTGTTTGCCAGCTGGACGCGTTATTATCTCGTATTATCGCTTCGACACTAACGCTCGTTTTCTCCTTTTTTTTCTCCTCCCTGTGCATTAATCCATCCTTTCATCCTTTCCTTCTTCTCATTAATCACCTCCTCCTCTCCGCCTCCTTCCTCCCGTCTCACTCCCCCTCTCTACTTCATTCCCAGCTCATTTCACCTTGCTTTCTCCACCTCTTTTTTCCTCTTTACATCCCTCTCCACCTCCCCCCACCTTCACCTCCCCCTCCTCCTCTCCCCCCCTCTCTCAGGTGAGAAGTGTCGGAGCTTCATTGATCTCGCCCCGGCGTCGGAGAGAGGTGAGTAATGACCGTCATTAGGCTTCGCCGCCACTCCCCGCCTCTGCCCACCTGTTCGTCAGGCCCAAGGAAGCCAGAGGAACACACAGAAAAACACAAACCCACGAACACACATCTCTTTTCCGGAGTTCTCAGAAGCTTATTTTCATCTTTTTTTTTTTTTTTGATAGCATCCAGACACATTTCCCTGCAGAGAAGAGAATCTGATTGTTTGTTTGATTCTGGGATTAGAAACAATGATTGAAAAAGCCCCAAAAAAACAAAAACCCAGAGAGAAGCAGGTGAATGTGAAAGTAGACCAGTAGGCGGGAGTTAACCCGACATGGGGAGGAGGAGGGGAGAAAAGGCAGATGTCCAGATGACTCCTGGACCGCTCAGTAAGAAAGACGTAATGTGATCTGACAGGGAACAGGTGGAAATGTGCAGTACGGTACAGAAGTGTGTGGGGTAATTAGTGAAGAGGCTGGGCGGGGCGGCGAGGTGATCGGGGAGCAGCTACAGCAGGTCAGGAGGGAGTGACGGGGTCGCAAGTCTGCAGGAAGATGAAGAGGCTCGGGGAAAGAAAATGACAAGAACCAGGCTGATAATGTGACATCAGGCCTCAGACTGTGATCAGCCTCGTCAGCAGAATGAAATGATTTCATGTCATGTTCCTGCAAACAACAGATACGCTCAAAAGTGTACGTGTTGTACGTAAATCAACACGTCTACGTCATGTCGGGAGGTGGAGAGGATGTGGTCGGCCGCCCAGAGACCCCACAGGGTTCAACATTTGTAAAGGTGCAAACAGGCGGAGTGTTTTTAACAAGATGTCAGGATATTTCAACAAAACGGGTCATTTTGATGAGACGTGAACAGGGACTTCTTCTCTGAGTGAATAGATATTTAAGACAATGTGCACATCAGATGAGAAACGTAGGAAACCCCCCTGATGGAGCCTCGACGCTGACGGTGCTGATGCGATTAAGTTGACGGCTGGAGATCAGGATGTGATGAGGTGGACTCTGGCGGGCTGGACCTGGTCACTGGATATGATGAACTGGAGGTGAACGGGGTGAAGGAGGAAACAAATTTAAAGTTGGCCTGCAACGACATGATTGGTTGGTTGATTTAAAATCAGATTGGTTTAACCGAAGGAGCGAACACACATAGTCAGCTGATTGATAAGTGGAGAGTTTTTTGTGCCTTAATCTAACCAGATCATAAGCAAAGTGTCGTCACAACACAATATCTGTGGTTTGCAGAAACAAACATTCCCAGTCAGCATTTTTTCTGGGTTGTTCCTGGAGCTGTTTGCAGTCCGAACGTGATCTCACACAGCTTCTCTGCAGGTTTAAGCTGAATGGTTTCTGTAGGCAGGAGTGCTTTGCATGCTGGGATGCACACGAGCAAAATGAATTGTTGTTAGCTGAGGTCTGAGCTGGACGAGCAAGAAGTTTCCTGCCTGATCACCGGACGGACAGGAGCCTCTTCACAACCTTCCTCCTGTGTTTTCTCTCCAACATGTGAGACGAGTCAGCAACGATAAGTGTTGAAAGTGTTGACAGCAGAGAGGTTGAGTGAGAAGTTCAAATCCAAAGCCTCCAAACAACAAACCAGTTTCTGTTTTATCTCCTGACTCCATCGTGATATCAGCCGCTCCTCGACGACGCTGCGAGCCGTTCATCTGAAGCATCCTGAGGCCTTCATTGTGATTATATTGATGGAGGAGGGAGCAGAAGCGAAGCGACACGTATTAATTGATATGAAACAAGCTCAGTTTTCTCCGGCGCGGTGTCACTTTTGATTTATGGAAGTCGGGGGGGGGAACCTGTAGCCGAACAGAAACGAGGATGATGCCAGAAAATTCACACGTAATTTTTCAGCAAAGTTTATAAACTTTTTTCGCAGGAAACTCTTCGTGTGTTTCCATCGACAGTTCGGAGAGAGATTAGCTTATCGGAGGAACGCAGCGCTTCTTTACGTCGCCGCTGTTTTTAAGCTGATTCATGTGTTACCTGCTCGGACTGATTGATTCCCTCTCAGGAGACCGCTGTCATCACTTTAATTCTCCAGGTCCTCGTCTTTCACTGCGACCTTTTGTCATCATTAATTTTTAAAAAATCAATTCATTACATATTCTCTTTAGTTGTCTTTTACTATGATCCCTCGTGAGAAGCAGACGGAATATATTTCCGTCTCTCAGGTGCTGGATGATAAGAGAACATCTCCTCCAGATTACTGAGAGCGTCTGAGAGCACATGGTGTTTGTGTGCGGCGCCTCATGAAAGGAATATCTGAGCGTCCAGAAGAAAGGGAATATTCTGCTGCATGTGGGCGTTGCCTCCAATTCTTGCGCTTCATGCAGAGCAGGTAGTTAATAATGAAACTTCTCTGATGGTTTCATCTGTTAATGCCATCTGGAGGAAGAGCAGGAGCGTTCGCGGGGAGCGGCGGTGGATGATATGATGCATCGAGCGAGGCGACCTTGCTCCTCACACAAGGAGACGATATGTTAATCTGCCTTCCTTTGAGCTCGACATGCTCGCTGCTGTGTTTTATAACACACAGCTGCTCCTCCGTCGGATCCAAGCTCGTCCTTAATGAAAACAAAAAAAGGAAAAAGTCTAATTTAATTACAAGGAAACACTTGGAGTGTCGGGGTCACAGCCGGGATCTTCGGATCAGGACCACCTGAGAAACGCACCAGCAGAACGTAACTGTTTTCACTCCCAGCGACAGGAAGTGACTCTGACGGACAAAACTAACAGTTTTATTGTGATTTATCTAGTTTTTTTGCAGAGATTTGAAACCTGCATTAACTGGATGCACTCCAACAAACTCTATATACGTTAAAGCTGTTATAGTTCATGTTTGAGTTCACCTGATCAGAACCAGACTCAGCCCTGAAGGTCCAGCCCGGTTCTGTCCTGTGAAAGCTGCACTGTGGAGCATGAAGCCAAAAACCTTTATGTCTGGGGATAAAATCACCTGGACTTCCACCGCTTTAGCCCTCTGCTCACTTGAATGGGGATAAAATAATTCAGTTTTGTGGCTCTGCTAACTTTTCATTTGACCAAGTGGGTCAAATTCTGATCGCTCGAAATTATATATCCACCGTTTTACAGACGCTCGTAATGTTTATCTGCTGAGGTGGATCACACTGTTAGACTGTTAGAGTTTGATCGTTGAAAGGACTTTGTACTGTAGATAAAAAGGGACTCAAGATTTATCTTACTGCTTGTAGATGATGATGAAAACGTTAACGGTAACATAACTTAAAGGGAAGTTTAATCCATGGTCTAACACACCTTGACACCGAGTAAGACTCCCCCTCGAGAGGTCAAGTTAGCTGACCACTAGCTTAGCTAGTTTTAGCAACCTCAGAAAAGACCACACGATAACAACACACTGCAGCTTATGTCTCCAACTAGAAACCGCCATCAAAAAGCCACAATTAATGGTGAGAACAGCAGCAAACTTCAGCAACAGTACATGTACAGTCCCAGCACACAGTACGAAGCATCAAACATCTGCTAGCTTTGCTGGATTTGTATTGAAAACACAGCACAACTCACCCTCTCCTCCAGCAGCCTGCCTGTGTGGGGAAGCCCTGACGAGTCGATTACCGAGTGCAGTAGATTTCTGCAGCTCAATGATGAAAATGTCTGATTATTACTCCATGGATGCTTCCGTTCTTTTCCCTGTCAGCTCTCAGAGAATAAGAACTGAGCGTTCCATGGAGTAATAATCAGACATTTTCATCCTTGAGCTGCAGAAATCTACTGCACTCGGTAATCGACTCGTCAGGGCTTCCCCACACAGGCAGGCTGCTGGAGGAGAGGGTGAGTTGTGCTGTGTTTTTAATACAAATCCAGCAAAGCTAGCAGATGTTTGATGCTTCGTACTGTGTGCTGGGACTGTACATGTACTGTTGCTGAAGTTTGCTGCTGTTCTCACCATTAATTGTGGCTTTTTGATGGCGGTTTCTAGTTGGAGACATAAGCTGCAGTGTATTGTTGTCGTGCGGTCTTTTCTGAGGTTGCTAAAACTAGCTAAGCTAGCGGTCAGCAAACTTGACCTCTCGAGGGGGAGTCTTACTCGGTGTCACGGTGTGTTAGACCATGGATTAAACTTACACCGGAATATCCCTTTAAGAATCAATCAATCTCGACTCTTGCTCAGATGTGGACCCTGATCAGCCTTCGACCTGGACGTCAGCATTAGATTTGATGATCTTGCTAAGCGTTGGACCACTGACCAGGCTGCTGTCTTCCACATGACGGGAGCAAGAAGACTAAAAGACCTGATCAAATATCTTGTTCCAGATTTGAACCCAGGACCCCTGAGAGCCACACGACCGTCTCGTTTGACTGCTCCGACTGTCACGACGCCTCAGATCTGAGTTTTAATGAAGCCTCACAGTCGCTGTGATTCCTCCGACCGCACGCTCCGGTTCCTCGTTAGCTGCGGCTTTAATTTACAAACCGGTCGATGGAAACCGAATTCAGAGGGTATGAGACGCCTGCGAGGGGAAACTCACGACGCAACAGTATTGACCAGAATAATGTTCTCCCCTGTTATTGTCTTATTGAATATGTATCAGCAGACGGAGACTTCATTAAACCGGAGACGGTAAATAAAACAGTTTGAGAGTCTCAACCAGCGGCTCTGATAACAGGAAGGAAAGAGCTCATCGGACCGAGACTCATCTCAAATAATTACATCTTTAATTACTCGCTGTGTGTCTGTGTGTGTGTGTGTGTGTGTGTGTGTGTGTGTGTGTGTGTGTGTTCATGTGTGTGTCAGTGGTGCGTGATGCCGACACTTTCTGCCTGTTCTACATTTTTGAACCCGTCTCTCAGGGTTTCAAAAACACGACGACGACGACGCAGATTTAATAAGATTTAGACCCACGGGGAGCCTCAGTGACAGGATTATTGATCGTTTGATTTAGTGCTGCTTTTATGACTTTTAAAAAAAAAGAACCAGAGGAGAACTTTGATACACTGAAGTCGGGCCGTAACTAATGATTTACATCAGTGCTCCTTCAATTCAATTAAAGGATTTTCTTTAAAGAAGTTTCTGAAAAGTTAAGAGCTCGTCACAAGTTTTCTGAGAACTAAAACAAATGTTGGGATTAAAATAAACAGTCAAATGAAATAAAAGAGAAGTAGATAGATGAATTATCAGTCGACTTATTAAAAATTGTGTTAACGTCAAAATAAATAATAGAGATGTGTGATTAACCATCGTTGAATTCTATTTTTAGGGGATTTTTTCCTTTTAGTTCACCAACATGTCTACCAGGAGAAAATAAACACAGAGTTCGTCACTGTACATTTTTCGTTTTCTATTTTTTAGTCAGCTATCTAATGATGTAGATCCGACCTCTTCTCGTCGGAGCTTTTAACCATCTTTGCACCAGAGGTTGTGTCTTCTGTCTCTGTTCTCTCGTCTAAACCCGACGTGTCGGATCGTTTGTTTCACAGAACCGTCGTTAAGATTCAGCAGCAATTTTCAGCAGGAAATCTGTGATAAGCTGGATCGACAGGCGGTGAACTGAAGCACCTCGTTAAAAGTCAAACAAGAGTCAAACAATCCGAAGACTCTGAAAACCTAATGAGCACAAATATCACCTGTGTGTTTTATCCGCTGTGAACCTGTCGCCCTCGTCTCGTCTCACACAGAACAATAAAGGTGCTGACTGGAACCAAAAATGGTTCTTCGGAGTGATGTCATAGAGGAACCATTTTTAGTTCACAACAGAGAGGTTCTTTGAAGAACCATTCCTGCAAACGGTTCTTTAAATATGGTGCCTCAAAGAACCATCCAAAAATGGTTTGGAAAAACACAGGTATCTCGTTGCAACGTATATCAGACGAGATGGCAGATTAATATTTAACTCTTGAATAAAAAGACACCTAAATGAACAAAACACTATTATTAACCCGTTTGATGGGGTTTAAACTACGTTACGCTCATTACATAAAGTGCATAAAGTGGTACATAAACCAACGTTTTTTACTTTTTTGAAATCATCATCAATGTAACTGGACAATAAACAAGTAGATCAGGTCAAAGAACACATGAGATAGTCATAAATTCATGCTTGATATTTATTGTATTTATTTATCTGTTGGACATTTTTGTATTCATTTGTTTCCACAATCAGTCAGCCAACCAGCCCAAACAATCAGAGGTGTTTGGAGCTACAACGATCAGCTGATCAACAGAAAAAACTATTTTGATAATAGGACTTAATAATCGTCTGAGTCATTTTTAAAGCTCCACTGTGTCGTGTTTTAAGTAATTTATTACCTCAAATCAGCGTCTTCATTCATAAATAAGTCCTCATTGGTGTAAAATGATGTCTGCCAACAATCTCACTTCTCCTCCTGAGGGAAGAATCACTTCTCTGTATTTCCATAGGACGGGCGAGCTCTACGGAGGCTTCCATGTCCTTCCGCTCTATAAAAAACGATGAGCTGGTGAGAGGGACAAAAAGCTCTACGTGGTACAGATAAGGCTAAAGGCGTTTTCACTCAGAGCCAGCGTGACTGTGGAACGGAGAAGGAGCTTAGCCAGACGCGCTCGTCAGCTGCAGTTTGAAGTCTGTTTGAAATAACGTACCTCATCACCCGAAACTAAACTTGATGAAGTGCTGTTTGAAGACATGTTGTTGTCACAGCTTCTTGAATCTTGACACATCCCGCCTGCCGTAGTTCCAACAGGCTGCAACGCACGTTTGAAAACGCGAGGCGCTAGAGAGCAGTATTCGTTTGGATGCAGAATAACATTTAACCACTAGATGGGAGAAATAATTCCACAGTGTGTCTTTAATGTTATTTAGTAAAAGTTTCGGTGTCCGGCAGCAGAAAGGCTTCAGCTCTGTGTGAAACTGTTGAGGCGCTTTAAACTCCGTCCTTCATCGGCAGACGGACGCAGTGAAGAAACCGGATCATCGAGCTGATAAAGACCTGGAGGTTTCCATCAGGAGTTGGTGGAGTCTCGTTCTCAGATATAAAGATGGACGACGTGTCTCCACTTCCTCCCACTGTACAACAATGAAGATGAAACACCCCGAACACGAGTCTGGGCAGTATCATGGTTTTGGTTTCGTGTCTCTACTTCCTGCTCACCTGTGTTCCTCGTGTTCTGTTTGCCTTCTACCAGAACTGATTGATTATTAGACGTGTACTTTGGTTTGTGGACGACCTTTACTGCAGCCGTGTGGGCGACAGTCGTGAAGAACTTTTTTTTTTCTTATTTGGCTGCAAATTGGGAACAAACCTCTGGACGATCTGAGTCTCCGAGTTATCGCTGTGCTATTTTTCTTTTAATTGCATTTTTTGGCGCCATTATATTCTGTCACTGCGCACAATAAGGTTGCTTTGCCTCGAGAGAAGTGTGACACAAAATTAGCGATCGGTTTCGGCTGCTCGGGGATCCTGTAGCTCCCCCTGAACTCGCTGGTGTTCAAATTGAAAACTCAGCCCGGAGGTCGAGCTTCCAACTCATGCACATCGGCAGCGCGGCAGATAATCTTGTTTAATGGCGTGTTGTGAGCCTCGCCGATTCAAAAGGAGCTTCTGCCTTTTGACAAATCATAAAAATGTGGGGAGAGAAGAAGTTGTGGCGGTGAGAGCGGCTCCTGAGGGCAGCTCCAGTCGCAGGACGACTCGTCCTCTCTGCTTTAAAAATGTTCACATTTCAGAGAAGTGCAGCCGGTTGTAAAACTTCTTCATCATCCTGCATAATGTCTCTCTTCGCTCTGATGGGATTTCTTTCCCTCTCGGTGTTCAGCCTGACCAGAGGACACAATAAAGAGCCACTCGGCGCGTGTCAAACAAGCAGGTGGAGATATCAAACGCACCCTCCCCTGCTCCTGTGGGCCAATCAGAGGCAGATATTTCACCTTGTTTGCAGCTCTGAGTGTCACATCGCGCCTGCAGAGGAGATTCATGTGTCGTTTGTCTCGGTGGCCAGACGCTCGGACGAATGAGCGACGACAGAATAAATGGAGGCACAACTCAGCGTCCCCGCCTGCAGTTTGTGCCTGGAGGACAATAACACAACAGAAGTGGAAATCTAATATCCACATCCGTCTCTGCACATGAGAGGACCGGGAGTGAAGGTCAACGCTGACATTTTATTAGAGATAAAGCCACCTGGAAGGCAGGTTTACAGCAAGCGTCGCACGCTGAAGCAGGTCGACGTGCATTCAAACATAAAAGCACAACATTACTTTAAAATAATCTGAGAAATGAACAATCGTTAGTTGAAGATGAGCAGACTTACCAGGAAATACAGATGTTGAGTTGTGACATCAGCTGGACGTCCTTCCTGTGTCGTTTTCCATCGGCACATTTCCCGAACTGCTCCTTAATTTCTGCAGAAATCTCCCCAAAATCAAAGTCTTGTTGTGGAGGGAACCGGGCCGATGCTAACTTCAAGGTTAGCCTCGAAATCTGTCGTCGCTGCAGCTCTTCTCCTCTGGGTTTCCTTGGTGACGGTCCTGGGGATGTTTTGTGAAATGATTAAAGGATTCATGTTTCTGTTGATATTGTGTGTTGATGATAATATTGTTCTGGACTCTTCACGTTGTGTTGACACGCCGTTCAGCTGCTGTGCATCATAATTTGACAAAAAAACAGTCAAATGAGCGTCTTCGGTCTAAACTACGAGCCCTGTGACTCTGATCTCAGTCTAAAGCTGCTCGGCACAGACAGATTTAACCTCTTGGTTCTCCCTTTTTTTTTTCTTTTCTCGCTGAAAAAAACCTTCAGATGTTTGACAAGTCGTATCGCTGACCTCCAGAGTCCAGGAGCTCTTTCAACACAACTTTGTGCTTCTTCCTGTGAACTCGTGTCAGCGTGAACGATGTCCCACGAGTCATCGCTGCATTCAGTTTGATGTGTTTCTTCCTCCGCCACCAGTCTCAGTCTTTGTGTGTCACATCTTAATGACAACGCCGGCTCGAAGCCGACTCTTCCTCTCTGCCTCGCTCTCATTTGAGAACATGTTCGTTCTAAACTGAGCTGTAATGGTGAACACAGCTGTTAATTTACACTGCAGCTGTCCATGTTGTGATTCAGTTCATGCAAACCGTTTCAAGATAAAACCACATCCGGAAGGTGAAGTCAACAAACAAACAAACAAACAAACAGTATTCCAGCCATAAATGGTGACAAACTGTGATCATATATGCTTTTTCTGCTTTTGTCTGTCAAAAAAACTCACTATTTCACAGCAAAATGCCGTTTAACTGCAGCACAGAGTTTCCTGAAACGGCTGCCGACATCTCAACTATTGATCTGATCAGTTAGAAGCGTCTCCTCCTCCTCCTCCTCCTCTTCCTCCTCCTCCTCCTCCTCCTCCTTGTCCTCCTCCTCCTCCTCCTCCTCCTCCTCCTCCTCCTCCTCCTCGTCCTCCTCCTCCTCCTCCTCCTCCTCCTCCTTCTTGTCCTCCTCCTCCTCCTCCTCCTCGTCCTTATCCTCCTCCTCCTCCTCGTCCTCGTCCTCCTCCTCCTCCTCCTCCTCCTCCTCCTCCTCGTTCTTGTCCTCCTCCTCCTCCTCCTCGTCTCCTCCTCCTCCTCCTCGTCCTCCTCCTCCTCCTCGTCCTCCTCCTCCTCCTCGTCCTCCTCCTCCTCCTCGTCCTCCTCCTCCTCCTCCTCCTCCTCCTCGTCCTCATCCTCATCTTTGTTCTTGTCCTCCTCCTCGTCCCCTTCCTCCTCCTCCTCCTCGTTCTTATCCTCCTCCTCCTCGTCCCCCTCCTCCTTATCCTCCTCCTCGTTCTTGTCCTCCTCCTCGTCCTCGTCCTCATCTTTGTTCTTGTCCTCCTCCTCCTCCTCCTCGTCCTCCTGCTCGTTCTTGTCCTCCTCCTCCTCCTCCTCGTCCTTATCCTCCTCCTCCTCCTCGTCCTCCTCCTCCTCCTCCTCCTCCTCCTCGTCCTCGTCTTCTGCTTTTGTCTGTCAAAAAAACTCACTATTTCACAGCAAAATGCCGTTTAACTGCAGCAGAGTTTCCTGAAACGGCTGCCGACATCTCAACTATTGATTGACACCTCATCTGATCAGTTTGAAGCTTCTCTGCCCGTCCCGTGGCCTGCAACAGCCAAAGAGTGATTTCATAGACAGGAGGCCGACTCTCTGTTCCCGCCTCTCTATTCTGAGCCAGTTACACGCCAGCCTCCGGATGATTGACACGTCACGCAGCCAATGAGATTTCAAATCTAGCAAAATATAGTTTATATCAGTTTTTAAAGCGCTCAGCTTGGAAATGATGCAGATTTATGTCATTTTATATAATTTTGCTCTGTGTATAGGCTGTTTTTCCACCTCAGCACTTGTTTTTGATGATTTTATGTGCACAAAGTCAGTGTGAATAAGGAAATAAAGAACTGGAATGAGTTTAAGGTGCTATTTTGAGGTCACAAAATGGTGTTTTTTGCCTTCCGCCTTGATATTTCCTCAGAAAAACATGTTAATTGTCAGTTTTGAGTGAAATTGTTATTAGATTTAAACTTAGATTTATTACATGCTGTGTTTTCCAGGCACCAGTGTCAGCTACAGTTCATCTGAAGGCTTTTTTTTGCTTTAAAAATTCAGCGTGAGAAAAACAAATAAATAATTGAGTGTGTTTGAACGTCTATAGATCGATGCCCGAAGCGCTTACAGAGCTGTAAACCTTTTAAAACGAGCCCAGAACCAGAACCAGAACACAGGATGTCCCCGCTGGTGTAACCGAGGTGTGTGTGCTGTGTTTGCAGGCGTGCTGTGGCTGTCGGTGGTGTCGGAGGTGCTCTACATCCTGCTGCTGGTGGTCGGCTTCAGCCTGATGTGTCTCGAGCTTTTCCACTCCAGCAACGTCATCGACGGACTCAAGCTCAACGCCTTCGCCGCCGTCTTCACCGTGCTGTCCGGTAAGATCGGAGGATAAGATGCAGAGAACGCCTTTTTGTTTGTGCACATCTTTATTCCTTTCACGCACTTCCACGTTCAGAGAGTCTGAGAGTAACGAGGCGTGTAGAGAGACTGATGCAGATTTGCTCGAGGTCATCCAGAGTCAGAGGTGATCCCCTGGAAGACTTCTCCAGCGAGGATGCCAGGGATTTTTCTCCCAACTCATGTTAAACCTCTTACACAAGAAGTTGGCACAGTGTCTGCTGCTCACTGCTCGCTGCCTCCTCCTCCTCCTCCTCCTCCTCCTCCTCCTCCTCCTCCTCGTCCTTCTTGTCCTCCTCCTCCTCCTCCTCGTCCTCCTCGTTCTTGTCCTCCTCCACATCCTCCCCCTCCTCCTCCTCCTCATCCTTATCCTCCTCATCCTCCTCCTCATCCTCCTCCTCCTCCTCCTCCTCCTCATCATCCTCCTCATTCTTGTCCTCCCCTCCTCCTCCTCCTCCTCCTCGTACTCCTCCTTCTTGTCCTCTTCCTCCTCGTTCTTGTCCTCCTCCTCCTCCTCCTCCTCCTCGTACTCCTCCTTCTCGTCCTCCTCCTCCTCGTCCTCATCCTCCTCATCCTTATCCTCCTCCTCCTCCTCCTCCTCCTCCTCATCCTCCTCCTCCTCCTCCTCCTCGTTCTTGTCCTCCTCCTCATCCTCCCCATCCTCCTCCTCATCCTCCTCCTCCTCATCATCCTCCTCTCGTCCTCATCTCCTCCTCATCCTCCTCCTCCTCATCCTTCTCCTCCTCCTCGTCCTCCTCCTTCTTGTCCTCTTCCTCCTCCTCATTCTTGTCCTCCTCCTCATCCTCCTCCTCCTCGTCCTTGTCATCCTCCTCCTCCTCCTCATCTTCGTTCTTGTCCTCGTCCTCGTCCTCTTCCTCCTCCTCATTCTTGTCCTTGTCCTCCTCGTCCTCCTCATCTTCGTTCTTGTCCTCCTCCTCGTCCTCCTCGTCCTCGTCCTCCTCCTCCTCCTCATCCTCATCCTCCTCGTCCTTGTCATCCTCATCCTCCTCCTCTTCATCTTCGTTCTTGTCCTCCTCCTCGTCCTCCTCCTCATCCTCCCATCATCGTTCTTGTCCTCCTCCTCATCCTTCTCCTCCTCCTCCTCCTCCTCATCCTCCCTGACCTAAAGTCATGTTCAGCCAATCAGGCTGCTGGTTGTTGGAGGGTGTCAGTCTTGTATAAAATACCCAAAAGTCAAACTTTAGATTTAATTTATATCAATCGATTTTTAGTGTACTTCCTTTTACTCGTGGCATGACACACACACACACACACACACACACACACACACACACACACACACACACACACACACACACACACACACTCACACACACACACACACACACACACAGACAGACAGACACACACACACACACAGACAGACACACACACACACACACACACACACACACACACACACACACACACACACACACACACACACACACTTCCTAGAAATCTCCATCGTCGGGGTGTCAAGGTCGGAGAGAAATGACGCTTTCTTTATGATGAACTGTAAATCTGGACCAGCTGAGTTTTATTTACTGTGACGCCACACACACACACACACACACACACACACACACACACACACACACACACACACACACTATAAACACAGACACGTGGCTCTAACCATCACACACTTCCACGTGACACACACACACTCTCTGTTGTGATGTGTAACGTCGTTCTCTCGCCGACTCGTTCTGATTAACGGTGTGTTCATGAGCGATGACGTCCTCGTCTCTGATTGATCCCGCGTCTCACAACCGGCTCGTTAAATCAATCGCTGCTCTATAATGACTCATTATGATAGTTACATGTGTTCTGATTTACGACCGGCGTTACGTTGAGCTGAAACTCACACGTGATGTGATTAACTGGTGTGTTGTTAACAGCAATCATCAGCAGCAGATTATCCTGAGCTGTAAACACACTGAGGACGTTTGATTGGGGTTAAAGAGCGCGTTGCCTTGATGGTGGCGCCTCAGACGGGTTATCGACCTGATGATGACACAGGAGGAGAAGCTGGGGAGTAATTTTTAGTTATAAATCAATGATGGCGCTGGAAGAAAATTCAGGGGATCAACACATTTCTTACAATCCATCCTCTGTTTGTACGAGACATCACGCCTGTGTGTTCAGCAGCTGATGAGATATTTCAGTTTGGACCAAACACTGCCATCGATACAAGCTGTCAGCTTAACTAACAACATCATGGGATTATCATCCAACAGACGAAGCAACAACAGAAGGATGTTTAAAGGTCCACTGTGTAGTGTTTTAACTAATTTATTACCTCTTCATTCATAAATAAGTCCTCATTGGTGTAAAATGATCTCTGCCAACAATCTCACTTCTCCTCCTGAGGGAAGAATCACACATTGTGACGTGAAGCAGGAAGTTGGGCGTGAAGAGAAGCAGGGCAGTTTCTGCTTTTCTCCCAAAATCCTCTTCCCGTTTAACATTGGGGCTTATGGGGCAGTTGCTGGAGTTTGTGTCGGTTAGACGCAGATAATTCAAAAACCGTACATCCTCCCGATAAAGTGGACACGTTGCCAGACAGAAGACAACTGTGGCTACGTTCTTGGAAAATATCACTATTGTAGTGTGAAATCTGTGGCTAGGATCGTCATCTAAAGAAACATTTTCAGAGAGTTTTTTTCAGGCTCCCCCACTCTGCCAGTTGGTGCTGCGCGAACATTCCGCAATACACACTCATTGAAAATCCTGAATTTTTTCGAAATCACTCACGATCAATTAAGGGTCATCGTTCAAAAACTAAACATCGTAGAAAGAAAGTTCAAATACAACTCAAATAGATAAGACTTGTGCCTACATTTTAAAGTTTGAATGGTGTCTCTAGGTCAAAGTATGCCAAAGCAGGAGATGTTTGAAAAACGTCGATGATTTGCGACTTTTTTGACCCCGTCCCATTCATTCCTTATGGGACAGTTTTTCATACGGAGGCTTCCATGTCCTTCCGCTCTATAAAAAACGATGAACTGGTGAGAGGGACAAAAAGCTCTACGTGGTACAGATAAGGCTAAAGGCGTTTTCACTCAGAGCCAGCGTGACTGTGGAACGGAGAAGGAGCTTAGCCAGACGCGCTCGTCAGCTGCAGTTTGAAGTCTGTTTGAAATAACGTACCTCATCACCCGAAACTAAACTTGATGAAGTGCTGTTTGAAGACACGTTCTTGTCACAGCTTCTTGAATCTTGACACATCCCGCCTGCCGTAGTTCCAACAGGCTGCAACGCACGTTTGAAAACGCGAGGCGCTAGAGAGCAGTATTCGTTTGAATGCAGAATAACATTTAACCTCTAGATGGGAGAAAAATGTCAGGAAAAATGCTTCATAAACGTGCAGATGTATTAATAATTAAGAGATTGATTGTTTCTGTGTGTGTGTGTGTGTGTGTGTGTGTGTGTGTGTGTGTGTGTGTGTGTGTGTGTGTGTGTGTGTGTGTGTGTGTGTGTGTTGCAGGTCTCCTGGGTATGGTGGCCCACATGATGTACACTCAGGTGTTCCAGATCACCGTCAGTCTGGGTCCTGAGGACTGGAGGCCTCACAGCTGGGACTACGGCTGGTCCTTCTGGTCAGTCGCACACACACACACACACACACACACACATAATTACATCATCCCTGCGTTCACTCCATCATAAATCACCTCTCCAGGTGTGTGTTGTCGGCGTGTTGGAGCTCTCAGCAGGAGGTCCGGGGGTGCAGGGAGAGCCAGGTTGTTGTTGTTTCTGGGATAATTAGCGAGACGAGACGCACCTTGACCTCGCCGCCCTCGGCTCGGAGGTGAGGCGGCGCCGCAGCTGCCGTCTGAGTTTCACTGTGATTATCTCTGGATCAAGGACGGAGAATATCAGCGAGGAGCTTCTGTGACTGCGACTCTGAGCTTAAATCACACACACTGTTGTGATATTAACATAATTATTGATGCTCAAAGAAAAAGAAAAAATGGTTGCGAGAATTACACGCCGTGAAAACAGGTGGAACAAGGCGATTCGGTCTGTCAGTCATTCAGGTGAAGGTCTTTTATTTAACACCATGTGGGAGTCGTTCAGTTCATTAAAGTGGAATAAATTCAGCAGCAGTGATTAACCTCGACTGCAGCAGAAGGCCGAGAAGGATGTTTTAAAAGAGAGAAGCTGCTCTGTGCTGAGGGCGACGTGAGTAATGTGGAGGAGGACGTCATGAAATATTGAACGAAAACGACTTGTGATCCGTCGAATACGTTTACTTTTTGAATAAAATATAATATCATGGTAATTTAATGCAACGTAACCTTTAATACGGAACTATAAGTCATCAAATCAGTGTTTTTCGTTTTAAAATAAAGCATCATTTAAGTTCTTTCTGTGGACATTTCAACTGAGAAGACATCTGGGCTCGTGCAGATGGATCTGATGAGGGAAGGTGGAGGTGGAGTCCAGCTCTTCTCCTGTCAAAGCTGCTCAGCGGCGTATGAAACCAGAGGAAAAAAAATGAAATGAAATGCTGTGAAATGATTTCAATGGTGCAGCTCTTCTGGACCTTCCAAGAGTTTTCAGTCTGAATGGATCAAACTCTGACGGTGAAACGAGTCATTTCATGGGGTTGTGAAGCTAAAAAAAAAAAGAAGTATTGATTTTACAGCAGCTTCTCTCACAGTGAAGCTTATGGGGAAAAAGTGTTTTTGGGGCTTGACATTGTGATTACACGCGTCGGCCAGTAGTTCAAATTCAAAGGCTTCAAAGCTGAGATCAGCTGGGCGTCGTTAACAATTCATCTCGTTGATGAAACATGATTGGTGTCGACGTGACGTCGTTGTGCGTCGTCAGTGTTAGAATTTGACAGGTTATCAGCGATTTGAGAAAGAAATCGAGCCCAGATCTCACTGATGAGCAAAAGCAGCTCCTCTGACCTTTTAAATACGGATTTCCACAACAAATGACCCAATCTTTTGCTCTTTCCCTCATTTCTGTTTCGTCTCTTCACTGTCAGCTTTCAAATAACGGCAGAAAATGTCTTTTAAATATAAATTGAGAGTCACATCCCAAACTATTTGTACATTCTGTCTGAAACCAGACTGATAACACAGTAAACATGCTGTTCGACAGTTCATCATTAAAGTTTGACTCTTTTCATACAGAACAAGTAAAACTTTATCACCGTTTTGTCGTCAGCAGCGTCTGTAATCAACACCATCAGTCAAACTGCATCATGATCACATCAGAGAACGACGTCTGTCTGTTACTGACTGATGATTATCTGAGTAATAAACGTTGTGCTGATTTATTATCAGAAGTTTATTGTGTTTTATTGTAAGTTTCCTCCGTGAGACATTAACGATTAAATTAGGGGCAGAGAGAAATAAGTGACGGATGACTGCGACCCACGTTAAACCATTAAATTACAGCACGGTTTGATTTCCTGTTTTTTAGAGATAAAAAGTGATGGATCGTGTCAGTTTGCAGTTTGCTCTCGTCTCCCGTAATGTTTTACTCTCTCAGCATGTTTATGGACTTTTATTTGACATTTTTCTTGGCGCTCGGTGTTTGAGTCCCTGTCAGATATCACACCTATTCCCTGCAGAGCCGAAACACGCTCGAGCAGCACATCAGTTTTGTATAAGTGGAGTAAAGCTCGAGGCTGAAGAGCTCAGAGTCACCACAGATGTTTCTCTCAATGGTTTCAGTTCATCTTTCCCATCTCACACCTCCCTCTCTGTGTTTCTGCCCTGTTTGGACGACATGTCGGCCGTTTTGTTGTCTATATTTAAAGGGATATTCCGGTGTAAATTTAATCCATGGTCTAACACACCGTGACACCGAGTAAGACTCCCCCTCGAGAGGTCAAGTTAGCTGACCGCTAGCTTAGCTAGTTTTAGCAACCTCAGAAAAGACCGCACGATAACAACACACTGCAGCTTATGTCTCCAACTAGAAACCGCCATCAAAAAGCCACAATTAATGGTGAGAACAGCAGCAAACTTCAGCAACAGTACATGTACAGTCCCAGCACACAGTACGAAGCATCAAACATCTGCTAGCTTTGCTGGATTTGTATTAAAAACACAGCACAACTCACCCTCTCCTCCAGCAGCCTGCCTGTGTGGGGAAGCCCTGACGAGTCGATTACCGAGTGCAGTAGATTTCCTCAGCTGAAGGATGAAAATGTCTGATTATTACTCCATGGTACGTTCAGTTATTTTCCCTGTCAGCTCTCAGAGAATAAGAACTGAGCGTACCATGGAGTAATAATCAGACATTTTCATCCTGGAGCTGCAGAAATCTCCTGCACTCGGTAATCGACTCGTCAGGGCTTCCCCACACAGGCAGGCTGCTGGAGGAGAGGGTGAGTTGTGCTGTGTTTTTAATACAAATCCAGCAAAGCTAGCAGATGTTTGATGCTTCGTACTGTGTGCTGGGACTGTACATGTACTGTTGCTGAAGTTTGCTGCTGTTCTCACCATTAATTGTGGCTTTTTGATGGCGGTTTCTAGTTGGAGACATAAGCTGCAGTGTGTTGTTATCGTGCGGTCTTTTCTGAGGTTGCTAAAACTAGCTAAGCTAGCGGTCAGCTAACTTGACCTCTCGAGGGGGAGTCTTACTCGGTGTCAAGGTGTGTTAGACCATGGATTAAACTTACACCGGAATATCCCTTTAACAACTAGTAGAAAGAGGAGTTCTTCCAAGCCGTCCCTCCAACTAGAGGAACAGCCAGTAATGAAAGAGTGATGGACAGTCTCATCTTCTCACCATCATCTTGTCTCTGTGTCTCTCTTCTCCCACCAGCATGGCCTGGGGTTCCTTCACCTGCTGCATGGCGGCCTCCGTCACCACCCTCAACTCCTACACCAAGACGGTGATCGAGTTCAGACACAAGCGCAAGCTGTTCGAGCAGGGCCTGCGCGAGGAGCAGAACTACCTGGACCAGGAGGCTTTCCACTACTTCCGGGACCGCTCCCTGCAGTCCATCTCCAGCACCGTGGAGGTCTACCCCGGCCACGGCGGAGCCAGAGCCGGGCTCATCGTCGGGGGCCAGGGTCCCGGTCCGGGACCGGGTCCAGGTCCGGGTCCGGGTCCCGGACGAGGCAAGATGAGAGCCACGTCGGCTTCCATAGACCTGGGGGACAACACAGACTCACTGGGGGAGGAGCAGTGCTGAGCCGTTCACAGGAGTGGGTGTGTCATGTGGGATGTGGGCGTGGCCACATGAGGCGTGACGCGATGACGAGGCGAACTGCTCCTTTAAATCTGAACTGGCCACACGTTCTGCCACCGGACACGAAAGCACAGCAGCTTTTACTCTCTGTTTGAAGGTTATCTGACAAGAAGAAACAAAGGAAATTAATCGAATTAGACAAAAATCTTCTTTATTTATTCCATGAAAATCATTTTGAAGTGTGAGATCTTTCACTCTGAGATCTGTGAAAGCCGGAGTTCTCCAGCATGTGTTAAAGTGCTATGCGTAGTATTTCAGCATCGATGTCATCAGTGTTAAAACATTAACGAGGGGCCGATGTCACTTGCTGAACAGCGACCTCTGTGGCCAGAAGTGGCAACTACACAATAATGATAAATGCAAAAGAGTAGCCGAGAAGTAGCACAAATACAGAAGCTAAAAAGTTAGCGATCCAGGCAGACTTCCATCCGCTAATAGGGCCTCTTAGCTCCACGGCTAACTGAGCTACTTGCTAACAGCAGCTAATTGCTACAACCAAAGACAGCTAAGGATAAAGGCTAGTGAGCAGCAGTTAGGTCTAAGGTCTTAGAGCTGCATGTGGCGTCATCGGCGTAGATATATATTAGATAGAAGGAAAAACAAGAAAGATGATGTTAAATCTGAGTAAAAAACAGTTGCAATGAGATATTCTACATGTTGTAATGCTGGACGAAGATGAATATGTTTAGTAAGATATTTTACATACTGGGATGCAGAAGAAAACTCTGACAAACACAGAATACTACACATAGCACTTGTAAACAGGTCACGTCCAGGCTGAGCCCCTTTTTACGACACTGAATGTGAAAATTAAGAGTCCTGTTGAAGCTACATGTTGTTCATTCATCAGCTGTGTTCATCGATCGACTGTTGTGACAGAAAGTTTGCAGAGAAACACAAAGATTCATATTTAATTGAACAGCGTACTTTACCAGTGTCGGTGTGAATAGTTGCCTGAAGCCGACTGAGAAACGGCTGCGTGATTTTATTTCTATTTTCAATTCCAGCAGATTGGTTTCATGTGAAGTTCAACACCAACTTTACAGTTGCAGAGCATTTGAAATGAACCTTTTTATCAGACACATTGATTAAAAGCAGCCATATTAGCAACAGTGACGTCTAAATCTTCTACAGACTTCTGTCTTTGCAGCTTTTTGGGCGAGACGTAGCGATGTGAGGTGAAGCAAGCGTCGGCTTTTGTTCCACCAAGGGCTTTGATTTCGGTTTTGTTGGTTGTTGGCTCCAACTAAATTCTAGTTTTATTTGTATTGGTCTCACAACCTGGCAACCCAGCTTCCATTCAGACAGTTTAGGGAGTTACCAGTTAACATGGTCACTTGTTAAACCGAAACTCTGACAGTGCAGTCGTGCTCTTGTCTTACAAAAATCTGAATAACTTTTAAAGTAAGACTTCTAGATCTAATTTGAGTTTGGATTCAGAAACTGTGCTCGCTTATTTCTTACCACAGATTTTGATGTATAGCTAAGGTAAAGTAAGATAATCGTTTATAAGTCCCACAACAAGACAACTTACATAAAGCCATCCCATATCAGATAAACGGTTGTGACGGAGGAGGAGCAGATGAAACACGAGCTTGCAGATTCGTTGTCGCTGCTAAATTAGTTTTCTTTTTGTGACAGCAGGACTTGAAGTTATCCTTTGTGAAGTTCTCTGTAAGACTCTTTTGTGAATGAATATGGAGCCGTTTTAGGGGCATCGATTATGTTAATAATCAAACGGCACAAACGCACAGCTGCTGCTGGCAAACAGGTGGTACTCATCAGGCTGAAACGAGCAATTTACAACAAGTTGTGCAGTGAAGAGTGTTTGCTGAATACACCTTGGAACAGTCGCTAATAAAGTGAGAGAGGTTTAGGATGAACACACAAAAAGGTTATATTTGAAGAAGAAGAAGAGGAACGATCCTTTCACATGCAGCAGTTTCCAAAAAGGCTTCGGGCAAATATTGACACCGTGCATCCGTAAGATAAATTATCAGAGCACAAAAGCTAATTATAAAGGCTTTCACTCTCGTACCGAGCTCCGTCCTGAGTCATAAAGCATATTTCATGGAGCGGTCTGCGTGTCGACAGGAGTGCAGGGTTATACGTTTAGTATGGAAACACATGAGTGACAGTCCCATCGCCCCGGAGGTCAGAGGATCAATCCTCTCGCCGAGTTAATGTGCTGCTCCGTCACCGTGTCCTTGGGGGAAGCTGCTGCAGGGACCCGTTGACCTCCGACCTCTGAGGAAATTAACTGCATGAATGTACTGTATGTGAGTCTCCGGGGGACGTCGAGGTAATAAAACTCTAATCCTGACTGAGTCCTCCAGATTTCAGACAGAAAAAGCTGAAAAAAAGTGAGGGGACACTTTTCAACCACGAGTGAATATTTAGAAGATAATGTGTGAATGCTTCAGAAGGTAGTTAATCACCGGCTTAAAATAAAATGGATTTTGTGAACTGAGAAGGTGTTGTCAAGGCCAAGAGATTTAGACGTCTAAAGATCTTTTTTTCTGTACTGCAGGAACTTAACGATCTGTAGCCCCGAGCTTCACATTAAATCACATTTTGGGAAGCTGCGAGGCTTCGTCACCACAGAGGTCTCAGGCTGGTTCTGTCACGTAGCGTTCCTCCGAGCACCACAGGAGAGAAATCCAAACATTCACATGTTATTCAGCTGCTGTTGTTGGTATTTTCCCACAAAAGTTGTGATAAAATGATAAAAAATCCAAACCAGTGCTTAAATTCAATATTCAATATCACAAAGCTGCACATTCTTTGGAAATGTTGAAATGAAACAAGCAAATATCTTTTCATTCAGCACAAAGACAACATCATTCAGAGCCGTCCTCGCTATGAAAAACGAACGTGTAGGTTGTAGAATAGACGAGTAGACTATTATGAGCCACACTGTAAAAGATGAGGTGTCGATTATCAGGATTTAACAGACGACATGGAGGCCTGAACCGTCCGACACACTTAAAGTACCTGATGTTAAATTTACTTAAGTATCAAAGCACCAAAAGTCCAAGTAAAAGTAAACTATTAAACATATACTTCCATGTGTATATTTACAGTGTGAGATGAGCGATTATCAGATTTGATATTCACCATTTTTCTGAATATCAGCATCAGTGTTTTTTATTTTTTCTCCAGTTGCCACTAAATCTGTTTAAAAATGTTCTACTCTGGCTTTAATGCAGCATGTACACTCTTAGAAATAAGGGTTCCAAAAGGGTTCTTCTACAAGGGCTGAGGTTCTACCTGGAACCATTTGCTTCTGAAAAACCCTTTCCTGAATAAACGGTTTTACAAGGGTTCTTGGTAACACTAACGGTTCCAGTAAGAACCGTTTTGATCCAGAGAACCCTTTAAAAACCCTTTCCTGAATAAAGGGTTTTAAAAGGGTTCTTGGTAACACTAACGGTTCCAGTAAGAACCATTTTGATCCAGAGAACCCTTTAAAAACCCTTTCCTGAATAAAGGGTTTTAAAAGGGTTCTTGGTAACACTAACGGTTCCAGTAAGAACCATTATGATCCAGAGAACCCTTTTTTGGAGAAAGAGTTCTTCAGGGATTGTTGAAAGCATGGGTATAAGATCCTGTGTGGGTTCTTTGTAGAACCTCTCATGGGGGGTTCTGGGTGGAACCTTACAGACACAGTTCTGGGTATAACCCTTTATGTTGGGTTCTAGGTAGAACCCTCCACCTGGAGCCAAAAAGGGTTCTCCTATGAGGACAAGCTGAAGAACCTGATATGGTTCTACTTAGAACTTTTATTTCTAAGAGTGTACTGTAACCTGTAACTAAAGTTCTCTTGGAACTCTGACCGCAGAACCTGTGACATGTTAAAAGGTATAAAAGCAGACGTATACGTGATGATCTGTAACGACACAGTGTTTTGGTTTGTCTGCAGCAGATAAATGAACAAACAGGATTTCTCACTGCCATATTTTATTTTGAAAAGCCCTGGAAAACTACGAGTCACCAACACAGATGTGACGGGCCACGTTTAGGATACATACATCAGTAAGACGCTGTAAGATGGATGGAAGTCTGGTCTCTCCGGTTCCTCCCGGATGCTTCCTCGGCCCGGGAATACTCTGTGTGTTACGTAAGACGCGCTGGATTGTAAACAGCAGGGATTAAATTGGCTGAGACTCGCAGTGGCAACAGGGAGGTTTTGGGGTCGACGTAATCCGAATACAAGTTCTAAATCTTCGTGCTGTAAACTGGTGGTTTGTGGCAGCTCGTGAATCCTCTGTACGCAGATATAAACATGATGGAGACTGCTGAATAAATCTGTTTGAATGTATTTACTTATATATATTTATCTATGTACTACACATCCTGTTTCTTGTCTTTCTTTTCCAACTGGATTTGATTCTGTCGAGATTATCAGCTCGGGTGTAATCTTTGCTTTTCAGTGTCCTCAAGTCGAACAATTAACCCAAACAGCCTCAATACTGCGGATAAAACTTATTCTGGTTGTCGTTAAATCCACTGATTATACTGTGAATTAATTCAGAAGCATCTCATATCTAATGAGCTGCCTCTTTAGGCTAATGAGCCTGTGGTTAGTGGTGGAAGAATTATCTTCACGATGATGTTTTCATTCTCCACAAAACATTTTATGGAGCTTCAACAGTGTTTCAGCATTTTCCTAAACAACTGAAGTAGCTGGTAAAAACATACAACATACATAAAATGGCTCCAAACAGCTCGAAAAGATGTTATTTACACCCTTTTTAAAGCTGAAATCTTCACTAAAGCGAAGCTAAAAGATCTCCAGCTCCTTCAGTTGTCTCTGTTTTGCTGTGAAGCTCCAGAAATATTTCGTCGACTATGAGACGTCACCTGACTTTTCCATCAGCACGGAGGGAGGAGATGATGGACTGAATTTAAATTTTTAGGTGAACTTTGCCTTTAATCCCCCAGATCCACTTTTGGGTGATCAAGCTGAGGTTAAATCACTGACGAGTGGGTCAAAAATAACAGATGGAGATGCAACAACTTCCGGCTTTGTTTGACATTGGAAGTCAATAATTTCCCAGCTTCACTTTGACTTTGACTCATAACTCAAAGTTTTGGACTTTGGACTTGAGTGCATTTTTGGGTGAACTGTTCCTTTAAGGCTTCCTGAGCGTAAAGCCCTGAACAGTTAGCGACAGCAGCTCATCTAGGCGGCTGCCTTCTTTGTTTACATTCGGTCAAACTCAGAGACGATCATGAACACAGTCTGCATCCTCCTGAGTTCTTCCAGAAACATTTCATAAAAGCTGGAGTGGCCTGTTTGTATTTTATTGGATCATTCATTTGAAAGTAAAAAAATAAGAGCTGATGACTTGGAGAGTCGCTGAGAGATGAGATACGTGGACGAACTTCAGACTTCGGCTGTTAACCCTGCGAGATAACCTCCACGGTCATTTCTGCACACAAATTATTAATTCAGGCAAATTAATTAAGTGATGTGAGGGCACAAATTACTGATACGAATGCATGAAATCGTGATTCACAGCATGAATAATTCAGATGAATTAGCGCTGCCACCTGAACTCCTTTGATTTGCGGAGACCTCTGTCTGAAGATGAATCGAACTCGGCGCTGACCTGCAGTTATGGATTCCTCTCGCTGCCATCGCTCACAGACTCGCTTTGATCCATAATATCTCCACACACACTCGTGATGAATGGCCTCTACGAGCTGTAATGGGCGGTGGAGATGTGGGAAGACGAGCTGACGGCTGAAGCTTCTGTTTCGCTGCATCGCCGGCTGTTGTAAATTGAGATATAACGAAGGAGAGACGCAGCGTCGCTCCTCATCACGACAGTCAGAGCTGTGACCGACTGACACAAGTGACACCTTTCAGTTTGGTTTTGTACTTGATGTTTTACTCAGCAGTCAACAATAACACATCTTCGAGCAGACGTTAAATCTCCTCCAAACTGGCAGTCGGTTCTGGTCACCATTGCGCAATAGATGACCCACTTTATGAAGTCCGTGTTTTCAAAATGAAGCCAGATGAAGAGATGACCTGCATCTGTGGTCATGTGTCTGAGCTGACGTCTCCTGGGAGAACAGATTCTGCTGAATGAACAGAATATTATAGAAACACTACGGGCAGCGGTTTGTCTCCGTGATCCTCTCGATCCTCACAGCGAGCGCCGACCGACTTCTACGTGGATGTCGAGTTGAAAACTGGGTCTCTTTCCAACCGGCGTTAGTTCAGCTGTAGGTTGTTTGTAGTTCAGAAGGTTCAGCTTCAAATCACAAATTAGAAGGTTTGCAGTTTGATCACAGCGACTTTATTTGCAGTCAGAGGTACAAGATGAAAACAACACGCAAATACAAAAAAACATAAGTAGAAAAATGTTTCCTGAAGAGTTTTTACTCTGTGGAAGTGTAAATCTACGGCCTGAGAGTTTCAAACTCAAAGTAAAGAGGCTGGTTTGTGCAGTCTGATCTGGATCTGGACCTGCAGAGACCCTGCTGGTCAAAGACAGTCGTCAGGTGGGTGTCACCTTACCAGCCACCTTCACAATATGGCTCAGGTGGTTTTTGTCCCTGACGCTCAGGTTACCATACCAAGCAGTCATAGAAGAAGTGAGAACAGATTCAATAAATGACAGTTAACTTCCTCAGGAAGGACGAACCGCCTCCCGATCCACAACAAAGATGTCATGCCGTCTGTTCTGGGCCGAGACCTGTCCAAGTTTCACGTTAAAGACACACTGTGGAATTATTTCTCCCATCTAGTGGTTAAATGTTATTCTGCATCCAAATGAATACTGCTCTCTAGCGCCTCGCGTTTTCAAACGTGCGTTGCAGCCTGTTGGAACTACGGCAGGCGGGATGTGTCAAGATTCAAGAAGCTGTGACAACAACACGTCTTCAAACAGCACTTCATCAAGTTTAGTTTCGGGTGATGAGGTACGTTATTTCAAACAGACTTCAAACTGCAGCTGACGAGCGCGTCTGGCTAAGCTCCTTCTCCGTTCCACAGTCACGCTGGCTCTGAGTGAAAACGCCTTTAGCCTTATCTGTACCACGTAGAGCTTTTTGTCCCTCTCACCAGCTCATCGTTTTTTATAGGGCGGAAGGACATGGAAGCCTCCGTATGAAAAACTTCCCATAAGGAATGAATGGGACGGGGTCAAAAAAGTCGCAAAATCATTGACATTTTTCAAACATCTCCTGCTCTGGCATACTTTGACCTAGAGACACCATTCAAACTTTAAAATGTAGGCACAAGTCTTATCTATTTGAGTTGTATTTGAACTTTCTTTCTACGATGTTTAGTTTTTGAACGGTGACCCTTAATTGATCGTGAGTGATTTCGAAAAAATTCAGGATTTTCAATGAGTGTGTATTGCGGAATGTTCGCGCAGCACCAACTGGCAGAGTGGGGGAGCCTGAAAAAAA
Source organism: Lagodon rhomboides (assembly GCA_039737535.1). Lineage (NCBI taxonomy): Eukaryota > Metazoa > Chordata > Actinopteri > Spariformes > Sparidae > Lagodon > Lagodon rhomboides. Next base: position 2,043,242 of record CM077802.1, read on the forward strand.
CTCTCCGAAAATGTTTCTTTAGATGACGATCCTAGCCACAGATTTCACACTACAATAGTGATATTTTCCAAGAACGTAGCCACACTTGTCTTCTGTCTGGCAATGTGTCCACTTTATCGGGAGGATGTACGGTTTTTGAATTATCTGCGTCTAACCGACACAAACTCCAGCAACTGCCCCATAAGCCCCAATGTTAAACGGGAAGAGGATTTTGGGAGAAAAGCAGAAACTGCCCTGCTTCTCTTCACGCCCAACTTCCTGCTTCACGTCACAATGTGTGATTCTTCCCTCAGGAGGAGAAGTGAGATTGTTGGCAGAGATCATTTTACACCAATGAAGACTTATTTATGAATGAAGACGCTGATTTGAGGTAATAAATTACTTAAAACACGACACAGTGGACCTTTAAGTAGTTTTTGTGTAATCCTGCCGACAAACAAACTAACACGGGTGAAAACATAATCAGAAGTACGTCTGTGACTTCAGCACCACCGACAGCACCGTGGATCTCTCAGTGTGGTGAACGGATTTGTATTCACGCAGCACTTTTCTAGTAACCACTCGAAACACTTTACAACACTCGTCACATACACATTCACACTCCGAGGGCAGACGCTGCCGTGCAAGGTGTCGACCTGCTCATCAGGAGCGATGCAGCACCGGTGATATTTCCACGCTCAGACATTCACACAGCCATCGGGAGCAATTTTAGGTTCAGGAGGCCCGGGGTCTGTTCGGGGGCCATAGATCCTAACGTGTCCAATCATCAGTCAGTTTAAGGATCAATGAGTTAACAAGATGGATGCATCCCCCCTCGAGTTACCAACCAGTTCTAAATACAACATAATTGATCTAACTGACGCCTGATACACTCGTACAGCCTCAGAAATAATGACATGAACTCTTGTGTGGCGCTACAGGAGCTACGGCACGGTCTCAGTCCTTGGAGAGTACATTAGATGCATATTTCTGTGCTGCTCCGGGGCTTAATGGGGCTTGATGATAGTAATGCTTCATCCCAAGGTGGACCTGCATTTTTCAGTCAGTACAAACAGCTCACTGTACGACCTTCTCTATTAATATCAGCACGGTATTAAACAGGAGCTTTTATTCAACACGGAGAGGGCGGAGGTACGTCACAGGGTTTTGTGTCGTGAATCTGGCATCAGGAATACAAATAAAATGGTCACAAGAAGAAGAAGAAAGAAGGAAACTGGTCATTTGTTTGCATCAGACAGCAGGAGGCGTTTATAATGACACAATTCATTTCTAATGGGACATCCCGGCGATCAATAGGCTTTATTCTCATGAATTGATCTGCCATCCTTCACCTCTGTCTCACCTCTGCTGCTCAGGCTGATCGATGCCTTTTCATTAACAGGGATATTTTATGTGTGTGATTCAATGGAGCTGGATGTTACGTTATGAAGAGGAAATAACAAACAGGAGTGTTAAAAATCATGAAATCAGCCTAATGTGCAACAGAAACGAGAAGGAAGAAATATAATCTAATATAAACTCCACTTTTTATCAACTTAAAGAGAAAACAGGAATGTTTGGCTCTGGAAGCTCGTTTACATAAAGTCTTTACTCTCGAGTGACCACACGTCCTCGTTTTTGGTGGCCTGTCCCGAGAAATGTCCCCATTTTTTAACTGTCAGGCTGCAAAGTGAATTAATATTTTACTTGGTAAAACGGACCAGGCATCAGTTGATGTCTCAATCATGGTGTGTTACTTTTGGTGTGTCTACCATTCCAGACTGCTAGCTGCACGGCTAACTGAGCTAACTAGTGAATGCAACTGCATTTAGCAGCAGCTAGCATCATTTGTGTAATTAATGATACAATGGAAATGTCCCTGGTCACCTTACTGTACTCTCAGCGCGAGTGTAACTCCTGTAGAGGTCACGCTAAGCTGCTAACTGGCTAGCTGGCTGTGCTAGCAGCGGTCAGTTACATAGCTAACACCTAAACTATTCTCTGTTTTCTCTCTACTGTTCTGTTTACTCCTGCTCTGCTATTTTGCTCAACCTTATACATAATACTATTTTTAAACTAAAGCTCTCCAAGCTAACAAGCCTGCTGCTAAATGACCATTAGCAAGCTCGTTAGCTCACCTGCATGATGCACGATGGGCCTGCAAGACACCTACGGTTTCAAGTTTATGTTAAGGCAGTTGGTAAAAATCAGAAGTTAATTAAAAACCTCCTCGTTAAACATTTAACTCTCCCGTTAACGAGCTGTTGATTTGTGCAGAGAACCGGGCGGACGAGCTTCTTGTCAAAGGCCAGTTTCAGCCCACTTGAGCTGAGAAACAAGGAGAAGAAAAACAAGCTGACTGACGTCTCTTTATTAGCAGTAAAATATGTTACTGCCCGAGTGTGTCTGAGCTGCAGCAGCTCTCTGCAGGTACGGCGAGGCCGCCCGATCAAACACCCAGCAGTGAGGCGCTTTTAATGCAGCTCTGAGACCATTCTGGTGGATCCCAGAGGACGTTTGAAAGTCAGAGAGCGGCCACGAAGCCTGTTCATTAAAAGTGGAACCTTTTACAAGACTGCTGCTGGTACTTATCAACTGTAAAACATCCCGCTGGGTACGCAGCTTTTACTGGAGAGGAGACAGTTGTATATCACCTCCCTTTAAACTCAGCCTCAGGGACCTGCCTGCGGAAAGCTTGCGCGTCGCGGTGATTTGTGTCCCTCCGCAGTTTATTGTCATTGACTGTTTTTTTCCATGCATCTTTGTTCTTGTATTACACAACAGGTTGTCACAGACGCCAGAGACAGATCCATAAATATCCCCCGTGTTCCTTTCGTCCCGAGCTTATAAAACACTCCGGTGCACTGATGTATGCAGGTGTGTGCTCAGATTAACTGGCAAACACTTGTTGTGTCTCAGTGTCAACAAATTTGCAGTCTCACATTTTAGTATTCTGCTGTCGTTTCAGACACTTCACACACACCGTTACGTGACCTGGACAATCAGACCGAAGTCTCAAATTTGACAAAATAAAGACTCACAACTAATCTTGGACTTTAACACCAATGACTCTTCTCTTCACTGGTCTTGAGTCTGTTGACTTGTGCGCTAAGTAAGGTAGCACTCCACTCCCAGCAAGACAAGCCTTAAAGGAACAGTTCACCCAAAAGTGAAAATTCAGCCATCATCCCTCCAGTTTGGGATCTTGAGGCTTCTGGTGACCTGGATTATGCCACATGAGCTGTATGGAGCCAATTTATGATTCTTTGGTTGTTTTTTAACGTCTCCAGCTTCTTTGGTTGTTTAGGAGAATGCTGCCACGCTCCAGAAATGTTTTGTGGACGATGAAACGTCACCTGACTTTCCATCAGGGGAGGAGTTGATGACTGGAATGTCATTTGTGGGTGAACTTTCCCTTTAATTCAACCGGCTTTGTTTGACATTTGCACAGGGAACAGTTAGATGAGGTTTGTAAAGAGCACATTATTACTTGTTTAGAGCTCAAAACTCAAAGTTCAGGACTCGTCCGTCTTGACTCAGGACTTCAGACTTGCAAAACACTGACTCGGTCCCACTGCTGCCCTTCAGTGACCCCTGTGTTCCTGCCATCGCTCATCACCTGTCCCGATTTCCTCATCACCCATTTCCATTAATTCTCTGCAAACTCCATTTTCTTCCAGAGCTACTTCTCTCTGGCCTGATCCCCTGTTGGATCAGTTCACCTCCAGCCTGCTTCTGATGTTTCACCGCCTTTGACTGAACATGATCTTTTTATTTTCCCGCCTGGTCTCAGAGTCATGTTTTTCGATTCAGACCTGTTTTTACAGAGCCTTTACATGCCTAAATATCTGAGTGAGCATCTATTAAAAATACATGAAACGACCATGTATCTTAGAAATGTCTGTTAACACGCACCTAACCCCGAACATTGACCCACAGCGCCTCTCCGACCGACAGTCTGGACCCTACCGAGCTTTAAGAGCCTCACCGGCTACTTAACTGGCCTGTTTCTGTGAGGTTGCATCAGGGAGCCGACCCTTTGATGCTTTATGTGTTGTATTATTAACCACAAACGAGCGTGAGAGGTCAAAACAAGAAGGGAACGTGTTTTATATATGGGCGAAGAAGAAGAAAAATCGACAGGAGAGGATTCAGACAGATGAAAGATATTTCTCTCAACACATTTAAAGCTGCAGTTATCACATTCTGGCCACTAGGGGGCAGAATTCTACGTGGACTAAAACTCAACTGTGAACTCTTCAGGTTTAAACATCCCCTGGAATGTAATCTGGAATATTATTCAGCCACTGAAGGCACAATTTGGACGCATTGGCCAAATTTCCCTCATCTAAATGGGGAGAAATGTCAGTGTGTTAATCAGAGTCGTCCGTCGGTGACATTAACGAGTAACAAACGCTCCCTTCAGAGCCAAATGAATCAATTGAGTCCACACCAAACAGCCTGATTGTCAGCCTGTGTGTGTGCTGAGGACATTTTTTGTGAACTGATGACATTTTGTCGGGTTTCCTCGAGATAAGGAGAATGGAAATACATTATGTAAATAGGAGTCCTCACGAACACGCAGGTACAAACGTGTGTGTGTTTGTTCTGTGTAAACAAATGCAGCTGATTGTGCCGAGCCTCTCAGATGGCTGTCTGAATACCTGATGTGTGTGTGTGTGTGTGTGTGTGTGTGTGTGTGTGTGTGTGTGTGTGTGTGTGTGCGTCTGTTTGACACACACGACTTGATGCCAAACTTTACTTAATAAAAGACGGAATAAATGACAGTAAATGTGTTTTTCTTGTAGGTGTCGGCTGGCAGAGCAGCTGCCCCGCCGCGATATAAAGAGTAATGGCTGGCGCTGGATAGACTCACACACACACACACACACACACACACACACACACACATCCATTTTAATTACAGGTGCATTGTTGCGGTGACAGTTTGGGAATTAAGTGTTTGTGATCAACAGGTTTTTTTTTTTCTTCCTCCTGGTCTTTATTATTCTCTGCAGGTTCCTGAGAGGGTGAAGATGTCAGAAACTACACGACGACACCGATTCACTCACAGCTAGATTTTAAATTATGATAAAGCAAAAAGTGATTTGATGGATAGTAACTCGATGTGATAAACCTTCATACCATTCATCACCTCTGCTCAAAGCCAGAGGTTTATGTGTCGCTGACGTGGATCTCTTTTAACCTTTCTGGATCACCATGGTAACTAAACCTGGACCGGACCAGGGGCCTCATTTATAAACATCTTGATGCACAAAAAGGGGCTTGAAATGTGTGTATGCCACTTTCTCTGTTGGGGCCCAGGGTAACAATGCACAGGCTGGCTTTGTCTAACCAGTATTTATCTGCCATCATGCTATAAGTAATCTGACATTAATGCAAAATGTACAAAATCTAAACTTGTTTTTATTTCCAGTGTCAAAAACATCAAAAACCAGAACAAAGTCACATTGTAAATGATCCTTATTGTAAACAGGAGCTTAGATGAGGGCTTAAATATGCAGATTTAAGTGGCCACAGTCACATCTCATGTAGTTTTGTGTTAAAGCGCTCATCGTCTCACTCAACACACGTCACCAACACCATCATGGAGCCAACTGGGCTCAGAAAAGGTCATAAAAATGATGAAAATCACAATAAATCAGCAGTTCTGTGAAGGAGAGTTGGTTCTGGTTCAGTTCTGTGAGCTGCTGATATACAGGAGCAGATCTACAATGTTTAAGTTCAGAGACGACGTCACTAACGACACTGTCGGCTGTGTCGTCTTCAAACTTTATTTTTTACAAACAAAATGCATTGGAGTTGAACATTTGACTTGTCTGCTTGATGTATTCTTTAAAACAGTCTTTAAGCGTGCAGCTCAGAGCAGAGACACTGCTGGACTCTGAGCCACATGTTGTCCACGTCGTGCAGCTGAAGGTTCATCAGATCAGCTCTGTATCAGACGCTGAAGCCTCCCGAGGCTCTGTACGAAATGTCAGTTAAATATCAGGAACATCAGTTCCCACTGACCATAATACTCCCTCAGAGCTGCGTGTCTCATCTGAGCGGTGATGAAGTGCAGCAAACTGAGCGAGGAGCAGCTGGCGTGCAGATATTACAGCGATCTGTTTCCACCCCTGAGAAAAGACACTGCTGGGCTGAGATATCTCGCACCGACACAACCAGAGTCTCCGGATTCACTGTGAACTGTCAGGTGGAGACGGTCGAGGTTCAGCTCAGGAGCAAACAGATCTGAGACACTGATAGGCAAACAATGAGTTCAGTTTCACACCTTTTATTTATCTAAAATAAGAGTCTTTGCCTTCTGGTAGCACACACACACACACACACACACACACACACACACACACACTCAGGTTTCTGTATCAGGTGAAATCCATTAATGAGTTTTCACTGACATCTTATGGCAAACTGTTATCATTACACCAGCCTCCAGCACACCTGATGGATACTCTGTTTATCCCTTTTGACAAAATGTAATGATGGAAATTGATCTTTTAAATCACTTTTATTCTTTTTACTGCTCTTTTAGTCTGTTTATTTGTTTGTGATTCTTCTCATGTGATGTCTTTTCTTACCGTCCTTTACTGCTTTACTTTATCTATTTATTATAATTTATTCTTTTGACTGCTCTAAATCTTTGTATCTGTTCTTAATTCCTCTGATGTGATGTCATATTATCAATTATTATTAAAGTTTTTTGTTCACTTTTGGCGTCTTGCACCTGGAACGCTTTGAGGTTAGAAGTCAGAAGTTGTTAACTTGGAAATTACAACCTCCAACGTCACCTGGAACGCAGCAATAATTTGTATTTGAGTGAGGTTGTTGTGTTTTGTTGTGCTGTTCACCCTCCCTATCTGATGGTGACGCTGTCGCCCTGTTTCCCTGAACTGTGAGTTGCAGGAAGTGGCTACTGGTTGGCTCGGAGACAGGTGTGCCAAATTTAAAATGGTACCTGCCAAAGCTGGCTTCACTCCTGTCTCCCCATCTGAACCAGACTGCTGTACAATGCAGTGATCGCAGATTTAATGACTTCTAGAGAGAGCAGTCCAGGAGGTTGTAGGGCTGAGAAGCCTTGTTTGGTTCCTTTTTCTCCTGTTTATGTTTTGGAGTTTGGTGAGCTGTTGGTCTTTTCTTTTGTTGAAGTTCAGGAGTTTAGTTTGGAATATAACAGATTGTTTGTTATCCTTGGTCACACTCACCCTGGTGTCTTTCTCTACACGGCCAGTCTCCAGGATATAATGTCAGCTGTTAACATTTCTGCAAACCACAGATACGTCCAGGATCAACATCTGTAGAAAATGTGGCATATCACATTCACATTAAATGTTTATTCGCCACCTTTCGAGTCACACCAGTGGATATTTTTAAGGTGACCTGGAGACACTTTCATCCGTTTTTGTGGAGACCAAAACCAGCTATTTTTCACGGGAAGTCGGACCATCTCCATCCTGATCATGGGAGACCAGAACAGGTATTTAAAGCCAAACATGATGTTTTCCTGACTCTAAACCAAGTGGTTTTAATGCCTGAAGCAGTGCAGAGCATAAGCACGGTGTGGTGACGAGGGAGACAGAAAATTCACAATAAACAAATGTAAAGTTGCAACATAAAGAAATAAACGTTGAGTTTGAACTTCATCTGTACATTTATACTGGAGATTGGGTTGGAAAAACACGAAAGCCTGTCTCTAGAACCAGTTTCTGGTTTGTCCCCTCTGGGCTACTGTAGAAACATGGCATTGAACATGGATTATGGAAGATAACCTGCTCTCTCTGTAGATGTAAAAAGCTAATTTTAAGATGGACAAAAACACTTACGTTTCTTAGTTTCATGCATGAATGAGAACATAACCATGATCATATTCCATTTCTACCAGTAAATCCTCCTCAGTCTTACACACTTGACCTTTTAAGGTGGCTGGTAAAAGTTTCACCATGTTGAAAGATAATCCACTTTTCCTGCTCCTCATCTCTCTTCAGTATGTTCCAAACCGTCACATATATCATATATCTAAATATACTTGCTCCCATCGAGTAAATCATGTGCTATTCTTAAACAGTGGAGAAACTATACACTTATTTCAGGCAGTGCAGAAGTGGACTGTTGATTCTCAAGAGAGATCTGAGGTGGAGGTTCACTTTAAAGCCACTTAAGGGTGAATTACATGGATACTAGAGGTTAAGGAGCCTTTATGGACGACGGGCTTCTGTATGCTCTTTGTGCTTTGACAACTTTAACCAAATTAGCTAAAGTCAACAGTCAGCAGGCCTCGTCTTATCCTATTATGGTTTGGCCGTCTCCACTGGATATTTGGAATTTGAATATCCACACAGGCTTCACTTCACGTTATGTAATGCTGGTTGAAGCAAACCGCTGTGTACTGGCTCCAGCTCACAGCAGCAAGACTTCAACAATACAATCAGATCATTCAGTCTTTAATAAACGGCTCCTTAATGCTCGTCATGTTAAAATATTGAATTAAAATCTAAAAATGTGGTTTGCAATCAAAACTTTAATCTTCGTATATAAAAAAAACACATATAAAGGCTTCATCTTGGGCTTTGTGGGAAACACTGATGACATTTTTCACCATTTTCTGACAACTCATCTATTTTATTGAGAAAGTAATGAACAGATTGAAAATGATCCTTGGTTGGTTGAAGCCATAGTTTTCTGTACACCTTGTTACTTTTCAGGAATTTTGAGAGAGTTTCTGCTGTTTGGAGACAGAACTGATTTTTAGTTTGGACATATTTATTTATGTCCTACTGCAGCTGCCTGACCAGCTCCTGGTCCTTCTCAGAGTCTGGAGGTTGTAGCTTCATCACTTTGTCCCTGCTGATCTTCATCTTCGGTTTAAAGTCCACAGAGATCAGCTCCTTCTGGATCCTCTGCTCCCTCTGCCTCCCCAGCAGGGCCAGGATCTCCCTCCTCTGGTCGGCCATGGCCACGTACCGCTGTCTCTCCTCTTGTCTCTGCCGGAGAGCGGTGACGCTCGGCGGCACAGGTGCGATGAGTTTGGGGCCGGTGCTGCTGCGCTGCGGCCGGGACACCGGTAGTCTCTGACGGATGTCCGCCGACACCAGCCGGGATTCCAGCGGCGGCAGGAGGGACAGGGAGCTCCACAGCTGCCTGGCGTGGGACACATCCTCCGGAGAAGAGCCGTCAAACACGGTGAAGAACTTATCAAAGTCCTCCTGCTCCGGAGCCTCAGCTGGGGCGGACATTTTTACAATAACGGTTAACAGGAAAGAATAAAACGAGTAAAGTGTGCTGGTGTTGTCACGCGGTCACCATGGAAACAAGACTACTACGGCAAGCCAGTGAGAGCAAGAGAGATCATCCGCGCAAAATTTAAAGAAATTAGTTTAGCTAGTTAGGTCGAAGAAGATTATTTATGGACGATAACTTATCCAGTAAAATGACAACTTACTAGAAAATAATCTACAAGTTGTTTTCCGAATGCAAGTCCAAGTCTAAGTCCCGGAAAGAGCGCCAAGCATTAAATTATTTTATCGCTAAACCGGAAGTAGGCCGGCTCGTTAATGCTAATGTGTTGGTGGCTAAATGCAATTATTTTTTAATAGCTAGTCTGAAAAGACTCGCTTAATTCGCGTACTTGTCTCGTAATTTTGATTTTAAGTAGAACAGACTTTATAATTTACATAATAAGTACCAGGCTGTCTTGTCATGTTTTTCATTCTTACATTATTTTAAAGGTAACGTTCGGCTAATTTTAAGCTAGGGAGGTTTAGCTAACGTTAGCTTAAGTCTAGTTTAATGCTACATATTTTTTTTTAAACAAATTGACTTTTTGAGGAGTTCAAAGAAGACAGATAACAAACAAAATGTCAATTCTGACACCATTCCTTTATTGGAAAGAGAGGCAGGTAGGCTTTATGCTTAAATTATGTATCATTCTTTAGTAGTTATTACTTTTAGTAGTAATCTATAAAAAAAAATAAAAAAAAATTCATGAATGGAAATTGTAGCCTAGATAGCATTTGGCATTCAGAGGCTAGAATGAGCAGATTAATAGCCTATGATTTGTTGTTCTTTCTAAACAGCTAAAGTAAAGATAAAAACCATGCAAACATTGTACAAGTAACTTACAAAGGTATTATAAGCAAATTGTACTCAAAGTATCAAAAGTAAAAGTACTCATTATGACACTTAATGGATTCTATCTGGGTGAGGTAGGCTAATTAGGTATTAGGTGTTTTGGTACTTTGGTTAAAGTCACCCATACAAATAGTTCTTGAGTAAATGACTTGAAGTATCAGAGTAAAGTAAAAGTAATTGATACATATGTGTATAAACCTTAAACTATGGGTTGACTTGTTATTGGAATCAGTATTATTTCAATCTTATTTATAACAAATTACATTTAAAAGTGCATTACTTCGGCTCAAATGCAGCACATAATCTGTAAAGAAAATACATGTAGTGGCTTAAAAGTACAGTATTTACCTCCATAATATAGTGGAGTGGAATTATAAAGATGCAGAAAATGGTAATACTCAAGTGAAATACCTCAAAAATGTTACTTGTATGTACAGTACTTGAGCAAATGCATTTAGTTTCTTTACACCACCAATACATCAACTGTAGAAGTTGTACTTTTGGCATCCAACTCTACAAAAGCTTTTATTTTGAAAGTCAGAGCAATTAAACCTCTCCTACGCTCTGATTGGCTGGATGGATGTCGCTTGTGGCTGCTGCCAACTTTGGCAACGAGGCAGGCTCGCGCTGCTGCTCCACCCCCAGGTGTCGCGGGCCTGTTTAAATAGCGGAGGAGGAGGAAGGACGACATCCTCATCATCAGCAGCATCACTTCATTTACCTGACATGATACTCTCATTGCTCCGGTGTTGAGCCTCCAACCTGCACTGAGGGCTGAAGCACTGCACAGTGAGTATGGACTTCTATTCTTCTTCTGTGGTGGCTTCTGCAGAAATTACCTTTTACATTACATTACAAGGACCTTGATATGAGAAACATGTAAAAACTAATTTGGAGAAGAACACATTTTAACAACTTATTTATCATATTTGTGTCACTCTTCAAAGCACAACAAGAGCAACAAGTGTTGAATATTTGCTGGTGAAGTGTATTTGAGATTGTATGAGTGAGTTTATTTGTTGCCTGCTGCATTATTCTGGATCTCTTTGAGTGATGTCAGAGGGTTAAAAAAAAAAAAAAAACTCCAGGATGGCATTTTAACAACTCAATTGATGTGTTAAGTGGCTTTAATTCACTCAAAGCATCACATCTCTCAGTAAATCTTCATTAGAGATGCTTCATATTGATTTCTGCTCACATACCTGCTCTGTGTGCCCTACGGCCACACATGGATGCACCTTGTGACATGTCACCATTTTGGTGTAAACGGTAAGCTTGGCTGGACACATGAGCTGCACCTTATAAGGTAGTATGCCTGCTAAGTCCCTAGCATCCCTCTTTGGGCTACCAAGCTACCAGGAGCAAAGGGTTAGCCAAACATGGGCATTCCAGCATGGCAGCTCACTTGTTTGATTATAGGGGTTATCTGTGTGCTGCTTTTCATGTTTTATTGCCTCGTGTTCAATGGGAGGTCAAAGCAGCCTTGTGACCTGCGTGAAGAGACACAGACGAGGATAAGTGAGTAAGTAGCTGATCAAATCTAGGGAAATATTCCAGCGGTAATGTGTCAGACGGCTCACTCAAACCAGATGTAAATGATCTGAGTGACGGAGGCTGCAGTTTGAGTCGAGGAAGGTGGAAGAAAAAAAATTCTCTGTTCTGTGATGATGTGTAAAGAAAAAGCTGTGTGCCAGTCACTTAAATCTGAGAGATTGTGACTGAAGCTATGTGTTATTTTGCTCTTTAAATCCAAAATTGTTTTGGCGTTGAATCAAAATGGGTTGACAGTTTTCTGTTTCCAGCGCTGTCAATCAAATCTGATTAACCGGACCACACAGTCCTGAGGAAGACGATTAGCTTGTAAGGATTAATCTCTTGATAGATAATAATAACCAAAGATTTCTTTAAACTTTAACTTTGATCATTGTGATATATTTAAGGCTGTATTGCAATACCTTGATATTGTGTCAGTATTGTACGGATGACTTTTAGTACTTTCACAAAATATGAACACAATGAGATTTTTGATAAATAATCATCAATAATGTGGATATAATGACTAAGTGGGTAAAGACAACATTAGAAAAACTGTTGTCAGTTCAGAAAATTACATCACTTTACTGTGATGCAGCCTTTAAAACCAGAAAACATTTGGCTGCATTAATTCAACATGGACTTTTGAGAAAGACACTTATTGGCTTTTTTCTTTGCTGGGAATTGGATGAAAATATTGGTACCACTCTCATGTCGGGGCTGGCAGCTAATTAGCTTAGCTTAGCATAAAGGCTGGAAACAAGTGGAAATGCTAACTGGGCTCTGTTTTAAAAGCAACGGCTTTAAAACAGAGCCGTTGCTCTGATAAAAAATTAACTTTTTGTGTTTATTTTAAATAGAAAGTAACATTTTCAAGTCGTAATTTCTTTCCTCTGTAATAACAGCAGTCCTGAGGTCAAACCGAGGTCAGAGGTCAACCCGACTCCCATCATCCCACCTGAGGCTGACCCAGTCCCCAGTAACGATCCAGACGTCAGCTCGACCGCCTCTGAACAAGCAGCGATCGACTCCGACAGTGACGCTGCTGACTGCACACCTGACTCAACCGCTGACGGTGACCTTTCAAACATGGCTGACCCGGCCACTGAAGACAACAAGTTCCTCTTCTTGGGAAATGACTTTCGCAACAGCGGGCTGGCGCAGGCCGACTGGGCGGCCAAGAAGATGGTGTGGGTGCCGTCAGAGAGGGAGGGCTTCGAGCAGGCCAGCGTGAAGGAGGAGAAGGGTGACCAGGTAATGTACACCTTGATGATGTCATCTCTGTTTATATTTTCATTTGAGGAAATTTTTATGTTATTCAGCAGCTGTCTTTTTATCTCTTGGTACATGTTACTTATGATGTTAAGGTCTCCAAAAGATTAAACTATTGTCACTGAAGCTTACTTACAGTTAGTTTGAAAGAGAAGTTATGGTAAAGTAATCATTTCGCCTGCAGGTGCTGGTGGAGCTCTCCAACGGTCAGAAGGCGACGGTGAACAAAGACGACATCCAGAAGATGAACCCACCCAAGTTCAGCAAGGTGGAGGACATGGCAGCCCTCACCTTCCTCAACGAAGCCTCCGTCCTCCACAACCTGCGAGAGAGATACTTCTCCAGCCTGATCTATGTGGGGAACACACACACACACACACACACACACACACACACACACACACACACACACTCAACAACTGTGTTTCTCTAGGAAGTTACATGTTGTTGCTTTAAGGAGCCAAAAACGAAAAACATTTCATTTAAATTACAATCATAAACCTGCTGAATATTCGGGATGCAGCTCACCATTCTTTCATTATCAATTAATGTGACGCTTATAGTTCATTATAGTATATATATATATATATATATATATATATATATATATATATATATATATATATATATATATATATATATATATATATATATATATATATATATATATATATATATATATATATATATATATATATATTAGTTCAAGTCCATTTAGAAAAAATGGTCATAAAATTTCATTTTTGTCCAAACACAGTCTTAAACCCAAAGACTCTTCATTTTCTGTCATCAGTGACAAAGAAAAGCAGCAGATTTTCACAGTTAAGAAGCTGGAACCAGCAAATGTTTGACGAATTCTGCTTGAGAAATGGAGGAAACAATTATCAAAATAGTTAACTTTAGAACTGAATGGACTAATCATTGCAACTCTACTTAATATTAGAAAAATTAAGTGTCCTTTTATTATCCTTTGAACTAGAAATGACATATGGATCTTTGTGTTCATTTATAAATAAATAAAAAAACAAAAGAAAAAGGTGCTTAAATCGTGAACTTTTCAAACATTTAAACATTTCAACACCTACTTTCACACCTAAATATGATTAGAGCTGTTTACTGAAGAAGAGAAGCGACTTGATCTGAGGTCAGCAGACAACCACAGACCTGCTTCTAATTTTCTCCTTATTAAACCCAAAGTGCACACTGACTCCACTTTTTGGTGGAAAAGTCCTTGTTCGAGGTCTTTGTGCAGACACTCTGCTCTCCACGCAGACTCAGGATGTACCGAGAGGATCAACAGCTTATGTTTTTATTTTTTCAGTCAGTCTGACAAAGTCTAATAAGGTACGGGATGTAAAATTAAAACCCAAGCTGATGCATTTATTACAGACTGCCATGACTGCAAGTTAAGAGCCGCAGTCCCTCCAGTCCATATATGAGCAGACAGCATCTGAGAGCCAAAAACGTCTCATACACTTAACTCTCAATATAAACCCAAACCCTCTGGAACATTATAGAGTCCCCGAACATGGAGCGGCTTCTGTTTTCCGTTTTGTGCATCTAATTTTGAAACTTTCAGAGCATTTCAACTAAAATAAACCGATTGTAACCCGAAAAGTCGGTTCCCAGAGAGAGATGAGAAGCTGGAGATGGACATTTATGTTGCACGTAACCGTCCTTTATGTCTTCCGGTCATTAATATTCGGTCCGTGCTTGTTTTTTTGGAAAAAACAAATAAATTGACTAGCAAAACAAAAGCTCACAGGTAATAAATGTGATCCGCTGTCTACTGTTTACCTCCATTGTGCAGTTGTGAGTGTCATCAAGCAGCAGCAGCAAGTACAACGATGTAAAATGATGATGATGTTGTTTCCTGTCCCCCCGTCTCCACAGACGTACTCGGGTCTGTTCTGCGTGGTGGTGAATCCCTACAAGATGCTGCCCATCTACTCTGAAAAGATCATCGAGATGTATAAGGGCAAGAAACGCCACGAGGTGCCGCCACACATCTACTCCATCACAGACAACGCCTACAGGAACATGATGCAAGGTCAGATATGTTATCCTCTCTGCTTCACTGTTTCTATGGAGGGAAGCTGTCGAGGTTTAAAGAGTTATTAATACACCAAGTTTCATACGTTCTTGCAGTGGAATCTTTAGACATAATACATAAATCATCCCCAGCTGCTAACTCAAACCTTAAAGGGTCAGTTCACCTAAATTACAAGAGAGCATATTTTCTCTTGCCTTTAAGGAAGTGTTGTTCTTAGGAGCTCTAGACTGTCACCAGAATGGTTGCCTATGCAGAGCCGAAGAGCTGGAGCACAAATTAGACAAAGGGTTAACCCTCTCTTAATTAAAGGAAAAGTTCACCCAAAAAGAAGAATTCAGATATAAAGTCAGGTGAAGTATCGTAGTCCACAAAGCATTTCTGGAGCTTCACAGCAAAACAGAGTTGCAGCATTCTCCTAAACAGCTGAAGTAGCTGGAGACCTCCATAGCTCGTCTGGTGCAATCCAAGTCTCCAGAAGAGCCCAGAGATCCCAAATCCCTAACAGACGGGATGCAGGCTAACGCTTTAAGTTTAGCAGCTACAGTGAAGATTTTGACCTCTTTTCAAATCAGTTTGGGATCTCGGGGCTTTTGGAGATTTGAGTTACACCGAACGAGCTGAATGGAACCATTTTATGTTTTTGTTTTGGTCATCTTCTTCAGTTGTTTAGCAGGATGCTGCAACGCATGGAGGGAGGAGATGATGACTGGAGTCTCTTTAACGATGAATCTTTACTCTGTCACGCATAACGTCACATGGCTCACCTTTGCAAGGATGCTAGCAAAAATTTTCTGGTCTTAAATCAGCAAACCTAATTGGTTTCACGCAGCATGCTTTGGGAAAGTTGTTGGCACCAGAACTACCAGTGGAAAAGTTAGTGTGTAGTGCTGACGTATACAACAAAACTCAATGATGACATTCTGAAAAGACAGCACAGAGAAGTTGGGACATATATATCTTGTATCCAATGATTAACGATCATACCGTCCTGTGACATTATATATCTATACTGTGTCTTGGAGAGGAATGCTGATTTATTGTACAATATGCCTCCAAAGCAAAATGTGTGACAGCCCTGTGTGTTTCATATAAGGAACAGTGGTAAATTAGCTTTATTCAGTACTTAATGAAACAGCAAACACACACACACACACACACACACACACACATGTACAATTATGAAATTGATTAGATAAAAGTCAGACGGTGGCAGCCGTCTCAGAGCCTCAGAGCGTGCCGTCTCATCTCCGGATGGTCCACCGGTGACCTCAGACCAACTCCATACTTTCCACTCAGCTCAGGAATGGCCATACATGGAGCAGGGAGACAAGATTACAGCAATGGAGCCCTGCATCCACCTGCTATTTTTAGACGATGTGAGTGATGGAGGCTAATCTCCCTCTGAACAAGATTTTCAGAGCCATCTTGCTTTCGTGTACGAGCGGAGTTCATGTTTGGTCGGTTCAGCTTGGCTTCAACTAACGAGTTCAGCTCGGTCAACATCTCACATTATTTCCCCTTTTTTAACATCTCGCTCTCTCTCTCGCTCTCTCGCTCTCCACAGACCGTGAGGATCAGTCTATTCTCTGCACGTGAGTCAAAACATACAAGACTTAACCTTTTTCCATCACACTGTACCCTTCATGTGAGCAAACACACACACATGGATTGACCTACATTCACTCCCTGGAGACTTCTTAACCATAAACCAAGTGTTTACCCTCAAACTGAATGATGGGGGCTTTACATTTTGTCCCCACGGTGTGTTTACTGGTGTATGTTCAGATATCTGCTCTGTCACACAGAGGTGAGTCTGGAGCAGGAAAGACAGAAAACACCAAGAAGGTGATTCAGTACCTGGCCGTCGTCGCCTCCTCACACAAAGGAAAGAAGGACGTGAATCCTGTGAGTAGAAACATGTTTTTAATAAACGAGATCTACATCGCAACCAGATAAATATTTGACAAAACAAATTGCAAATAGAAGTTAATTATAATATTAATTATTCTTATACATTACAATAATGATATTGACACATTTTACTCTGCTGCTTAAAAAAAAAGTACTTTATCTGTACTGGATAGTCGTTTCAGTCGAGTACTCGCTCAATCATACTAACAAAACTAACAAATATGGAATGAAAATGTGGTTCAGGGTTAGTTTCAAGCTTGGTGATCATCATATTAAAGTGTAGAACTTCACCAAACATGAAAATAATTCACAAAAAATCATAAAAATGAAGAAAACTATCGATCTTTATTATGTTTGGACAATTTGTACAGTTCGAAATGTGACGATATCTGATGTGTTGATTTACCTTTTAGTGTTAAGTTTTATCACAAAATATTAAATGATGTTAATTATACTGTACATGACAGGACTCAGTGGCTGCAGCTGTGGCTAAGGTGAGGACAGATTATTATTGTCTCTGCTGCTGCTGCTGCTGTTGGGGCTTCTGACTTTTCTCATAATGCTGATTTTCAGTAAAACAGGTGCTATTAACGGAGAGACTCTATACTTAGAGGAGCTCATCATCATCGTGCCAGGTCTTCATATCTTTCCCACAAATCCTCCATAATGTGATTAGAAGCTACAGCCGATGTTCGCTCAGCTGCTTTTAATCCAGCGAAGAACTATCTGTGGTTTGTTTAGCCAAGATTTATTGACGCTTGACCTCTGGCCCTGCCGCTCTGCTGCGTCTCAAGCCGTCATGCGGGAGGCCAATTTTGGGGAAATGCTAAAAGCAGCGCCTTCTCGACGAAGACGGAAAAAGTTGAGGGTTCGTTGACCTTCTTACCAGTTTGTTTTCCTGTGTCTTTCAGCAACAGCAGCAGCAGGCGGGATCTCTGGCCTACGTGAGTATACAATCTCATACTTCAGATTTAGTTAAATACACTGAATAATAGATTTGGAGTAGTGATGTGTGACCTTGTTGTGGGCTGTAGGGGGAGCTGGAGAAGCAGCTGCTGCAGGCTAATCCCATCCTGGAGGCCTTTGGAAACGCCAAAACCATCAAGAACGACAACTCGTCACGATTTGTACGTTTTTCATCAGTTACATAAAACCTTTTTAAACTTTTCTCTCAGTGGATTCATGTCGCTGTCTCCTCTTTCTTCAGGGCAAGTTCATCAAGCTCAACTTTGACGTGACCGGATACATCGTTGGAGCGAATATTGACACCTGTATCCTTTTTTTTTAATTAAATTATGAATGAATTAAATAGGAATGAGATGAAAACAGACGTTGTTATCTGCTTAACCCTCTCCTGACCCAATCAGACCTCCTGGAGAAGTCTCGCTGCATTCGTCAGGCCAACACTGAGAGAGCCTTCCACATCTTCTATTACATGGTGGCAGGAGCCAAAGACAAGATGAGAGGTGAGCAGGAAGAAAACATAAACGCACTTCTTACCGAAGATTTCATGGGCTTAAAGAGTCTTTACCTCGTTGGCTGTCATCCACAAGAGAGGAAAGATATTCCTTTAGCTTTTATCGCCATAAAAATGGCAATGAAAGTTTTTTTAGATAATAATAAATAACAAAAAAAGTAAAATAATTAAACCTTCAGAATAAATCAAGTAAAACAAGCTGGAACGGAAAAAAACATGTAAATTGAAAAGGATAAAAATTAGATCAGATCATCAAAGCTGTAGATGTTAATCCGTCCAAGCATCACCATGGTTTGTTCAAAACATTGGACAAACCCAGAAAAAAACCCACAATGGGGACAGGATTTTAGCATTTCAACATAATAGTCTTAAATATTGAAGCCTCGATCGATCCATGTTGCAAATGTGGTATTTCCCCTGATTCCAGTCTTTCTGATAAGCTCGGTTAAACACGTCCTGATATCTCTGTTCGAAGATGAAAGATGGAACTGATGTTGGTGTTGTCTGTGTTTAGAGGAGCTCCTGCTGGAGGATTTCAGCAGCTATCGTTTCCTGATAGCGGGACACGTGGAGATCCCCGGTCAGGAGGATGACATCATGTTCGATGAGACTCTGGAGGCCATGGAGATCATGGGCTTCAGTGAGGAGGAGAGAATAGGTACCAACTGCTCAGACTTACTTAATTTTAATAGGCTGTTATGTGTAATTTCATCACTTTCGGTGTCTTCGGGCAACCTTTAATGCACCGTCTTGATCTTCTTCGTCGCTGCAGGGATGTTCAAGGTGGTGTCCACTGTGCTCCAGCTTGGCAACATCAAGTTTGAGAAGGAGAGGAACAGCGAGCAGGCGACGATGCCCGACAACACCGGTAACCGTTTTAAAACACCAACAGCGCCACTGTAAGTTAACCTCTGAACCTCGCTGACGTGTTCTCTGCCTCGTGTCACCCATCGACTCCAGCTGCCCAGAAGGTGTGTCACCTGCAGGGCATCAACGTCACCGACTTCACCCGCGCCATCCTCACCCCCAGGATCAAAGTGGGCAGGGAGGTGGTGCAGAAGGCGCAGACCAAGCAGCAGGTAACGGCGCTAAACCAGAGCTCATGAAGACAGAAAATAAAGGCTCTTGTGGAGCAATTCCCTCTGAAATGTAGCTGAGGAAAGCAAGAAAAGTCTCAGAAAATAGATCCTCATGAAAAGTGGTATTAACATCCTTCCTTATTGATCAGATCACAAGTGGGCAGCTCTGTTTCACCTGATTAACCCTTCTGTTGCAGCAACAGAGAGCTATAAAGTCATCCTAAAATGAATCATAACAAAAGCGTTCTCCTGTCTCCCTCTGTCCTCCTCCTTCGCCTCCTCCAGGCTGATTTTGCGGTGGAGGCTCTGGCTAAGGCGATGTACGAGCGGCTGTTTCGTTGGATCCTGGCCAGAGTCAACAAGACGCTGGATAAGAGTAAGAGGCAGTCGTCCTCCTTCCTGGGCATCCTGGACATCGCTGGCTTTGAGATCTTTGAGGTGAACGCTCACAAACGTTTAGATAATCAGTTGTTTGTTTCTGTTTTTGTTTCTAATTGCTGACTTGATCGCTGCGATGTTTCCCCGCCTCAGGACAACTCCTTCGAGCAGCTCTGCATCAACTACACCAACGAGCGTCTGCAGCAGCTCTTCAACCACACCATGTTCATCCTGGAGCAGGAGGAGTACAAGAGAGAGGGCATCGAGTGGAACTTCATCGACTTCGGCCTCGACCTGCTGCCCTGCATCGAGCTCATCGAGAGGCCGGTGAGGACGGAATGCACCTTCACTATATATCCACTGCACGGGCCTGAAACTGACACCTGAACAGTCCTTGTATCCAAACTAATATGTAGATAAACTGTCTAGATGAGAGATATTCTCTTGTCCTGATCCTCTGTGTCCTTCACTGTCCTGCAGAACAACCCTCCAGGCATCCTGGCCCTGCTGGACGAGGAGTGCTGGTTCCCGAAAGCCACTGACGTTTCCTTCGTGGACAAACTGCAGAACGCACACTCCGGTCACTCCAAGTTCTCCAAACCCAAACAGCACAAAGACAAACTGATGTTCAGTGTCCTGCACTACGCTGGAAAGGTGAGGATCGCTGAAGGCTGCAGGGAGAAGACGATCATCCTAATAACATGACAACTGCACTGTTTCCAAAGACAAATATTGAAATAAATGAATGATCCAATAAATAGATTACGTACCATTGAATAGAGGCATGTCAGCTTTATCATTTGATCATTTTCTCTTCATGATTCTTTTCGTTTATGTTTCCAGGTCGACTATAACGCAGCTAATTGGTTGACTAAGAACATGGATCCTCTGAACGACAACGTGACCGCTCTGCTCAACAACTCGTCCAGCAACTTCATCCAGGACCTGTGGAAAGACGGTCAGTCCTCCATGTCGGGGACAGTTTCACCACGTATCTCCCGTTACGATTGATCAGATGTGGTATTAATCTCTCGTGTGTTTGTCCTCCGTGTCAGCGGACCGAGTGGTGGGTCTGGACACCCTGACCAAGATGTCGGAGAGCTCGGCGCCGGTGGCCTCGACTAAATCTAAGAAGGGGATGTTCCGTACGGTGGGTCAGCTGTACAAAGAGTCTTTGGGCAAACTGATGACGACTCTGCACAACACGCAGCCCAACTTTGTCCGCTGCATCATCCCCAACCACGAGAAGAGGGTCAGTCGTCTGCGTTCTTTACATTAAAGTGAAGTGTGAGTGAGTCTGTACGTTCATTTTGTTTGCTGTTGTGCTGCAGGCCGGGAAGATGGACTCCAACCTGGTGCTGGAGCAGCTCAGGTGCAACGGGGTGCTGGAGGGGATCCGTATCTGCAGGCAGGGATTCCCCAACCGCATCGTGTTCCAGGAGTTCAGGCAGAGGTGAGGACACTTTATTCATTTCTTTAGAAGTTTCATTGACTATATTCTTATCTCTGTTTGCACTGATATTAAAAGTATGAGACAGATTTTGTCATTGAACAGCAGCTAATGGCTCCCCTGCAGTGAACATTACCTTTTTATGGATGTAGTTTGCAGTTGGATTACAGAAAGTGAAATAATCAGAGTTTTTAGCCGTGTTAATGTCGTGTTGTAGTTCCTTACTGTGACCACTGGAGGGCAGTGAACACTCGTGACTCTCCACCAATCATCAAGACAGAAACAAAACTTTCTATTTAAAAACTTTCAAAATAAAATCACCAAAAGCATCAACTGAATTTACCGTCAGATTATTTTGAGTGTGGCTTCATCCAGATCCCAACAAACTGAATTCAAAATGTAGTTTAATTGTGAAATAAAAGCATTAAATCATTTGTGTCTGGGATGCAAATTTGTAATGATACCGACACTCGTTTTAAAGAGCTGAGTGTAGATTTGTGTTACTGAAAGTTTGATGTTCCGTTAAATGTTTGTCTTGTTTGCAGATATGAGATTCTGGCTGCCAACGCCATCCCGAAGGGCTTCATGGACGGGAAGCAGGCCTGCTGTCTGATGGTGAGCCACAACTTTAAACATGAAGTTACGATAATAAAATAATATGAAGATGGAGTTAAAGGAGCAGAGGTTTCTGTTTCACTCCTCTTCCTCTGTCCCTCGTGTCTCCTCCTCTCCTCCAGGTGAAGCACCTGGATCTGGATACGAACCTGTATCGTATCGGTCAGAGCAAGATGTTCTTCAGGACGGGAGTTTTGGCTCAGCTGGAGGAGGAGCGAGATCTCAAACTGACCGTCGTCATCATCGCTTTCCAGGGACAAGCACGAGGCTTTCTGGCCCGCAAGTAAGAGAAACGGACTGGACGCTGATATCTGAACAAATGTTTCCTGATATCTTTTACAGCCTTTTCGGGTCCCGATGCACAAAATTAACTTCTGCACACACACAGATAAACACAGGTTTGCATCTTATCTCGCTTTGTGTGTGTTTTTCAGGGCTTTCAGTAAACGTCAGCAGCAGCTGACCGCCATGAAGGTCATCCAGAGGAACTGCGCCTGTTACCTCAAACTCAAGAACTGGCAGTGGTGGAGGCTCTTCACCAAGGTTACACTCACAATAGTTTACTTTTCTTGATGTAATACCAAATAATTATGAATTACATAGGTCAGGTTTTTTTGACAGATACAACTCTGAATATAAAAAAAGAGGTGCGCAACAAATTACCCACTTTAATTCATCCCAGTATCCTTAACACTATACAATAAATACTTGCTAACCATTTGAGATGGCTCATTAGCATGTGAGTGTAACTTAAAGGGATATTCCGGTGTAAGTTTAATCCATGGTCTAACACACCTTGACAACAGTACTGTTGCTGAAGTTTGCTGCTGTTCTCACCATTAATTGTGGCTTTTTGATGGCGGTTTCTAGTTGGAGACATAAGCTGCAGTGTATTGTTATCGTGCGGTCTTTTCTGAGGTTGCTAAAACTAGCTAAGCTAGCGGTCAGCTAACTTGACCTCTCGAGGGGGAGTCTTACTCGGTGTCAAGGTGTGTTAGACCATGGATTAAACTTACACCGGAATATCCCTTTAAGCATTCTAACATGAATGCCTGAATGCTAAAGTTATCAGGCTAACCATTTACACAACGGAAGAGAATCCATGTCTGAGTTGTGGATGTGTCTGTCGTGGTTCAGGTGAAGCCGCTGCTGCAGGTCACCAGACAGGAAGAAGAGATGGGTCAGAAAGACGAGGAGCTAAAGGCAGCGAAAGAGGTGGCAGCGAAGAGCGAGGCCGAGCTGAAGGACATCTCCCAGAAACACACGCAGGTGATTCATACGTTAATGTTTTAATCTTGTTTTTTTTTACATTTTAACATTTCGTAAAAATGACAGAAGTCTTGTGTTGGCAGCTGCTGGAGGAGCGAGCGCAGCTGGAGACGAAGCTTCACGCGGAGACGGAGCTGTACGCCGAGTCGGAGGAGATGAGGGTGCGACTGGAGGCCAAGAAGCAGGAGCTGGAGGAGGTGCTGCATGAGATGGAGGCCCGGCTGGAGGAGGAGGAGGAGCGCAGCCTCTCTCTGCAGCAGGAGAGGAAGGACATGGAGCAGCAGCTACAGGTGGAAACATCATTATTACGATTATAAAGTTTAGCTCTCCTTCATTTTCAACGTATAGTTTAACCACACGTGATGTTTTCCTGCAGCTCATGGAGTCCCACATCGCCGAGGAGGAAGACGCTCGTCAGAAGCTGCAGCTGGAGAAAGTGGCCGTGGAGGGAAAAGTCAAGAAACTGGAGGAGGACGTTCTGCTCATGGAGGACCAGAACGTCAAGCTGCAGAAGGTAGAAAGACGGAGATTTGTTTCGTGGTCGTTCTTTAATACACAACACTCGCATTTTTCTAACGTGTTGTGTTTGTGTTTGCAGGAGCGAAAGCTGCTGGAGGAGAGGTTGGCTGATATGACCTCCAACCTGGCCGAGGAAGAGGAGAAGTCCAAGAATCTTACCAAACTGAAGGCCAAGCATGAGTCCATGATCTCCGACCTCGAGGGTCAGTCGGCACCACCACACCTCATCTCTTCTTTCTTTTCACAGCCTCTAAAATCTAGAAGAACAAATCAAGTCTATGAACTGTTTGACCATCTTGTCTGTGTGTGCAGTGCGTATGAAGAAGGAGGAGAAGGGTCGTCAGGACGTGGAGAAGGCGAAGAGGAAGGTGGAGGCCGAGCTGGCCGACCTCCAGGAACAGCACGCCGACCTGCAGGCCCAACTAGCCGAGCTCCGGGCCCAGCTAGCCGCCAAGGAAGAGGAGCTCCAGGCCACACAGGCCCGGTACATAATAATAAAGAATTATAGAGTAGAGAGAGTAGAAAAGTAGAGAGTAGAAACTATATACGTTTATGTTCCGTGTCCGCAGCCTGGAGGACGAGAGCAACCAGCGAGGGCTGGCTGTGAAGCGGGTTCGGGAGCTGGAGGCTCTCCTCCAGGAGATGCAGGAGGACCTGGAGGCAGAGAGGGCGGCGAGGGGGAAGGTGGAGGCGGCTCGACGGGATCTCGGAGAGGAGCTGAATGCTCTACGCACCGAGCTGGAGGACAGCCTGGATACCACCGCCGCCCAGCAAGAGCTCAGGTCGGTGTGATCGATTGGATCGTACATATACGTGGACTTTGTGAGCCTGTTGCTGTTGGACGTGTTGTGGTGATGTTTCGTGTGCATGTGACTGGCAGGGCGAAGCGTGAGCAGGAGGTGGCCCTGCTTAAGAAAGCCATGGAGGACGAGGGGCGGAGCCACGAGGCTCAAGTCCAGGACCTGAGACAGAAGCACAGCCAGGCCGTGGAGGAGCTCAGCGAGCAGCTGGAGCAGGCCAAGAGGGTAAAGTTCATCACAGTACTACTAATATTCTAGATTCTGATTTTGAGCTGGACTAAAAGTTTTGATATTTCAGCCTTCACACTTCAGAAATTAATTGATGGTGCTCACTTTTCAAACATATGACCAAAAGAAAGATGTTAACAATAAAGAATAATGAAAATGAAACTAGAAAAAAGTTTTCCTCGGGTGTTAAAGCTTTTTTAACTGCTACGCTGTGATGTTTGTCGCTCACTCAGCTCCTCGTCTCTTTGTCCAGGTGAGAGCCGGTCTGGAGAAAGCCAAGCAGGCTCTGGAGAAAGAATCGGCAGATCTGAGCGCTGACCTGCGATCCCTTGCCAGCGCCAAGCAGGACGTGGAGCACAAGAAGAAGAAGGTGGAGGGTCAGCTGAACGAGCTGCACTCGCGCTTCAACGAGAGCGAGCGGCAGAGGACCGAGCTGGGCGAGCGAGTCTCCAAGATGACGGTGAGTCATGAAAGTTTGTCGGATTCGAATTGTGTTCCAGATAAATCTGAAGGATAAAACTGTTTGGGAGTTCAACACCTTTCTGCGATCTCTCTCAGGTGGAGCTGGACAGTGTGACGAGTGTGTTGAATGATGCGGAGGGAAAGAACATCAAGCTGAGTAAAGACGTCTCCGCTCTGACCTCCCAGCTCCAGGATGCTCAGGTGAGCTGACACCACTAACAGTACTATCCGAATACTATAGGCATCAGTCAACACGTGACTCCTCACCTGCTTGTCTTCCTCCTCCAGGAGCTGCTGTCAGAGGAGACCCGTCAGAAGTTGAATCTGTCTGGACGTCTGCGTCAGATGGAGGACGACAGGAACAGCCTGATGGAGCAGCTGGAGGAGGAAACTGAGGCCAAACGGGGCGTAGAGAGGCAGGTGTCCAGCCTCAACATGCAGGTCAGTAACTTAGAGAAGGTCACGTGAGAGACAAATCTGTGGTGTTCAAAAACCTAAAACTACTAACTCATCTAAATCCTGTTTCACCCTCCGTCAGCTGTCCGACTACAAGAAGAAGCTGGACGAGATGTCGGGGACGGTGGAGATGTTGGAGGAGGGTAAGAAGCGTCTGCAGCGCGACCTGGAAGCAGCCAACAGCGAGTACGAGGAGAAGGCCTCCGCCTACGACAAGCTGGAGAAGAGCCGCAGCCGGATGCAGCAGGAGCTGGAGGACGTCCTCATGGACCTGGACAGCCAGCGGCAGCTCGTCTCCAACCTGGAGAAGAAGCAGAAGAAGTTTGATCAGGTCTGACCGGACATCTGGAAGACGGCTGAATTGGAATGAAAATTCACTCTCTGATTTTTGAAATTTTACACTCATGTTCTTTGTCCCGGTGTCGTCAGATGCTGGCGGAGGAGCGTGCAGTGTCCAGTAAGTTTGCAGACGAGCGTGATCGAGCAGAGGCAGACGTGAGGGAGAAGGAGACGAGGGTGTTGGCTCTCGCCAGAGCGCTGGACGACAGCCAGAACGCTCTGGAGGAGGCGGAGAAGACCATGAAGGGCCTCCGAGCTGAGATGGAGGACCTCATCAGCTCCAAGGACGACGTGGGAAAGAATGTAAGAGGAAACATCTGAACGTCGACTAACCCTTTTATTACAGAGGTCGACTTCATTTCTGATCTCGTCCTCCGTCAGGTGCATGACCTGGAGAAGGCCAAGCGTGGCCTGGAGGCCATCGTGGACGAGATGCGGACGCAGATGGAGGAGCTGGAGGACGAGCTGCAGGTCGCGGAGGACGCCAAGCTGCGTCTGGAGGTCAACAGTCAGGCGCTGAGAGCTCAGCATGAGAGGGAGCTGCACGCCCGCGACGAGATGGGCGAGGAGAAGAGGAAGCAGCTCCTCAAACAGGTGGAGTTCAACCTACTACTCCTCCACCCACATTATGTTCTAAGATGAAATCAAACTAAAATAAAGAGAAAATGACGAACCTCACTCCCCGGCAGGTGCGTGAGCTGGAGGAGGAGCTCGAGGAGGAGAGGAAGCAGCGAGGTCAAGCGTCAGGCAGCAAGAAGAAGCTGGAGGGCGAGCTGAAGGACATGGAGGACCAGCTGGAGGCCACCGGCAGGGGGCGCGACGAAGCAATCAAGCAGCTGCGCAAGATCCAGGTTATTTTCAACAATCAATAACATTCACCTGATCAGAAATAATACAAGACACTGAAGCTGGATTCTTTTATCTCATGATGGAGGGCTTCCTCTGTCTGTTATCACCTCATCAGCTCATCAGCTGTGTTTATAAAAGAAGAAAACACTATGATGCCTCTCTCAGAAGTTCTGGTAGCTCCTTTAAAGACCTCCTCGTCTCTCCTCACAGGGCCAGGTGAAGGATCTCCAGAGGGAGCTGGAGGACTCGCGTGCAGCCCAGAAGGAAGTCCTGGCTTCAGCCCGGGAGTCCGAACGCAGATCCAAGGTCATGGAGGCCGATATCGTCCAGCTGCACGAGGTGAGGCCTCTCGTCACCTGTCAGACGTTTTGTTTTGAAAAAAGTGTAACTGGTAGAATATTATCTTTCGTCTTCTTTACCTTTAACTCCTCAAGAAATGTGCATTTCTTCCTTCTTTCTTTAAATCATCTCTCACACTCCTTCTTTATTTCACCGTTGTCTTCCTCGTGTCCGTCCAGATGTTGGCAGCAGCTGAGAGAGCTCGCAAGCAGGCGGAGACAGAAAGAGACGAGCTGGCAGAAGAGCTGGCCAGTAACTCCTCCGGAAAGTGAGTGTCTTACTTCATTATTAATACAGGTGTCAGGCACCGAAGTAATAAAGAAAACGACAAAAGTTTCAACATGAGATGAGGCAGATTTGTCCGACGTCTGTTTTTACAATAAACTGTGATGAATCAAAGAAGGTCGGAGGTAAGATTTGACCTGATGGTGAACGAAGAAAGAAAATTATGAGGAGTTTTCATCAAAGCAACATGAAAATACACTAAAACTTTAATAGAAATTCAGCCAGTAGCTGCTGAGATATCGGATGTTCTTCTTTAATAAACACCAGTAAGGAATAAAAGTTGTGTGACGCGAACAGGAAGTAGAAAAGTCTATAAACGAAGGACTTCTCTTCCCTCATCTCATCTCTCTATCCTCCTCCCTCCGTCCAGATCCATGCTGTCCGACGAAAAGCGCCGTATGGACGCGAAGATCAGCCAGCTGGAGGAGGAGCTGGAGGAGGAGCAGGCCAACGTGGAGAGTCTCAACGACCGGCTGAGGAAGAGCCAGCAGCTGGTAGGTGCAGGGTGGACATGAGAGCGAGAGCGTAAACCTGATGTTTCCACAGCAGATGTTCCTTTCTCTTAATGTTTTTTGTCGTGTAGGTGGACCAGCTGGGTGCAGAGCTGGCAGCAGAGAGATCCTCCTCTCAGACCAGGGAGGGATCCAGGCAGCAGCTGGAGAGGCAGAACCGAGAGCTGAAGGCCAAACTGCAGGAGATCGAGGGACAGGGCCGCTCCAAGCTCAAATCCTCCATCGCCGCCCTCGAGGCCAAACTGAGAGAGGTGGAGGAGCAGCTGGAGATCGAGAGCAGGTGAAACAGAGAGACATAGTGAAATAATCTGAGCTCAAACACAGTGAAAGACTCGCGAGGATTAAATGTTTCTGTCGTGCAGAGAGCGTCAGGCCAACGGCAAGAATCTGCGTCAGAAAGAGAAGAAGCTGAAGGATTTAACCATCCAGGTGGAGGATGAGAGGAAGCAGGCGCAGCAGTACAAAGACCAGGTAACAGCAAAGCCCTCAGAGACATCATTTACTGTCATATATCGAGCCGTCAGTAAACACGCCTCCGCTCGGTGCAGGCGGAGAAGGGCAACGTGCGGGTGAAGCAGCTGAAGCATCAGCTGGAGGAGGCGGAGGAGGAGGCCCAGCGCGTCGCCGCCGCTCGCAGGAAACTGCAGAGGGAGCTGGAGGAGGCGAGCGAGGCCAACGACACCCTGAACAGAGAGGTGTCGTCTCTCCGCAGCAAGCTGAGGTACTGACGGGCCGGCTGAGGTCCGAGTGTGAGGAGGACAGAGCGCGATTAACAAATTACTGATCAGTAGGACTTGTTTTTATAGACCTGTGACACGTAGAGCGGCAGGAAGACTGTACTATTAGATGTACTATTTATCAATTTAAAGGAACAGTTCACCCAAAAAGTTAAAGTCAGGTGGAGGTTCGTAGACCACAAAACATTTCTGGAGCTTCACAGTAAAACAGAGTTGCAGCGTTCTGCTAAACACCTGAAGCAGCTGTTCTCGTCCAGTCGTAAAACTTCTGTTCATCTTTGATTCTCTGTGATGAACCCTTTGTGGTGTCATTTGTGATTTTTTTTACATTTCCTCTTCCTCCTTCCATGTCCTGTTTCACACCTGTCCTCAGACACTACTGATCTGTCCTCAAAGCTTCCTGGGAATATTCTCCTCTTCCTCAGCGGGCTTTTTTTTTTACTTCCTCATCCCCGGTTTACACCTGCTGCAGATTTCAGGGGCTTCGACTTTAAACAAAATCTAGCTTTTGCAACAGCTGCTCTCCTGTTCTTCCTCTGTCCTTCATCTCCTTCTCACCCTCCTCTTCCTCCTGTGTCTCTTCCTCCTGATGTGTCGGGTGTTCCCAGGCGTGGCGGCGGCGGCGGCGGCGAGGCGGTGTTCAGCAGCCCCAGTCCCCGGAGCAGCAGCGGCGGCGCTAGCATGAGGAGCTTGGGGCTGGGAGGGAGCATCAGCCGGAGGAGCGCCATCAAGGAGAACTCGGTGGAGCTGCAGGAGGAGGAGCCTCGTTCTCGTTCTCCGTCTCCTCGCGGCTGCTCTCCTCCTCTGGAGCCCCGCGACGACGTCTACACCCCCGACGAGTAGAGAGACGACCGTGATTAAAGTCACGTGGGCAGAAACCTGTTAGGCTTTTAATTTGAAAGATTTCTTTAATGGTATGTTCAAATCTAAATTCATTTCGGTCGCTGAGTAATGACACAAACAACAAACGCTCCCAGAAGAATCATCAGCAGCTTCGATCCAGTTTTCTGAAAAACAAAAACATCAGTTAAACCTGCTGCTAACGAACCAATCGTCTCCATTCAGTCGTACTGATCGCCTTCGTTTGCATCTCCAAATCTAAAAATATTTTCATTTTGATTAAAGAAAACATAAAGGAGGCCAATTTGTTGTTAAAATTTTGTAGCTCTGACATCGAGCTCAGATTGTATAAATGTGAGAAATCTGAATTATCTCTTCCAGAAAGATGGATAGTGAAAATATGGAGGGACATCGTAAAACATATTTGATAACTCATTAGCTAACGTTATTATTTCTTGATCACATCCAGTGTCCTTAACTTCAGACTTAAATTAATTAATGTACGCTATCGAACAGTAATGTCAGCGAGGAAGTAGAAGAATGCTAAAAGGTTACCAAATGTTTTTATCTTGAAATTTGGTGCGATGTCCCTTCAGATTTTTAACATCTGCTGTCTTTTCGGTTGCTGACGTCAACAAATTGTAGGTTAACGAGAATTACATCCTGCCTTTTTTAATTACTTGTCTCGGGACACGTCGCTCTGTCGTCTCGTCCAACATTTTATTTCTTATTTTAAATCTTTGGCTATCGAGAGAAGCTGTTGATGAGTCCTACTGACGTCAACTAGACTCCAAATTGTTCAACTTTATTTAGTGGGCATGCGTTTTTATTATTTAAGAAAATTACTATCATGCAACGAGCACAAAGACGGAGGTTTGAACGCAACAGATTTTAACTCCTATAATAAAGTTTACACGATAAAATTAATTCAGTTTTATTCTGATTCCCATCTGAAATCTTTCAAGAGGTTTTGTGAAGAAAAAGTAGCCGTTGCTTTCTACGTTTGTGGATTAATAATATAACATATAATTTATGTGAACTTAATATATTTACATTTATTTATATTCCAGGTAGTTTAAATTATTCAGATATATAACGTCGGTTTGTGTCGTCACATTCGAGTCGGAGCTTTTGTTTTTCCAAAAAATAATTACACAGTCAACTTTTAAAGACCAAGAAACATTTTTATTTCAAGTTGTGACTGATATTTTCTAACCAGGTCGCGTCTGTCCTCTTTTCTTTAACCAAAAGAGAAAGAAGGAGACGGACAAATATATAATTTTTAAATCATGTAACAGATTAATTTTTCATCCAAATTGCTAAAAAAGGACTTAAAGGATTAAAGAACAACAAGAAGTTTTAATGAACTGGTTTTATTTTTGGGAAACTAAAACTCCGCAGGCACAAACTGGATCCGTCTCGACCGTTTCTGCACTTCCTCAAAGGGCTTTTTAGAATATTTCAGAGCGAATCTGTTCATTTGGAAACTGAATGTAAAACTTTATTTATAAACCCTGCTGTTGTAATATTCATTCTTGAGATTTAGACCGTGTGATAAACCTCACAGACACACAATATAGAGCTGCAATAAAAAGAAGAGTTGTACGATGACTTTCTGCTTTGTGAACCAATCAAGTGCGATTAAACTCCCACTAAAAACCATCCAGACGTGTCGGCTCACTTCTTTGAATTTCTAGAAAAATAAAATCAAGACTTATTTCATTTTTTACATTTCAAGTTTTATTGCTTTTTGAGAAACATTTAAGCAGCACTGAAGGTAACAAAGAGCAGAACAGGTCTCATGTTAGTACTCTGAACGAGTCATAAGGCAGAAAAAAAACACCAAACTTCTCCACGTCTGCCGACCTTTGACCTTCACGTTGGAGGTCCAGTCCGCTGCTGTCGTTTCACTCTCGACCTGAGCGGCTAACCTACAGATCCAACCTATGTTAGTGAGTCTACAGTAGAGGTACAGTATATAACACTACGAGTCAAACTAGTACATTTCATTTTTAACATAAAACACGAGTAGCCTTCACTGAAGTTTTCATATCTCCTCCGAACAGAAGACGTTTCCTTTTTCACTCCTGGAGAAGTCAGAAGTTGAGCGTAACGAGCGTCTCCACGGACTGAAAGGTGCCTCCTCGACTCGACTCGACCAGAACTAGACTAAAACTATCAGGCTCCAGTTTCATCACATCAGATATCAAACGAACAACATACTGATGGATTTCTCCTCTTAGAGCCTCAACGAAAGCAGATCTAGAAGTAGTTTGGAGTTCATCCTGAGGGTCGTGTATTAAAATCTAAAAGTTCATGAGTGTGATCTGTAAATTTCATCCCATCAGGTTTGATGTTTTTAGTGTAAAAGGAGGATTTAGCGAGCATCCTCTGAGGACCGGGAACATCTGCAGGAAGTAACGGACGAGAACAAAGTGTTGAAAGCTGCACGGACGCGGTGGCAGTTTTGTTCTCTTTGACCAATATCGATTTTTCCAACACTTCAAATGCTCACTTTTTGCCGTCAATGGTGAGAAAAATAAATCTGTAATCATCTAAAACTACTAAAAATATCAGCACTCCATGTTTTTTCCTTTTCTCTGGGATTAGTGGCAGAAAAAACGTATTCCCGATTAGGAAAATTCACGTGAACGCCCCCTCAGGTCAGAGCAAGAGCTCGGATAGAGATGCCGAGTCGACGTCACACGATGCTAAAACATGGTGGACGAAAGTACATCAACACTGGGTCGATGCTAACATGCATATTTGAAGTATATTTCTTTTCCTTGTCACTCAAATACCTGAAACAGCTGTCAACATGTTGTTTAAAAGAACAACTTCCGAATTTGGGAATTTGGACCGTCTGTTATTTAGCTTTTTCTTAACTGATGAAGCTTAAGTTTTTATTATAAAACACTATTGTAACTTGGTTTTCGAAAGGTGCTGTAAAATGTAAGTTTTTTATTATTATTAAAATACGTCAGAGCAGATCGAGCCAGGCAGGAAGTCAGACACAAGAACGGTATAAAGCATCGGGTCAACTTTCAAAAAAACAAAACACACCGTGGTAAAAACACAAAAATCGGGCCGACAAAACGCTCCCGGTGGGAAATGAAGCCACGCGGAGGACGGAACAAAAGTCGCGCCCGTTTGAATCGAGGCGTTATTCAACAAACACACCTGCAGAGGCAGAACATCAACGGACGACAAAAAAGACTCAACTGACTGAACTGAACTTCAACACAAGACAAAACCCCTCCAGTGAAGGTAAAAGTGCTCGTCCAGTGTTCAGCACTCCGACGCTCTGAAGGTGTTCAAACTGAACATGAAGCAAATGTCCACTTTGGTTTAATTGCACAGGTTTTGACCACTGAACTGACGGCACAGACGTTCGGTTCTGTACGTGACCAGGACGTCTCTACAGTTCACCTCCTGTTCAGTGTCGACGCAGCTTTTGGGCACAAATAAAAAGAGACAAAACAGAAAAAACACTTGGCAAACAAACAAACACGGAGGAGGTGAGGAGGTGACAGGCAGCACGAGTCCAGTAAATTAGTTCAAGCTAAGTGCGAGTGCCGAGAAAAAGTCCTGCTGACAAACAAACCGAGAGCCGGTAACAAAGCGTCCATCCGTCTCATCCCTGCAGCTCCCAGCGAGAGGTCCGTATGATGTGCAGCACACAGTACCGGTAAACGTCCGGGGGATCCGGGCTGAACCGATCGAGGCGGACGACGTCAGACACTTTCACAGCAGCAGTTTGGATCCCGCTCCGAAGTCTAACCTCTTCACCAGCCTGCCAAACACAACAAACACACTCAGGGAGCTGTTTCCTCAACACACCTTTAGAAACAAAGAATTAGACGTATAGATTTCATCAGTAGATGTAAAATAAATGAAGCCTTTAGGCAGCTCACCCCTTGTTGTAGAGGCCGTTGGTGGGATGAGTCTCTGAGGAGCTGTTCTGGCCCGGCGCGCCCCCTGTCCTCCGGCGTGACCTCTGCGGTTCGGCGTCTGCTCGTTGACGTACTCCCGACACGACGCCAGCTTCGACTCCAGGTTCTACGTACGGTGAAGAAAACATTCAGCCTCTTTCACAGCTCGTCAAAATCATTTCCAGAACGACGCCCGCTGCCTCGACATTATTCATCTTTGAACATGCTGTGATTGTGTCGGTGAAACACCAGATTATGTTGAACATCCAAGTACATTTGAACTGAAGCACATTCCTAAACATGAAAACATATCGGTTCAAATAAAGCGTTTTCCAAACTAATAACAAACCGTGAAAAAATAAGTATTTATGTTCATTTGAGAGCAGAAGCGGAGGCACCCTGCAGCGTCACATGAGGAGTCACCAGTCGATGAAAGCAGAAAGGGCCGATTCTTTTAAAAACACCAAACTTCTCTTTGGTCCTTTGGGTCCAAATCACAAGCGAAGCTCTTACCCCGACTTTTCTCAGCAGCTCTCCGACGATGTTCAGAGCCGAGATTCTCGCCGACGTGGTGAGAGGAGTCCCCGAGAGGCTTTCACCTGCAGGAGCACAATGTGGAGATAATCAAGTCAAATATGTGACAGCAACAACCCAGTGGAACGGCTGAAATCAGAGGATGTTCTGATGATTTACATAAACGATTATCTGATCACTGATGGCTGTTTTTGTCCTAAGAAATGCCGTCAGTCTTAAGATAAGATAAGATAAGATAAGATAAGATAAGACTCATTGGCCGACCTCTGCTGATGGAGGGCAGCGGGGTGCTGAAGGACTCAGCGGAGGCTGGAGGTCTGGACGGCGTGCTGACAGGCGGGGCGGGCTGGTTGGAGGAGGACGACGTGGTTTTGTCCTCCACTCTTTTGTCTGGAGGGGTGAGAGGTGGGGTGGGCAGACCAGCCATGGATGAGGAGGTGGAGGAAGAGGAGGAGGAGGAAGGCTCTTTGACGGCGCCGCTGAGGGACGGCTTCCTGTCCTGCTTCTGCTGCACCGCCAGCTCCTGTCTCAGGTCTGACACACAAACACACACATTCAAATCAAAAAGTGCTTTGTGTAATTTGTGTTTATGATAAGTTAAGTCCCTCTGCCAACAGTCTGGGAACTTTCTGCAGAGAATGGAAGCTACAACTGAAACTGTTTTCACACAACAGAACAAAAAAGAAAAGTGACGTCACGGTCGTCTCAGCTGGTTTAACTCTGATCACGTCACAGTTTTTAAATTGGATGTAATTTGTGTTTACATCATGAAAAACTGTCGGCTGACAGCACACAGATATTTCAAAGATCGGTGAATCTCTACCTCTGGCCTCGTCCTTCAGCCTCTGGACGGACTCCAGCAGATTCTCCTTCTCGTCCAGCTCGCTCTCCAGGAAGGCGTTCCTCTCGATCACCTGGTTCATCCTCTGCTCGAAGTCCTCCAGTGACATGATGGTCGCCCTGAAACACAGCCAGCCTGTCTCATTTTCCTTTTCTCAGGTTCACAGTTACGGCTAAAATTGGTTTAATCAGATTGTTAAAGCCCACGTGTCTGTGTGTTGAGCGTCCTCTGACCTCTTGGTCCTCTCCAGGTCGTCGTTGGCCTGCTCCAGCTCTCTGATGTATTTGTGAAGCTGGTCTCTGACGGCCGTGGTCTCAGCCAGGTCTCCCTCCAGGGTGGAGATCTGTCGGTAGGCCTCCGAGTGCTGCGTCTCATACTTCTCCTGGCAGGAGGACGACCACAGGACGCAACAACGGACAGAATACGGAAAAAGAGAGGTGAATTTAATAACAGAGGTATATTCAGCTAATGAAAGGGAACATTTACTCGTCTAAAAGCCTTAATATTATAAACATCAACACATGGATTAGTACTTCACACATGACTTGTGTAGAACAGTAAGTATCTTTCTGCGCTGAGCTTCCAGGAGGGTTTGTGAGGAAGCAGACAACATGACACCGTTTCAAGCTTCAGCATGCTTCAGCTACATTCCACAAAGTCTCTGCATGCTGGTCACACGAGCCGTCTGAGATATAACGCTCGTTTTACTCTTCTGGAAACCTTTTTATCTTCTCAACAGAACGGAACAGAACGGAACAGTCCGAAGGTGGGTGTGGTCAAAGCAAAGGCGCCAGAACTAGAAGGGTAGGAAGGAAGTAGGAAAGGGCCCGTTGGTGCCCCACTTTACTTCACTTTATCACCCCGGGGCTGAATGTTTTGGAAGCTGCGGATCGTTTTAACCTAGTTCGAACATTCCTGTCCGCTCTGGCTTAGCTGGTGTTTTCAGCTCGTCCGTCCGACTGTCGACAGATTTTGTCAACACGATAGAGTCACAATCAGATTTAGATCGAGTCTCTAACTACTTTCTTTATTTCTGTCTGCCTCTGGTCACTGTTATGATTCGGTCCTTGTGATGTGTATTAACATTTGGGGAACGTTTCAGTGGTTTCAGTGCTAATTTCTCTTAAAAGAGAAATTCCCACTTCCCTTCCCACTGTGACAGTCTGATTACCGACTGTGGTTAATGTTGCTTTAAAAGTGAAGATTGACCCGAACCGAGAGACTCTGGTTTCATCTTGTTTTTCCTCCCTCTCCTCTCTGTAACGTTACGTTCATGCAGTAAAGTACATTTCACCTCCCTGCTGCAGTCAGGCTGATAAACAGGAGTGAAGATAAATCCACTTTTTAATCCCAAAAGTTAAAAAGTAATCTCTGAGCTCTCCTCCTGTCGGCAAACAGCTCCATGACTTATTCTCTCCTAAATGATTAATAAAAGCTCAGCGTTTAACACCTAGTCACAGAAACTGTGAGCTGCACAGCCACATGTTATGAAAGCTTGTGGAAACACTTCAGTGACCTCACCGGCGAAGCCTCGCACCAGCGACACTGAGCAGAGCGTAAACAAGGCTTCACAATGGACGTTCTTTATGCATTGTTTGCTTTGTGCCTCTGAACATCTCAGCAGGACGATCAACAAATATATTTCTTAAAAAAGGGTGCAAATGAACTGTGACATGACTGGGTGAGTCTTGTGCAGAGTACTATCCCCTCCAGACACAGACCGAGCGAGAGCCATCAGCTGCCTTCCTCTGCGCTGAATCAGTCCTCTGTGAGAGTGTGTGTTCGTGTGTGTGTTCAGAGAAGAGGGTCAGGCCATAAAACTCCACTTACTATCAGCTGATGAATATGGAAATCCCCAGTCAAATACACTTTAACAGGTCAGTTGGTTAAGTGTTATGAAAATGACCTGGCTGATACAGCATCTCTTTGCTTCAGTGTTATAAAAGCACGTTGAGACAAAAACTGTTAGACCATCTACATCTAAGAGACCCAAACACAGCTGTCTGAATTGTTTTCCTTCAGTCGTTTAAAGGATGTTCTCAAGAATGTAAGTTGGGAAAGTTGGGAAACTCTTTTTCAGTATCTGATGACTGATAATGTCGTGTGCACCTTGTAGTTTTCCACTTCCATCCTGAGGCGGTTGTTGGCGGCGAGGAGCTCTCGGTTTCGCGCCTCGCACTGTTTCAGCTCCGTCTCCAGCTCCACCTCGTAGTCCCGACTCATCTGCTGGAACTCCTGCAGCTCCTCCTGGGCTTCCTCCGCACTGCACACATACAAGCGCAGAATGTAAAGTTCGTCTTTATTAACTTTGGACGCTATCACAGCAAATCTGATCTATTATTCAATTTGGTTTATAGGCTTGGTTTTACTGGTTTCATTGAGTGAAAACACATCATTCACAGTCATGTTTAGAGCAAAATAATCTGACCGCGGCGAGGGGGGAAGGTTGGGCAGAATAATCCTAAATTTGTTTGGATAATCAACATAACCTGATCATTTCCCACCCAACCACAGGAAACCCTGGGCGTTATGGATTACACACAAAAGTTTAAACGTCGCAGAAATGTGTTTAATAGGAAAACAGCTTGAGGTTCACAGTTATTTGTCTTGCAGGAGTGTCTCCAGACTCCCATTTCTATAAAGTGAAAACGAGAGAAATGAAAAGGTAATGATTGTTTTTTTCAGAATTTAATTGCGGAGCACGAGAAGTCCTGAAGGATTATATTAGATTCTGTTGTCCACACAAGTTATAATCTTACTGCCACAAGCTCGAGGGCCTGTTTCTCACATGCTTTCCAAAATAGTCACTTATAAAGTCAGCTAAAAGATGCCAAACTATTTGGATCATACTTCAAAGCCAATAAAAGACATCAGTGGAGGGAAACTAACAAGAAATGTGTTCTTATATTATTATAAAGTGTCAATATATGGCCCAGATTTACTATATATACCCAGTTGAACCATTATAGCACTTTTTTCACTTTAAGTTGAGGAACTGCAGAAAGCAGAAGTGAAAATGGATTCTGGTCTGTTAAAAACAACCTAAATGGGGCCCACTCACCTCTGCTGGTGCCTGGCAGCCTGCTCCTTCCAGTACTCCAGCTCTTCCTCCAGGGACCCAAACTCTGGAGGCTCCGGATCCCCCATCTCCAGCCCGGCCCGGATGGAGAGCTCACTCTCCTGTCACACCCCTCCTGCTCTGGGGTTCAATTAAAACAAGGCAATTAGACAAGTTCAGGTGGACCGGAATTCCGTTTAGAAATCGGGCAATTTGTAATCAACGTCACACCGGTTAATGGAAAATCAAAAATTATGATAAAACATGATTTTAAACGATTCATCTTGATTTTTGCTTTAATACGGCAATCATGTGAACCATCATTAACCATCATGTCCCACATAAAATCTGAGTTTATAGACTTTGATTGTCACCGTCATCCATGGAGTTAACGGTGTGCTTAGTTAGGAAAGATAACGGGACAATCGGACTACCACGGACTTCTCTACGAATAGTAACGTTACATTTCTCTGAATAATGTTACTGAATATATGCCGAATTAAAGATTAGATTCTACCGATTCATAAAACACCTTCACTTTTAGCTAAATTCAGTCAAAAGTGGCTCAAGACACTGCTGAAATAAATTAGTCACCAAATTTATACGGAGTCTGGACGCAGTAAACGGGTACCCGAAACAAACGGGAACCCGAAATGCTAATGATGAGGGGAAATCCGACTTAACAACCAATAGTAACGTTACACTTCTTTGAAAAGTGTTAGTGAATATAAGCCGAATTAAAGATTAGATTCCATCGATTCATAAATCACCTTTAACTTAAGCTTAATTCAGTAAACTGAGAATCAAGCCACTGCTGAAATCAATTTGTTGCCGAATTTATAAGGAGTCTGGTCACAGAAAACGGGAACCCGAACAAACGTTGCCTGAAAGATAACGGGTAATTTACAACACCCCTTATTTTCTTTATCATTAGTTACACCTGCTTTTATAAACTTTTGAGACACTGAGCTCAAACTATTTCTACTAAACTTACAAAATACAAGAAAGTCGGAAGAATGTTCTTAGTTCTCTGAATGTAAATAAGTTAGCTAGGTGGGCTAACGGAGTTTAGCGTTAACCATTTAAATCCCAGCTGAGATAAACACAACAGCCAACTGGAACTTACGCTCAACAGTTCGCTTCTTTCGACGCAGTGTTGTTTTCTTATTCTTCCTCTAGCTCGTCTTCATGAGCCGGAACAACAACCGACGACTGTGTCGGTGAAGTCTGAAGGAGAGTCGATGAGAGAAAACTAGAAGAAGACTCTCCGGAGTTGGAAACCGCAAAGTTGCTGCTTTCTTGGGAAGACGTCGAACAATACATGTTGCCATTCATATTGTCCAGTCCCGCTGACCAATCACAAGTTAGACGGCGGCCTCGATGCCTCCTGCTATTGGTTGAGTGGCTGTCAATCATTTTGTGAAGGCGGGATTAGGACCATCGTCCAATCAGAGGAGAGATGTCAGAGTAAAACGGGTCTAGACGTTTTGATGGATTAGCAGCGGCCGGTGCTGCCTTCAGGTGCAGTCGGAAATAACAGATAATACGAGCACAACATTAGATACCAAGGTCAATGTTGATATTTCTGAAATATATAAAAGCCTATTTCCCGATGTTGAGTTGAAAACTGACTTAATTCGCTACTGCTCAATACAACGTGACAGACAGTTATAATTTTTGAGCAGGGCCGTAGCTGCCATTGAGGACACTGAGGTCATGTCCTCCATATGTTTTTCTGGGTCTTAAATATCTTGACATATATATTTGGTAAGACTGTCATATAATTAATGTAAAAACAGTTATACATAATTTCTAAAAAAAAAAAAAAAAAAAAAAAAAAGTAGTTAGTAGTAGTAAACATTATTCATTGTTTCTTAACGGTGAAATGACTTAAATACATCTATTAAACCAAATTTTACCATTTATAATCTTACATTTGTTTCGTACAAATTTATTTTTTGTCTTTATGTTGATTTTTTCACATTAGGAGGCAACTTGACAAGCTATTATCCGTTTTTGTTTTTTGGCTCTTCTGATCTGATCTATTATGTTTTTTATGTGCAGTTAAATCAATAAGTAAATAAATGCATTGATAATCTTATTTTTGTTGAGCTTATTCTTAAGATTTCAAACATTTTTAATTAATTTCCTTTTATGAATTGAATTAAACCTCTCATATTTTCTTCCAGTGTTGCATTCCAGGACAGCTGGGAAAATCCAGCACTCAAAATCTAAATACCAATTTTCTTTATCTAGGCTATAATTTGTTAGTATTGCAATGCAGGGAATTCAGTCAACTGGACACGTTGCATTGCCTGAGCTATTATTTTAGATTTTTAATTGATTTCTCCAAATTTAAAAGAATGTAAACAAATCTTAGCGACGTAAATCTTTTGCGTCACTGTGATGCACAGACTCTCTGCTCTAATAGTTTATTCTTCCACATAACAATAATTTCTTTCCTGCTTTTTTATTTCTCCTTCTCTGAAATTTCCACGATGATGATTAGACCCGACTGTGTGTTGTTGTATTTTAAATCCTCTGCTTTCCCTCATAATTACTTCCTGTTTTACATCTGGCCACTTACATGATGTGTAGCAAACAGATGTTCGAGCGCAGCACCTGACAGCATCTTTTGACTCTGATTGGGGGAATTTCATTTCCTGTTGCTGGGGTCAGAGGTCACACTGGGTCAACGCCGTCCTTTTTCAGAGGGATTAAGCAGGCCTATCTGATCCTGGTTAATCCACACGCACCATCACTAGAGCATAAAGCTGTTATACACTCCAATCCTCCGTGTCCTTGCTTCATATCTGGGCTGCGTGTTTTCAGAGAGTCTTTACAACACCGACAGCAGATTGCAAACGTGTGCGTGTGACCGTCAGGAAATTTGGAGTTGAATATAGAGAGTAAAATCTCAGGATGAAATTAGCCTAGCTTGGAATAAAAACAAGTGATAAGCATCCTATTTCTGCAAATATCAATGCAGCAAAATAGTTGAGTTTTCAATATAAAGACTTTCAGACAAAGTTCTGAGCAATTCTGAACATTTCTTTGACGTTTTATTTTTGTTTCGTACATGAAAAAACAGAGAATGTCTATGTTGTTATTCACTCAAAGCTTATCTACAGAAGGGCGGTGTCCAAACCTCTTAAAGTCTGTATAAACTTGCTCCACCTTATTGTAACTGACAGGTACATTTTGAACAATATCCGAGCCGTTCACACCTGGTACAGTAATTGTTCTGAAAATCTTCAGTTCTTTTTAGTCGTCTTTTTTTGGATAAATAATAATAAAAGTCACAAATCTTTCAAATCCTAATAGATAGAAGTCTAAAGGAGAGCGATTCATGGGCGTGGTTTAGGTAGGTGACGTGTTACGTGATAAGGTATCTGGGCTGATGGCAACCTATGTGATGTTTCAAGTAAGAGGACAGGATTAAGATACTGCAGCTTCACAGGTCAGACTAGGAGACACAACACGAGAGGGATGCACTGATACAAAACACACAAGGGACTGTTGAGTATCATATAGATTGGTATCATTAATTAATCCGCCACTGAGAGAAGTCCCCAACAAATTGATTATTATGTCCCTCTGTTAGTGTCATGTTTGTGTGACCACCGGTTTTAGGAAATTATCTACCAATCGGCTCAGAGTTTCACACAGAGAAACAGGAAACTCAGAAAATCTTGAGAAACTGACGAACCAGATTCTATTACTGACCGGCTGGCTTCCATCCAGCACCACCAAACATTGTCCTCGCTGTAGATATTTCATTATTCCTGAAATGGTCTGATGACTTCCTGATTCTTTCTCTCCTCAAGAAGATGCTGATGCCCCCCAGGTAATGAACCATTTTGATTTGGGACACTTAAAGGAACAGTTCACCCAGAAAAGTTAAATTTCACTCACTCTGATGGAGTCCACAAAACATTTCTGGTTTCTGGAGATTGTGATTTTTGCTGGATGAGCACCAGAAATGTTTTGTGGACTACGAGACTTCACCTGACTCTCCATCAGCATGGTGGAGGAGGGGATAATGACTGAATCTGGAATCAGTGCATCCCAAAATAAAACACATGAACTCAATTTAAAACTGTACACACACAGAAATATACACTGTACCTCATTGTATTGATTAATATGAACGACTGTCACCAAACTGCAAGCTCTCCGACCTGTGTGGTCCGGACAGCCGGTCACCAAGAGAAGGCACAACGAGTGTAAAGCAGAAAATATCGAGCCCTTAAATCTGATCTTCTCTGGACTGCAGACTCACATCAGTTCAAC
This sequence comes from Lagodon rhomboides, assembly GCA_039737535.1. Taxonomy (NCBI): domain Eukaryota; kingdom Metazoa; phylum Chordata; class Actinopteri; order Spariformes; family Sparidae; genus Lagodon; species Lagodon rhomboides. The sequence goes on from CM077802.1 coordinate 2,085,431, forward strand.
ATCACATCATCTCATTTCAGTGGAAACCTTTGTAGTTTGTTCATCAGCTGTAAACAAGATGAAGCACTCAGACCTCATATTCTATGAATCTGTTCCACTTGACGTCTCGACAGCTTGCTGTGTAAGATTCATGTTCCCCTGAAGGACTTTTGATAATTTAACCCTCCACTAAAACACAATTAACACCCAAATGTTCAAATATAATGATAATATTTAGCACAGAAGGAAAACATCAACACATTGGACACTGCAACTTCACATTATATTACTGCAACCTTCAGATGTCGTGACGACTGTGATGATGGGCTTCTTCTTCTTTTCTCTTCCCTCAGCTCCTCGGCTCTCTGTGGTCTCTCAGTTTGTAGGAACCACTCTGTCCTGTGACTGAAGCTCAAAGCCCTGAAAGAGAGGCTTCCTCCTCCTCTCTCCTCCTCCTCCTCCTCATGCTGTCTTTAGTTTTCCCTCTGGATCTTCTGCTTCTTCCGGGCCAGTCGGGCCTGGCGCATCTCCTCCAGGGTCTTACGAGGGTCCATGACGAAGGCCAGAGCCACGCCGACCGTGCCATCACCGCTGTGCCGTGAGAAGCACAGGAAGGTGGCCCAGAGGAAGGCGCAGCAGCCCATGAAGGCCGTTCTCATGTAGAGCGGCATCAGGACAAAGTTCAGAAACTGTGAGGAGGCAGCGAGATGAGGGCAGACAACAGGATGAGAGTTAAAGACGACTAATGAGGCATGAAAGGTAATCCCTGAGAGACAGACTCATGAATACAATCATCGGTTTTTAATACCACACCAATAATGACTGGATTTTCTAATAAACTTCAGACAGTTTTACTCTCTGATCCCTCCAGTGGGCTGATTCTTGTCTCACAGATGTAAATGTGCACAAAACAATGAACAGTTTTCATGTTTACCTGCATGAATGGCCAGTACATGAGTCCAGTCTGAAAGAGAAAACAGGATGTGATGAGTTGTTTGACGACATAAAGGACCTGAACAATCAACAGGCATCCGAGGTTAACTTTATACACGCAGTGAAGATACTGATTTATGATTGGATGCTTTGAGCAGGTTAATATATGTTACTAGTAAAAGTCCAGCTTTCAAAACAGTTCTGAGGTAAATCAGGTGAATATGAATATAAATAAATGTAGTTAGAGTATCCAGAGTAAAGGATTATAATAGTAAGACCTTAATATTCTGCAGAATGAGACCTTTAAGCAGCATTTTTAAAGAAGTTAGGTGGAGGTGATCCTGCTGGGTCGCTCTTTACAGTGATAGGGTTAGAGTAGGCTTCGTAAAAGGTTTATAAAGATCAGTGGCAATTATATAATAAACAGTTGCTTGATAATTAGTTTATAAAGCTGAAATAACAATAAGTTAAAGTTTAATCAGCTCGAAAAGTGTCAGCAGTTCATTTTATGGACTAAACCTATGTTGGCTTCATAAAATATGATGCATTGTTGAAGTAGCCTCAGTAACTGAGTAAATCTACATGCACCACTGTGAAATATGTAATTTACATACATTTCTTGAAAACTGTGATCACTGATCTGGAACTTTTTACAGATCGAAGGAAACTCAGATTTCTGGACACAAATGTCTGCACAGGATCACGAAGCGATACATCGCAGCATGACACTGTGATTTCCATTTGGCAGGACTTCAGCTCCTGAACGTCCTGAAACGCACTGACACGATTGAATTACCCGGTTTGTTCCCGGGCCCGGGCGGAGCGCCCACTGCGCAAAAGCAGCAGTGAGACAATCTGGGTTAATCTGGCTGTGAGCTCGCAGCAGTCAAGTGTGTGAAGGGAAGGTGACTTTCCTCCTGCCTTCCTTTCTTACCTTCCAGGTGTTGAAGAACTTCTCTCTCCAGTCTTCGAAGATATCCTCCTTTCCCTCCAAGTAGCTCACCCCTGCAGGACAGACAGAGGAGACGTTTACGCAGAGTTTGGAGTGCGCCATTACGCACAATCTTAAAACGCCTGTCATGACGCGTACATGATGTTTGATTGAGAGGAGACCTTAATAGAGATCATTAAGGTCATTATCTCATTACAGTCATTAGCTCACTGTGTCTTTTATCTATTTTTAATGATTGCAGGTCGAGACATCTACAAAATGTAATAATTCGTTCAAAGGTACAAAGATTCTGATCATTTTACAGATTTCTACCCGTTTAGAGATATTTGGCTCTGTGTTCCTGCTCTGATGGTTTGGTGACATGAAATAATAGCTGATTTTAATATTTTTGGTGTTTTGGATGTTCGGATGATATTCGCACAGCATCTCTACCCAAACTGAGACCAAGCTGTGCCTCCACTGTTTGTGTCTTTGCATTGAATGTGGATTTGCTGAGCTGAAACCATCTTACCCGTGTAGAAGACACTGGTGGCCAAAGGCGACGCGAAGCTTTGGTCCAGCAGCAGTTTGCGGAAAACCATCCCTGCGGACTTTCCGGGGAACCGCCTCTCCAGCGCCCGCAGCCAAAAGTAATTAAAGTTTCCATGGAAGCTGATTGCCACGATGGCCACGTTGCGAGTGTGTCTCCAGTCAATGCGCTCCTTCTGAGCGATGAGCTGATGGACAAGGTCACCGCCGGCGAATAAGCACCCGTACAGAGTGACATTGGCCAGCCAGGGGAAGCGTTTGGCGGCTTCTTTCAGCACAGCTCTTCTCATTTTGGCACCTGGGGAAGAAGCTGGGGTCCCGCTTACAAAGTGATGCTGGACTGGCTTCAATTCAGCAGTCACAGCGCAAACATAGCGGTTAAATCAATTCGTCTGGGCCCTGATGTCAGTCGGCTGGCCGGCAGGACGCAATCCATTTGTGCGCGGTAATCGGGGAGGGATTAGACGTTTCCACCGGCAGCAGGAGTATCACACATTATAATATCTCAGAGGACTAATGAGAAATAAAAAATCCAGCACAAAGTTTCTCACACACTCCTATCGGCATATTTCTGTGCGTAAAACCTGCCATGGCTCCACTTTGCTCTTTGGAGAGGGCTCCTGGCGTCCTGGAGTCAAGCGTGCGTAAAATGCGTCCAAGCATTATAAACAATATCAGAGACGGAGAAGCTTCTTGAAACGGCTCGAGTAGAATATAAATATAAATCTAGATCATTCTGTCTGCGCTGACTGTCCGTGTCGCTCCCGGTGAATCAGGTGCCTCTCCAACAAATCCTGCGGGTCAAGCGCTAATCTGAGTGGGGATTGTCACAGACTGTCCAGACCTGGATCTCCGGTCTAACTGCGTCACCGACATCCACAGCAGCAGTTTGCTGTCGCGACGCGCGTTCAGCCGGTCCAGGCGCTGTCAGATCAGCGCAGTGCTCTCTCACCTCTCCTGTGCGTCAACACAACTAACACACAGTGGAAGGAAGAACATTTAACAAACGTTGGAAAGCGTCTGGTGATACAGGTGGAGGACTGTAGGGTTAAGGAAATAGAAATATGTAAAGGTATGTGCCATGTCTGCCAAAATTAAGATTTTAAAAAAAATCCTATGGTGACTGATTATTATGAGATAAATAGTCAAATGTATGGGATAGAAAGTCAAATTATGAGATTAAAAATAATATTTATGAATAAAAAAATACAAATTATGAGATTCAAACTAGATATTATGAGATAAATGTCATAATTATAAGATTAAAAAGTCATATCTATGAGATAAAAACTAAAAAATATAATAATAATATTTATGAGATTACAGAAACTGCAATAAACTGGATTCAGAGTGAATATGAAAGGTATTTAAAAGAAAACATGTCTCTGATCCATCAAACAGAATCTGGGAGGTGCCACGAAGCCTTTAGAGGAGTCAGTGTGATTCCTTGTTTTCCAAAATAAGAGCCCCTGAATGACAACCAGCAAAGACAGAGCTTCTTATAATAAGATCGGTTTCTTCATAGGAACGAAGCCAAATCCTGCGGCACAGTGCAGCAGCCAGCCTGCACACATGTTGTATCCATTACGACCACTAGAGAGCCACGTCACTCCACATTCACCCGGAATCTGACTCAGAAACACTTTAATGATCACAGAGGGGAAATGGGTCACGTTACAGTTACTCCCTCTATAGAAATGTCACAGTATAGAGAAATTATACCCATAATATGAAATCAGAGAACAGATGATAAGAAATAAGTAGGTTAAAATGAAATTATGAGATATAAAGTCTAAATTATCAGCTAAAAAGTCATAATTATGAGATAAATAGTATAAATTATTCCATAAAGTCATAGTTATGGGTCAAAGCTCACTATTATTAGAGAATTATAGAGTCATTATCATTAATTATCATAAAATTAATCATCATATTATGAGATAAAAAGTAATAATCAGGAGATTAAAAGTCATATTATGGGATAGAAAAAATATATAATGAGAATTATTAGATAAAAAGTCATAATTATGAAATAAAAAAGTCATAATTTATGTCATGATTTTTACTTTTTAACTCTATGACCTATACCATGGATGAATGGCAGCAATGAATAAGGAATATTTTCTTTAAGATCAAAGTTTTCATAATTTTTATTCTTTACCTGGCACCGATGGGCCTCCGTACATTCACTATAACCGCAGTGTAGATAATACTGAGTGATATTTAAATATTCAAATAGGTAGGCCTGATAACTGACAATAATTTACAGTGTTTAACTTCTACAGTGTAGCTGTAAGGGCGCTGGGGATGTTATGTTTTATGATATAATATAACTTGTATGTATGGTTTTATGAATTAAACATAAATCCAGATTACACATGAATTTATTTCATCAGCTCCACCTTGATCTGAAGGGTCTTTTAATTAAGGAGGGGACAACTGAACATTTCTCAATCCGATTGGCTCATTGACCTGTCAATCAAATCAATCTCGTCTGTGATTGGCTGTTACGCCCGAAGCCTCGGAAGTGTCATTTTTGGACTTGAGCAAAACTTGGGCAGATCTAGCGGCGGTGTGGCGGCGGCTGCGAGCTGATTCACAACTTTCAGGACGTAATGGCCACCAGAAAGCACTAAAACAGGTACGTTTGGAAACTTCTCTCCGCACACTGAGGGGACACTGCTGATGAAAACCGATTAGCTGTTGATTTCTGTCGTAGTTAAAGGGAGTGTTGTGTTGACTCACTCAAGCATGAGCCGAGGTTCATTGTCTTTGGCCACAAGCTAGCCCCAACTTTCCTCCTGTCTTGTAACGTTACTGAGAGAAAGTAACGTCAAACTCCGTTAAAGTGCGGTCGTGTCGTCTCGTTACCTGCCTCTCATAACTCGTAGCTTTTCTGAATCAGTTGTACCAACTCCCCGCTACACCAGCAGCACCGTCTCGGTCTCATTTACAGCTGACACTGATCATTTTTTATGCTAGTTGTCTGTTATTGTCATCATCATCTTCAAACAAAATCCACCGTGACAAGCAGCGCCAACCATCTTTCGGAGTTGACATTTCATGGATAAAGATGTTGCTTGTTCAACTATTTTTACGCCGAATTTACGTACAGACATTAGATATTTAGGAAAACTCTTGTTCATCTCATTGTGATGTATTTTAATTTGTCTGACTGTTGCGTACACTTAAAAACACGAGATTTCTGAACGGAGTTCGGGAGCACTTCCCCTGCACACATCAGATGAATTAAAATTATCAGGACTTTGTGCCTCCTCGTGACATTCCAGCAAGAAACTATGCGAAATATGCATATTGAATTATGCAATTATGCATTTCACATGCTTTGGCTTCAAAAGGAGAATATATGGCAGCTCCATTGATGGTGGGCGGAGGTTTAACTTGATGAAAATAACTTTAAAAAATACGGAAGTTGCTGTGAGCGCGTTGAGACATGTCTGATGTCTCCTGTTGTCTCGTCTTGTCACTGGTCTGCTCTAATAATAATAATGTGGTTTGCACTTGAGTGCCTTTCATAACTCTCCTGTTAGTCAGAGCATGTGCAGCACGCCTGCAGGAATGTCATGCAGCCCCTTTAAACTCCTTTCTGGTGACATTTATAGAAATATGAAGCTTGTAAATGTGGGTTATGTCACTGTGAGGCGTTCAAGTGCCTCACAACATCAAAAACAAAGTGTAATTTGTGCTATTATTAGCTTTTCTTTTGTAGGTTTTGACAGGAGGGAAGCATGAGAGTTAGCGGTTTGTGTTGTATGCTTCCAAAACAGCATCTCATAAACTCTGTAGTTGTCACAGCTGACATATTCATGGATATTAAAGGAGTAGTTCACCCAAAAATGATTATTCAGTCATCATCTACTCATCCGAGAAAGCCAGAAGATCTTCCTCTCTATGGAGTCCTTTCATTTTGCACAAAACCAGAAAGTTTTGACGACACTCTTTCATTTTCAGGCCTATTTGTGGCGTCAGAACTGAATATTTTTGCTGAGATGTCGGGACTTTTCCAGCCACGTTTTTGGCGACAAAACCGCAAGTTATTGATAAGATGTCAGGACGTTTCCAGCTACGTTAGTGGTGACTAATCTGGATGTTTTTGATGAGATGTTGGGTCATTTGTCAGCCTTTTTCTGGAGCTTCACAGCAAAGCAGAACAAGTAGCTGTGGACTAGCCATGTTTTTGGTGATAATGACAAGATATCAGGACAGATTCTTCTTTATTTACACTGTCAACGTGTGATTGAGCTTGTGCGCCTGCTTCAGACGGGCTGACAGCGATAGAAATATGGTGTGATGTCAGATTCATGGCTTTTCTCACCTCTAACAAAGTTTCTTTGAGGCATTTCCCCCATGCGAGACTTGTCACATCATATATTTCTGACAGTGTAAACAGTCTGACAGACCTGTGAAAGCAGGACAGGAGGACATCAATCCACACAGTTTGACCTAAATACTTTGAAAAGCACACTGTTGACAACTCCCTGACTGTGGATTTACCTCGTGCGAGAATTAAAGAATAATAATAAAGACGAAGTAGATTTTTTTTCTAGCCACACCCGTTTCATATAGACAAGATTTATTCTGTGTTTAAGTAAACCAGCTTAATGTTTGCTTGGCTAAGTGCCTGCTTCTACTCGGGTCTTTAGTCGGTTTTGGAGAGAGAGAGAGGGATTATAAACCGCAGGATTAAAGGGAGAGAGTGCCAGCGCCCTCTTTTTTAGAGGACGAAAAAGAAAATCTGTGTCGTCTGGCGGCTGTTGATAGCTCAACTGAAAGCTGCCAGTGTGGGAAGTTTGTTCACAGAAAGAAAGGAGCCGGAGGAGAGGGGGCGTCTGTGTGCATGTCGTTCATGTCGAAGCGAGTGCATGCCTGCATAATTCTGCTTTGCATTCATGTGTGTGTTAATGCATACTGGAGCTTTGTTTGGTGTCGCCAGTTTATTAGCTTTGTGTTTGTGTGGGATCGCAGCACAGTCGCCAGAGTAAAATGTTGACATTTTACACGGGATGTACGCAGATTTGTACATGTCATACATATCATATTAACATTCCTACAAAATGTGTCATATCATATGAATATTGCATCTTTATAAGCTGCCTTTCTTGTCCAGAAGTTGAGGGGATGGTCGTGTGTCTTTAACAAGACATCAGGACATATTCCAGCCGTGTTTGTAGCGACAGAACCGGGTGTTTTAAAGCCAAAACATGATCTTTTCCTGACCATTACAAACTGGGTTTTGTGCCTAAACCGAACCAGACCATAATCACAGCGTAGTCGCAACATCAAATGGAAAACTGAACATCAAGAAGTGTAACTGTACTGTACTGAAGTGCAAGTCTGAGGTACTTTTACTCAAGTGCTATTCAAATGGGTGACTTTCACTTTTACCAAAGTAAGATTTAACATGATATCTTTACTCAAGTATGATTTATGGGTGCTGGTCAGGGATCTAATGAGGAAATATTCTGCTACAATCAGTTCTGGTCCATTCACAGACTTTCCTTAAACAGGAAATTATGATTTTCTTTTTTCAAAATCAAATGAATCTACCAACATTTTTAAACATTTTCAGTCACTTGTTGCTGATTGCGGCTCCTCAAACGTGAGGATTTGTTTCTTTTCTTTGTCATTTCTGATAGTAAATGAAATACGTTTGGACTTTTGGACTGTTAACATTCCTACAAAATGTGTCATATCTTATGAATATTGCATCTTTATAAGCTGCCTGTCTTGTCCAGAAGTTGAGGGGATGGTCGTGTGTCTTTAACGAGACATCAGGACATATTCCAGCCGTGTTTGTAGCGACAGAACCGGGTGTTTTAAAGCCAAAACATGATCTTTTCCTGACCATTACAAACTGGGTTTGGTGCCTAAACCGAACCAGACCATAATCACAGCGTAGTCGCAACATCAAATGGAAAATTGAACATCAAGAAGTGTAACTGTACTGTACTGAAGTGCAAGTCTGAGGTACTTTTACTCAAGTGCTCAAATGGGTGACTTTCACTTTTACCAAAGTAAGATTTTAACATGATATCTTTACTCAAGTATGACTTTTGGGTACTGGTCAGGGATCTAATAAGGAAATATTCTGCTACAATCAGTTCTGGTCCATTCTCAGACTTTCCTTAAACAGGAAATTATGATTTTCTTTTTTCAAAATCAAATGAATCTACCAACATTTTTAAACATTTTCAGTCACTTGTTTCAGATTCCGGCTCCTCAAACGTGAGGATTTGTTTCTTTTCTTTGTCATTTCTGATAGTAAATGAAATACGTTTGGACTTTTGGACTGTTAACATTCCTACAATGTGTGTCATATCATATGAACATCGCATCTTTATAAGCTGCCCTTCTTCTCCAGAAGTTGAGGGGATGGTCGTGTGTCTTTAACGAGACATCAGGACATATTCCAGCCGTGTTTGTGGCGACAGAACCGGGTGTTTTAAAGCCAAAACATGATATTTTCCTGACCATTACAAACTGGGTTTGGTGCCTAAACCGAACCAGACCATAGCATAGTCGCAACATAAAATGGAAAACTGAACATCAAGAAGTGTAACTGTACTGAACTGAAGTGCAAGTCTGAGGTACTTTTACTCAAGTGCTATTCAAATGGGTGACTTTCACTTTTACCAAAGTAAGATTTTAACATGATATCTTTACTCAAGTATGACTTTGTGGTGCTGGTCAGGGATCTAATAAGGAAATATTCTGCTACAATCAGTTCTGGTCCATTCACAGACTTTCCTTAAACAGGAAAAAATAAAATGCATCCACTAATATTTTTAAACAGCCAATTGTTTCAGTCACTTGTTGCTGATTCCGGCTCCTCAAACGTGAGGATTTGTTTCTTTTCTTTGTCATTTCTGACAGTAAATGAAACACCTTTGGACTTTTGGACTGTTGATGAGGTTTGAGGATGTCACCTCGGGCTCTGGGGAATTCTGAAGGGCATTTTTACCGTTGTTTGACGTTTTTAGTTTTGACCTGTTGCAGTTGCAGTTGACTCATCCCAAACAGATCATTATTACTGTTGTGGTCGTAGTTTCAATGGAGAGGGAAAAACGTCATTATAAATGTAATCTCTCTGTGCTACTGGCACAAAACGTCTGTCAGGATGTATCTGCAGTTTGACATTTGGATGAACTGTTTATCTGATCAATTGCAACACAAACACTGAAAAGGCTCAGAAACTTTCAGAGCCCAAGATGATGTCTTAACGTTGCTTCTTGTTGTCTGACCAACATTAAAAAACTCAGGTATTCCATGTACAGTCTAATAAAGCAGAAACATCTGCAAGTTTTGGGCTAGTTTTGCTTGATAATTGACTTAAACTATTAATTTATTATCAATATTTGATTGTTTCAGACTTGGCACCAGTTATATGGAGAACTGGAGAATAAATGTAAAGAAATCTTGATGAAAAAGCTTCGATAAGAGTTTTATTCAGCGCTCTCCTGCTGGTGATCTGATTGGTTAAAGTTAGCCCGCTATAACTGGTGATGGACAGATGGTTCGTCCAATCACTTGCCAAGGTTTTCTTTTTGAAAGCTTCTCCAAACAATTTCTCGTGGCGCCTTTCCAGATGGTTCTTTGTAACAAACCATCTGGTGCGACAGGTTATTAATCTGCAGCCTGACGTCAGATTCCGGATAAGAAACGAGCGAAGACGTTACCGACACTGACTGATTATGGATTTAATAATCTGAGATGCAAGATGAGGATGATGATACTGTGTGCACTGTATGTGGCAGCAGCATGAGGCCTGGTAGCGACTTCCTCTTTGTAAAGGCTGTAAAGGAAGCGCTGCCGACCACAGAGAAGGGACAGGTTGTGTCACCGCTCTCAGCTCCGAGGAGGACGTTCATTTTATGAGAGAATTCGATACGCATGCAGCGCAGACATTTGTGTCTGCCATCCTAGAATGTATTTAATTGTATTTTATTTTATTTTATATATATATTTTCTTTTTTTTGTATTTTTTATGTAATATTTTTTATTATCAGGGCTCTAGGGTCGCATATGCACCTAAAATCCTGTGATCTGATATTTAGATTATGAATAAATTTGAACAAATAGTAGCCTATGATTCATTTTCTGTTGATTATTGTGTCCACATATGGCAGGATGTTTAGTGCATTGCATGCTTGTGTGTGTGAGAGACTGTGACTGTGTCGAAATCGTGAGACATTAAATAGCCTAGATCTTTTTAAAAAGACAAATGTCCTTGGACACAGGGATGAGCAGGCAGACAAAGGATAAAAGTCTCATATATTATGACAGAGGAATAAATATTTTTGATTGTAGGCTCAGTCATATGAAACACAACAGACCTATACCTTCTATAATGTCGCCTATAATGACATGACAAGACAATTATCTTATAGACTTGGCTGTATTAAACACACAGAGCCTTTATTGGCTGGAGAAACAACAATGTGTTTATCTTTTTTCCATCATGAAAAAATGTTCTGTTTCTTTATTACTTCTGCTGGAAACAGTCTCGAGTGTCGGTGACCTCGACGCTGACGTCACAGCTGACAGAGCTGTTGTTTTAAAATCAGATGAACTCGACGTGTTGATGTTATTTTGTTCCCTCGCACACTGAATTACTTTTATCATTAACACGCAGCCAAAATAACCAAAAGAGCCGAGCAGCAGCATTATTTTAGTGATCGCTGATAGCAGATTTAAGGTCACAGGAACTGACCGGCCAGGTCTCACCGAGCGTAGTCTGGAGTCGGTATCGTATCATGAGTGCACCTTTTCATGTTTTATTTGTGTAAGGAAGGTTTGTGTTCTTATCCAAACTGAATTTAAATGTCAGTCTTATCTCACACTGCTGCTGCTAAACACTGAAGTCAGTCATACAGTCGAGCTGTTAACGGACTGATACGTTGGTTTCTGAAAGGTAGGAAGTGGTTTTTCTTGTTGCACATCCTCTGCCAGTCAGAAACACTCTGCAGGCTGTGCTGTACAGACATTTTTACTGTCCTCGTGGTGCATTATCTCCAATGAGCCGCATTGCAGATGTGCATCGGCTCAATTTATCACACAGTTTAATAAAATTCATCTAAGCTGCAACCCTGTCTTGAGGAATATATTTTGAGGCTGATCAATCGCTGCCTGCATCGTGTTCGATCAAAGATCTAAATTTACATTTCTGCTCGTAGGCAGGAGTTCAGGGAGGATGCTGGATGCAACACTGATGTATGATGATTATTACATTTTTCACAAATGTGTGAAGTTGTGACATTTAATATCCACAGTATCATAATATTCTGCAAATAAACCTTCAACGGCCTGCTGCAGTCATTTTACACTCTGATGTCTCCAGATAGATTCAGTACGGGAGCGTGTTTGTGTCTGGTTTCAGGTCAAACTACATCGTGGTCGTGTTTTGTAAATACTCGTGTGTCTCGTGTGTGTCAGGAGGCGGGAGGATGTCTGTGGAGGTGGACGCGTTGCTGCAGGAGGCGAAGGAAAGCATCGAGGCGGCCCAGAACTACCGCAGCGAGCTGCAGCAGCGCCTGCATGGCCTCAACCAGGCTCGCAAACAGGTACCGCCGTCTGTTCACGCCTCAGATACACATTTCACACACAGTTATTCCTCCTACACCCTCACACATTCTCTCTATTTCAAAAAAACCGGGCCGCTATGAAGTGTGTTAGCCGTGACCCAGCTGAATCCCAGGAGAGTTCATATTCTCTCCGTCTCTCTTTGCTATCTCTTCCTTCCTCCTGCTGTCTAGATTTACCCTTCCAGCTGCTCAACAGTAAACAATGCTGCTATTTCCTGTTGCGCTGGACGGACAGAAAGCCTCAGAGGGGAGAAATTCAGACTTCCAGCTCGGATGTTTGACCTCTGAATATTCACTGTGCTGAAATCTGTCCAGACAGCTGATGCTAACTTTGACACATTTTGGTCAGCAATGGGAAGTTATGAGGTTTGATTCTCTACGTTGTTATTCACTTGTTCCAACGTGCAGAGTTAGCAGTTTAAAGCTGATTAAGCGGTTCAGTTGTGGTGATGTCGGTCTGTTGGTTTACTACACACTGTGTGAAACATCCCGACCACGACTGAATGGATCGGTTATACACGCGATGCTAGATCATAGAATCTTAACATATCTGATCCACTGAACATCAGGGTGTTAAGATCTAGAGGTTTTGAACGTGTGTGTCAGTACGCTGACTGTTAGCATGCTCGTGGGCCACATGCGACCCTTTAATAACCTCAGTCCGGCCCTTTAATCATTTTGTTAGCAGACTAATTGGCCTGGAATCAAACTGACAGCTTACCTCAAAGTAGGGATGCACGATGTGTATCATAATAATGAAATTATAGCTGATAAATCGATAACACAAAGCCAATTGCATTAGTTGACACAATATGTGGCGGTATGCACCTTTAATTGGTTTGCCAGCCGCCAGTAAACACAGAGAAGAAGAACAACAATGCTGAGCTGCTGCACCTGTGTACGAATGTAACCTGCAGTACGTGTTACACAAGTGTTCAGATAGCATCTTATTAGAGCTATGAATAATAAGTCAGCCATCTTTTTACCCTCGAGGCTGAATAAACTACAGGTTATGAACTTATTACTTACTTATTTGAAACACGAGCTTTCCAGGTCAGAAATACTGTAGAGCATGTTGGCACTTCACTTTAAAAAGAAGTTGAACAGGCCGCTCTTCGCTGACTCGACTCGACGTAAAGCTGAAAACATGACAGGACAGTTTAAGACCAATGAAAGCTGAGCAAAGTCTGAGAGGGCAGAGTTCAGCCTGATGAGCTGAGATCTGTTGAGTCTTGAGTCTCCATTTCTGAAATCCAGATGTTCATATATATATTTGTGTTCTCCGGCCAAAAACAGTGTGGTTTCACCTGGAGGCAGAATGAAGCTATATCCATGATTGTTCCAGTTTAAGTGTTTTGTGGTGGTATTTTGCACTTGAATACTTTTACTTTAGAGGAGATTTTCATGGAGAGATGTTGTCTTTAGTTGAAATCTCGTTTCAAGTGACTAATAATTAAAGAAAAGCTTTATCACATCGCTGCAGCCCGAATCCAAATTTCCACCCTCTGGACTTGCGGACCGAGCCCCTCATGGGCTTCCTTCGTCATTTCAATCAACAGTGGGTAGTTAAATCAGAAATGTTTGGTGAAGTCTGCAGAAAGTTCACTTGAGGGCGACTCTGCAAGTTTGGATGCAGCCAAAAACGTCTCGTCTTTAAAATAATAAAGTTTTAAACCAAACTAAAGATTCTGCATTCTCCGGCCACGTCATCAGCTGCACTTACAGAACATCCTCCTGTCTCAGCTCATTTTAGATGCATTAATATTCAGTGTTTATCCAGATACATTTCTGTTTTTACTGCCGCTGACAGAAGCCTTTCAGACCTCGGTGCTCAGACTTTTCATCCCACGGTTCCTCAACTTCTTCTCATGTAACTCCATCTGAAATTAATTATATATAACTTAATTGTCTGGGGACCCCTGGACCACATTTTTGGATCCGCTGCTCAAACCACTGAACTGGTCCGAGACCAGTTTCCACGGTGGTGATACAGTCCTGGTTGTTTGTTTGCTGTGAAAAGGATCCAGAAAGAGAGATTAAATATCAAAAGGGAAAAGATGAATTAGTCATAAACTGGTCATCCTCTCTTCCTCCCAGACGTATTCGCTGCTGAGTCACGACCAGAAGACTCCGCTGTCAAACAAATACTTTGCAAATCAACTTCAGCATTTGAAATTTGAATAAAGGTTTTATTCGCTGGTTTTGTCCGTCGTTCAAGCTGTAAGCCATATTGGTCTTTTAGCTTTCTCTGCTACTTGTGGGTTGATTTTCTGAATTTATTTTGAGAGTTATTATCAGAATGTAGCTTCGACTGTTTTATTTGTACATGAAACTTTACCCAGCAGCTGATCTGAAGGTAATAAACTCCACCAGTCGGCACCTCTAAACTCGTTAACACAGTTCATCTTGTTTATTTAATTCGTACAACAACTGAAGCATAAATGTGAAAATGTCATTTCTTCTCAGGGTGTAGTGACTTTAACCAGCCAGTAAAACTACAACCTGTCGCCTTTACAAGTATTTTATGGTGCTGTCCTACTTTAACAATCTTATTTATTGATATTGTAAAGAGATTAGCTTCTCTAAATCAGGCCAGAAGTCTCTCTCTCTCTCTCACACATGCACACAATGTTTTGCGTTTGTGTGTCCGACCCTCCACCCAATCCCAGCTGCTCCATCGTACATTATCTTGGATCTGGTGTGTGATGGTGCTTGTTTCCCACAGTGAGGATGGCTCACCAGCAGATTAAAGGCATCCAGGAAGCATTACACACACACACACACACACACACACACACACACACACACACACACACACACACACACACACACACAGAGGAGATACTAAATGTGTGTTTTTGGAAACTGGGACAATGCTATCACCGCAGCATCTCGTCCCTGTAAGAGGAGTCGTCCAAACATTTATGAAACCTCTTTGTCTGCGTCTGTTTGGCCTGATGTCAGATCAGCTCCTCCCTGCTCGCTCATACTTTTTAGTTTGACTATGATTTTTCCCCCGACGCCAAAATATTGATCATCGGCCGCCTGTGTCGTGCTGATAGTCGCCAGGAAGTGATGTGTCGCCTCCAGAGGAAAATGTCCAGTGTGTATCCTGGCAAGCGGCGTGTGTGTGTGTGTGTGTGTGTGTGTGTGTGTGTGTGTGTGTGTTTCCATTCTCATCATCACACGGTCCATGTTTTATCAGTGCAGCAGCCGTCAATCAGCTTCCGTTTCCTGCTATCTCTCCATCACTGTCTTTGTATATTCATTGTGAAATGCTGGGACCTGTGTGTGTGTGTGTGTGCATGAGTGTGTGTGAGTGTGTGTGTGCATGAGTGTGTGTGTGCATATAAAAGTGTGTTCTGTAAAGAGGAACTGAAACAAGACCTCGACCGCTGATGACAAACCAGCAAGCTTCCTGACGAGCTACTTTGAGGGCAGTTTGTGCTCGTACTCTATTGTAGTAGTAGAAGAAGAAGTAGTATTACAGTATTTGTGTATCACAACCTGATATATCTTTCTTAGTCTGTTCCATAAAACTGCATCGCCTGAAAATATATTTGTGAGTCGTTTTTAAAGATTAACGTCTTCAGAAGGAACCAAGCCACCGACAGGAACTGATCTAGTCTTTGAGTTAGTAATATCACCAGACTCCCTTAACAAATCATGCAATTTTGAGAGTTTTTGCTTGAGGAGAAACTTAAAAAACATATTTTGAAAAAGCTACAACACATTCTAACTCATTGTTTCCTTCTTGTAAATTCGGCATTAAATACAAAACATGAAGTTGTTTGTCTCCTTGTACAAAGTGTCAGTTTGTGGCAGCATGTCTGCTTCTGTGTCTAAAGTCTTACCTGCCAACACTGATCAGCTGTTTGAACACACTGTTTACACTGATGTCACCATTTACACTCCATTTATGAAAGAAGAAACATTTTATTGAGGCTAAACATTAACCAATATAGGCTATGTCTTGGAGAAAATTAACCAGACTCCCTTAAAAAAACGCTCAATTTAGTGAGTTGTTGAGTTAGGAGAAACTTTATGAACATTGTGAAATGATGTTTTTGACAAATTCTTAACGACTTGAGCCTTCTTGTTAATTCGGCAAATGTTCTGCATGAAGTTCTTTCTTTCTTTTAATGCCAGGTGCGAACTGACAGACTGAGAGCATGTGATTGGTTTTTAGAATGCAGTTTTTTTACACTATGACATTGCTATTTTTAGTCATAGCAGAAGAATCAGAGTACCTCAAACAAACTTTTGTAAAGGGGACGTGTCATCTACGAAATTGTGACATCACTTGTGACATCTGTACCAACTTAACTACAATCAGTCCAGTAGTTTAACCTTCTTCCCTTCTCTCTGTGCTCTTCAGGTGCGTGGCAGCTCGGGTCAGGCCCGCGAGGCTCTCCGGCGGCACTTCGCGGAGCTGCAGACGGCAGCAAGTCGGCTGCTGACGGAGCGATTGGCGTCTCTGCTGGCTGAGGTTGACACCATCGAGGCGGACAGCGTCAAACCGCTCGATGACTGCCAGAGTCTCATCGAGCACGGGGTGGGCCAGGCCGACGAGCTGCTGAGAGAGGGTAGGGTTATCGGGACTCCATCTGTAATCTGACTAAACAATCAGTTAATTAAGTCATGCATGTATTAAACCTCACAGCCTCTGTCTCTGTGTGTCCAGGGGAAGCAGCTCTGCGTTGTGGTCTCGGGGAGAAGGAGGACAAGCTGGGCAGCTTCACCAAGAAGGCCATGCACATCCAGCTGGACAGGTAGGACGGAGACGCTCGGTGTGACTGCAGGTGTCTCCATCCATCGAGCACAAACACAGATTATCTGTTAGATGTCAAACATTTGTCGGTTCCAGCTTCTTAAACGTGAGGATTTGCTGCTTTTCTTTGTGATTTCTGACAGTGAATGAAGAGTTTTTGAGCTTTTTATTGAACATTATTCACAAATGTTTGCCAATTTATAGATTTTTATTGACATATCATTGGCTGCAGCCTTGATATGATTCCTTGATCAAAAACAGCACCTGTAACTATCCTGTACAGTAATCTGGTACTTTGTTTTAACAGCCTGAAAGCTTTTCTAACCGGTTCTGTGTGTTTCCCAGTCTTCCAGAGGTACCGGCGCTGGTGGACGTGCCGAGTGTTTCGGCCCAGCTGGACGACTCCCTGCTGGGTCTCCTGAGGGACCGGGTGTCCCGCCACGGCTCCGTCTCCTCGCACCCGCCCGTCCAGATCGAAGAGCTGCAGGAGAGACCGGGCGGCATCCTGGTCCGCTGGTGTAAGGTCAGAACAGGGGGAGCGGACTAAAACAACTCGCTCACATGTTTTTAACACGTTCAACACCTGTGTTGTTATTCTGTGCGTGCTTCAGGTGGATGAGGATTACGCGGCAGCGGATTATCGGCTGCAGTACCGGCGGTCTGGCAGCGGGGGGAGCCAGTACGAGGACGCCTACATCGGTCGGGACTGTGAGTTCCTGGTTCTCCACCTGGACCCTCACACCGATTACCTGTTCAGGGTCTGCGCCCGCGGGGAGGGTCGCACCGAGTGGAGCCCCTGGAGCGTCCCGCAGACAGGATACACCACCCTCGCACCGCACGGTGGGTGGAGCTGTCGGCTTGATAACAGATTAATTGTTTTGAGTTTTGAGATTCAAGCTTCTTGAATGTGAAAATGTTCTGGTTTGTCTCCTCTGAGACAGTAAACTGAATATCTTTGTGTTGTGGCTTTGTGAAACACTGGTCGACATTTTATAAAACAGACAAACTGATAATATAACTAATCGTCACACACACACAAATGTTTTAACACACCAGAATAATAAAAGTGACAGATGCAGAAAAGTGTTTTCTGAACTTTAAACTGAAGGGAAACGCCCGTCTGAGGCGTATTTGCACTTCAATGCATCACAATTCCTCACTGTCGATACTCCCAAAAATCACTTTAATCACATAATCCCCTGGATTGACCCATCCCAGCCACTGTACCTGAATTATTACAGGGAGTTCCCGGCTATTATATGATGTAGGCGCGGCACCCGAGCCATTCTGGGCACCACCTAAGCCGAATTTAACAACATAACAACTAAATGACTTTTGTCAGGTCTAATGATCCTCAGTGGACGAGCAAGTTGTTTTATTAATGATAATAATGTTTATTTCAGGTTATTATAATGTTCTAAAATGATGTGAAGTTGCATATTTTTCATTGAAATAACCTGACACATCCTCTTTGGCGAGGACTCCCCCACCCACACAGATTTATTGCTTTTTTTGTGACCAGTTTTAATGTCTTTCTCCGACTCATCCATTCCCAGATTCAAACAATAATCCCTCCGAGACTCGACGTTTGTTGACGTGTGTTTGTTTGTGTGTGTTGTCTCATCGTGCAGAGTGGTGTCCGGGCACTGAGGGCTACATCCTGAGCAGCAGGAGGAACATCGCTCTGCGTAACGACTCCTCCCAGTCGCGCTGCCCCGTCCTTTACTCCAACGCACCCACGTACTTCTGCGGCCAGACGCTGACCTTCAAGTACGCACAGATGCTCACAGATCGATTTATCCCAGCAGACTGATTTAATCTGATTTGATGAATGTTAACGTGACAATGTCGACAATTTCTGTCCCGGTTGATTTGGCGACACCTGATGGTAAACTACTAAAGGTCACAGAGTTCAGCAAAACAAACTGTTATCATCTGAATAAAGAAGTCGGACAATAATGAACCTTTATCATCATTCTGTGAGCAACTGTGATCGGATTTTATGAGTCTAAGATCAGAAGGACACTTGTTACCGAGCTGAGAAAACTGTTTAAATGTTGTTTAATCTGTTTTAAACACTAATTAAACTGTTTTGAACTGTTTAAAACTGTATTAAAACTGTATAAACTTCTCTAACATATTGTCAAACTGTCAACAAAAGCTGAAAATGACGTCGTTCTTTTCTCTGTAGACACATTTTTGTTAAATGATAGTCGTCGGTGCTTAACGACTCACTGACGCGACAAAACCGGTTGGATATCTCTGCAGATGTATAAATATTGTAAAACATTACCATGTTCAGCAACAGACATTTATGTCTATGAAGATCTTTGAGATTGTTCCTTTAGAATAATAGATTTGTTGTTGGCCTGCATCCTAACTAATGTTTTTGTCTCATGTTTCGTGTTAAGGATTTCTGCGACGAGTCAGATGGATCGGAGGGACAGTCTGGGTGTGTGTGTCGACAGCCAGAGGGGGGCGGAGTCTCTTCAGAGAGACCAGGCCGTCTGCATTTCCACCAACGGTACCAGCAACTTCATTTCTTTGTCTCTATTGCCGTTTTTCCACCAGCGAGGGCCACCGTCTCCCCTAAAGTCGATCCTGAACGACGACTTCTGTAGCGTCTGACTGAATCTTCTTTAGTTTCTCTCATCGTCTTTCTTCTTCCAAACATCTGCTGTGTTTCACCGTGTCATCGTGTTCACTTTCAGCTGTTTCAGGAGTCTTAGGTGTTTAGTTGCTGCTGCTAAAAACACAACGTGTCCTGTAACACTGTCTTTGTTAGCGGTGATTCTTTGTTAGCGCTGCAGGGATCGAGACAAGCATGTCATTGGTTTAAGACGCACCTTCAGGCAGGTAGCCCAGCTGTGGTGGGAGAGAGGAGAATATAAAAATTGTTATGGGGTCATTCCATGAAATTGGTGCCTTTTCAACTTTGAAAAGTTAAAATTTAAATGATATTTAATTGCTATTTTTTCAGTAGCCAGGAATTAAAGACAGTTTAAAATGACAAGAAATGATATTGTGCCATCTCAGCTATGGAATTTCATATTTTATAACTGTTTTAGTCAAGTCCTGTTACTGGAAAGGTAACAGGGTTGACAGTAACAGGGTTGACCATTTCAAGCTAATTTGCCCATTGCTAGCTAAAACAAATGTTAGCTAAAGCACATGCTATGTACTTTGAAAGGAAATTACATGTACATATTGATTATATTATGAGAAATAAATAATTGTTTGGATTTATATGTTAAAAAATGGTAACAGGGTTGACGTTGTATGCTTGTCCCCCTGGTTCAACCTTGAAAAAACATCAAAAATAGCACATCAGAGATGAGCAACACTTACTTGTCACTGAGCTGTTAGCATCCTGGTTCAGAGATGATGCAGCCTCCTGTAAATCATGTCAAATCTAGAATGTACCGTTATTTTGATAGGGTTTTTTGGTTAGGGTA
Source organism: Lagodon rhomboides (assembly GCA_039737535.1). Taxonomy (NCBI): domain Eukaryota; kingdom Metazoa; phylum Chordata; class Actinopteri; order Spariformes; family Sparidae; genus Lagodon; species Lagodon rhomboides. The sequence continues at coordinate 2,105,651 of CM077802.1, forward strand.
ACAGGGTTGACATAAAATTAGGGGACACCGATAAATTGGTAAATATTTATTACAATTAATATATATTTTTACCAAAAACACTGTTTCACAATAAGATCATACTTAAACCAATATGTAAATGTGAACATTTTAACATTTTGCCAACATTTTACAAATTAAAAGTCCTGCTGACGTACAACAACAACAACAACAGTGAGGGACAGGCCAAAAACCTCACCCTCATCAGCTTAACAAGCATTTTTATTATTTAAAATAATATTTAATTGATTTTAATTTTGTATGTTTTATTGAGGAGAGAAGACATGGTAATGTTACATTTTTAAATTACATCTTTGTTTGTTGTTACTGTAATTTTATGACTGATAATTTCTTGGGGACACAAAAGGCACCGATTTCATGGAATGACCCTAGATAGATTGAGGGAAGTGATTTTAATGAAACGATCTGAGTCGTTTTCACCCTAAACTGACGTTATGCTTGTGTGTGGATGTTCAGGTGCCGTGTTCGTCAACGGCAAAGAGATGACCAACCAGCTTCCCGCCATCATGCTGGGCTCCGCCGTCACCTTCGACATGGAGGTGGTGAACCTGTTCCCCATCAGCAACAACAACCTGAGCGAGGGCGGCAACTTCAAGCTGCGGGTGACCATCGGCTCAGGGAACCGGGAGGTGGTGTTCGACTGGCTGGTGGACCAGGCGGTGGACTGCCTCTTCTTCGGCTGCTCGTTCGTCCACTCCGGCTGGAAGGTGCTCGTGTATTAAAAAGCTCGATCGTGAAGACGGATCATTTTTTTAATCTGAGCTCGTCACACCAGCTCCGCTATCTCCAGTTCTGTTCTGACACGTCTGGACAAAAAGGAGCAATCAGTCATTTCTCCCCAGAATTTCTTCAGCAACCGTCAACTTCCTGTTAACGTTTCGTTTCTCTACATCAGCAGCTGCACAATATCTGTCTGTAACTCTTCAAAGTCACCTGTGCAATCTGGAAAAACCTAAAAATTCTGTCTTGGAGCTTTCCAGACTTTCAGAAATGTTCTGAAAAATGGGACAAAATTGGCCGACATGTCCAAATCAGCAACCTTTGTGCCACGAGCACGTTTCATTCCTGTTGGGAAAACAGAAGTTCAGGGATATTTCTGAGATTTTTGAGGATTACAGACAAATCTTGATAAACAGATCTGCGGTCAGATCTGACAACGTTTATCAGTTTAAATTCTGCTGCTTTAGCTTTAAAATACGCAGCATCATCGTCGTCGTCATCATCAGAAGTGTGTATTTCTTCTGTTAAACCTTTATTAAATTATCTCACCGTTTGTCCTCTGACACAAACACGAGAAAAAACCTCTTTAATGATTTTTTGTTCTGAGCTAATTATTTCCTCGGGTGCGTGTGAACGTGTTTGACCGTCTGGGAGGAAATGTGATCGCTCCAGATGATTCCAGACGTTAGATAAAGTCCAACAGTCTCACAAACGCTGAGCAGAAACTGAATGATCCAACAATGATCCGGCTCGTCTTCAGTCTTCACGGAGCCACGCTGGAGCTTCTGTTTGATTCTCGGGCCGTCTGACGAGGTCGGCCGGTTGTTTACAGCTTTTTTTAATTGTTTTTTTAAACTTGGCTGTTTATCTATGCATCGTCTTAATTCAGCCGTAGCGACAGCGACGCTGTTTCCTCGGAGGCCACGAAATAATAGATGAGTTACGTTTTTTTTTGGCGGCAGCAGGAGAGAGAAGACAGACGTGTTACAATCTGCTGCTGCTCATCTTTATTACTTTTGTTTTTTAATCTTAATGAAAACGTCACTGTGAAAGTCGCACGTCCTCGTGTATTTCTCTATGCCTTCTAAACCCGTTCATTTAAAGGGACAGTTCACCCAAAATACAAACCAGTCCGAGTGTGTTTGTCTGTCTGAGTTTTGGGGTGAATTCAGAGGATTTGGAGATCTCATCACATAACGGGGAGTGTTTGCGCTTTAGTTTCTCTTATTTTTCCTGATAATGTTTTGTTTTTACGGCTTCGTACTGTTGGAAATACTCGGAGCCTCGGCTGCAGCTCAGCCTTTTCTGATTTAGATTTAACTAAACTTCAGTTTGTCATTATCTCAACATAAAGTGTTTTATTGCAATCGCTAATATAATAATTTTTAAAACATTTTTAATACTGTAATCGTGGAGGGCGACGCCACGATTAAATGAAAAAGGACAGAAGCCGTTTATCCTGAGATGAAGACGCATGTTGAGATCACGTCAAACTTTTGAGAGAACTAAAGCTATTTTCTGTCTCCATGAAGAAGCGTTCAGTAGTTTTTAAATATCTTATAAAGAGATTTTGATCCGATCTGATGACAGACGGCGATTCCTCGCTGAAGAGATCATCTTTGTTTTCGCCTCTAAACTAATCAAACTGTTACCTTTAATTATTTTTGCTTTTTGCATCGACAATCCTAACAGTATTTACAGAAGCTGATGTTGTTTTAGTGGGAGGGTGTTTAGTAAATGTGACTCTGTCGGTCCGGTTTACACAGTCTGACTCGGTTCTGCTGTTCATGCTGTTAATGAGAGTGAGCTGACTTCTTCTTCTGTGGTGGTGTGCCGACTAAAATATATAGTTTGACCTGAAAACAACAGAAAAACAAGGTCTTAAACTAATATTGAGGATTCAGGCTCGGATTGGGTGTCAACTAACGATTATTGTCTGTAACTGATTAGTTTCATTGATTGGTTCTGTTGATAAAACGTCAGGAGATTGTGAAAAATGCTCATCACAATTTCAGGAGCCGAAAGCCCGAATGTTTGACGTTTTCGCCTGAACGTTGACTTAAACGATTCATCAATTTTCAGCTAATTACATCTATAAACTCATCCCAGTTTCCAGGATTCCGATGTGACGTCTTCAGAAGTCTTGATTATCCAACAGTCCAAAAACCCAAAGATGTTGGAAGCTGGAAACAGAATATTTGGCTTTTTTATTTGAAAATTTACTGATTGATCAATCATGAAAATAGTCGACTCTTCGTTTCAGCTGTCGTTGGTGCTAATTAGAAAACCAATTAGCACCTGTTTCCATCAGGAGAAATAGAAAATTGACAGCTGTATTGAGGCTTTCCACCATATTTATGTGATTTTCACGAATGTATTTGTCTGCTGTCCGTTTTTATTCTTTATCGTTTTGACCTGTCTGTCGGAGTGAAGCCTTTAACAACAACGATGTCTCAACATTTCTTCTGATTCACTCACAGGAGTGTTGATAACAGAGGAAGACGTGATGGGACACATTCACGACCCTGACTTATTAAATGTCAATGATACAGGAGAAACTTTTTTTGGGCGGCAGCTCTATTTCATCTTCTTCTAACCTACGTTCTTCAGAGATGTTTCCTTGTTTTTCGGCTGATCTGACGTCAGTGTTGTCTCTTTGTGGAGGACAGTTGAGTTCTGGGTGCGTCCAGATGATGGTACAGATTTCCTGAAACCAGTGAACACAACCTCAGTTTGTCTTCTTCCTGCCTGAAGGAGAGAAACCTGCAGCTGAGACACACCGAGGTGTGTTTCTTTAAGTGTTGGACAGTCAAAACAGTGACACCTGCTGGTCAAACATGTGCATTGCATTGTTCTCACTGCTGTCATCCTTCATTTTTTTGTTCAATAAAGGTCATATCATGTAAACTGATCACTTCTCGACCGAGTTATTGACTAAATGAGGCTCAGTTCAAAAAGGTCAGCTGCTGCAGGCTGACGAGACGGCTGGTTTTCTTTTTCTATCCTCCAAAAAATGTTCAGAACATGAACTAATTTTAAGACATAACAAGTCCTCGTTGAGTGAAAGCAACAGACCACATCCTGTTTAATAGTACAAAATTGTTCTTTTAATAGAAAACCATTTTGACTCCACATAAATGTTCACAACGTTACGCTGGTTTTAACATACATTGTTGAAGAAAAAGTCTTGTTTTCTGGACATGGCTCCTCCCATCCTGTGCAAAATGCTGCTGGTCTCGTGTGAATGAACAAAGAAAACAAGAAAAACCTGCAGTGGACTCTCTGAAACCAGATCTGTGCACGCTGTCAGCATCACACTTCTGACCGATGTAAAGCTTTTTCAAGAGCAGAGTCACAAACACATCTGAATAATCGTCATCAAACCTCTAAACATTTATTTTTTTTCATTTCGAGGCAGTGATTTTCAGGTTTTGTTTTGTTTTTTTTCATTTTTAAAAACAAGAAGATTTCACAGGAGACGAGAAACAAGAGCGGAGAAATCTGCAGTAAATGTATCCCCCTTTGGTCTGTAAACTAAGAAACTACAAAACCTGCCGGGCGGCTGTCAGGTTTCCAAACAATCGTAACTCCAACGCTAATTTATTACACATATATTCAGTCTTATGTACATAACGGCGGGTGCAGCCACAGGAAAAAATAGACTAAAATCAGCTGAAATATGATGCTTCAGCCTAGTTGATGATGGATTTAGCTGAAGTTCATTCTCTTTAATTATCATTTTGTCAATTAATGATTAAGTTGATCAATTAGGGGCCTTTTGTGTCAGACCGAAAGGATTCAGCTCATACAAGACACAAAAGCAGCAAATTCACAAACTGGAACGAGCACCTGAAGCAACAGTTCTGTAACGGTTTGAGTTTTTTAAAGGAGGCTTTCTGAGGACGTCTGGCTCGGACACAGACTGAACTCACTTCTTCTGCTCTGCCTCGAATCGTGGGTTTCAAAAAGGAGGAGGAGGAATACAACAAGTCTGTTTAAAGAACCAACGCCACATCTTGTGAAGGCGTTTGTGAGCGCTGGCAGTAGAGGTCGCTGTGAGTGAGGAAGGAAGGAAGGAGCCGAGATGCATCCGAACGATCACCGAGTGTTTCTGAGGAGTAAAAAGACGTAGCACCAGCAGTAGAAACTGCACTGGAAGTGTGTGTGGAGGCACAGAAAGTGTCCCGGGTGAATCCTCCTGATTTGTCTGTGTGTGTAAACATCTGACGTGAGCCCTCGAAGGACTCAGGTCCTTACAAAAAAAATGACTAATATAATAAATATCATTATATACTGCTGATCAGATGGAGAATGTAAGGCTCTTCACATGGAGGAAGACAGAAGACACGATCACAGTTTGTTAACTGAACTGCAGAGCGAGCACAAAACCATCAGATCTCACTTCCTTTCTCTATATGCAAATAAAAACGCACACCACCGGGACAAACACAATGTTTTTCACACAAAGAAAGAAAGAACTTCATGTAGAACATTTGATTAATCTACAAGAAGGCCAAAATAGTTGAGAATTTGTCAGAGACGGTGTTGCACAGAGTTTAGAGTTTCTCCTAACTCGACAAATCACTAAATTGAGCGTTTTTTTAAGGGAGTCTGGTGAATTTCTCCCAGAAGCAGCCTTTATTGGTTCCGGTCTGGCAGATAAGAGTTTAGACACAGAAGCAGACAGGAAACAAACAACTTCATGTTCTGATTTAATGCTCAATTTACAAAGAAGGCTCCAATGATTTAGAATTTGTCGTAGCTGTTTCACAAAGTCTGTTAAGTTTCTCCTCACTCAGCAACTCTTAAAATTCCTGATTTTGTAAAGGGAGTCTGGTATTGCAGAAACTAGTTCAATGGTTGGAATCTTTTCTGCTTGAAAATCACGGTTGAGCTCTATAATGTTAACTAATGAATTTGTTTTGTGCTCGCTCCATAGTTTCGTTAATAAAAGTCTTGGGTTGAACATGATGGGAAAAAGGATGAGGGCAGGTAACTGACTGAGAGCTAGAACCCTGTTACATCTACAGCGTCTGTCAGGTCACATGACACAGAACAACAAGACAATAACGATGATTATCAGCTTCAAGTTCTCACTGTTCAAAGCAACGACATGATGAACGCCTCTGAGGAATCTCTTCATTTTGTTTCTGAAAACATAATCCCTGCAGTAACCTGTGTGTGTTTGAGCACCTGTTTGATTCTCCGTTTTGAAACCACTCGTCCAGTTTGTGGATCTCCGTCTCGCTGATTGACAGTCAGTTTAAAACGGATCCGTTGTTGGAGAGTTTCTGCTCCTGATGCTGCTGCTGCTGGTTCCCGTTCTCCTGAGAGCCGCCGCTGGTCTCGTCACTACAGGGTTTATACTCAGACGGATCGAGATCAGGATCGGGATCTGGCTCCGGCTGGGACTCCACGGCCGTCTCCCAGTCCTCCTCTTCTTCTTCCTCCTCCTCGTCCTCCTCTCGGTCTCTCTGATTGGTCTGGCTCTGCGTGAGGCGGAGTCGGGCCATGGCCTGGTCGATGGTCTGAGTGCTGATCAGGTTGAAGTCGTGCATGCTGATCAGGTGCAGCAGGAAGTTGCGGAAGAGGTTGTGTTTGACGATGTGGGCGGCGTTGTGTTCGGCGAACAGCAGGCAGGCCTCGTTCATCTGGTTGTCCGCGATGAAGCTGGATGGAGGAGAGAGAGAGACTCATTTTTAGATTTCAGCTACAAACTGTAGTGTTTCACTTTGCCAAAGTTGAAGGCAAACGAAATCGGACCTTATAAAAATTATACTGAACCGTCCCTGCTTCATACTCACCCGCGCTTCATGACGTGGAGGTTCCACAGCTTCATGATCTCCTTCTCGCCCTCGTTGACGTCGGTGAAATCCTCAATTTGCTGCAGTTAGAGCAAAGAAATCAGACTTTAGACAAAGTCTAATTGCTTCTTATGTCTCTTCATTTACTGTCACAGAGACAAAGAAAAGCAGAAAGTTCATCCTGAAACGATCCTTTAATCGTCCCGCTGTAAACCCACCTTGGCGGTCTTCTCTTTGAGCCAGTCCGGGTCCCTCTCGTCCTCGCTGTCCACCTCCATCTCCTGCGGCCGGAGCGGCACGCAGCTGTCGCTGTGGAAGTAAAGGCGGTTGTGTCCGCTGATGTACGTCCTCTGCTGCTCCCGATCGCCGTCCTCAGACTCCAGAAACTCAGACAGACTCGCCTTCGTCCTCTTGGGTCTGGACAGATCGAGTGGGCAGAGGGATAAGAAACATTTATGTTTGAAGAAGATATCCAGGAATTATTGGCACATTTCAGTCAGATCATGAGGTGTACCTGCAGGTGAGGACGTGTGTGACGGCGGTCCTCTTGACCGGGCCGTTCCTGCTGAAGGCGAAGCCCGGCTGGCTGTGGATGTCCTGCGGGTTTCCTGCATACGAGCCATCGTAGCTGTCGTTGATGGAGACCTCGATCTTCGCTCCTTTAGGATGAGGCTGCCAAGGATCACGAGAGGTACGTTGTTATATTGTTATAAACCTGTGCTGTTTGTCTTTATTCATGTAAAGCAATTTGTGATATTGTATCTGAACAAAAACTAGTATCTGCTTCTAACTCTCAATATAACAGCTACCAGAGTCTTTCCACAGATAAAATATGCAAGTCTCAATCTGTCGCTGTCTTCTGTAGTCAACAAAATGCCAAAGACCTGAGTCATTTTACAATCAGGACATCTCAGCTGAGCTATTTTTAATCGTGTAGTTTGACTTTGGCTTGAAACTTCAGAATATCCTGCAGAGAGTGTGAGTTTGTCTCACCACGTAGTTGAAGATGAAGCGGGAGTGAGACAGTTTGAGGTGTTTGATCAGACTGTAGAGCTTCCTGCAGTTCAGCGTACACCAGGGACAGTGGAGGTCGTCTCTGGCCTCCGTCTGCTGCCGCGTGTTGTTGTTGTACTGGAACTGGACGGTAGAACGGGGAGAAGAGCGAGCGTTAATGAGGCCAAACAGCACAGACAGAAACAGGATCATGTGAGCCGAGAGTGTAGAACGAGTGGATGTCAGACTCACCTGGTAGAAGATCCGTAGCTTCTGTCGCGGCTCAGCTGAGATTTGTTCTCTTCTGGTTTGCATCTCGTTACCTATGGATTCTTTAACAGCTGCAGCACAGACGAGAAAAACACCATCAGAAAACAGTTTCACCACCGACTGAGCGATCAGACATGCCGAGTGTGTGCTGTCGTCTGCTGCTCACCCAGCGTCTGCGTGGCTCTCAGGGTGCTGGGTCGGAGCTCCTGGTTGGTCTCAGAGTTGCGGGTGGCCAGAGGTTTGGCCACCGGTGCGGTGGAGCGATCGGACGAGTCGGTGGTCCAGCGCAGGGTGAACTGAAGGGTGGGGCCCTGAGAGAACGTCTCAAACGGAGGCAAACACTACAAAAAGAGAGCAGATCGTCTCACTACAGCTGCTTAGAACTAAATTTACTATCAACATGACAAACAAAACACAATCACTATATTTTTAGAGGCGTACTAAAATCTCTACCTCGCTGCTTTTCATTGACAGAAACTGTGAATCTGTGCATTTCCCCCTCAAAACGGAGTCTTTCCTCGCCTCTAAAACTTTAGTTCTGTGACCTTAAGAGAAGTCTTACATATTTATTTGTTCTTATTCAATTATATTTAGTGAATTAATGTTAAATGGATAAAGTTGTTCTACTGAACTGTGGCTTTGGAGAATCGTTGTACCCGTAATGTTTAAGTTGACGAGAGGATGTGAGTTTCACCGACGTTCAGTGTGACTGACGGCGGTTTGTTCTGTTTTTAAAGACTCTGATTACTTTGTTTGTCTCGGACATAAAAGCTGCCACATAAATACTATAATGCAATAACAGATAAGTGCAGGCATAAACATAAATGAGGTCGTAAAACACGTGTCATGCTGCAGTTCCCTACAGAACAGCACCACTGGAAGTTTAGTTTAATCGAATTTGTTTGTGTTTGTTTACATCTTTGAGCGAAAAGAGAAATCTTTTCCGTCATTCATGGCTTTTCTGACGATTTCTGTTTATACGCGTAACTTGAGCCTGATGAATGAGTTCGCTCAGGACATTTCTGATGAAACAACACTCCTCTGAAGCATGAAAACAGGATTCAACTCCCTGTTTGCTTTTGTGTACATTTCTTAAAGTTTAAACTCGATGTGGAGCCGTTCAGCTTCTCTCTCACACACACCTTTCCGTCCAGGATGGTCTCCCAGGTCGCCCTCTTCTTATTAACGGGACACTCCTCCATCTCTTGCATAGACACCTCGTACTCCCCGTCCAGCAGCTGCAGACGCCTGCACATCAGCACACAGCACAGAGGTTAGAACGAGACGTTTTCCTGTGTGTCAGGAGGTGACAGTTTGAGCGTCGGATGGTGTGAACTTCACCTGTTTTTATCAAAGACCGTCATCTGAGCCACAAATGTGGTTTCTCCCTCCTCCCTGATAGAGGAGCTCCTCCTCTTCCTGTTTACCACTTCCTCTGTAAAATCTGCAACACATGACAGAGTGACATTAAACCCTGCTCTGCCACACAATGCTGAGGAGGAGGCTTCAAACTGCACCACAGCAAGCAAAACTCTTCACATCATCAAGAAAAAGACAATATTAAAGGAAAGAGTTTCATCAAAAACTACAAAAATAAGACCCATGTTAAAAAACCCACCTCTGCTGTGGTGATTCTCTCCATTGGTCAGGCCGTTGATCTGTGTTCGGGGGTATCCGGGCCTCGACACTCTGAACAGCAGCGAGTAAGACTTGACCATGTGAGAGTTGCTGGGTTCGAACTCGCTGCTGGGGACCAGCAGGGAGGGGACGGAGCCCGGCTTGGCCTGGACTCCAGCACTCGTGTCTGGGTTCAGAGGAACCTGCTTCTTCCCTGTCGGGACCTGCTTCACCGGGCAGCTCACATCCTGGACAGAATCGAAGTCATCTTAGATCATTTTAGTGCAGAACCTCTTTTAAAAAAATGCTTAAATCTGCAGTGATGATCATCTCACACACCTTCCTCTTCTTGTGACAGACTTTGACCAGCAGCACCTCCAGAGACACCGAGTTCTGCTCGTTCTCACAGTCCTGAGACGGCTTCCCTGCAATCACGACAACACAAACCAGGTAAAACTCACTTCCTGTAACAGCAGAAGGATTGTGTATACAGATTAAAAAAAAACAAAATACGGCAGACGAGACGGACAAACTCACCAGCTTTGTGAAAGAAGCCAGTAAAGGTGAGCTGCAGGTTGGAGGCCAAACTGTGAAAAACAAACAAAAAGAACATTTAATATTATTTATACGTTTGCTAAGCTAAAAGCGTTAAAGTGAAATGGGTGCACAAACTCGACCGTGCGACCGAGAGTGTAAATAACATCTTTTCAAATCAGTCTGGGATCTTGGGGCTTGTGGAGACTTGGATCACAGAGCTGTACGGAGCCGTTTTATGTTTTTTCGTGTCCCGAGCTACTTCCGTTGTTTTGGAAAGTGCAGCAACGAATCAGTGTGGAAACAGTATTTACCTGTGAGTCTCCTGTTCGCCTCTCATCTTTTCCACTTTGAACAACAGATTGTCGACCTTGGAGCTTTTCCTGCACATGCAGACACACAGCAGGAGGTTAGCAACAACACCACTATCAGCACCAACCTACAGGCAGAATAACAGATCACTATACAGGGGAGGAATTTCTGATCAGAGTCAGATTAAATTCTTCCAAAGATAGATCCAGCCTGCCGACTACCATCTGCTACAACTACAAAAAAAAAAGACGTGTTATAATCCTGCTGAATTAAAGCAGATACTTCTCACAACATGAGTTTCTTTAATTCTTTAGACCAAACTGAACTTGTATGATCTTGTTTGGCAGTGACCTCTAAAACATAACACACGTTGTCTGTGAAGGCTGAAATGTTGTGAGGCATTTTACTTTAGTCAGGAAAGTATATATATTACATTATAGCAAACCATTCAAATGTTTGGAACCATCTGTTATATTGATGTTTTTCTTCACACCACATGTATCACTTACATCTAAAATTGTTTTGTCCCCAAAAGAAGAAGAATTTAATGATTAAAACTCCCATTTAGTTGATGCCTCCCGCAGTGTTAAACAACAGAATCCTGCTGTAACCTTTGATTTTAATGATTGACAAGTGATTATTGAACCATCTGCAGTCTAGCTTTGTCACGCGGGCGTGTTCCTGCTGTTACACGGCCAGCATACACCGATTACATTTCTTCCCTCCTGTGTTCACCATCGTTTTGCCGTTTCAATCAAACTTAATTGGACAGGGGTCGTTGCGATTAAGTCGACACTGCAGCAACCCTCCTGCAACCATCTACTCATGTTCAACTGATATTTTGGGATCCAGTTCCAGTAGTGCTCACCCAAGACCAAACTTCTGCTTCTATTTTCAGGTTTTAAGAAGAACCCTGCTAAAGCAACGCTTGCGTTATTGTGCACTTGAATACTTGACACTTCTATTCTTATCGGACTGTCGCTCAGAGGGAACTTTAACTCTTTCTCCCCTTTCAGTTGTCAGTCTGGTTGAACTATTGTACAGCGTTTAATTCTCGATGAAAAAACAAACCCTTCATACACGGTATGAATTCCTAAAGGAGGACTGCTGTTTCTTGAGCTGAGCTGAAGCTAAATGGGAAACATGCCCACCTGGCTCAAATCGGCAGCGTGTCGACGGGGGTTTCGAGCGCAGTTTAGTGACCTCACATAATTCCCGGTTCTGTCCAACCTGAGTCGAGGTCTAATGAGCCAAAGTAACTGAAAACACCTGTGAGGCTGTACAAAGCCTCAAGAACCCCCCCCCCCCTTACATCTTTCGACTGTGTCGAGACTGACATTTACTCTGAAACAAAAGCACCACTACGTTGGCTCCTGCAGAAACATTTACTGTGTCATGTGAAAGCCATTGTTTTACTGTTCACCAGGAGGAAATAAGTGCAGCTGGACCTGCTGCCAGCTGGCTGCCTCTCACTTTAATTGGGTCATAGTTAGATACATAAAACATGAAGAAGACTTCCGATCGAGCTCAGGTAGGAGAAGATATGCAGCCATTTTGAAAACAGCCCTTTCTAAGAGGCAGAACCACTTTACCACCTTGACATGAAGATTAAACCAGTTTGAGTTTTAGTTTCTGATCCAATAAGTAAAGAACAATAACAGTGTTTAATTTATGAAATCCCCAGCCCTTCTGTTTCTCTGTCATTCAGTCATGCTTTGTGCACAGTTACCGTTGAGTTGCAATGATTAGATCTTATTCATCTCAAATCACAAGCAGCGTTTCATGTGACTGAAGCATGCGCGAGTGCAGCACAAAGTGAAACTGAGCCAAGTGGCAGCAGACGAGTCGCCTGGTTCACTGCCTCCAGTTCAAATCAGGAATAACGCTGTACATTACGGCTGCCATCTTTACTTTTCAACCGGGAAGTGTACCGAGAAATCTCACGAGTGCACGACCAAATAAGGACTGACAAAAACTACTAAACTTGATCTAATGAAAGTTGAATTTAAGTCCTGTTTCTGATAATGATAACGCTACATCTGCGAGTATTAATCAATTAATTATCAACTATTGAATGTTTCAACAACTATTTTATTTATTAACCAGTTTGAGTAATTACCAAGACCAAAAAAAGTAAAATTCTCTGATTCCAGCTTCTTAAATGTGAATATTTTCTGGTTTCTTTCCTCCTCTATGAAAGTAAACTGAATATTTCGAATGTGGACAAGAAAGGAAACATTTTTCATCATTTTCTGACATTTAATAGATCAAAGAATCGACTGATCGAGAAAATAATAATTGTCAATGAAAAGAATTGCTACTCGCAGTCTATAGTTATATTAAGTTAAAAATGAAGGATCAAAAAGAATTTGTTTCAGAATAATTTGTTTTAATCTAATCTTAAAAATATTACATGAACACTACATAAAACATTTTCATAGATTACTACAGTTAAATACTGAGAGAATGACTCTTTTGAAACAATGGTACCAAAGCAAAGATAATACTATTTCAGTACCTTACTTTTCTGACATTGAATTCATATTTCTACAAACGTTATTAACAAACAGCTGTGCAAGAACAATGCCTTAAAAAACCTGCTTAAAACAATAAACAATTTTAGTCACAGTTTGATTGCTAATGGAAAACTTTAAATTATCGCCAACTATTCATCTCGCAGCTACTTGTTACAAACTGATTTGTGCCCGAGCTCTTTCCTTCAACATAACATCCACGTGATAACAGCAGACAATGCTCTCCGTATTTCAACACACCCCTTCAGCGCAGACTGAACCACAAGAAGCCACATGTGAATATGTGCAGCGTCTGTATGCAAAGCAGCCTAACTGAAAAAAGTCTCCTCTGTCTCAGCTTTAACTGAGCCCCCACCTACAGCAGCCTACACGTCGGTTAACTTCAGATAACACTCTGACCTGATTTTTAAAAGATGGAATACTTCACACCAGGTTTCAATCCAACGTACAGTAAAGCAAAGGTCGAACAGAGAGAAACTTAACCACAAAAGACAACTGAATTCTATACCAATTAGGTTTTCTGCACCACAACAGCCTGAGAAACCCATCATGAATGGATTATTTTATTTTACCTTTTGGAGTTACTCCTTGAGTTTCTGTGGGACATGTAGGTGAGTGTCCTGTGCAAGAATATAGGCTGGAATATAACAAGGACAGATACAAAAAAATGGTGTTAGAAATCTACTTCAACATGTCGGGAGGTACAAAAAATATTTCCTCTTATCCAAAAAATCAAGGTAATCATGTGACTATTTTCAAGGAAAGGCGACACTCACAGCGATCAAGTTCCTGGTGCGGAGGAACCTGTAGATTTGGGTCGGTTCTGCAGATAAACACCATCAGCACATTACTTTATGTAATAACCATAATTCAAATGGGAAGTTTGGATCTTAAACAAGCATCAAGCCAAACAAAAAGCATGATAACTCAATATACTTATCGCTGAAACAGTCATTAATTTAATGAATGAGAAGTTTGTTGCTACGTTAATCTTGTTATCATATTCAATTTATGACTGTCAAACAAAACAGGACATTCTGAGTCATAAAGTTGTGCTCAAGCAACTTTGCTCAGTCCATATTGATTGAAGTTTGATTAACAGATAATCTGAAAACAATCTTTTGCTGCAGCTTTGTTTGGGAGACCGTTAAACATGTGGCTAAACAGAAACATGCATGTCTGTGTCTAATTACTGGTTCTAATCTCTGGTTTAATCTTTACTGTGAATTTAACTGAAATAGCCAGACAACCTGCAGCTTATAACGTGTTATGTCAAAAATATAAAAGTGTGACAACACTTTAACAGGAGTAATAAATACAAAATATACACTGATCATGGCTGAAATCAAACTGTACAGTACTGTCAGTCGATGATAAGTGTGGAGGTCAGCTCTACAGCTGCAAAATAATCTATCCCTCAGCACTCTAATGGACTCTGTAAAGCTTCCTGTGACCTTCAATTTAAGTTCAACACTGATATCTATAAATATGCAACTTGATGACAGCAGCAACTCACTCTCGAAGGCCTGCAGGAACAACTCGTGGTCGGCTTGAATGAGCTGCAGGTTGGGCTTCTTGGCTGCAGCCATCGCAGAGGAGGACGACTGGTACAAGCCGTTGGCTTTTCCTCCAGACCCAAAACCCACCGGGTGGCTTCCACCTGAAGAGCTGTGCTTCTGTGGAGCCATTGCCCGAAAAAAATGGCCAAAGTAGCTGACCTACAACCAGATGTGAAGTGGTGTAAAGAAATGAAACAGAAAAAAAAAAGAAAGAAACTCAGGTCGTCTTCCTTTGTCAACACAAAAGAGCAGCGTTTGTAGAAATCCAGCCGGTCAGGAGAAACACTGTTGAATCCTCATTTTAAAAGCGGTGTAAAGAAGTTTCAGTCTTTTATATTCGACATTGGTGGCGTCACAATCCAGTGTTTTCGTTTCGGTGCTGGTTTAACTGTACCAGAGGTCGGCGAACAGGCTCTAAATGCGCGAAACAAGATATCAGCCTCCGGCAAGCTGACGCGGCTTGCTAGCTAACTGGTTAACTTCCTTAGCCAGCTAGCAATAACGCCGGGCTAACTAGCTAGCATTGTCTGGCACTCCGATATCACTAATGAAGAACTCTAAAGCTGCAGCCAAACGACAACCGGTTAAACACACAAATGGCACAGGTATTCACGGATTTCGATGCCATACTTTCACCAAAAGTCGCATTCTGTCTCGCCCAGCGCCCGTTGGCAAGCTGTGCTAGCGGTACTGGAAAGCAGCATAAAGTAACATGGAGGTTATCCGGTCATTATTTTCCAAATAAATTCCACTTAAACTTTGAATTCGGTAAACACATGTTTCACTTAGTTTTTTTGAATAACAAATACAAATATGGAAATTATAAATATATATCCATGAAAACAGCCATCAAAATAAACACATATTATCTAAGAACGGCATCCTGTTCAATCGCATGCTCTTATTTTGAAGGCAGAATCAATTTGCGTTTCTTCTTCTTTTGTCTAATTTCTGCGGCTTGACAGATGTAGGTTGACGCTTCCACTGTGACTTGTGTTGAAAGATCCCGCCTTCTGACACCTCTAACCAATCACAGTGCTTGTTTGTACAAACCTGTGCTCTCATTGGTGGAAACATTTGGCCGGTCTCATTCAACGAATAAGAAGCAGGAGGAGCAGACAGAGGCACATTTGCCGCCTGCAGCATGGCGAGACAGGTTTAAATAAGGTCAAAGACATAAAACGTTATTACATTTAAATAAATATACACTGATTAAGTCTGTTTCGAAAGTATTATTCTTTAAAATAAAAGTAATATAAGCTTGTATGTTATGATTTTCCTGATATTTTCCTTTTTCCTTGAAGGCACAGAACATCACATTTTAAATTACAAAATACAACAATTTTGAGACATCCACCAGTTAAAATCCAGGTTAATTGGAAGGTTATAACCATGAGAAGTAATATCAGTGCTATGTAGAATAATTAATGCCAATATCCATCAATGAAATGCCACATCTAATGCTTAAACTGTTTAAATTACAAATATTAATTCATTCATTGAATATTCATTTATTTAATAATACGTTTATTTGGTAACTTATTTTTAACAATAGAACAATTTATCGCCATAAATTCATCAGGACATCACACTCCCCTTTTTTAATGTTTTCATCATGGAAGTGTTTGAGTTTTAGTAAGATTATTTCTTCAAATTAAATTCATAAAAACATCCAAACTGCTTGTTGAAAAATAAAATATATTGGACACTACCAGTACAGTTTAAAGATCTGATATTGTGTGGTTATAATCTCTCCTGAAATGGTTCACTATTAGCACAGTGCTGCTGGCACATGACTAAACCGCTGACCCCGAAACATAATGAGGACTAAAATAGCTTCGGCACACACAGTACTCAAACTTACACACACAGTCACATATTTCCACTGTTACGGAGCTGCAGAAATAACCATCAGTGAGCCTAGAAAGTCACTGACAGCATGCCTCACTTTAGCTTTGTTTTTTTTTATGTTGAAGGCGCTTTAACTGCGATGATACTGTTTTTTTGTTTTACAACCCTCATGCCGCTGTAATAGCACATCATGCTTTATACAGATTTTATCCAGCAACTGCACCACTGCTTTCACAGCATGTATATATAAAATAACTTAATGTGATAATGAAGAAGGGCAGAACGTTCTTTCCATTATGGATTTTCTATTTTAATCATGAGATGAAACAAAAATGGTGATTATTGAACCACAAACAAGTGGGGAAAAAACATCTGGGATTTAAATTATGATTTATTATTCAAACATATTCCCTTTAATAGTAGCCATGGTAGTGGTTTGTCAAAGTAGCATAAAGTAGTTCATACAGTACTATGAATGAATCCCAGGAAGTAAGCAGGTACAGTAGTGAAAGTGGCAGAGTAAGAAAAACTTGGATGACAGACCGGAAACTGTTAGTAAAAATGTAAACTTGGACACATCAAAACACACACAACACTTAATAAAAAGGACTAACCTCCATCCTACACCTCTAATCCCTTCTCCTCAACATGAAAAAAATAATAATAAATCACATAAAAGGATGAATTCATTTCCCAGTGTTTGAACTTCTTAACAGTGCTTTTCTGTGCTTATCCTGTCACCTGAGACCAGGTTAATTACAGACCACAGCAGCCAAAGGCAAACGTACGGTTTTAAAATCTCTGCTTTGATTATAATCTTTACTGTAACAGTGCAACAAGATCACTTCCACCTATTAAACTCTGACTTTGCAAGGTAGAATTACTGGCAGTGAGGAGGGAGGTTTGATGTTCTGAATTCAGCCCAGTTTCCCGTTCCCACCGAAACCCTGTTGTGTCCCGACACCAACTTCAAACAGTGAAACACACCAGTTTTTGGTGGCGGTCCACTTCCCTGTGAAACCTATTCAAGAGGACAAAATTTCACCTAATTTACCTACAAAAAATTCAAGTGCTGGATAGTCACTGGTGGGTAATGTTCCCCCAAAAAAGAGAGTGATGTTTTACTAAAATATCCTTCACTATTAGAATTTCCTAAGCCTGCTGTCTCAAGATCACAACTTAATTATCATATTGTGTTTTTAACCCTAATATCCAAATCAAGAGTTCACTATAGTGCCATTTTATTAAGAAACTGTTCAGATAACTCAAGACTGTCCCTTTCAGATTTGAAGTAGAAGCATCTCAGAAGATCAACGTTACATTATGACCACCATTTCAAGATAGAGATAATTAAATCATGACGATAAATTGTCGAGATAATGAGATTATTATGCTCGTAACTCAGGAGGATTAACAGACTCTACAACGAACAGATGTTAAAAAAAGTAACTTATTAATACGTAAATATGAGAAAACGGTTGATCTGGAGGTAATTACGTTGTGATCTTGTGGTAACAGGTAGTAGCATCCACAGTCTTGACTTTGCATGACTTCTGTAACAAATCCAAACTTTTAAATTCTACAGCAACTATTAAAATGATGACTGAACGTCTTCCCCCCTCATCACACACACTGGAATGATGTTTACATGAATGGATGTGATCTCAGAGGGCTTTTCTAGACTGTCAAGTCTTCAAGCTTAGCAAAAAAAGTGCAATGTTGCCTTGAGAAGCCGTTACCATTTTACATTAGTGTAACTCAAACCAAAACAGACAAACAGACCGACCAAGCGCCCACAACCCGACAGGTACCAAATGTGTTTTCAGAGACTGTATGTCAGTGGAGTCCTAAGTTGCCCATCAGTGCTCCTGACTTCATTTGTGGCATCCGGATGGTTACTAAACACGCTTTAGAGCAGTCACATACTCCAAAAAGTCTCTCTGGCCAACATCAGAATGGAAACTACCCTGGGTTACATGAGATGTCCTGCGACAAACAACATCTAGTGTCTTGGCCATGGTCCATGTTGGTTTTTAGTGTTTTCTCCATAGTATATAGGTCATGAGCAGGATGAGGCCCGCCGACAGGCCTGCGATCACAAACTGGTGGATGGAGAGGACATTTTCCAGCGTGTGAATCCTCTCCTCCATGGCGCTGGTGTGGAAGTAGTCATAGATGCCGGCTCCAATGCTCCACAGTGCCCACACAGCGTCCACCACCAGCGGCATGGTGAGACAGACAGGGAGGCTCAGCTGCAGCAGATCAGACAGCCTCTGTCAAAGACTGGAACTAGAACAGAAGACATTAACATTTTATTTAGACATTTTTATTTATTTCAAAACATCAATATAATCCTTTGGTACTGCTTTTACATCCCTTCGTTGTTGTAATCCCTTTCTATTTGCTTTACATTGACACAGACTGGGAGATATAGTTGAAATCTATACAATATACATTTATTAAAAAGGCAAATGTGTAAAACAATCACATGTAAAATAACCACATTGATGCTAAATGCAAAAACCTGTGTTCAAATATGAAAAACAAGACCTTCAATAAGTCCTGTTGTCACTTTCAGATTGTGATTGAAATGTTTAAAACAAAAGGTTTATGTCAATAGGCCAATAAAAACGATCAGTATTTCATTGTAGCCTCTAATAGTGACTTCAGTGATTGATACATACTGAACAGGTTTGCTCTATAAAAACAACCTTGAGCTAATTATAGAGGCGGTGAGTATGGAAAGGCCTTATAGAAGTTATATAAGGTTTCACCTGTACATATTGATATTATTTGAGTTGCCGATTTGAAGAATAGCTCACAACTACGCGTAAGAAGCCCTAATTCATTCTTTGCCTTGGACGTAAACTTGTCTTTCAGCACGTTTTTCTTAATTCTACAAAGTTTTAAATGCAATTTGGCATGCGTAGTACAGCCTGCTGGAATACTCTTAAACGAGTGAAACTGAAGTACAGTAACAACAACTTAACATATTTAACTTAACCGCACACAATCGCAACACTTCAGTTTAATATGTAAATTAATATACTTAATTAACAATACGATATTAACGAAGAATAAGATTCCCTGCTAGCAAGCTAACGCTTTAGCTAGCAGCATTTAACACTCCAGCCTTGTTTCTTCGTTCCACGCTGGCACTGATTTTTTATGAAGTCTCTCATTACTTACAGCATGAAGTTAGCAGCATCAAATTACCGCAACATCCGATACACGGAAATTCAACTTTCACATCATCGTATGACAAGTGAAACTACCCATGTTTCAAGGAAAGATTGAACCGCGTCTGCCGTGAGCTGCTTCAGCGACTTCCGGGTATGTTCTAGATTTCCTTCTCTTGTATGGCGTCACAGGTACGCCAAACCTCATTTTGACATTTTACGGTTTTTATGAGTTCGCCACCAACAAAAATATAAGTAACAAAATGTTAGCCAAGACATTTTATTATCAACATGGCTATCTTCTGGGACTTTCGGCTGCATACAAGAATTCTGTAAAGGTGTGCTTTATATGAAATCGAGTCACAGGCCACAGCTACATGGTGTATGTTGATTCGGTATCATAGAAAATACACTAGCGAACTGCTACCTAAAGTTTACTGAATCGTCGTCTTTGGTGTTTTGACTTTTGCGGAATTTCATCTTGCCGTTGAATTATATGAAAAAAATGTCATAACTTATGTGAAAGTGAACGATTATTCCTTGTACTGCAAAGAAAGTCAAAATAGAACATATTTTGAATGGAGTTTGGAATGGGCCTCACCTTCTTGCTGGCGACTTTATACAAGTCATACAAGGCATGACTCGGTTGGTCAATGACAACATGATCAACACGGAGCTGTGTAAATAAGCATAGAGTGGCCATTTTGTACTGCCAGGCGCGGTGGCCAAGTGGTAAGGCGTCGGTCTCGTAAACCGAAGATCGCGGGTTCGAACCCCGTCCGTGCCTGCAACCAAAGGATGAAACTCAACTACTTTTTCGTGCACAGTAACCCTTGCAGATCCGTTACACCCCAACAGAACAAATTCAAATGTCAGATTCACGTCATTTATAAGTAGATGTGCCACAGAGAGACTTCGATTAGGACTTAACTCAGAGAATGTTAGTTGTTATTCCTGTGCATTGTGCTAACAGTTGCACCTAAAGGAGTTTGTTGCTGCCACTGCGGCTCTCTTCCTCAAGCAGGGCCTGTGTGCTTTGTGCTAACATCAGCCGCTAAAGGAGTTAGAAAAAAGTTGACTTCACTTTCTCGGCCTTCTTGTGCGACTAGCTCCTTAATTGCTTTTAGCAATAAATCCGTAGCGTTGTGGAATTAAGTTACTCATAGCATTTGAATTGTTGATTGCTGTCGGATGTTAAGAGATTTTCTAGAAATATAACAAAAGATTCTCCTACAATAACTTTTTTAACAGTAGCTTAAATGTTATTTTCCTTAACAAATTTTCGATTAAATTAGCACAAACCAGTTCATTCTCAGTGAGACTTTTTGGTTTGGTCTGGTTGCTGTTCCAGCCTTTCAGTATATGTTAGTACAGTGATGCAGTCTTAGTTTGACATTATCTTGATATACATTCCACCACAACAGGCATTGCCAGCATAGGTTTTTTTAATTGGGTTGAGATAAGAAACACGTTTACAGAAGTAATGACACTTAAACTGGTGCACAGAACTGCATTTTGGTCAACAAATCATCATGTATATCATACAAGTGTTATGTGGCTGCAGTGACTTCCATTGGCTTCAGAGTTATATATTGACTTACTTGACATTATGCAAATAACTACATTATTCCAGCATGTTGGTGTGAGAATTACATCTACAGCTCAGTATTAAGGACCTCCACCTCCCCATGAGTTCTAAGCTCTATGGTTTCCCAGTCGAAAATGTTCCCTCTTGGTACTCTCTTCCCGGAGAACATGTCTTTAATCGTGCTGTCAGAGAGGACAGAGTCCCACATATTAACATCATTGATCTCCCCAACAAAACTCTGCTTGGCTTCAAAATCACCCAAGAAACTGTCCGGATCTTGACCGAGGATGACCTTTCCTCCGGGGGGATGGTGTGACCCTTCTTGTAAAACTTGGTCAGGCTTTTCCTTCCGTCCATGAAGAGGGCAGACGCACCTGTACGGGAATCCCAGGTGACACACAGGTGGGTCTGCAGGGCTCCGAGGTCAGGGACACTGAAGATAACACTGCCTCCACTCAGGGCGAAGGAATATCTAAACACACATACAAAAGAAAAGAATTATGCGTCGGAGGAGTATTGTGATTGTATTGGAAGTCTTGATAGTCACTGTGTTCTTAGTAGTAGCAGTCTTAGTACTATTAGTATTATTTTGAGGGATTTGTCATAAAAATGGTGAAATATGTAAGAATTTCTGCTGAAAACTAAAATCATCAACAGCATATGAAGGAAAAACAGTTTTGACATTTTGTTGTCCATGTGTTTTATTACAGATATCTATTGAAGTTAGCATGCTAATCAGCTAGCAATGGCCCATACAGGCCAAAGCTGCTGTGCTAGCAGTGTAAACCAATACTCCCCTGGTCCCTGAGCTCCCAGCCTGTAACACTAGCTGCACGGCTAACTGAGCTAACTAGCTATTGGCAGCTACAGTAAGCAGCAGTAAGCAGTTACTCTGGCGCTATGCTGCTCCCTTTTTGTTTTAAGTTTGAAATCGTCAGGTGGCCAGTTCTTACATATTGCACCTTTAATGGAATGTGGTCACAAAATACCGTCTATCTTAAATCACATTGTCTTTGCTCCAGTACAGAAGCATTTCTACCTGCCGTCCAGCTCACGCCACAAGTTCAGCTCATCATAGTACTGAGTCCGGTACGCAAAGAGGATGATCTCGCGCTCTCCTCTGAGCTCGGTGGCCACTCGCATGCACAGAGTGAAAGCCTTCATGTTGATGGGTTTCAGAGGGACCATCTCCACATAGCTGGTGCTGGTCTCAGACGGGAACACCAGGGTCTGGATGGGAACACTCCCTGAGAGACAACAAACAGACGTCAAAGAAATGTCGGCTTGAGGGTTATCAAGAGCAGCAACAACATCTGTAGGGTTTTCTAGGTCCTAAATATGATAAAATGATAACAGATATTTATTAAAAAGTTTAAAATACTGTAAGGAGAGACATTTCAGGTGAATACAGTAACAATTTTAACTTATAAATAACTCATAGTCTTATAAGAAGCTGGAATTTTTAAACTAGTTTTGCTTGAAAAATGACTTAAATGATAAATCAGAAAATAAATTGCTTTCTATTAAATGTGAAGACTGTTTTGGTCAGTTCATTCACCTTATATTGGCAGACGAACGCCCCAAAATTAAAAAAAGAAAACATAAAATGTATACCTTAATCTATAGACAGGAAAGGAAAAGTATATAATTACCGGCCAACACCGTGGAGATGGCAATGAGAAAAAGGATCGGCAGGGAGTCTCATTTTGTCTCGGCAAACCTGCAGAACATTTATTTATTATGTTATATCCAGTTTCAGTAGTTTATATGCACAGGATTGGTTATATAAAGATATATAAGTACAGTTAAGGTTGTATACAAACCGTGCAGCTGCAGAGGTCCTCCTACAGACAGTCTGAACCGGGGGGTTTTATGCTGTGATTCCCAAAACTCCTCCTGATATGCAAATAACAGCATCTTTAAACCTTTGCTCCTCCTTATGTAACATATAGACACACAGAATCTGACTGTTCAAACAAGTGTGTACATCCACTGGGTTGACAAACTCAACTGTGAGGCGAACATAAAGAAATGTGCAAAGTTCAGATATTGAGTCACCTCGTCAACCAGTGACATAGTTTAGATTACATTAGAGGGTCTTTATTGTCCCCGAGGTGCAATTTGGTTTGCAACAGAAGTCAACACAACCAGTACACATCATCCTAGAAGATACAATACGTAGCGATCCTGTTCCAGTTTTTCAGTATATGTTAGTACAGTGATGCAGTCTTAGTTTGACATTATCTTGATATACATTCCACCACAACAGGCATCGCCAGCATAGGTTTTTTTATATTGGGTTGAGATAAGAAACACGTTTACAGAAGTAATGACACTTAAACTGGTGCACAGAACTGCATTTTGGTCAACAAATCATCATGTATATCATACAAGTGTTATGTGGCTGCAGTGACTTCCATTGGCTTCAGAGTTATATATTGACTTACTTGACAAATAACTACATTATTTCAGCATGTTGGTGTGAGAATTACATCTACAGCTCAGTATTAAGGACCTCCACCTCCCCATGAGTTCTAAGCGTTACGGTTTGCCAGTCGAAAATGTTCCCTCTTGGTACTCTCTTCCCGGAGAACATGTCTTCAATCGTATTGTCAGAGAGGACAGAGTCCCACATATTAACATCATTGATCTCCCCAACAAAACTCTGCTTGGCATCAAAATCACCCAAGAAATTGTCCGGATCTTGACCGAGGAGGACCTTTCCTCCGGTGGGGATGGTGTGACCCTTCCTGTAAATTTTGGTCAGGCTTTTCCTTCCGTCCATGAAGAGGGCAGCTGCACCTGTACGGGAATCCCAGGTGACACACAGGTGGGTCTGCAGGGCTCCGAGCTCAGGGACACTGAACATAACACCGTCTCCACTCAGGTAGAAGGAATATCTAAACACATATATATAAGATAGATTTGTTTGCATCTCCAGAGGGTTAAACAAAGCAAAATAAAAACACATCAAGGTTAAAAGACAAAGGACACATGGAGCCTTGTAGGTGTCGGTGAAATCAGTTTCACACATATTTATCTTACATTTCATGAGTTCAATGCTTAAACTTGATTCTCCGACAATGTAAAATTATATTCAATCTAAAAAAATGTTTTTAAAGCAGTAGATCTAAAATGAGAACCTCATGGAGATTAATAAATCCTTATCTATGCACTTGTTAACGATGCAGTGTGTAGGAATTGGCCACTTGTTGAGTTCAGCCCATCCCATATTGACATTTGTTGTTGGGCAGTGACCTCTGGTGGCTGTAGTTATTACTACTGCAGTAAGGGAGGAAGTCAGGGGAAGTAGTGTAGTCCAAATAGGTAGGCTACAGGACTTTGACCCAGGAGGCTGTTGCGTAAAACCAGAAGTCAAAGGTGAGGTGTTCTTAACTCAAACTTAACGTAACTGCTGAAGTTACATAAGTTACACACCCGAACTGCTATGTTTTCCTTGTATGACCACGTAAGCGTATGTCCAACCCAACTGCCAGAATAATTATTGGCTAAGTACGTATTCTGCGAAACCACAGATGAGTTTAAAGCGACAGTACAGAAGTGTGTCTACCTGCCGTCCAGCTCACGCCACACATTCAGCGCATCATAGTCTTGAGTCCGGTACGCAAAGAGGATGATCTCGCGCTCTCCTTTGAGCTCGGTGGCCACTCGCATGCACAGAGTGAAAGCCTTCAGGTTGAGGGGTTTCAGAGGGACCATCTCCACATAGCTGGTGCTGGTCTCAGACGGGAACACCAGGGTCTGGATGGGAACACTCCCTGAGAGACAACAAACAGACGTCTTGTCAAAGAAATGTCGGCTCGAGGGTTATCAAGAGCAGCAACAACATCTGTAGGGTTTTCTAGGTCCTAAATATGATAAGATAATAACAGATATTTATTAAAAAGTTTAAAATACTGTAAGGTGAGACATTACAGGTGAATACAGTAACAATTTTAACTTATAAATAAGTCATAGTTTTATAAGAAGCTGGAATTTTCAAAACATGAAATTTATTCCTTAATATGTAGACAGGAAAGAAAAGGGTTTATATTTACCGGCCAACACCGTGGAGATGGCACAGAGAAAAAGGACAGCAGGGAGTCTCATTTTGTCTCGGCAAACCTGCAGAACATTGATTTATTATGTTATATCCAGTTTCAGTAGTTTATATGCACAGGATTGGTTATATAAAGATATATAAGTACAGTTAAGGTTGCATACAAACCGTGCAGCTGCAGAGGTCCTCCTACAGACAGTCTGAACCGGGGGGGTTTTATGCTGTGATTCACAAAACTCCTCCTGATATGCAAATAACATTTTTAATCTTTAAACCTTTGGACAAGTTTGTGCATCCACTGTGTTGGCAAACACGACTGTGAGGCCAACATAAATAACTGAAAAGTTCAGATTTTGAGGTACTTTGAGGACAGTAAACTTCAGAGGCCCTGGAAAGAGGACACTGGTTTAAACCAGTGTCATTTAAAGGTCCTGCAGACAGGGTGACAGAGGAGGTGGTCAAAACTCCAGTTCCCTCCTTTGTTCCCTCTCTGCTCCAGTTCTGCCCCCACTGGGCCTTGCACCACGCTCTTCTCCTGGATTCTTTTGGGCCCAACAGCTGCTGAAAGCTGCCAGCTGCATTTCCAGCAGGCCCGAAGAACTTCTCCCCACAGCACCGAGCTGCTATCCCTGCAAGGGAAAGGAGCGACCAGTTTCCTCCATCCACCTTCTTTCATCTGCGCAGCAAGAACATGCGTTGTTCAACATTGGGATTACAGCCTTCTTGTGCTTGGCTCATCAGCCTTTCACGTCACACACACACACACACACACACACACACACACACACACACACACACACACACACACACACACACACACCTGTATATAGAACATGTTAGTTCCATCGTGTGTTTTCATCTTTGTGTTAAATAAAATACGTTTGAACCTCCATGCTGTCTATATAATATTGTACAAGAGTGAATGTTGCCAAAATTGGAAATTATTATTTATTATTATTTATCATAGCAAACATAGAGAGCATCAATCAAAAACAGTAGTAATAAATAAAACAAAAGAAAAAGCAGTAAAATCAATATAAACAACTCCCAAAATATTTACACTACTATTAAGAACATGTAAAATGAATTTAAGTGAATCATTGTTGTGGTCATTAACATAATTTAATGGCTGAATTATGTTTATTCCATAAACAGCTGTTTGCACTTTAGCTCCCCCTGCTGGCCATGTTTGTAACTACTTTTAATGCTCAGTGAACCTGACGGGCTCTAGGACCCGGAGGAGATGTACAGTACAGCGCTGCCCGGTAAACATGGCGGACCATAACAAGAGAGACACCGAGGGGAAGTTCTTCAGTGAAGTGTTAAGGTCCGTTATCACCTTTATTGACACTTTTAATACATTTATCGACCGGGGAGCAATAACTTACACATTTCTCTCGCTCAGCGGCTGTTTGTCAGACATTTTTGAGTTGTCGGAAATCATGTGTGCTTCTTTTGACATAGTGTGGCGGTTCATTTAACTGTCAGCTAGCTAGCAAAGTTGTCAGGTTGTGGTACCAGCATGTAACTTAGTTTACTGGGAAAACATCAATGAATGTTTAGAAAAACACAGGAGCCATCTCTGCCACCCTCTAGTTTGTGTAAATAAGTTTTGAAACGAGGGGAAAACGTTTAGAAATAAAGAATTAATAGCAGTAAAAGCTGTTTCTGGGGTTAGACGTGTACATTAGCCAACTGTTTTGAATATGGTGTTCACAAAGGGACGTTTCACACGGTTGCCCAGGCATCATGCAGTTAATCTATTTTTATAAAATCAAAATAATAACTCAGGGCGAGGTCCTCCTGGCAGTGAGTCATGAGTTTATGAGTCACAGTGGAAATAAACAGTGCTTAGAGCCATTCATGCAGCTGGTTTTCATTAAGTTATATAACAGAGAAATGCTCAGGCAGGAGAGCAAGTTATTAGCTGTGTGAATGATGTTTCCTAATCGAAGCGTTCAGATGAAAAGTGATAATTGTGCTTCCCATAATAATGATAAATTCAAAGCACTTTGCTGTGTGAGCTAGCCTGAGTTAAAGTCACATGTAACAGGGAGCATCTTTTTCCACTTATTCTTTTAGTTATGTGATTGAAGTAGGTTTGCAAGGATATGAGATTTTCACGGTGCGACAACCATCCCAGAAAATGCCACGTTACTTTTACTATCATCAGTTGCAGTGATCCTTAAAGGATTGAAAACAGGAGAGCTTTATTAGAATTTCACAAAACATTATGTCCAGACAGATGTGAACTCCAAATATATATAATTTTTTAAAACCCCAGTATGTAAGATTTTAATACTGTAGATAAGCAAATGAAGAAAGTATGATCACTTACTTTTGTTTTCTCCAAAAAGAGCTGCTGCAGTTGTTTTTAAACCTTCAATTTGGACCTAAAACCTTAATTTTTGCTTTCTTGTTGAAATCTCTTTGATAAAGTTGTCAGACACACTGGTTTTCCTTCTCATCTCTTCAGTGTGTTATGAAACTGTAAGGAGGATGACCTCGACTTGAAGTTCAGTTTTAAAACATTATGTCATCCTGTCCAGACTTTGAAGTTTATAGTAATATGTCTTGCCTTTATTTCTTTAAATTCCAGCCCGTCTGAGCTGTTTGCAGCCCGGTCCAGGAGTCACAAGATCCCAGTCCGAGGGCAGAAGGATTTCTTCCCCAATGACTCAGACGAGCAGAAACAGCGGCTCGAGCAGAGTCTGGACGAGCACTGGAGCCTCATATCAGAGGAGAGAGTGGAGAGACTGTGAGTTAGTGTAGCTTAATTATCACCAGAAGAGTTAAAAGTTCATAGCTCTTTCAAACGGTGCATTTGCATTATGATGCTGCTATATTACCATTATATCAGTGGCACAAAGTGGTTTTAAAATTACAGTATATCTTCTGACAAAACTAGTTTGTGTCACTCTGCTGCACCAACATGAGATGAATACTGTTTTATTTTCCTGCAGAGGAAACCTGGTGAAGGCCACATGGCTTCCAAGTGAGCAGACAGTGGAGCTTCAGTCTCCTGCTGTGAGTGAAACAAACTATCAGTACTCACACTCTGTAATCAGCCTTTATTTGTTATTAAATGTCTGTCAAATTATTAAACTGTGTCTCACAATATTTGTTTTTCAGGGGAAGTTTTGGCAGACGATGGGCTTTTCTGCCAACGGCAAGCAGCATCTCCTCCCTGAAGAGGCTCTCTACCTGATGGAGTGTGTGAGTGGCAGTTCAAACCTGTTCTCCAGGGTGTGGTTCGCCCTCTTAGGACAATATTATTTAATAGTATTTATATAACACAAATGCTGCAGCACATGTGATCTGTGAAATACTGACTGATGACATGTGAGTGTCCTGTGTGAGCAGGGGAACCTGCAGGTGTTCGACCAGAACCTGCCGCTGTCCATCCAGGACGGCTACGAGAAGTTTCTGTCCTCGAGCACAGTGAGCCTCCAGCAGTATCAGGTACAAATACACACTCAGAGATCCTGGAGGACGACCGCTCTGCTGAACTGTTCTAACGATTCTTTATCATCACAAAGGTGTTCGGACATTTGAAGAGGCTCGGCTACGTCGTGCACAGATTCGATCCCAGGTATCAAAATCTAATGCTTCGTTCAGACGGAGTTTGAAGCATTTAAAGACGTGCACTTCGTTACATATGTGTTTAGTGACTCATATTTTGAATGTTGAATAATGTGTGCATTGTTTGTCTTTGCCCAGTTTGGAGCCGTCGTCCTACACGAGGCAGCTGAACCTGCCGCAGTCACGTGACCGAGCGGGGAAACAGCTGAAGAGGAAGCGCAGCGCCAGCCCCGACCTCGCCGCAACATCCAGGTAGACAGAGGCAGAAGTGCATCATATTTACCGTCCATGTTATTACTGAGTGTGGAATATTTAATTCAGAGAGTTATCTGGGGCACAACTGGATTTTATGGTTCAGCTGCTGCTCAGTGAAAGAACAGGAAGAAATAAAAAGTAGGATTATTATTTGTCTTTATAGAACAAGCTATTGATTTTAAAGTAATTCTAGGGGAACTTGATGTAGAGGCCTTGCCAGGGTGCAGACCATCGTGACACGAAACAAGTTTTTCCTGCAGCAGCTGGTCAATAGAGGATCAATAGAGGGCGCCAGACAGCAAGATGGAGGACGACTCGTTTTTTTTTTAAGGAGCAAGTTTAACAAGAAGTTTCTGCTAACTGCATGCAGTGATGCTTTATTTCTCTTTCCCTGCCTCCTTTTTCAAACGTTCAGATCATAGCCAGCGTACGTTCAGACAGGTGTGATTGATTTAAAGCATTTTTCAGAAACCTTTGACACCAGGAGTTTTCAATCCTGGTTACACTTCCAAGAAATATGTCACCAGCAGCCACTGGGTCGTCTGTAAAAGCAGACGATCAAATGAAATCGATCGATCAGGGTGGAGGCAAAGTCAGACTGAGGACAGAAACGGAGTGTAATGAGATATTCTGACTGTTTGACTCTAGCGGGTCGTTCTTCGGAAAAACTGAGTCAAAGGTGACGTCTCCAGCTAACTAGGTTTTTCTACATTTCAAGAATATTTAATTTTCAACGATGAATGACAATTATTGGTTCTCAGAACTTTTCTATCCATCATTGTATTCGGACAAGTTATTGAGTTTTATTGCAGATTTATTTCTGATAAACTGTAAACTGTTGTTCAAATAAATGACTGACTTGAGACTTTTGTAAATCAGAAGCTTATACAAAGTTTTCTCGTGCTGTAGTCAGACAGAAGTACCGGAAATACCCGCAGCTGACAGAATGGAGGAAGATGAAAGTGGCCATGAACGTGACGAGGATAAAAAACCTCCTGAATCACCCCCGATGGCGTCTGCAGGGACTTCCGCTGCAGCTTCCTCGGATGAAGGCGGGGGCAGGAGCTGGTGGATGAGCGACGATCTCGGGGAGCGATCGGATCACCAGCCTGCTCCTGGTTGCTCACGCTGGCACTTCAGCTCCATCCCTTTCCCTGACCTGGGCTCCAGGGGCAGCTCCTCCAGCTGCCTGTTCCCCCAGACCCCTCTCTGCTGCCCGGGTCTGTGGCTGTGGGAGTCTGTGACATCGCCCCCTGGAGGCGGAGGATAAACCTGCGGGAGGTGAAGATGTCCTCAAAGGAGCGGAAGAGGGAGGAGGACAAGCGAAGGCGCCGGTGGGACATCAACAGAGACAGAGAGGTTCGTCACACATGTAGTCTGACATCAAAATACAACTTAAACGTCTGAATGATAAACGGACGGTTAACTCACCTCTGAAACACAGAGAGGTACAGAAAAGATCTTTGATTCTGCACCTTTCTACAAGCTCCGGAGATGTATTATTTAAAATAAAAGATTTCTCTGCATAAGAATGACCTCTCTTCTGCGTTCCTGTTGAAGGTTCGGCGCTGCAGAAACTGGGCGGAGTATCGGGAGCTCCTGGCGAGGCGGGAGGGGAGGCGTAAAGGCCGACCAGCTCACCTGTGGGACAGAGAGGTCACTCCTCTACATGACCCCAGACAACCAATCCCCACTGGTGAGATCACACGGATCCAGCTCCTAGAATTTATTATAGCCTCTGGATCTTTTAAGTTGTACCTGATTCAATCAGTGATGTTTGTTTTTCATTCCAGAGGAGCTGCTGGATAAAATGAGTGTGATTAAGTCGACACATCTGCTGGAGGAAGCATCCAGGTATCACACTGACAACTGGTTAACAGTGACAATGATTTGCCTTATCTGATGTCTGTTCAGTCAGGCGGGACTGAGAGCAGTCACCAGACATTCACCGCCTCGTATGACTGATATCGTTCAGTCTGACAGGGGTTTATTCGCCCCATCCGACTCTGTGTGACGTGTGATGAACCGGTGAGATTCTGTTAGTCTCTATGCGTCTTTATCCGAGGTCAGACTTACATCAACAGGGTATCTGCAGGTCTTAAAGTCCTGAAAAGCATTGAATTCAGCCTGCTGTTGACAAAAACACTGATAAACGACATGTGATGCTGACGTGACAGGGCAGCGTCCATGCAGGAGGCTGTATAATCCTTTTTTTGTGGCCTTTATCCTTTACTAGGCCTGTCACAAAAACATGTTGAAGAAAGAATACACGATTAAAAACAATAGAAGTGGATGTAAAATGTGGAAATAACAGATTAAAACAAGAAGGAGTTGCTATAGATCAGAGAAAAGCGAGCAGAAAAGGGGCCAGCTTAGCATACACAAAGAATATAGTCATTTTATTAATTGTCAGTTGACTAACTTGTGAACATAACACACAACAAATATAATTATTTTATTAAGTCATCAATTAAAGGAGCATTATATTGTTGTGTGTAGGTGAAAAATACAAGACTCAAAACAAGAAATTGAATATTACATTTGTCCCATAAGTGAACATATATGCTAGTTTTCGGAGGTCAATTCCAGAACACTGTTTGAAGTTACAGGTGTGGCAGGGTCCGCCACATATAAACAAAGTGAAACAGCATAAACTGTGTTGTCCTTTAAGGTCGGTTTCTTTTATTCAGTCATGAAAACAAAGAGAGTTTGTCTATTAAACATAAAACGATCAGCCAATGAAGATCTTAAGATGTGTTCCCAAAAACTACGGCATGCTCCTTTAATGTACGAATAAGTAATTGTGAGCCTTATTGTCCCTGTTTGCTCTCCGTCATCCTCTGACTGCTGTGACAGTAAAAACAAAGGTGTTGAATTTAAATCCTAATTTGTGTGAAAGACTTGAGATGTAATCGGGTGAACGCCACATCAGCCGTGATGAAGCGAGCCGCTGTGACACAGTCGGGTCTGCGTCACCTCTCACAGAGAATAAATCAGTTTGGACTTTATATGAACCCGGCTCGTCTCGCTGCTATCACAGTTTATGATCTTTAATTTACAAACCCATAAAGACGCTGAGACAAAAGGCGCGCGGTGCCGTTTGTCACGGCCTCGTGGCGCTCGCGTACGACGAGGTTGATGTATTGTGCCGTGATGGAGAGTCCATCATTCAGGCGGAAGGCGTTGTGCTTTGTCTCCGCAGTATAAAAGGTTCAGACGAGTGGAGGATTTGTTTCAATGTTTACCAGCCGGATACGGTGGCCGACTTCAAGAAGAGCAACCCGGGGAAACCTTACTCCCGCATGTGTGTGTGCAGGTGAGTGATCAAACAAACGGTGTGTGTTCAGGATTGTCTTACAGAAACAAAGACCCACATTGATTAAACAGAATAGTGGTTAATGCTGAATGACCGTTTTGTCCCATCTAGAGCTGTTTATTATCTTTAAATAATCGTTTGGTCAGTAAAATGTAAGATAATACTGAAATACTCACCACAATTACCCAGAATCTGACGTGATGTCTTTTTACAAACAATTAAACTGAGAATCAATCAATTATCAAATACTTGGTCTGATATTTTTGTCTCTCTCTTGAATCTGACACCATAAATTGATTCCGTCCTTGTCGTGTCTCAGTTTCGACGGTCCCGTCCCCGACCTGCGAGCCATCAAGCTCCTGACCTCCCAGAGCGGAGACGTCCCGGTGGTGTTCGCTGTGGTCGACTATGGAGACATCTCCTTCTACACCTTTAAAGACTTCCACCTGCCCACGGACGTGTTCCCCTGAGACCTCGCTGCTCTTTAACAACGCCACGGGACTTTTTATATCAGTCTGCATCTGTTGGGTCGGCTGGACAGGAGAAATAAAAACGTGTCACCCGTCCTCGTTTTAAACGATGTGAAGAAGATCCTGAAAAGTGCTTGTTTGTCTTTTGGTGCCAAAGTTTGAATCCTCAGGTTGTTTCTGTGGGAAAGGTTCTGATAAAACCTCTGAGCTGTGCCAAATCTGGTAGTTTTTTTAATTCGTTTTATCGGTTTTCAGGTTTTGTTAAAACATTTGAGAGTGTTATGAGACAGAAACGGTCATTTTCAATCTTGATTTTTGGGGCCAACAGACCATCAGAGTGACGTATATGAACTACTGAGTATTTTATTCCTAGTAGGAATAAAAGGAGTAGATGTTGCTACAATATTTATGCAACAAAAACACAAGAAAAGACACATAACAGTATGCAACAGGCTAATGGAACAGGAATAAGATATTTAGTGTCCCGAAAAAGAAAATGAGGAGGTCATTTAGTGCAAAAATGCTGATTTTCGCTCAATGACAGCACCTCCAGCTCCTGTCGACTCACTTATCAGCTGAGTTTCAGAGCATCAGCGCTGCAGTGAGGAGGAAAATATTGAAATTCAAAATTAAATCCTTAAATTAAAAAAGAAAAAGTGTAGGTACCCCTGTTCTTGAGTTACACACACTTGGTTTCCTGCTTTCTAGGGGATAAATGAATGAACTGTGTCTTCGCGTTATGAGAGGCTGTAATCAAATGAACGCTTCACTTTGCACGTTAGTTCTGCTGTTTGAGAAATGTTAATGGTTCGTCATGCAAACTATAAATACAACTCTTCAGGAGCAGTTTAATCTAAAAACTGAAAATCCAGTCATCATCTCCTCCCTCCACGCTGATGGAAAGTTTCATAGTCCACAAAACATTTCTGGAGCTTCACAGTAAAACAGAGTTGCAGCATAAAATGCAGAGGAGCATAAAATCGCTCCACACAGCTCACCCGGTGTAAATCTCCAGAACTGATTTGAAGAGACGTCGTTTACACCCTCGACTCGTGGTCGAGCTCGGACTGAGCTGTGTGGAGCCACTTTATGTTGTGTTTTGGTCTCCAGCTACTTCAGTCGTTTAGCAGAATGCTGCGTCACTGCGACACTTCACCTGACTTTGCGTCGACATGGGAGGAGGAGATGATGACTGGACGTTTTTGCATGAACTGTTCCTTTAAACAGATTCATCTTAAGGTTGACTTACAAATGTTTTCTTGGACCTTCATCCTCATCGGCCTATCGACTATTCATGACACTGACAGTGAGACTCAGAGTGAAACAATCTCTCCATTAGGTCCATTTATCACTGGTTCTGGAGCGCTCTTGTTTCTTGTGTGAGATGTTGCTGTTCACTTTTAATGTGCAGGTACCTTTTCTACATTTTCTGATTAAAAAAACCTTGAATCATTTCTGGTCATGTGCCTTTTTCCTCTCGACCGCAGGTGTTGTAAGCATCGAGGACAGTTTGCGCTCTCCTGTAACTCCTCTTGTTGACTTTTTTGCTTCAGCTGCAGGTCGACAATAGAAATGTTCTGTGTGTTCTGGTGATGTATGCTGTGCTTATGCAGACCGCAGAGCAGTTAATTAGATCTTTTGAAGTCTCTTCCGGACTTACCTGTCGCATTGTTCAGCCGTCTTTGTGGCGTTGCAGCTTAAAAGCGTTTGCTCAGATCGAGATGAAGGCAAACAGCCATGTCGGCTCCGAGGATTCTCGTCTTTGTTGCTCTAATTGGTGAGTTATTAAATTAAACTTAAACTGTGATTTAGAAACGTTAGGATGAGGATGTCTTGAGTGTTTTCTGTGTTTTTCCCTGCAGGTGTTTCCAGCAGTCAGACCTCAGACTGCTCATACGTGAGTCTTCTGGAACACTTAAACCTGACAACATCTAATGAACTTCTATCAGTCATGCGACCCGTGAAGAACTGGACGACCTCCTCCAGCGTTCTGATGGACATGTATATGTACGGTATTTTACAAGTGGTGAGTGTCGCCTCAGAGACAGATGTCTCAACACCTGTCTCAACACCTGGGATAAATCACCCTGAACATACGTGTGGATAGAAACCACTACGTTCATCTGAGGAAATGTGTTTTTTGTCAAGCAAACTTGCTGTTTTTGTTGTAAATGCCTGAGAAAACTCACCACAGTGCTGCTGATTGTCTGCAGGATGAGAAGTTTCAGACTGTCACGAGTCACATCTGGGTTCAGATGGTAAGAAAAGTTTTACATTTAAAAACATCAGTGATGTCAGGTTGCTTTCGGTTCAGTCTCTTGTGCCATAGTGTGTTTTAAAGCTGTGTTTTTCCAGGGTTGGCGAAATGAATTCCTAACTTGGAATTCTTCTGAGTTTTGTGGGATAGACACGCTGACCATTCCGACATCGAAGCTGTGGATCCCCGATATAAACATCCAAGAGGAGTATGTATTTATTTTAATATCATCCTATAACATAACAACTGCAGTTTGTGGATCTGATCTTATTCAAAGTTGTAATTTCGTGAAGGAAGCTCAGGAAAGCTGCTCTCATTGTGACAAAAGTTTCATCAAGCCAAAGGAAAAAAAGCTGAAGAAGATAAACGTGTGAAGAGGAAATGTTCTCAGCTACACAGCAGCATATTATAATTATTATAGTGTCCAACAACAGGAAACTGAAACAAGACCAGACCCAGGACAAACAAAACAAGCGACTCAACGCCTCGATCGCGTAAACACTTACTGCTGTAGGTGTGTGCTTTGTGCTAACTGGGTAAGCTTGGTTCAGAGGATGTGTGCTTCGTGCTAACATTAGCTGCTGAACGAGTGTATTGTTGCTGTTGCAGCTCTGTCTCTTGGCTCGGGTGCTGTGTGCTTTGTGCTAACGTTAGCCGCTGAAGGAGTATATTGTTGCCGTCGCGGCTTCATTCTTCGGTTCTGGGGCAGTGTGCTTTGTGCTAACGTTAGCTGCTGAAGGAGTGCGTTGCTGCAGCTGCTTTGTTTTTTGGGCTTTCCTACCCACATGTAAGAAAACTCTGGACATCATAGCGCACACAAACAATGAACATGACTTTTGTTATTACTACTATTCCTGTGTGACTAGCTTGCTAATAGCTTAGCAGGACATCCACCTAGCCTCATTGAAGACTCTGATAAGTAGGTTGACAGACGGGAGAAACCAACTCGTTTTTGATGAAGACAAGCAAACCAATTAATCCTCTCACTACTTTTTATTTCCTCCTTTCTCTCCATAAAAACCTTCTTCACTCCTTCAGTGCCTCTGACAGTGGGAGCACTCAGAAAGGTCCACTTGCCAGTGTGACTGCCGACGGCTGGGTGATGGTGAGCGCCCGTCAGCGCCTCACCGCCACATGTCAGCTGAAGCTGCAGTTGTTCCCCTTCGATAAACAACTCTGTACCATCACATTTTCATCCATGAACTGTGAAGGTAAATGACGCCAGATCATCCAGAACTGTTTCGGGACATGTTTGACAAAATGACATCATACTTTACGGTTGTTTTTTTTTATGATCTTCACAGATGCATGTTTAAAGCTGGGAACCTTCAGCAGTGACACGACCCTGAGTCTAATGTCTGAGTACTTCATGGTCACACAGGGAGAATGGCAGCTTGTACACATGGACACTTCAGAGTATAATGTCACCAAAGGTCATAAGACTTACAGCAAACTTGTCTTCGGGGTAGGAAAGGATTCTTGATAGCAGTTCTCTCTTTCTCAGGTGTGTTTGCCTCTAATTATTATTATTTTTTTCAGGTTAGAATCGTCAGGAAGCCGTTGCTTTATTTCGTCATTTTCATCGTGCCCCTGTTCTACTTACTGGTCCTGGATGTGGCCTCGTTCTTCATCAGCGAGGGCAGCGGAGAAAAGATGAGCTTCAAAGTGACCATCCTGCTCTCCATCTCCGTCTTGCTGCTCATTCTCAAGGACATGCTGCCGTCCACTGAGGACCAGCTGCCGATGATCGGTGAGATTTAACCGTGATAGGGTCTTCGGCGTCCTCTTCACTGACATCACACTGACCTCTAATGTCTCTGCACCTTCATTCCAGCCATCTACAGTGTCGCGATCTTCGCCCTGGTGGGGATCAGCGTCCTGGAGGCCATGCTGATCTCCTTCTTATGCGCACTCGATGGTTATTGTGACAAGAAGCAGAAAAGATGTGTTGGTGATGAAGAGGAGATTCAGCTGGAAACAGACTGTCAAGGAGGTACATTTATTCAAACTGAAGATTTCTCATTTTTCTGTTTTCCTGAAAGCAACCCTGACGCTAACCCTCCCTCAATACTGGATTAGTTTCAAAATTGTTGCCCCCATTAGTCAGTACAAACACAAACACAGGGTACAGGTAAAGATACTGGAATTAGCCCTTTAAATGCAGAGTCAGCTGATAATTCTCTGTAGGTTCATCACACGTGTACACATGTATGTAGACACTGAACAAAACTTAGAAGTATACCAGCTCGTTCTGATGATTTATCTTCCCACGCAGAGTCTGCTGGATCTGTGGAGGATGGTCAGGTGAAGCCAGAGACGAGCTGCCTTCCTCTGGACGGGCCGAGCGGCCGCGACCTGCTGAAGCGAATCCTGATGGAAGTGAAGGCAGCTCGGCAGGAAATGGAAGGACAAGAGGAAGAAAAGAGAAAGCCTGGATACTACAAGCGAGTGGCTCAAATCATAGACTCCGTGTTCTTCTTCTGCTATTTTTTTACTCTTGTTACTTTCCTGACGTTCATGTATATCATGTGGATTAAAGACAATTTATGATGTTGCTTCTATAATCTACCAATGCATGCTTTTAAATTCAATGATGATGGGTTCTTAAATAAATAACAAAATATTATCGGGGCATTAATACATCTAAAACTAAAAACACTTAAATCTACCACCTCGTCACCTGTCTTTTGTAACCTCGGATTGATTGTGTCTTCACATTTTCTGTCCTTCAATGATTTGACTGCTTTTTTTTTTTTTTTGTAAGTACACAACAGATGACAAGCAAACAGACAGGTGTGCATATCATATGACCTGTACATGTGTCATATGACCGGACAAGGGCAGGCAATAAGCAAACTATGCAGTCGTAATCATACAAAAGAAAAACGACATATTTACATAAGTTCCATTTCACCCAGTTCATTTTACGTCATTACTTATGTTTCTATTTAATTTGTTTCATATATTTGTTACGTTTGCATTCATAGTAACATTTTACATACTTAACATTTATCATATTTATGTAAGAAACAATTTATCTGTTGCTGACTGTGCTGCACTTTTGCACATTTCATATTAAAATAGTTAACTTGTTTACAGTAAATGTCTGCTGGTTTATTTTGTTACCTTCCAGCGGACCAGTGAGCCACCATAACAGTTGTGTTGGATAAACAGTGGACAAACGATGGAGCCTGGACAATATGTAGTTAATGTTGGCGGTGCTGAGGAGGGTTGTGCGTTCAGCTGAGGGGCCCCAAATTAAATTCTACTAAGGGCCCTGTAACACCTTGGGCCACCTGTGGTTAAGGGTACAAACTAATCCGGGAACAACATGATTTAAAGATTTTGTGATTCAACCAAAAGAAATAAAATATAAAATTAAAAATAATTAAAATAATAAAATTCATCAAACAAAACATGCTCTCACAATCTGATTTGATTGGACCTCGTGATTTGTTTTCCGCATCAACAACCAACCAACAATCAGAGCATCAAGCTCCACATAAGCACAACAAAGACAACTCCGTGCGGCCTTCAGAATAAAAGCTTTGTCACGGTAACCACCGTTAAGCGCAACTCATGGATGCCAGACGCGGTTTTACTTTGAATGTCACTACCGGAAGTGTTGGTTTATGTTAGCATTAGCTTGACGTCTGTTCGTACCGGAACAGGTCAGCTGGTTTCTTAGTTTACTGCCTCAGTTAGCTAATAGTGAAAGCCTTGCTAGCCCATGGGAAAGTGTTTTTCTGTAAACTTTCTTTTTAAATTGACTTCCCTCCATTTATTATTCATTGTTTATTTGTTCACGGCTCATGTTAGCTAAGTGCCCGGGGTTATTCAGCTAGCTAGTGAGGATTTGATCCAGCTGAAAGCTTGGAGCATCCTGCTAGCCTAGCAGCTAAATTAGCAAAACACACTGGAAAGAAGTAAGGTGAGTAGAATCTACTTTTTTGTTCATGAATGGCATTCATGTAGCTTGCTAGCGGACAGCCTAACTATGTTCTTACTTTTATCGGCGTGTTTTATAAACTGACACAACATTACATTATCCGTATGTATTTTTGTGTGGCAGGTTTTCAAACATATGCTGACATTTACGTTGCTAGCAAGTAGATTTTAGCTCACTGCGCTCAAAACTGAGTTTAACACAACTTTATACAACCCTGATAGCTGTTGGAAGTAACCGTACACTCCATAAAGCTCACACTTTGTCATGACTTTAATGGAGGTGGTAGTTGTTGTTCCATAATCTCTGTCACCAGACTACCCAGTACTGTTCGGTGAACATTAGCCAAAACACAAATTTTTGTTGAAACATGTGCTGCTTATTCAATTATATGTATGCCGAATTAGAAAGAGGGTCTTAAAATATAAGAAATGATTTGAAATTAATTTATACCTCATGTGGTTTTTCTGCCAACGTTAAAATAAATCTTAATTTCAAGATATGTAAATGGGGTTCTTTATCCATTCAAGATAGACCTTTTTCACTTGCATCCTGATGTTTTATTCTTACATTAAAGACTTTGCACAACCAGTTATGGCAAACTGTACTTAATTATATTCATGAAATTAATCTTAATTTTAAAAAACAAAGATGGAATTGGCTTCAGGTGGCTGTTGTTGTTCCTTCAGGTGAGGAGGACCAGTGTTGTCAACCATGGCAGGTGGAATTACAGAGACCGGGGAACCCTACTCCGCGTTTGTGAGTGTCCTGCAGAATACTGTGTTAAATCCTGTTATTTATTCATTTTGCAGTTGTAAAAGGAGAAGTCTGTAAAATATGGGTGGTCATTAGGATTTGTGGCAGCGAGACGTTTCTTGCTACAGTGGACACATTTCTGAAAGCAAAGTCCACCTGACACAGTTTTAAAGGCAGATCCTCTAACTTTTAAACAGAGGCTCGTGTTGAACTTTTGAACTGCCTCCTATCTTCTGAGTCAATAAAATCTGCAGAAATAAACTCAACATAAATGCATTTTTAACTTAAGACAGAAAAGAAACGTCAGGGTTATATAATGAATAATGTCTTTGTAAGAAGTCATGGTTCATGTGGAAACTAAAGAGGAAGCTAAAATGCTTACACACTTATGATTTACACATCAGGCCTCTTTACGGTCTGGACTCAGTTTTGACGACTCATTTAAGTCCCTGCCTACGTCAGCAAGACTTGACCACAGAGATTAAGTTCTGCCAGTCAAGTGCTTTTTTTTCCTTCTTTCAGGAAGCTTAAGCTTTGAATCATTTAAGCACTCTGATACCTGATAGTACTGAGTGCTGCCCCATTATCCCAGTTGTCTCCCCTGACAACGGTTGATTTCTCCACCTTGTTTCTTTATCATCCAGTGCTGACCGGCAGCTGATGCTGTAGATTTTGTAGCTTTACATTGAGTAAATCATTAATAGTCAAGTTAGGTCAGGCTGCAGGACAAAAATCAAAGGTTGCTGTGTAGAAAAATGGAATTTAAGGATATAAAAGTGGAAGAAAATAAAGTTATATGATAGAAGAATCTCAGTATGTTCATGTCTTTACCTTCCGTCGTGCTCGTCTCTTGATCAGGTGGGGCTGGTGTACATGTTCAACCTGATTGTGGGAACAGGAGCTCTGACGATGCCCAAAGCCTTCGCCACAGCCGGCTGGGTGGTCAGCTTAGCACTCATTACCTTTTTAGGATTTATGAGGTAAGTGATGTTCTGACCAACTCCAGTTTGTGGGCAACACAGAGAAAAGTACTTGAGTGAATTGAACTTTTGACATATAGATTTAGGTTTTTACCCAAATATCGGTTTTCAGTCTCCTTAATTCCTAATAATCGGCGTCGTTACCAGCCACAGTAGTCGAGCCTTAGTGCATGTGTCACTTCTCTTTCTGTTGAAGATGCATCAGCAGAAACATTATCGACCAACATCTGCTTTCTGTTCATGCTTGATAGTCGAGATGTGTTCCTCATGACTCATTTCCTTCCCAAACTTGGTTGACTAGCTTATGCTGAAAGGTGTGCAGTTTTGAACATTACGAACTAAATAACACTTAACAATTAACATTTATTGTAAAAAATATTCAAATATAGTTTCTACTTTTATTTATGTTGAAATACAGATGCCTACGTCTGTTCTTTCAAAAATCATAACAATACACCATTTATTTCTCCACTGGCACATTTTAATCTCAAATCTCTCAAACCATTAAACTCAGTTCTTACTGTAACACTAGTATTTTATTTTTAGAGGATGCCGTGTACGATTAATAGCATTAGTTCTCTCAGTATTTCTCATATCTGAGAAAAAATGGTGTTATTGAATGAAAC
The DNA here is from genome assembly GCA_039737535.1 of Lagodon rhomboides. Classification (NCBI taxonomy): domain Eukaryota; kingdom Metazoa; phylum Chordata; class Actinopteri; order Spariformes; family Sparidae; genus Lagodon; species Lagodon rhomboides. Next base: position 2,146,899 of record CM077802.1, read on the forward strand.
ATCCCTAACTGGATCAAATCAGGTTGAATCAGAAATCGAATTTAATGTTGAGATGCAACAGTTAAATGGTTTAATTTTTTTATGAAGCAACATTGAACGAGGAAGACATGTAATTTATATGGATGCATTGATAAAATACTCATAATAACGAGTAGAGTCTTCGATTAGTCGCCCACATCTGTAGTTTATATTCTCGTTCAGTAGTAAAACATCTGTGTTTCAACCCGAGCTAACGTCCATGTAATCGGGTCAATCATGTGTTTTCCAGTAAAAAGGTATGAAGAGATGAAAGGTTGTTTATTATTCACGCAGTGTTAAATGCCCCTAAAGTGATCATTTCTGATTTCATGGCTGTGATTTGTGTCACAGCTGACTCACAGTGTTTAATCAGAGTGTCGCACGTGATGAAGGTCCGAGTAGATGAAGGACGTTTCAAAACGACACGAGGTGTGTGAATGATTAAAGAAAAATAATTTCATGTGTGTTCGGCTTCTGAATAAATTCAGTTTAAGTTCTTTTGAAACTGAAGTGTCGGATTAAAGACTTAATCCAGATGTAATAAATAGAAAACCTCCACCTGGGGAAATTAAAAGGTACAGGTAAAGGCCTTAAATGATGACGGGTCGTTAATAGCAGCTTTCCAACCTGTTGCTCGTCTTATCTTAATCCCTCCTTCTCCTCTCTGCAGCTACATGACGACCACGTTTGTGATCGAGGCGATGGCGGCGGCCAACGCTCAGCTGCGCTGGAAGAGGAGAGAGCAGGAAGAGGTGAGATTAGGAACTGTGTGCAGGAGCCGAGTCTTACTCTATATGTAAATATCTTTAATAGGGTGTTGGCAGGACGGACGGCTCTCTGTTTGATGTCAGGATGTGTCAGACTAGCCAAATATTAAAGAAGTAAATGTTCCTCTCTGTCAGGGAGAGTTTGTCTAATAAGACATTAAGCCAAACACTCTTTAAACCCCGCAGGCAAAAAAGTGGAACTAATGTTAGTATAAACGCTGCAGAGGGATGTTTCCAGTTCTTAGCTCTGGTTAATGTGCTTTCAGGTCTCAGTCTGACATGTTGAAGCATGTTTAGGCAGCTAATAACACAACGAGCTCCGTCCTCTTTCACGGAGATAAACCAGTGAAACAAATCCAGAGTGATTTCTGTCAGAGAGACTGATGGTTTGCTTCTGTGGAGCCACGCTGTGAGACAGATTAATGACATCCATCCTTCTATCCTGGCTTCCTTTTGGAGCTCGCCAGATCTCGTTTGTGTCACTGATTCTCAAAAAGAGACTTATGTTAATCCCTCTGCACTGAGAACACAAACGCCGGGTGGTTGTAGAGGCGTGTACGCTGGGCAGCAGTGCACATCACTACAGGATGAGGCTAATAGGGCGATCATGAAAGGCAGGAAGTGGAGAGTAAATCACGACACACGAGGCGAGAACTTCAAAATAAAACGGGAAATAACCGAAACAAAAACACGAACCACGACAGATTTGTCAAATCTGTGAGAGGACTCAGCAGAAGTGTCTTAAACCTCTGAAACTGAGTCTGATTGTATGGAAGCTTATGAGAAAACGAGCCTACTTCTCACTTGTTTCCTGATAAGTTTATGTTCTCAGTCTCTAGTTTCACGTCTTCTTCAACACAGCGTGATGTTCATTTTGTCAATAAAGGTCTCATTTAGGGTAAAACACACGATAAAGCAGGGTGATGATGATTGACACGGTGTCATATCCTCCCCAGCTCCAACCTCTCGTCCAAATATGGTCACATTTGGCGGCATCGTTTGGTCATTCTAAAAGCTTTATTATAACTGAAGTGACGGTTATTTCAACCACATGAGACATTAAAGACAGCTGACTGAGTTTATTCAAGGCTCACAGTGTGTGTCTGCGTCCTCTCTTATCAATAATGTCCTCCTTATTCCATCTGAAGTTTTACGACCATATAGAAAATGAACTTCTGCTGACTGGAGCAATAACTGTTTTCATTTGTAGCCCAGTAAAATAAAAATAAAACTATAAAATATTTCATGTTTGAAGCCTGAAAGAAGAAATCTCTGTTTTTAATAGGAAGCTGTATATTTTTTTTTTATTTAGACGGCTGCTGTTGTTTTATTGTCCGGTCCGCGCACAAGTGAAACGAGTCTCTCGCCACCCGTCTGCAGGAAACCCAATTCGGATGAAGCCTTCGGTGGAGGACTGTACTCCATTACCGGGGGAAACAACCCGCTCTTCAATCATTTTTACTTTGACTAAGAAAAAGACTTTGTGCACTTTAAATGGCTCGGCCTTTGCCTTTTGTTTCTCCCCCGGTACACAAGTCATCTTGCTTAATGCCTGTGGGTTTCCAGTCGAGGAGTTATGAGCCTGAGGACAATAGCCCGACTCTAACTGAGCCCCGAACGCTCGCCGTTGATTCATGGCGGCTGTACTCCTCTCAGCCTTCTCCTCCTACGTAATGGAAAACAAGACGGGGGGGAGAACTGGAAGTGTTTTGCAGCCGAACGCCTTTTATGTCTCTCTGCTCGAGTGAAGCGTATTAACTCAAATGAAGGCCTTTTTTACAGCGATGGATTGCATCACATGTGTATTCTGAGAAAGTTTTGTGTGAGTTTACGAGCCGGAAACTCGAGATTCAAAGTTGGAGATCGGTCGTTCTGTCTGCTTTACCTGCTATAGACACAAAGCAGAAATCTCCACAACCGTGTGACTGACTGTAATCGACCTAAATATCACATAATTGGTTGCGTTTGCATGTAAAGCTGAGTGACGTCCTGATTTGGAGACGTGACCGCCCTCTGCTGGAATTTAAACTTGAGAGATGAGATGTATTAAACATTTTAGAGACGCGGAAACTCTTTGAAACGTGCTTTTAGCTCCTCTCGCCTCGATTATTGCGACAGTCGTTTGTTTCGTCTTACGTGTGCGCTTCCTGTTTGTTTTTAAGATCGTCTTGATTACTTTTATCCCTTATTAACTTTATGAATTGTTACAAAGTTAACAATAAAATCTTAAAATCAAGGAGAGGTGAAGATGGGGCTAATGTGCTCAATGTTTTATGGAGTTTACTAAAAGTCTGGTATGTTTTCTCCTTGTGTGAAGGAGCTACGTAACATCCGGTTGTATAACTTTGGACGCCAACTTCTGCTACCATTGCCTTGCTTCATTTGACGATCCTCCTCTCGTCCACTAAAATGATATCTGATTTGCCGTATGTCCACGTAAATGCAGCAAAAATGTTGAACTTTGCTCTCAGAAACTGCTTCGCTTCCTTTTGTGATTCACCTGCGTGAAAGATTTACACGACGGCTGCTGTTTGACTGCGTTTTAAAAAGTTAGTTTGACGCCTGAAGGCATCTGACTCTCGTCCATCGCTGCACGTATTAATCTCTTATTTTGTCGTTTTGCTTCTGTTTGCTGTTGTTTGTTTGCTGTTTGTCACAGAGCCATTATCTGCTGTCACTCCTCATCTCCTCCTCCTCCTCGTCCTCCTCGTCCTCCCTCAGCCCCAGCCAGCGTGTCACTGATTAATTCAGCTGACGATCATTGACAGCTAATTGACATTAATCTGCAGAGAATTTGTGAAATGATTAAAAAGCGGTGTGTGTGGGTGTGTGATTGGTGTAAACTGTGAAGTCACTCCGATCTCCAAAGTGCTTTTCCAGCTGTTGCTTGTAATTCCCAGATGTCGCCTCGCCTCACAAACAGAGCAAATAAACACCGAGTTAATCGCTTGTAAACTGACTGTTGTTTATTGAGAAATTAGGGAAAAACAGGCGAACAAACACGAGCATTTACACGATCGTATTATCTCCGCAGATCAATGACAGCGACTCCACCTCTGACTACTCGGACGATGACGTCGGGGGCCGAGGCCGATCCGAGCCGGAGACGAAGCCCATCCTGTCTGTTCGTGAGTATCGTGACAGAAGTGTTCACGGTAAATAGGTTTGATTACCCTCGTTTACAAAAAACGTTGAGTCGTTTTAAAACTGGACCGGATGTAGTTACATATCATGTGTCCTACAAAATAAAAGCAGGTGGTTTCTTACTTGTGAAGGGAATCAGCTCATCGTTTATGTGTTTATCCTGCAAAAATGTCAAACTTTCTCTGGTTTCCGTCGCTCCAGTGTGAGGCTTTTTTACTTTTCCTTTTTCTTTTAATGGTTGTGCATCGAATAGCTTTGTATTTTGGAGAGCTGTGAGACAAAACAAGACCCTTTAAGACATCACAGATCTGGGCAGTGTTGTAAAAAGCACCGAGAAGTCGAACTGAAGAGTAAAAGTAAAGATATTGTGGTAAAATAATATAACAACAACAATATTCCCCTCCAAAATGAAGCGAGGAGTGTTAATGGAAATACTGGAAATAGGTTTAATTACCCTCGTTTACAAAAAACATTGAGTCGTTTTAAAGTGGACCGGATGTAGTTACATATCATGTGTCCTACAAAATAAAAGCAGGTGGTTTCTCACTTGTGAAGGGAATCAGCTCATCGTTTATGTGTTTATCCTGCAAAAATGTCAAACTTTCTCTGGTTTCCGTCGCTCCAGTGTGAGGCTTTTTTACTTTTCCTTTTTCTTTTAATGGTTGTGCATCGAATATCTTTGTATTTTGGAGAGCTGTGAGACAAAACAAGACCCTTTAAGACATCACAGATCTGGGCAGTGTTGTAAAAAGCACCCAGAAGTCGTACTGAGGAGTAAAAGTAAAGATATCGTGGTAAAATACTACTTTGGTAAAATAATGTAACAACAACAATATAAAATGAAGCGAGAAGTGTAAATGGAAATACTGGAAATACTCAAGTAAAGTACAAATACCTCAAAATTGTACCAGTACTTGAGTAAATGCACCATCACTGGTTCTGTGAATGGAAAAGGCCATTTTTCACAATTTCCTCACATTTTACAAACTAAATGATTAATAAATAATACAAAATATAAATTCTTAAAAACAATATTTTGATGCTACATTTGGATACTTTTCAAATATTTAAAGTATTGGGATAGATACAAGATAATAGTGTAATAATGTAAAATTAACATTTTGACACACACGCTGAATCGCTGCTGTTTGTTTCATCAGTTCGGTCAATAAATCTCAACAAGGTTGAACAGTTAACGTATAAATCACTTTTACCCGGTTCATCTGATGTTTTTAATTATATGATCGGACTAAACGGATTAAAGAGCCGCCTTGTTCCTCAGTTTGTCGAACTGTTACTGGGGTTTTACAGTTTTACAGGAGTCTGGTGCAGTCTGGCGTTTAACGTCACTGTCAGTTAATCTGTTTATTATCTTCTTTATTAATTGAGTGAGTTGTTCGGTCTATAAAACCCGAGACGACGTCTTCAAATGTCTTGTTTTGTCCACAACCCAAATATAATCAGTTTACTGTCACAGAGGAGGAAAGAAACCAGAAAATAATCAGATTTAACAAGCTGGAAGAAAATAATTCAACAGTTTTCTGTGACGAATTAATTATCAAAATGGTCAGCGATTGATTTAACAGTTGACAGCTATTGACAACTGGAAAAATGTCGTGCACCACGTGATGCGAGCTGTTCACTGTCTTTGACATTTAACTCCCTCCTCACACGCCTGGCATTTACTGTAAATGGTGTTTCGTGTTTTCACAGAGAGATCGGGAGGTCACGTCGATCACTTCGACATCGCCGAGCGGGTCGAGATGGGTCAGATGGCCTCCATGTTCTTCAACAAAGGTAAGAATATTCTCGTGGCCTCGAGCTTCTAATCTCGCCGCCCATTATTCAATTAACCGCCACGCCGCCGTCGTTAGCCACGTGTGACGTGTGTGGAGGAGCGCTGAAGGTTGTGTGGGATCATTTAGAAAATACTTTTTCACACCTTTTCTGTCCAATCGTCACATTCTCAAAGGAAGGCTGCCGCGGGCGCTCTAATTGGATGTAATTATAACTGGGTAAATTGCCTTTGGTTGTAATTACCTGTACGAGACTCCATCGAGGCTGTTAATCTTTCCGCGGCGCACGTGTGTGGGAGGAGGTACAACCTGTACCCGTGGCAAAGACGTTAAGGCTTAATCACGTTCACCTTGGACCACGGAACAACCTTGCACATTTCAGGACATTTTCCCTGCCTCATCATCTCCTCATCTCCTCATCTCCTCATCTCCACCCTCCTCTTGTTGTCTAGTTGCATTACGCCGACTTGCTCGTCTTAACCCGATGCGAGCGACTCGACAGTCCGCAGCGTCCCTGTTGTCGCAGGAATCGAGGAACGACAAAAGGTCAAAGCTCTGACAACATCATCTGTGCTGACACCTTCTGTCCTTCAGCGCTTCACCACTAGGTGGAGCCCTCGGCACACATGTGCACACGAACACACATCCACCCGGCTCATGTTCACACCCACACGTGTGAACGCACTCATGCACGCCGTCATGCAGCTCACGCTGTTAAAGCTGCAGCGTGCTGCCGTCCCTGCAGCCTCTCGTCACTCAGCTCCGCTGTCCTGCCCGTTAAAGGTGAAAAGAAATCTCTGCTGACGACCTTTCTCCTCCTGCGCGGGCGAGACACGTGCAGGTATCGATTGGCAATAAGGAAATGAGTTTTCTCTCCTCTCCTCTCTCTCTCCACATGCGATGGGAACGCTGCCCGGTGACTCCAATCAGAAATGAATTAGATCGGCACGCGTCCCGGCACATGCTGAACGAGGAGGAGGGGGACGCTGCTCTTTTGTCTCCCCTGACGGCTCAGTTTCTACCTGACGTCCAGAGTCTTCACACCTGCGTGTGAGCTTCCTGTTTGTGCACTAATGAGGAAATTTAACAGGTCAAGCAAGAAGCCTGTGAATATTCTCATTCATCCAGGTCATAGTTATCTCAAGGAAATTGAATCGAATAGGATGGCTGCCTCTTGGATGAGAGGTGAAACGTCTTCAAGACAAAAACCAAATCCAGTTGCATTCGATTCAGTTTCCTTGAGATAGGTCAAGCAAGGTGTCGTATTAATGTTTTGATACCAAAACAAGTTTGAACGCTGGGTAAAATCTACCAACAAACTGTGTTTACGAACACAGAGGTGAAGAATGTTTTTGGCGACCTCTTGAATGTATTTTTAATCGCCGGAGAGACTCTTTAGCGCCTCCCAGAGCTCAAACTGACAGAAGAGAGTATGAGATTTATCTGCCAGGATGCTCCTCACCTTCCACCTTGTACTTTGAATAAAAAGTTGAGTCAAAGGCTTTTGAGGTTTACCCACTATTTCGCTTGCCGTTGACACGATCTTAGAAAGTTTATTCTCAAATCTACGGCTCAGGTGGTCGTGCCAGGCGGGAAAAATGAAAGGTTAAGACTCTCCAAAGTAGATTTGACACGAGTTCGAAACACCAAGGCTGCTGAGTTTACTAAGAAAGTCACTGAGAGAGACTTCTCTGTCCAGAACTGAAAGTATTTGAAGTATTCCCCAGTTTCAACAAGTCGGCCGTCAAGTGAAATGTGCTTTTTCCTTTTTTCCAGATCTTGTTTTGTGCAAATAATTAATTCTCTTGTCTCGGCCACATTGATTTATAGCTGGCTAATGCGACACCGTGTCTCCAGGGCCTTTGCGTGGGCAATCCCACCGACGGCCGTGTCATCTGCATACTCAAATTAACCGAAGTATTTGTCATTGATTTTAAATTCATTAGCAGAAACGGAGAACAGCACCGGGGAGAAGAGCTCAGCCTCGTTGGCAGCCGGTGCTCACAGTGAGAAGCAGATGTTTACAGAAATCAGTGGTGAAACATTAAATATATTGTGTTTGTGCTGTTTTCAACGGAGCATACGTCAGAAGGGATTAGTGAGTGATCACATTCTGTTTGATTTATGTTTTACACAGCGTGCCAACTTTTTTTTTTGGACTCGAGGTTGAATTACAGCGAATATCTGAGTTTGGTATTAAACACCAACATGTTTTCTAAACACAAGTGGACATTCGAGAAGTTTTGCTCGAACGATTACCGTCTAAAATTAATAGAAGTTTGATTTTAATTGGACACAGACATATTGGTATCGGCTGATATGAAAATTATGCAGAAAAACACGCTCGAGGTGATGTGAAATTATTAAATTCGCACTGAAGTTTACTGTTTGTTCGTCCCCAGACTCCCTTCAAATTTGTGAGTTGTCGAGTTCAGAGAAACTTCAGTCACTTTGTGAAACATTGTCCGTGACGAATCCTTTATAATTTGGGCCTTCTTTCTGTCTTTGTCCGAGTCGTGTACGTGTTTTCTTTGCGTTTAAAGCGGGGAAGTGGGATCCGATCCAACTCAAGACACATGTTGATGCCAGATGTGAACTGACGGACTTATAAAGTAGCAGAAAACGGAAATACTCAAGTAAAGAACAAGTACCTCAACACTGTACTTACGTGAAGTACTTCATTAAATCAGGGTTCCCGCGGGGTCTTAAAAAGTCTTAAAAGCATTGAATTTATGAATTTGGAAATAATACCTTAAAAAGACTTGAAAAAGTCTTGAATTTTGATATCTGGGTCTTAAAATTTGTGCAGTATGTAACTTCGCCTTATCGCATTCTCCTCAAAAGTTTCATTTGTCAACCACTATTATTTTGATTAAATAACGTAGCCTAAATAAAGAGTGGCGGAACCAATAATTGAGAATGCAAAGGACGACGTGAGAATTTATTTATTTTTTTCAATAAGTGGTTTTGGATTCATGTACTGCCAAACTAAGTACTTCATAGAGTATTTGCATGTATAATATGAAGTACTCTTACTGTGTACTTTTCGAGTAATCCTTTGTCAAAATCCTTAACAGAGGAAAAGAATAAGGATATTTCACCCAACTTTGATGTGCAATAAAAAAATATTTTCCATAAGTAGTCCAAGATTCATGTACTGCTGAACTAAGTACTTCATAGAGTATTTGCATGCATAATATGAAGTACTCTTACTGTGTTTTTTTGAGTAATCCTTTGTCAAAATCCTGACCAGATCACAAGAATAAGGATATTTCGGCCAACTTTGATGTGCAATAAAAAACTTATTTTCCATAAGTAGTCCAAGATTCATACACTGCTGAACTAAGTACTTCATAGAGAACTTGCAAGTAGTCTATGAAGTACTTTATGGAAAACAAGCCGGTAGGTCTGTGAAATAGGTATTAAGTTTTTATATAAATGGTCTTAAAAGGGTCTTAAAAAGACTTGAATTTGACTTGAAGAAACCTGTAGGAACCCTGTTAAATGTACTTAGTTACACTCCTTTATTTATTAATATGTCTGATTTTTTTTCTTCAAGATCCATAAATTATTTCCCGAGAAATTAACGAAAATGTGGGAAAACCCTCTGTGTCACCATGTTAAACATAATGAGAAAAAATTCCCGGATTGGTCCTTTAATCCACACCAGAAGTTAATGAAGTCTATTCTGGGCCGAGAACAATCCTCCATCCAAGTTTGGAGGAAATCCGTTCAGTACATTTTGTGTAATCCTGCTGACAAACTTTAAGTTGCCGTACGTTCTCTGTGTTCCCGTTCTGCCTCGTGAATTTAAAATAATCTGCTAAATATGAGATTAAACACGTTCGGGCCATAAGGTGCTCTTTATTTACATCTCGACTGTAAGCCTGGAAATATAAATCTCAGTCCTCTTCTAGGGGGGAAACGGCTGTGCAGTTTGTTAGACGTAACTGCTTAATTCAAACCAACCCCATGAACCTAAATTGCGAGGGATTATGTGTGCGAGGGGACAGATGTCGACGTGTGATAACCAGCAGTTTGTGTTTCTTGGAAAGAGCGGGCAGAGTGTGATCTGGACCGACAGTTGTGTTCAGCTCTCGTCTTCGTGTGTTCGAGTGTAAACAAGTCCATCACGTTAAAACGGTTTAAACACTGATAACAACCTGTACAATACATCATCACTGGTTCTGTGAATGGAAAAGACCATTTTTCACAATTTCCTGACGATTAATAAATAATACAAAATATAAATTCTTAAAAACAATATTTTGATGCTACATTTGGATACTCTTCAAATATCTTAAAGTATTGAGAAAGACACAAGATACAAGATGATAATGTGAATGTGAATGAAAATGTCAAACTTTCTCTGGTTTCCGTCGCTTCAATGTGAGGCTTTTTTACTTTTCCTTTTTCTTTTTATGGTTGTGCATTGAATATATTTGTATTTTTGAGTGTTGTGAGACAAAACAAGACCCTTTAAGACATCACAGATCTGGGCAGTGTTGTAAAAAGCACCCAGAAGTCGTACTGAGGAGTAAAAGTAAAGATATCGTGTTAAAATAATATAACAACAACAATATTCCCCTCCAAAATGAAGTGAAAAGTGTAAATGGAAATACTGGAAATACTCAAATAAAGTTCAAATACCTCAAAATTGTACCGTACTTGAGTAAATGCACCGTCACTGGTTCTGTAAATGGAAAAAGACCATTTTTCACAATTTCCTCACATTTTACAAACTAAATGATTAATAAATAATACAAAATATAAATTCTTAAAAACAATATTTTGATGCTACATTTAGATACTCTTCAAATATCTTAAAGTATTGAGAAAGACACAAGATATAAGATGATAAAATTAACATTTTGACACACATGCTGAATCGCTGCTGTTTGTTTCATCAGTTCGGTCAATAAATCACTTTTTACCCCGGTTCATCTGATGTTTTTAATTATACGATCGGACGAAACGGATTAAAGAGCCGCCTTGTTCCTCAGTTTGTCGAACTGTTACTGGGGTTTTACAGTTTTACAGGAGTCTGGTGCCGTCTGGCGTTTAACGTCACTGTCAGTTAATCTGTTTATTATCTTCTTTATTGATTGAGTGAGTTGTTCGGTCTGTAAAACCCAAGACGACGTCTTCAGATGTCTTGTTTTGTCCACAACCGAAATATATATATTTGATGACTAGATGACAGTTGTGTTCAGCTCTCGTCTTCGTGTGTTCGAGTGTAAATAAGTCCATCACGTTAAAACGGTTTAAACACTGATAATAAACTGTTGGCGTGATTGTCCGTCCGTCCTGCGCCGCTGCAGGCAATTAAAAAGCATCTCTCCTGCTGTTGAAGAAGCACTCTTAGAGGGCATCGACTTCCTCCCGGACTGAAATTGACGTGGCAGCGGTGCGGCAGGCTTGGAATAAGGCCATGGGTATCGTATCAGCCTGACCCGCAGCCACTGACAGGAATGTTGATGGGGGCCGGTTTATCTGCACCACTGTGGAAAGGTGCTACTATAACCTTCACATTGATGATTTGAAAGTTGATTAGAAGACGACTTTGGCTAAAGTCACGAAGGGAGGGAGAGAGAGAGAGAGGGAGACGAACAGAGTGCTGTCCTTGCATCAGCATCTTGTCTCGGCCGTTCTTGCCTCCGTGAGGTGATGTGATGTGGTGGTTAGCATGGCGGCTAAGCAAACAGCGGGATTTTGAGCCGTCCTTCCCCTGACATACGGAGGACCATGGCGGCGAATACTAATTTACTCCGCCGTTATAATGAGAGCCAAACATGCGCACATCCATTTTTTTTTTTAATACTTCAGTGACTTTTACTTAAATGTCATACTTGAGCATCGAGAGCTCTGGCAAAATGAAAAGTGCCCGAGCCACGGGGAAGATAAATGGACATGTTTGCTTCAGCTCGCGGCCCAATCTTTTCCTACAAGCCCCCGCTACAATAGTTTCCCGTGTCAGCTTGGTAAGAGATGCACTTTAATCTCGGGGAGTTTGTGTTATAATGGATAACTGTGATCAACCCAACAGATCGATTCTACAAGTTGAGCCCCGGGAAAGAAGCTTGATCCACGAAAAGCTTGCCATGTTTCTTAAAAGTGAGGTTGTAACTAAGAGCCTGTTCAGACCTGGTATTAACATCCATCCTGAGCGATTGATTACAGGTGGGAAGCTCCAGCATTGCCCACCCTAAATGGAAAAAACGTGTACACCACTGGGACTTACATAAAGAAAGAATTTAGTGTAGAACATTTGCCGAATTAACAAGAAGGCCTAAGTAGTTAAGGATTTGTTGTAGACGGCGTTTTACAACTTCTATAAAGTTTCTCCGAACTCAACAACTCACTAAATTGAGTGTTTTTTTAAGGGAGTCTGGTGACTTTCTCCACGGGCATAAAAAAAAAGTATATACTGGTTACTGTGTTTGTAAAATGTGACATGTTTAGCATCAGCAGACAACATGCCAAATGTCTGTAAACACACTATCTAGTAACCACAATATCACCAGACTCCCTTAAGAAATCGCGCAATTTTAGAACTAATTGAGTGAGGAGAAACATAAAGAACTTTGTTACAGCACATTTTAAATCATTGGTGACTTCTTGTAAAATTCAGCATTAAATCAGAACATGAAGTTGTTTGTTTCCTTGTAAAAAGTGTCAGTTTATGGCAGCATGTCTGTACCAGCCTGTCTGCTTCTGGTAAAGTCTTACCTGGGAGAAAGTCCCCAGACTCCCTTTAAAAATCATTCAATTTTGTGAGTTGTTGACTTCGGAGAAACCTAATCAACTTTGTGAAACACTTTCTCTGGCAAATTCTTAATTATTTGGGCTTTCTTGTGAATTCGGCTAATATTATACATGTATTTATTTATTTGCATTGTTAATACAGGTCTGAACAGCCTCTGAGAATCTGTTCAGGCCTTTCAGACCTCGACTCTGTTTCCTGACGGTTAGAGGCATATGTGGAGCTGTGGGGGTGAACGTCAGAGGAGTTGTTGACTCATGCTTTCCATGACATTCATGTCTGGGTTCAAGGTGTGTTTGCATGTTTTCACAGTAAAAAACTAGATCAGATTGACATTTTTAAGTGGCTTTTTCAAGGCAGTTTGACAGAAGAAGCTAAGAAGAAGCACATTGATGGTTCATAAGATGAAAAAACAGTCTGAAAAACATACATCAAATCATCAAAACTGCATGCAATACATTTAGGAACATTTCTAATGTTGACCTTTATTTATGAGACGATAAATTTGATGTAAAAGTCCAAATGAATCGTGCATTTTGAGAATCACAAGGTCCAACACAAGTTATTCCCAAATTTGGTCATTTCTTCCTCTGCGCTGCCCTATTTACCTATTTTTAGCGACATATTCTTAATGGTGTTGTTGCCTGCGGGGCCGGCTCAATTTAGATTTTGATTTGTGAACGTCTCTTATCTCACTCCATCAGATATTTCACTCTGATATTCCCACAAGAAGTCGAAGTGGAGAATAAGGAGAGAACGATTAATGAGGTGAAGTTCAAAGTGAAAATCTTCTTCTTCTTCTTCTTCCCTCCTCTTCGATTTCAGAGGCTTTTCAGCGTTACAGCAACTTCCTGATGACTTATTTGCGACCATGAAACTCACTTCACAAGGGAGGTCAAAGCCGTCTCCCTTTAATAGGATATTAAAATAACATATTTTTCCATTTCAGTTATGTAATGTACTGTACTAAATCCCTATTAAACCCCCTGTACAAGGTAATAAAAGTGACTCCCCATATTATACACGATACTAAACACTGTCTCTGCTCACAGTGAGGTTGTCCGGTCGGCCGTCAGTCAGAAGCAAACTGATGATGGATCGTGATGCGTTTCACAGCTACATGAAAGACCGGGCTCCTACGTGAGGACCCGTTTTGCAGCATTTTCGCCTGCGGCTCCGGGTAATTTGGACATATTAGTTACAGTGCCGTGAAGGCCTGCATCCCTGTGGTCATGCAGGGCTCTCGCCTCGCTATCGCTTACTGCCAGTGGCGGCGGCGTACAGTCCGTCCTGCTTCTGCTATCTGCCACTGGGACGCTAATGTGGCTCGTCCAGCGCTGTGGCGCAGGAGACATTACGGAGCGTGGAGGAGGACTTGTTTCTGCAGCTGACCGTGGAGAGAGAATTAATTTCCCTCCTTCTTCGCTAACCCTGAAACATATCGTTATCCCGGTTTGAACCTGGACTATATATTAAAATCATTACATCATCACAGTGCTTGAGTTTGGACAGTAATTCATCAGTTGATCCACCACAGAACTACTTGCACTGTGATTAAGAGCCACATTTGTGCCTTTTTGTTGGGAAAAAATATACTACAGACCCATTTATATTATATTATTTGATCTATTTCTGCAAAATGCTTCATTTCATTCACCTTATTAAATGTTAATTGTTAAAAGAAAGACGTAATGAGTGAGTGACATGATGCATTTCACAGTCAAAACATGCAAACTTAAGTTCTTCGAGTTCATGAAATCGGTCATGTCGTAAGTATTGTGACTTTGGTGTCGTGAATCAGCTAACAGCTTATTTCTTTTACAACTCGATGAAGGGTTGTTTACGAGGCTGCCAGTCCCGTATGTTTTTAACTTCCATCACAGCCTAATTGAAGTGTTTGATAGAAACCCTCAGCCTTTAATTCATGAAAGAATCAGTGTACCCAGTAAAGCTGTAAATCTGTCACTTTTTATTCCTCTTTAATGGACTCGGTGCTCTAATTTCCTCGTCAGTAATGAATTAGCCGAGGGGTCCGGTTGGACGTTTGAACCCCCCTCTGAGAGTTGAGGAGCGTGATGGATGTGCGGCGCTCTGTGATGATCCGTCTGCCGGTCAAAGCTCTCGATCTTGTCTTGGCAAAGGCGAGCCGGGTCGGGCCTGCCGGTCGGCCGGTGGATGAAAAGAAAAGGGCAGATGGTTAAGAGCTCGCCGCTGTGGAGAGTAAAGGCTGACGAGGAGAATTTCCTTCATGGCGTGATTAGTTTTTCTTCATTAATGCTTTTAATATTTTCCATCGGACCAGTAAGATGTCCCAGAAAAGGGATGGAGGGATGAGCTGAGCTGAGCGGAGGTGTGGACCGGAGTGTGTTTTAATAGAGATGGCACCACGGTGGTTCAGTCTGACACACATCCATCAACCGTGTTTCAAGATGAAGTGTTTGGACGGCCGATGGAGATGACAAATGTGTTTGCTCGTCACCCGTTGACCTCGTGTTTGTTGATATTCTTCACGTCTTGATCCTTTTTTTTTTTTTTGTCTTTCAGTCGGCGTCAACATGTTCTACATCTGCATAATCGTCTATCTCTACGGAGATCTGGCCATCTACGCAGCAGCTGTGCCGATATCCCTGATGGAAGTTGCCTGGTAAGACCTCGTGTTCCACTTTGTCACGTTCATTCTTAGTTTTTACGGTGAAATATAAATTATATATCGATGGATTTTATACATTTTCTCCTTGAAGAACTTCTGCCCCCAAACGTTGGGCCTTCTGTCACCTTCTGAACTCGAGATTAAGACAATAAAGCTTTGGTGGCGGAGGCCTTCGGGCCTGCTGACCTCTTACCGGTGCTGCTGGTATCCGGGTCCTGGTGACCCGCTTCCAGACACATTTTTATTACAAGTCCAAAGGCCAGACCGGGTGAGGAAAAGGCGTTTCATATAGTTAGGACCGCAGAAATAGGCATTTCCTCTTTGTTTAAGTGAGCTGATCTCAAGATAAAGTTTCCAACAGTTTCAGGCAGCTTTTGTAAGTTTTAAAGAAAGTTTAGAGTGCGATGTTTTATAAACTGACATCTAAAATACTTTTTCAGACTTTTATGTTCAGCGTAAACTAGAATTAGAGCCCCGACCCAAATATCAGGGGGCCGATACTGAGCTTGACAGATCAGATTGATTGATATCGTTGTATATGTTGTCGGATATGCACCGATATGAATTTTTTGACAGAGGCAAACTAATTTTGTGAAAGTAAAAGTGGTTCTAGACTGATCTGATCTTTCACCAGGACATAGTCTTGTTAATACCTTCACTTCACTCTTACTAATGATTTGTTAAACCTTTAAATTCCCTTTCAGTTTCCTTTGTGTCCTGTTCCATTGGCTTGATTAACAATAATAAAACCCCCAGTTGTAGTTTCTTGAGTTTAAAAGTCACCCTGTAAACTCTGCCGCCTTCTTCTTCTTCTGTTAATTGTTGTTGCGACAAAGCGCCTCGCTCATCCCGTCCTGAGGCGCAGCACACTGCCGCCGTCTTATCGTATTAAATTCTCCTCCACTGTGGTCCAAACCTCGCTAACCTTCCAGCGAGAATAAATGTGAGATGTAACTGAGACTTCAAAAGCGGTTTGCTCGGCCTGAAGGCGCCGACTGCAGACTTCTCAGCAGAACGGGCAGAGCCGGATGATTTTACTGAAGCGCCGTCTGTCACGCAACACTGACGGGGTTTGTGATTACTTTTAGGAGATAAACAACCTCTGCTGCTGCCGATCGTGTCCTTATTATGTGTAAACTAACTGTGAACCTTTTACATGAGAAGTTCATGCTTTGAATTTGAAGGATAAGTGATCAGTTTCAGTTTGGGTCAAACATAAAGCCCTGTTTGTTTGTTTGTCTGTGTTTGTCCTGTTCAGCGGGAACCACTCCTGCAGCGCTGGAAGCGTCAAGTACAACGACACGGATCCGTGCTGGGGTTCCGTCACGAGGAAAGACGCGTACCGGGTGTTTCTGGTAAGTGTCGATTCCTCGTCCCTGTAGCTTTTGCATTCTTCCTCCTTTTTAAAGTTTCAGCAACTGGAACTTTTGTTGCGTTCACGGTCTCCTCAGATGATCCCGCTCGCCGAGTTGGGAAGTTGTTCTTCCGACTTTGGTGTGTTCATGCGTGTCGTGTCTGAATGTGGGAGCAACGTGGACGCCAGAAAGAAGTTGTTCTGCATTTCATCCCTCAGAGCGTTTTTTAAAAACACGTTGGCAGCTGTTTCCTGTATTTGAGTGACGAGGAAGAGCAGAGAAAAGGATACGCTGACTTTACAATACATGACGTTTACTTTCTTCTGCTGTGTTTCCACCTTATATGACGTTCTCTGGGTTGTTGTCCCGACTTGAGGGCATACATGAGCATTTTCTCAGTCGGGAAAACATTTTTCTGATAAATCCGACAACACATGAACACACAGTTAGTCCAGGACTGTAGTCAAGACCACGATCAGTTCCAGAGCCTGTCCTGATCTGGGTCAGGATACATTCTGCATGGACATCTTTACGATATCTTTATATCTTACCTGTAGTGCTATTTATCCGTCCAGACTGCTTTTGCATAAGTTGCTCAGTTTAGGAGATATCAGCCTCATTGCAATGTAAACAGTTTCACACAGTTTTGCAGAAGGAAGCGTGCATCTACTCATCGACGAGAGACCATTAACGCCTCTCGTCCATAAGTAGATGCTTGGGTTTCTGCACAGTGATCAGGTTGGTGGGTGTAGTTCAGTAGAAAGAAAGTAGATCCTACATGAAACTGCTCACATCGAGCTCTCTGGATTATCTTGAGTAACCAGGGTCACGTATTTACGATTATCCTGACGATAAAAAAATCACCGTGATCAACTTATTGGGTTTTTTTTTATCACGATCTGCGACATAATCTATTATCGTCCCGTCCATAAAGCTGAGAGCTATCTAGTTCCGTTATATGGGAGAGAAGGTAAACATCTCTACGGCTGATATCTCCAACACGAAAACAGAATATGTATTTTTGATTTATGGGGTGAACTGTCCTTTTTAAAAAATTAAGACTCACTGGATGTCGGAAAGCTTCTGAGTGACCTACAGAACAACATCGAGTCAAAGTAATTACACGTCGACATCCCAGCTGTGAAGAGGACGGACAGTATAAGTTAATTTATGCGCTGAACTGTTTACATTTCACGAAGACAAGGTCAAAGTTAATGACTGTTGTTGCACAGGTAAAAGTACAGCGTGTATTCTCTGGGGAATTCTCCTTTTTTTGAAAGGTGTTCTGAGGTGATGAAGCCGCTCGTCTGCACATACGCCCTCCCTCTTATCTCCCGTTTGAACGAGCTGTAACGCGTCAGATGCAGCTCCGACAACGTTTTCTGTCCTTTTTTTGAATCCCTCCCTCGCTCACACTTCCTCGGTCAGCCCACAGGAAGTGAGCGTCTGCGTGTGTGTCCTTGAAGTCTTAAGCGGGCCAAACTCTGTGATTTTCTACTCCGGCTTTAACTTTGCACAGCGACAGTGATAGATGTGCTGATCTCCTCCTGTATAATTTCTCGGCCTCCCTCCTCCCCGCTCTCTCTCTCTCTCTCTCTCTCTCACTGTTTCCTATTCTCGCTTATATTTTAATAGAATGAGCAGACCCCAAATCATTTGCCGATGAATTAACTCTTCCCCTTTTATCTCTCGGGGGGATAAGCCTCTTACTGTGTGTAAGCAAATTGAAATAATGCTGATTTGTAATCTCTGGTCAATTTGTTGACACTTGCAGTTTTGCAGACTCATTTCCCAGTTTCATCATGACCCCTCAGGGGAAATAGATATCTAACACCACACAATAGTTTTAGCCGTGAACACTGATCTCCCCCTTTTTTCTCCTACTATACTAATTT
Source organism: Lagodon rhomboides (assembly GCA_039737535.1). Taxonomy (NCBI): domain Eukaryota; kingdom Metazoa; phylum Chordata; class Actinopteri; order Spariformes; family Sparidae; genus Lagodon; species Lagodon rhomboides. Next base: position 2,165,287 of record CM077802.1, read on the forward strand.
ATACAATACAAGTGCTGCACCAGTAGCATCATCTGAAACCTCTCTTGTGGTGTCACAGCGCATTAAACTCAGAACAGGAAAAAAAAGACGTCACGTTCGGCTTGTTTTTACATCTAACAGTCACTGTGTCTGTTCTTAATGGCCTTATGAACCTCTTTGTTCAGTGTAGCTACATTTATCGACGTTGTCAGAAGATCTAACATCAGTTTTCTATAAAAGTCTTTAAATGAAGTCTTTAAATGCTTCCATAGAAATCTGTTATTTTACTCACGATAACGCATGTTTCATGTGGTCGCCTGTCACTTTCACTTAAAACATCGGTAAAAGGAACATGACTAAATGTTACGTGAATACATTTCCTCATCCGTTAACATCAGATAGATTTTCATTTGCAGCGGTGGATGTTTAAAGGCCCCCACACACCGGGTCCAACGTCTTCCTTATCCAACTTCCTTATCCGACCACTCCGTCGCATCTGTTCGGTAGAAAAGTCACATTGAAACACACCGCCCCGGCTACACAGCAGCGTATACGTTCTGCGACTGCGCAAGATGCAATAAGTCTCCTAAACATCGGGTGGCGCTAGTCTCGTGCCAGTCACCCAAAACATAAAAACAGGAAATGACAGAACGGAGTGCGGACCGTAGCTTATCAGAACAAAGCACACACAGCGTTAGCTCGGCATTACTTGCGTGATGTCGTATTACGGTGGTCTCTCTTCCACCAGGGCAGCCAGCTGCTCCTCAAAGTCCTCGGTCCACACAGCCATGGCTTCCAAACATACGCTGGTTTATCCCCAAAATAACGAACGGTGAAGTGTTGTTTGTAACTCTGTGCCGTCTCTGTTTATGTGGTTTGTTTACCATCGTCACTTCCGCCGCCCCTCCCACACGCCGCGCTGATTCGCTGGCACACCGCCAATCAGAATGGTCACTGAACAGCGAGCTCACAACCAATCAGAGTATCCGACGGCTTCCTAACTCAGACGTCCGACTGATCCGCGCGGCTCCGACAACGCTGAACACACCGAACAGAGCAGCTTCCGAACTCGTCCGACTCTCTCCAAACGCTTCAGACGTCCGACATCGGACCCGGTGTGTGGGGGCCTTAAAAGCTCAAACATACCTTACCGACATCAACGAAGTAGTGGCAATGAAGGCCGACTGTTGTGTCATCTTGCACACACCGCAAAGGCTACAGCCAGTGACCAACTAGCTCGTCATTCTGCACCTGCACAAGGTGATAAGGTAATAACTCACCTTACCACAAGGTGGCGGTAGTCTGTAATCATCAGGGAAGGGAACCAAGAATACGCCTGATAAAAAGTTATAAATGCCGCTGGTGAAGAGGCGGAGGTAAAAAATAAGGAATAATAATAAGGACTGAACAGACAGTCGGAGTTATTTCTCTCATTCTTCACACTCATTCGGTCAAAAAGCAACGTATGTTGTCGTCATTGTTTTGACTGAGAGACTCCTAGTGGAAAAAATTACGTACTGTGTCTTTAATTGTGCAAACAGACAAACATTTAAACACTTCTGAGTCAAAATGAAGCGTAACAAAAGCTTTTTAATCTGTGAAGTGTTTTCAAATGTTTATAAAGACTGTATAGAATCTTTGCGAATGTCTGTCGCTTCTGGCTCACAACCAGTCAGCTTAATAAGTTTCGTATTGACGGATCAGATTGGATTCACCCCTACAGATAAGCTTTTAATGATATTCGTCACAGTAATATTTCCCCAGAGATGAAAAAAAAGTTCTCTTAATATTTTAATCAACCAATTCCTCTTTGCTGTCGACTTCGTAGTCTTCGTCTCAGCTAATTGGAGGCCAGTCAAGCCAACAAATTAACTGTCTACGTTAAAGTTATAGTCCAATTAGTTAGAAAAACATAATTAGACTTTATTTATTTTATCTCAGCAGCGGTGTCTGTCTGTGTCTTGACGTCGAACATGACGTACTTTGTTTCGTAATTTAAATGCGGAGCAGCAGCTGAGGACGAACACCTCCAATCCCCAAATGATTGTTTTTGTCTTCGTTGATCCATATTTTTATCCTCGAAATCTTCTTTCCGTTTTTTTGTCCTGGTTGACCTCTCCTTAAATAAATCAGAAATCATTGAGCTGTGATGAAACATTCAGCACTTCCTGTTAGGATACTGTACAGTCTCCACTGTGTGTGTGTGTGTGTGCCGTCACAGGGTCAGAGGTTCTGGCCTAAAGACACTTTCCAGACTCTGAATGATGAGTCTAAATAATTGACAGTTTCTCATCAGCTGTGGGAAACCCTGTGGAAAGAGCGATCAGAAGCTGCCCCACCCAGCATCCACCTTTGTATTCTCAGTAGCCCCTTTTAGATAGAAAAGGTGGCACATGTGCAGCAAGGTAAAGGCAGCAATGTGCCGCCTTGTCTGTCTAAAAGGGAGGTGTAATATTCCTCCTTTTCCAAACAGCCTCCACTTTTCCTCCTCTGGTCGGCGTCAACATGTGACGTGACGTGAAGCAGGAAGTTGGGCGTGAAGAGAAGCAGGGCAGTTTCTGCTTTTCTCCCAAAATCCTCTTCCCGTTTAACATTGGGGCTTATGGGGCAGTTGCTGGAGTTTGTGTCGGTTAGACGCAGATAATTCAAAAACCGTACATCCTCCCGATAAAGTGGACACGTTGCCAGACAGAAGACAAGTGTGGCTACGTTCTTGGAAAATATCACTATTGTAGTGTGAAATCTGTGGCTAGGATCGTCATCTAAAGAAACATTTTCGGAGAGTTTTTTCAGGCTCCCCCACTCTGCCAGTTGGTGCTGCGCGAACATTCCGCAATACACACTCATTGAAAATCCTGAATTTTTCTGATTTTTTTCGAAATCACTCACGATCAATTAAGGGTCACCGTTCAAAAACTAAACATCGTAGAAAGAAAGTTCAAATACAACTCAAATAGATAAGACTTGTGCCTACATTTTAAAGTTTGAATGGTGTCTCTAGGTCAAAGTCTGCCAGAGCAGGAGATGTTTGAAAAACGTCGATGATTTTGCGACTTTTTTGACCCCGTCCCATTCATTCCTTATGGGAAATTTTTCGCAGTTTTTCTTCAAAATAAGAGCTTTACATTGCACCCCATCGGAGTTTAGAATTGGGTTCTTAGCGGGGGGCTTTTAATTTGAAAGTAGCGACCGCTATTAGCTCGCCGCTACAACAACAAGCGGACAACCAAGACAGCTACAGAGAGCGAGGAGACGCTAGCATCTCCCGGATCTCAGCGGCTTTCCAGCTGCTCATCTTCGTGGATGAAGTGACGAACTGACTGCTGTGATCAGCTGTTTCCTGGTTTTAAAACTCCCGGCTGTGGGTGCGCAGCAGTGCACGTCATCCACACCTCCGCCCATCTCAGCATTTGCCACCACATTGCCGCCTCGGATTTACAGCAATGGAGGTGCAAATAAGTGTAACGTTACCCTCCGAGGGGCAAAACTGGAGGAACAAAACAGACCACCAGTTTGCCGCCTTCTGTCTAAATCCGCGGAGCGAGCCGCCAAAAGGACGGCAAACTGGTGGCTTACTGCTCAGTATAAAAACGGCTAGTGTCGCATTGGGGGCTGGAAGGACAAAGTGCCCTCTCTGCCACAGATCTGACCCGAGTGTTTGTTTCTGTAACGGACCATTTTCACTCAGGTCTTTCAGAGGTGCAGAGGGTCAGTCAGAGAAGCCTTGCTCAAAATTGCTATGGATAAAGAAAATAGCCTTGAAGGAAAAGACCCTACATTTGAGGCTCACACAAATCATTAATCTGCAGTGAAACTTGTTGCAGCCTCAGCAACAAACAATGCAAAGCTGATGATTGATTCAATTTGTCTTGATTAGCTCAACCGAACACTGACAAGAAATTGCAGACGAGTCATCATGAGTATCAGATGAGTAAAATACAACCAAACACAGTATATAAGAACCTCGTCCTACCTGCAGCCTCGAGCAATTAATCGAAAGACCAACAGACGGAGATAGAGCCATGAAAAATAAACTTTTCTGAGCTCAGTGATGCCTCTTTCGCACGTTTCGTTGGCCGATTGACAGTCAGTCAGCCGTCCTTGGCTCGTGACCAGCCTTTCCACGAAAGCTTGCGCAAGTCTGTGCATCCATTCGGAAGTTATGTTCCTTTTTGTGACAGGCTCCTCTGATTGCCCGACTCACTTTTCAGCCAATTGGCATGAAAACAAAAACACACCTTCACAGACACACACTTGACCTCCACGCCAAATTTCTGTCTCCAAGGGCGAAAACTTCCGCTGCCAAAGGGTTTGCGGACAGAGCGACCTATAGAGCTGCTGGTCACTGCTCATAAATAACAAATAAATCCTACTTAGGTACCAAATTATCACTCTTTATGAGATATACATGCAACATATATACAGTGAGAGCTAAACAATCAAGAACTACATTTTCTCAATTCCTCCCAGTGTAGTAATTTAGTTTTCCTTGTCCTCATTGCTGAGTCTGAAATCTAAAAACCTTTATTCACCTCCTGTTATTCAATTTGTTCTGTAGGAGCGGAGCTGTATAAGCAGCGGGGATTATCGGACATTGGCCTGCAGCAGTGTTGTCTTTTTGCCAGAGCGTGATAAGGGAGCTGCTTGGTTGTGTCCAGGGGAATCACTGAGAGTGATGCCACAGACATTACTGCAGCCATAACATTTTTAGAGTTTGGAAAATGACGGGAGATTAAAGAGCAGCCTGATTATGGTGTTGCTCTAAGGAGCTTTAATCCATGTGTGGGTGATTGGAGCACCGAGAGTGAAAGAGAGGCGAAGAGACAGTGAGGGAGGTTGATGTCGGAGGGATTTGGACAGAGACGGAGAGTTGTTGTCCTGCAGGGTAAACCTTTGTCCACATGAGTTCAGAAGCTTTCATTGACTGCTCTCCTACAACTGGACTTCACCCGACAACCTGTGGAGGTTTTTAGGTACCTGTCGGCCTCAAACGCCCAGATTCTGGGAACCAACACACCAGAGGCTTTAAGCTTTTAAACACTTTTGTTTTTTATTATTATACAAAATGCAACCAGGTTCCTGCAACAGCTGTGTCCAGGTTCCTCTAATAGCTGCGTCCAGGTTCCTCTAATAGCTGCGTCCAGGTTCCTCTAATAGCTGCGTCCAGGTTCCTGCCACAGCTGCGTCCAGGTTCCTCTAATAGCTGTGTCCAGTTTCCTGCACCAGCTGCCTCCACGTTCCTGCACCGGCTCCGTCCAGGTTCCTCTAATAGCTGCGTCCAGGTTCTTCTAATAGCTGCGTCCAGGTTCTTCTAATAGCTGCATCCAAGTTCCTCTAATAGCTGCATCCAGGTTCTTCTCATAGCCGCGTCCAGGTTCCTCTAATAGCTGCGTTCCAGGTTCCTGCACCAGCTGCGTCCAGGTTCCTGCAACAGCTGCGTCCAGGTTCCTCTAATAGCTGCGTCCAGGTTCCTGCACCAGCTGCGTCCAGGTTCCTCTAATAGCTGCGTCCAGGTTCCTGCACCAGCTGCGTCCAGGTTCCTGCAACAGCTGCGTCCAGGTTCCTGCACCAGCTGCGTCCAGGTTCCTGTAACAGCTGCGTCCAGGTTCCTGCAGTAGCTGCATCCAGGTTCCTGCATCAGCTTTGTCCAGGTTCCTGCCCCAGCTGTGTCCAGGTTCCTGCACCAGCTGCGTCCAGGTTCCTGGAATAGCTTCGTCCAGGTTCCTGCAACAGCTGCGTCCAGGTTCCTCTAATAGCTGCGTCCAGGTTCCTGCACCAGCTGCTCATTGAAATGTATTTTTTGTTCAAACATAACAACAAAACAAAGAAAACAAAAAGCAGCGAGTCCTTAAATGCACAGTGATCATGGGAGTGTTGTCTTCTTTGTTAAATAACCATCATTAGGGTGAAGTTTTATTCACGTTACGTTTCGTCTTGTTTCTTCCTTTCTCACTCTGAGTGAATAAATTATTTTGGGTTTAAACACTGTTGGAATCATTTGGGATTATGTAAGCATAACTCAACAAAAGGTTATTTTTTGACATTTTTGTTTTATCTCTAAACCTTATAAGCTATAACAAGCGAAAATTCATCCTTTTTTTTTATAATAAATCACTTGAATAAAATGAAATGGATTCCCAGAATTTCATACAGATTAATTTACTGATGATTAATAGATTGATTAGATACCTTCAGCACTAATCTATCTCATCCTCAGAGTTTCTTGACCTTATTCGTTGGTTCTCCGTCTGTCTGGACTTTTACGTGTAAATGTATTCAACAGTTTTGGCAGGTTTCCCCCAGATGGCTGCTCTGCAGCGATTAGGGTGCTTTGTTCGCAGTGGACAGCAGATTGTGGGTTATTTTTAGGTTTGTGAACAGCTGTCCCGGTACAGATGAGTAGACCTTTACCAACAACAACAGCACTCCTGATAGACACTAAGGAAATGAGGAGGGAACGTTCGGCCTGAAAACCGGTTTGGTTCATTTCTCATTGTTGACACTAATCCTCTAAAAGGGTAAAATAGTACACAGGCTGGTGTTTTTATTCAACCTGTTGCTGAAAGTTTGTTGAGCTGCGAGTTGTTTTCCACAGATCGCCTGACTCGTGTTTCTCACTTCAACACTTGGGAGGGCATGTTTGAATTTAGTGTGTTTTCGGGCGCCACGTTTTCTTTTTAGCTCCTCACCTCCAGCCCCGTCCTTCATCATGTGTCAGTCACACCGACTGAGTGTCAGTCTCGACACTGACACTCAGCCTATAGGGACACTGGGGGTTTATGTGTGGTTGCCACACATTTAAAAGAAACAGTTAATGCAGAAATAAAGATTCGGTCAACATTACACAGTGTTGCTTCATTGTCTGTCTCACTTGCTTGCCTGATTCTGATTCTAGTTTAGGATTTTTTTCACCCGCGATTCCATTAAATCAGAGAGGTCACGTTAGAATCAGTGTGTTTACAGGAGAGATGGCGTCTCTCTGCACATCATGTGTGATTGGCAGCAGACGGGAGGCGAAGAGCGAGGGCTGACCCAGTTAATTGATCTTGGATGGCGTCATTCTCTCGGATGGCTAAAAAAATAAAAATGAAAGTGTATATATACTTTAACGGCTGTCAATACACCTGGGTGGCCCGCCCTAGTAAATCATTTGTGGGGAAATGCTGTCAAATAAAAGATGTTTTGGATCTGCTGGTTTCTAGATTTCTACTCGGGTCTCCATCACTCGTAGATACCAGCCACCTAAATATAGCTTCATCAACATCCAAGTATCTCAAGGAAATTGAATCGAACGCAACTGGATTTGGTTTTTGTCTTGAAGACGTTTCACCTCTCATCCGAGAGGCTTCATCAGTTCCTGCTCGCTTGACTAGGCTGGGACTAGTCCAACTAGCCGGTGTGGAGGTCCAGCTATTTAACCTCTCAGGAGGCGGTCACAAGGCCACTGATGCCTATGGGTCGTATGTGCTCCATTATTGCCAAACGACAGTCGTTAGTATGGTCGTTGGGGATGGTGGAAAGTTGGTTTCGACTTCGTTAGTGCTCTATTGTGTTGTAACGACAGTCGTTGGAGTCACATGAGGCCCTTTGTGCACAGCCGTTATTCTTAGAGGCTAAGTTGTTGAATCTCCTGGGAAGACATGAAAGGGCAGCATTGTAAATTGGAGATAGGTCTGTTTAGAGATGGTTTTTCAATTTTTCCTTTCCTTTATTCCTCTTTCAAACCATCTATCCTCTCTGTCCAAGATGTGAACATTATTGTCCTCGAAGGAGTGAGCTTTCTCCTTGAGGTGTAAATAGACAGCAGAGTCTAGGCCTGAGGAGTTGGCTCTCCTGTGTTGGGCCCTCAGAAATGAGCGAAAATGTCGATAAACGTCCGACCTCACGATGTTAAAGAAAGTGAGAAAAAATGTCTGAATCCGGATCTGCACCAAAGGTAATGTGGGTCTCTTCTGGGCCGAGACACATTCTCCATCAAAGTTTTGTGGAAATCCTGCTAACAAACCGACCAACATACAGACATGGGTGAAAACAAAGCCTCCCTGTCGCAGGTAATAACGTCTTTTGGAATCAGTTTGGGATCTCGGGGCTTCTGGAGACAACAGTCGAGCTGTATGGAGCCATTTCATGTTTTTTGGGTTATTCTAAAACAAGTCCTTAGCTGCTTCCGTTGTTTAGGAGAATCCTGCATCGCTCTATTTTAATTTTTGGGTGAACTGCTCCTTTAAATTAGCTGGAATCTGCACGCTCTTGCTCTTCACAGCAATCCGTCCTGTATCGTGTGATGCTCAGTTTCTCCTCAGCTCTCAGAGGCAGAACGATGTTATAATGCACATCACACCCTCATTACGGTCACGTTGTCATTTTTTATGAAGACCTAAGTGCTGAATTCACAGAGACAGACTAATTACTCATGATAATAAGGCCCGAAGCAGCCGCGGTTGATATTTCATCAGGTCACATCTTTGACTTAATCAGTATTGACTTGACACATCAGCTCTCTCAGCTGTGGACATGTCACAACAGCCATTTTCCTCATCGCGGCGTCTGAAAGCTCTTAAGAAGATCAATTGACCGTGATTTTCTCTGCCGCTGATTGATTCTCGTGTTTGTTGCCTGAGTGGACGACTGAGGGCTTTTCTTCTCATATCTACAATATTTGTTGATGGCTTTGGGGGTGTGAAAGAGAGATGACGGGTGGCCGTTGCGTAACAGTGTTGATCCTGGGCCTTTACGCTGCTTTGATTGAAAAGATTAAGCGGCCGTGTAACAGTGGGGTCTTACTGAGTTTTTGTTCGGCTCCAGCAGAGATTCCCGAGACCTCAATTAAACTCCTCTGTCCTTGATTGTCCCCTGCTAAGTTTTCTTTTTGAATTTGACTGCAGGGGCTTCGTCACAGTGGCTAGCCAAGCGGTGGTCGGTGTTCTCCAACCCTGCTGGACGGCCAGTACAATTTTTAAACGGCTGATTTATTGTCCTCCCAGTATGTGGGAAGTGATGGAAAATCAATGCAGCATATGAGCTCAGAGACGTTTTATGCTTACGCTGCATTGTTCACTGCTTATCTTCATGCAGATGTTTCAATTACAGCGTGTTTCTATTAGGCCGTCTCGTGTATTGAAACAGAGTTAATTTGAAGTTGTTGCTCGTCCCCGAAGAGTTCAGAAGTGACCCAGCCTGCCACTTTCCTCGATACTGAGCTGATTGATTAATTAACTGACTAATAGAGATTTATTCCGAGAGGAATTTCAGTGACCTCGATGCCCGTTCCCTGCAGAGGCCTCCTGCCGTCTTGTTACTGCAGCGTTTTAGCCTGTTGCACAGAGTTATAAGCACACACGAGGGTCATATAAGGCGTTCATGCTTAGCTCGAGCTGTTTAGCTAATATGTTTGTCCACAAGCACAGCGGGGCCACTTCAGACGCAGGAGTGTTTCATAGAGAGTGTGAAATTCTCCTGCTAGCATATTTTTTTCTTTAACCCTTATCACTGGAGCAGTAAAGTGAACAGGTCAACTAATAATAACTGTAATTGTCAGAAAAATGGTGACAAATGTCGATAAGTGTTCCCAAAGACCAAGATGACGTCACATTTAAGGAGCTGACATTGGAGGATATCCAATCGCTCTTATCAAAATAAGATTAAAAACTAATTGATTAATAATTGCAGCTCTAGTTACAAAAATATTAGAGGATTTTTTCACTGAATTCTGACTTTTTTGTGCTTTAAAAATGTATTTGATTATCAAAATAGTTGACGATTAACTCAGAAGTGGACAATAACTCAATAGATGACAAGTAATCGAATGATTGTTGCAGCTCTGTATCATAAACCGATTTAAAATATATATATATATTGGATATAACATCTTTATGATTGCCAAGTTGATATTTAGGTCCAAGGCAGGTATGCAGATTATTCAAACCAGTTTATTTGGATGTAAAAACAAGCGTATCGTAATCCTTCATTGCACAGAAAAAACTAATATAACTGAGGTAAGCTGAAACAGAAACATAACTTTTTAGGTTATAATTTTATCTTTTGGCTTTGTATTTGTCTTCCTCACAAGTTTATAGAGTTTAAAACCTGTCAGATGGTCCGACGACTTCTGTCTCTTGTCCTGTCGAGCTTTAGTTTAGTGATTTTATTGTACGACACAGACATTTTTAAATCGCCAAGATAAATGCCGTTCACTACACGTTTGTCGTTTGTCTTGTCTTCGTTGCTTTCCCTCCTCCTGATGGCTTTAAAGTTGTACCAACCTTACACCGTTTAAATCCAGATATTGAATTAACTGCTCAGAGTACGTACTCACGTCTGAAGCACTCGTGTTGGATGTGTACGTTAAGGAGCTGAAATTGGAGGATATCCAATCACTCTTATCAAAATAAGATTAAAAACTAATCGATTAATAATTGCAGCTCTAGTTACAAAAAATTTAGAGGATTTTTTCACAGAATTCTGACTTTTTTGTGCTTTAAAAATGTATTTGAGTATCAAAATAGTTGACGATTAACTCAGAAGTGGACAACTAATCGAATGATTGTTGCAGCTCTGTATCATAAACCGATTTAAAATATATATATATATTGGATATAACATCTTTATGATTGCCAAGTTGATATTTAGGTCCAAGGCAGGTATGCAGATTATTCAAACCAGTTTATTTGGATGTAAAAACAAGCGTACCGTAATCCTTCATTGCACAGAAAAAACTAATATAACTGAAGTAACAGACTTTTTAGGTTATAATTTTATCTTTTGGCTTTGTATTTGTCTTCCTCACAAGTTTATAGAGTTTAAAACCTGTCAGATGGTCCGACGACTTCTGTCTCTTGTCCTGTCGAGCTTTAGTCTTTAGCTTTAGACATTTTAAATCGCCAAGATAAATGCCGTTCACTACACGTTTGTCGTTTGTCTTGTCTTCGTTGCTTTCCCTCCTCCTGATGGCTTTAAAGTCGTACCAACCTTACACCGTTTAAATCCAGATATTGAATTAACTGCTCTGAGTACGTACTCACGTCTGAAGCACTCGTTGGATGTGTACATTAAGGAGGTATATATATATATATATATCGAGTGGCAGCGTCGCTCCCCGTGAGGGCCTGAGCCTTGTGGGGGGAGGAGGGAGGGCGACTGTGCAGATGGTTTAATGGAGATTATCGCAGCAGGAGGAAGTGTTTCAGCTGCGATCCACACGGGGGGAGTCCACTCCACGCAGCAGCAGGACGGTGTTTCAGAGCAGCTGATCGGGACGGGGAGGAGACGCTGCTGGCACTGGGACGACTGGTGCAGCCCGGTGATGAGGGAGCAGTTGTTGAGGAGACGCGGAGGTCACGGAGAGATGACTGATGGGCTCCTGTTAGGTTTTCTTCAGCCCAGTTTGTCGCCGCCTGATAAACTGACTCATTTGTTTGCACCAGATCATGAATGTACTCGTGCATCATGCTTGTATTTAACAGTTGGTATCTCTTCTGCTTCGGCATGTTCAAGGGCATCGTGAGCCCCGATGAGGCTGTCGTGCCAAGAAAAATAACGGCGTCAGTTGTTTTCCCACAAAAAAGTTTACGGTCAAGTGAGAAAACCCCGTAGCAGCTGCAGTATTTATGAGTCTTATTTCTCAGCAGGAAGTGGTCTGATGTTGCAGAGCTGGAGGTCTGAGTGGGTCAACAAGACATGGGCGATTGTTTCCCGTCGCATAATGGAAAATTAAAGGATCTAATGTTTCTGTCTGACGCTGATTTTATGCAGCATTTGTCAAAAACCACAGCTTTTAAAGGAGCAGGTGGCGCTTCTGGAGAAAGATACTCGATTATTGAGTCTCATTAACAAGTTTGGCATCACAGCCGTCACCATTTTTTGGCCTTTTCGGAGCCAGAAGTGATCATATCTGGACGAGAAGTGAGCGCTCGGGAGGATATCCTGATTGGATCTGACTGAGAACTTGAAGGGTGGCCTGCTTTATCGCCTGTTTTACTCCGTATGTGACCTTCATTTACAAAATGAAACCAGCGGAGTTGCCTTTTCATTTTTGGAGTGAGGGAGACGCAGAGGGGTGGGAGGGGGGGGACAGATCTACATGCTGAATGCACCGAGCGTGAAGCTGGTTATCTGGTCCAAGGACGTCTCGGAGTGATGTAATGGTCTCGCTCGCTGAAGGCACATTAGCGTGATTTCTGTGAGTTCACGGCCACATTCGAAATGCAGTCGGGTGCACAATAGACCCGGTGTGACCTTTAGCTCATTATGTGTCGGGCTGCATGTTTGTATATTTCCACGCTGTAGGATGACACCTCTGAATTGATCGGGTAGTCGGGTCACGGCGCTGTGTAGTCGCTCCTTAGGGAGCTGCTGCTTAAGTGCTGTCCACTGACCCGAAAACAAAATATCCAGTCCTTGTCTTTTTCAATTACATCTTGACGTATTGTATATTTCGTAAATGTCTCTTTTGTTGATTTATTATTTCATAAAGTCTATCATCAGTTTAATTTGGGAGGGGGGAAAGTCTCTTGTGCTATAATGATCCTCCTCCTCCTCCTCCTCCTCCTCCTCCTCCTCCTCCTCCTCCTCCGTCTCCTTTTTACAATACTGTGGATGATGGGAGGAGTGAAATAACCGTCGTCCTATTAAACCACAGGCAAATTATCGTTTCTCATTTCCTCCCCAGATACGTCCCAAGCCCGTCATAAATCTTCACCGTGTGCTGTTGCTCGTTATTTTTACCTACGTAGGTGTGTAATGGATTCTTTTTTGAGGTGCAGAAACGGCACATTAGGAGTTTTAATTAGGTGAACGTCTTGGAAACAGCAGCTCGCTCAAAGTCACGAAGTCTGCGGTGAACGGATGCTCGTCAGTGTTTACTTTGACAAGCGACTGCCCTTTCCTTTCACCAGAGATGGATGCCTGTGAATACATGTTTTTAAATACAGCTGCAACAAGGTTTTTTCTTAAATTAGGGTTTGAAAGAACATCGACAGTATAAACACAGTTCATTTGGGACATCTGGCTTTTATCTTTATTGGGAAAAGGTATGATTGGCACTCATTCCAGGTCAAATCAGTCTGCAGTAGTCACAGGCATTCGATCGGAAGTGATGGAAACATACCACCCAGGTGGACACACTCATTTTCAACCCTTTTCTACCTTTCCATCCGTCTCCGTTCAAGCTGCACTTGATCAGTATTCAGTCAGCGTTCAGTCTGAAAGTGGACCTAAAACTTTGGATGCCACTAGAGCTCCAGCATCTCAGACCAAAAACAAACACATGTGTTGGTATTTGAACGGTCATAGCTCAAGAAACTCAGATCAGACTGTTAAATCAGTCCGTGCTGATCAAAGCAAGTCACAAACACCTGTCCGACGAACACGGAGCATGCACTAGTTTGCACGATGCGTCATCAAAACGTGTCAGAAGGCTGTTCCACATGACCTGTGTGAATGCAACATCGGAAACTTGGGGATTTTTGACGTCAGTACTGTGCTTCAGAGTATTGACTTAAAGGGATATTCCGGTGTAAGTTTAATCCAGGGTCTAACACATCTTGACACCGAGTAAGACTCCCCCTCGAGAGGTCAAGTTAGCTGACCGCTAGCTTAGCTAGTTTTAGCAACCTCAGAAAAGACGGCACGATAACAATACACTGCAGCTTATGTCTCCAACTCGAAACCGCCATCAAAAAGCCACAATTAATGGTGAGAACAGCAGCAAACTTCAGCAACAGTACATGTACAGTCCCAGCACACAGTACGAAGCATCAAACATCTGCTAGCTTTGCTGGATTTGTATTAAAAACACAGCACAACTCACCCTCTCCTCCAGCAGCCTGCCTGTGTGGGGAAGCCCTGACGAGTCGATTACCGAGTGCAGCAGATTTCTGCAGCTCGAGGATGAAAATGTCTGATTATTACTCCATGGGATACTTCCGTTCTTATTCCCTGTCAGCTCTCAGAGAATAAGAACTGAGCGTTCCATGGAGTAATAATCAGACATTTTCATCCTTGAGCTGCAGAAATCTACTGCACTCGGTAATCGACTCGTCAGGCTTCCCCACACAGGCAGGCTGCTGGAGGAGAGGGTGAGTTGTGCTGTGTTTTTAATACAAATCCAGCAAAGCTAGCAGATGTTTGATGCTTCGTACTGTGTGCTGGGACTGTACATGTACTGTTGCTGAAGTTTGCTGCTGTTCTCACCATTAATTGTGGCTTTTTGATGGCGGTTTCTAGTTGGAGACATAAGCTGCAGTGTATTGTTATCGTGCGGTCTTTTCTGAGGTTGCTAAAACTAGCTAAGCTAGCGGTCAGCTAACTTGACCTCTCGAGGGGGAGTCTTACTCGGTGTCACGGTGTGTTAGACCATGGATTAAACTTACACCGGAATATCCCTTTAATCGTAACCCTAAACAGTTTTGCCTCCTGACACGTTCGGATGACACATCGAACCAACTCGCCTTCTTCAAGCTAACCCGTGTTCCGTGTTTTGCTGATCTTAATTATCTTTGCTCGACTGTTACTCAGAGTTTGTAAACAGGATCCATGTAAATGTGACCTTGCTGCCGGAAGGTGAGCGCGCTCTCTGTTCAAAGACCTTTCGTTGTTGTTATTAAAAACCGTGGAGGTGGAACGTCCTAATCACCTGCTAAATCACAGCGCAGATGACCAACGTGTGATTAACTTTTTACACACAAGCGGTCCGGCACACTCATTAATTCTCCGAGCGTATTGCAACAGTCTCGTGTTGACAGTTAAAATATTGGTCTGATTTAGTAACACTGCAGTGAAATAAAGGCGTCTCTGCGCAGAACTTTTTTTCCTTTAGGCAGCCTGAAGTTAATTTAAGTGCTTGGTTTGCCTTTTTCGCAGCACGGTGACCCGAGTCAGGACACTTGGCAGCCTTTGTTTAATCTAAATCTCAACTTGTATCACAGTTTAAAATATCCTGACCTGAACTTGGTCTCCGGGAACAGGATGATGCATTCTCCTTGCATCTCCGCCCTCACTTTATCCCTCCTCCACCTTTCCTTTTGTCTGAGTTGTCTTCCTTCCCCTCATTAGAGTCCTATCTTTAATCGCGTGGAGACACGGCGGTCTCCGGGGCCACATACCTAATTAACAATATAGGCCTCTGCGTTGGATGTGTTTAGTTTTCACCGACTGCAGATGAGATGAAAGGAGCGGCGAGAGTTTGTCTATAGATGATCTTCTGTGAGTTCTTCTAATCTGGTCACGTAGATATTAGTAATTCTCATACTCAGTTTAGCGTCGTCAGTTTCCATTACTTGCTTTTCATCTGTACTTTAATTGTGGGTGGATTGTTTCCGGGGTGTTAAGGGAGGCAATCAAAACTTTGAACACCAGGAGCTTCGTTGACATTGCAAACACATTTCCTCGCCTAGGTTTTGTTTTGCATGAAAATATAACAACCGACATGCAAACTTATACATTCGACAGTTTTCTTAATCCTATTTTGTGCGTTTTGCGCCCCCCACTGTTTGTGAGTGCAACACAGCTGTCGTAAATACAAATATTAATGTAACTTGGCTCATTTTAACCACGTTATGTCTGGAAAAGCTGTGTCATGACGTAAACATGCAAACCTCAGGCATTTTTTGCTTAACATAACCGACAAAGCGAGCGAACGATCCTGAATCCTGAACAAATGAGACGCCGTCTGACCTCCTACTGGCTTCTGTTTGCAGAAACGCCACCTGTGAGGGAGCTAATGTACATTTACTCACTTACACTGAAGGCCAAAACACACTGGCAGTGCACAACATTGTCCAAACAGACTATTATTATCTATGTGGACGAGGCACCGACGTCCTGTTGTCATTGACGGCAGCGCTTGTTCTTTAACAGCGTCCAGACCTCTGTGAGGTAAACGTACTGTAACTCCTGAGCTGTTCAGTCACGTAACTCTCTGAATTCACTTGTATTTTAGTGTGTCGGCTGACTTCACTGGGCTTTTTACTTCAGTTTTAAAGGTCCACTGTGTCGTGTTTTAAGTAATTTATTACCTCAAATCAGCGTCTTCATTCATAAATAAGTCCTCATTGGTGTAAAATGATCTCTGCCAACAATCTCACTTCTCCTCCTGAGGGAAGAATCTCACATTGTGACGTGAAGCAGGAAGTTGGGCGTGAAGAGAAGCAGGGCAGTTTCTGCTTTTCTCCCAAAATCCTCTTCCCGTTTAACATTGGGGCTTATGGGGCAGTTGCTGGAGTTTGTGTCGGTTAGACGCAGATAATTCAAAAACCGTACATCCTCCCGATAAAGTGGACACGTTGCCAGACAGAAGACAAGTGTGGCTACGTTCTTGGAGAATATCACTATTGTAGTGTGAAATCTGTGGCTAGGATCGTCATCTAAAGAAACATTTTCGGAGAGTTTTTTTCAGGCTCCCCCACTCTGCCAGTTGGTGCTGCGCGAACATTCCGCAATACACACTCATTGAAAATCCTGAATTTTTTCGAAATCGCTCACGATCAATTAAGGGTCACCGTTCAAAAACTAAACATCGTAGAAAGAAAGTTCAAATACAACTCAAATAGATGAGACTTGTGCCTACATTTTAAAGTTTGAATGGTGTCTCTAGGTCAAAGTATGCCAGAGTAGGAGATGTTTGAAAAACGTCGATGATTTTGCGACTCTTTTGACCCCGTCCCATTCATTCCTTATGGGAAGTTTTTCATACGGAGGCTTCCATGTCCTTCCGCTCTATAAAAAACGATGAACTGGTGAGAGGGACAAAAAGCTCTACGTGGTACAGATAAGGCTAAAGGCGTTTTCACTCAGAGCCAGCGTGACTGTGGAACGGAGAAGGAGCTTAGCCAGACGCGCTCGTCAGCTGCAGTTTGAAGTCTGTTTGAAATAACGTACCTCATCACCCGAAACTAAACTTGATGAAGTGCTGTTTGAACACGTGTTGTTGTCACAGCTTCTTGAATCTTGACACATCCCGCCTGCCGTAGTTCCAACAGGCTGCAACGCACGTTTGAAAACGCGAGGCGCTAGAGAGCAGTATTCGTTTGGATGCAGAATAACATTTAACCACTAGATGGGAGAAATAATTCCACAGTGTGTCTTTAAATAATTTGACATGCCCATCCTTGTGCCGATACGAACACTTGAACGTCAATTCTGATTCAAAGACTATCCTCTTTTTTTTGCATTTTGACTTTTAAAAGAAATATCACATACATTTTTATCAGACAAGAACTTGAACAAAGCGGCTGAAGGACCTCCTGTGATTTGAACCGTCTTCCTGTCGGACCTGACAGCCTGCTTCACTGGTTTCCTGAAGTCTGCTTCTAGTCGTTCTGAGAGAGAGAGCCTGCTTTATTTATTCATCTATACTGTATGTGTGTTGGTGCAGCGTTTTGTTTTTTCTCCGTGTGTGTGTAAGCTGAATATCTATAGCTTCACGGCGACCCAGAGACCCAGAGGGGGAGGAGGGCAGCGTCCAGAGCTGACAGAGACGGTCTCATCAGAGACGGATGGAGAGGCGTCTGCTGGCAGCTGATAAGCCCTCAGTTTAACGGCCGCTATGCTTCATAAAACACAAAAATATGCACACACATTTAGATAAATTAGCATAGTATTGACCTTAATTCGGTCATCGGTTAATAATATTTATAATTTTTTACAAATTGAGACAAGTGTCTTCTGCTCGTCGGCTTTCAGGGACCTGCAGAGAGTTTTGTTCTACATTCTGCAAAAAGTGAAGTCCAGCCGACGTTTTACATCGTTTTAATGACGCTGTCAACGATTTCAGCTGTCTTCTGCTTCCTCTCTCTGCCCTCGTCTCTTGCTGTTCACCTGGTCACAACCCAGACACCCAAATCTGGCAATTTCTGTGGCAGATTTCCCTCCAAAACATTTACCAAACAGGCCAAGTCTTAGAAAATAACGGGCCGAGACCTGCTGGTATGGCTTTTCTGTGTTTTTCCTGAATCGTCTGTAATTTGAATTTACGCTTCTGCTTGTACTACCAAGGGAGTAAAAACTAAAGGTCGGCACACACCGGCTAAAACGTCGGACGTCTGAAGCGTTAGGAGAGAGTCGGACGAGTTCGGGAGCTGCTCTGTTCGGTGTGTTCAGCTGTGTCGGAGGCGTCTGAGGTTGGATGCCGTCGGATACTCTGATTGGTTGTTAGCTAGCTGTTCAGTGACCATTCTGATTGGCGGTGTGCCAGCGAATCAGCGCGGCGTGTGGGAGGGGCGGCGGAAGTGACGACGGTAAACAAACCACATAAACAGAGACGGCACAGAGTTACAAACAACACTTCACCGTTCGTTATTTTGGGGATAAACCAACGTATGTTTGGAAGCCATGGCTGTGTGGACCGAGGACTTTGAGGAGCAGCTGGCTGCCCTGGTGGAAGAGAGACCACCGTAATACGACATCACGCAAGTAATGCTGAGCTAACACTGTGTGTGCTTTGTTCTGATAAGCTACGGTCCGCACTCCGTTCTGTCATTTCCTGTTTTCATGTTTTGGGTGACTGGCACGAGACTAGCGCCACCCGATGTTTAGGAGACTTATTGCATTTCACGCAGGCGCAGAACGTATACGCTGCTGTGTAGCCGGGGCGGTGTGTTTCAGTGTGACTTTTCTACTGAACGGGTCCGACGGAGTGGTCGGAGAAGGAAGTCGTCGGAGCCGGTGTGTGGGGGCCTTAAAGGAGACGGTCAAATCATTAAAGTTGAATTTCTTGATAATTTATTGTGCGATATTGTTCAGGCGACTTCGACAAAAAAATTCTGTTTGTACAGTGTCAATCTATGTTAAACGCTTTCAAACCAGCCCACCGTTGTGTTTTGAGGGTTAATCTGGCACTAATATTACTTTATGAATATTATTGATTGAGTATAAATGCCTGAAAATAGTCTGAAGATCCTGAAGATGTTCCGTTCGCAGAAATTTCTCAACAGTCAGTTAATTCGCAGCTTCATCGAGCGATCGTTTCAGCTTTGCCAGCGTGTGTTCATCTCGTTATTAATTATCATAAATTACAGTTTACTGTCACTTCACGTTGGCGTTCGTACACAAGGTTAACCACCCACACACGAAATCTAAAACTAGGATGGAAACGTACATCTTAATTGGTGTCATTAATTGAAATATGACTGGTCGGATCATCTCGCTCATTCTTTTTTTTTTTTTTTTAATTGATTTATGTTAATGAAGTCGGCGTGATGGAGACGTCTGCAGGTGATTAATGACGCAGAAGGTAGACACTCGTTCATCCTGACAAAGCTCCAATATGGTCGTGAGTGTGTTGTGTTGCCTCCCGGGCGCCAGGTCTCTGCCCCGCGATAATCACGTTCGTATTTGTCTTACTTCCTCCTCCTCCTCCCCGGCCGCCTCGCTGTGTGTTCAGTGAATCACTTGACTTGTTATTGCTATCATAAGGGTTTGTTCGTATCTCCTGGGCTTTTATGGCCTATTTTATACCGTTTCTATTCCATACCACCGCGGTCAAAGTTGCCCCTCGAGTCTTTCATCATACGTGTCACAGCCGCGGCGATGAATTGCCCCCATAACATCCAATATTCCGTCGCGTTGTGTGTATGATGTAGTTGAAGTGGTGTGTTTTGTTTTTTTATTCCCAGCGTCACGCCGTCACACAGCGATTCATCATGTTTTGCATCATTAAGATGAAATATTGTGTTGGAAATCTAAATAATCCGTCTCTTTTTTTTAGACTTTGATACCTGTCTGTGTCGCACACACACACACACACACACACACACACACACACACAGCAGAGATGTGAGCCATTAAACTGCGTATTGGACACTCGGTTCATTTTCTTTCTGCTGATTAATTTCAATCAGTCGTAATGAAAAGAAAAGCAAATTGTGGATCATTCTCGCTGGGAATATTTCTTAATTTCTGTCAAACTGTCTGTCGGATGAAGAAAGTAATAGATTGCTCGAGTATACTTTACACATTCAAGGACTCGACTCAAGGTCTTAATTAAAATGAAATGATGCGTGCAGTCGTAGAGAGGCCTGGGATTATTGCAGTATTTCTTTTTTTTTTTCTCTGCTGGCGAGGAAACAGATCTGGATTTCAATTGGTGTAGAGATGTCTGCATTGCAACGACACATGTTCCTGCTGAGAAATGCATCTTTTCTTTAATTACAGCTGGCGTTTATGTGTGTTTTATAGCTTACTGAAAGGGGCGGCGTGGCAGTAAATCATGCTACATGTGAGAACATTGTTTTATTCTTCACACTTCAGGTCTCGTGCTAATTACAGACTGGAAAAGAAAGGAGGTGTGTTCAGATATCAGCCTGTGCATCATGTTAATGTTGTTCCAGGTCCATAATCCCAGATTGTTCTACTCTCTGCTTATTGTTTTCTGCTTCTGTTCAGTTTTCTGTCGCTGTTTGTTGAGGTTTAAGGAGTTAAAGTACCAAAAATACGCAATTAGATTCAGGATGTGTGTATATTTCTCGTCCTTTTCCCTCCCCGAGTCGCTAAGCTTGAACGTGATTGGTCGGTTTTGATGACGGCTCTGGAGCAACCCAACGTGGTGATATCATATCGATCAGGCCCGAGATGACGTCCTCAAATGTCTTCTTGTTCAGATGTTCAGTTTTCTGTCGCTGTTTGTTGAGGTTTAAGGAATTAAAGTACCAAAAATGCGCAGTTAGATTCAGGATGTGTGTATATTTCCCGTCCTTTTCCCTCCCCGAGTCGCTTAGCTATGACATCACTAAAACGTGATTGGTCGGTTTTGATGATGGCTCTGGAGCAACCAACGCAGTGATATCATATCGATCAGGCCCGAGATGACATCTTCAAATGTCTTCTTGTTCAGATGTTCAGTTTTCTGTCACAGAGGCGGAAAGAAACCAGAAAATGTTCACGTTTAAGAAGCTGGAGAGGTTTTTCTTTCTTTAAAAATCACTAAACCCAATTAATCGATTGTCCAAATAGTTTGAACTTATTGGTTGACAACTAAAAGATCAATCGTTCCTGCTCTAATCGTCATTTTTCTATGATGATGTGTGTCGTTATCGATTCTGCTTCTCGGTCCAGAGTTCGTTTGATAAACATCAGCTGGACACACGATCAAGATCCAACATGATCTGCATCGAGTTGAGTTCATCCTCGAAGAAAACCCGATACATCAACACGACCTTTAACCTTTAATCACATCCAGCTTCCCTTTGCTTTCCTTAATCAGAAGAATAAGTGACAACAAATGGCGGTGATGTTAAATGAACGAACGATGGCACGCAGGACATTTAGTTACTGTGAATTCTGCGTGGAGTGAAGATTAACATCAGACACAAATGGCGGGGGGATCTTGGGACCGCGGGGATTGGGAATCGTAATCCTGCGTTCTCTGTTTGATTGTCGGGGGGATTATCAGCGTCCAGGCTGGACCTCCGCATGGAACCAACAGGGCACTTAGGATTGTCATCGCCGGCCTTTCTCCCTAATGTGATCCCCACTCTTCCCCTGGGTCTCCTGCCGTTAACCCTCTTTGTGTCTGACGAAACTGGACAGAGATTTCACCGTCCCGGACAGCTTGGCAGACCCGAACGACGCAGTCATATGGGCTCCCTCGACGTCCAAGAGCTCGAGGACATCTGTGCCGTGGCAGAGTTTGGCTGACCCTCCAGAAAAATATGTTGATTAATTACTTAAATGGGGCGGGCGGTCATCGGTCAACTTCTGCAGCCCAACTGTGATGGATGAAGAGCCTCCGCGACACGTGGCTCAGGAGAAAACGCTCGCATATGTGCTCCGAGTGACGCAATCTCATGCCAATTAAACGTCTTTTTCCATACGCGCCGCGCTCTCTCATCCGCTCAAATCCAAACACTGGTCTTTATAGACTCTGGAAGTGATTGACAGCCCGGGTTGCCTGTCGGTGGCGGGGTTTTCACCATTATTGAGATCATTCACCATATCTAAGCCCCCGTTAATCTCTTACTCTCAAATTATAACCGCGGCGTCACAGACGGCGCCTGAAAAGTTGTGGAAAACTTTTTACGAGAGCTGACGGGAAATAGGAAGCAGAGAGATTGTGGATGATATAGAACAAAGGAGCCCAGCGATGGTCAGTGTCTCTCTCTTGTATTGTAGTTTTTCTTGAAACCTGGAAGCTGTCGAGATCAACATGCATCCAATCGGTCGTCGTCGAAGGTCTGGAACCTAAACAGGCTGCTTGGAGATGTTGTTTCCTGCCATTCAGAGAGATGGAAAGCAGGTTGATGGGCTGACAAAATGATAAAGATCGATAACGTCCTTTCATTTGGGTCATGGTCTTTAAATCTGACCTTCCTGCAGCAGTGAGGATCAGCTGAAGGAGCTAGAAATAAGACCTCAGTACTTGCTAATGCACCTCCAGTCGTAACAGGACTGATCTCACTGTTTGTGTCCATCATCGCCGTTGGTCACCTTCGCAGTTTCTCACCTCAGACTCGCCGTTTATTGTGTTTCACTGAAGTGTGTGATTGCAGCCAGCCAGGTGGTTTCGTTGGCTTAAAGCGTCGTCTCGTACCGAAGAGGAGAAACCGCCGGGTTTTTTTTTAACGAATGTCTTTGTTGTCAGAAGTGAAACGCTCAAAGTTGATGAGTGTGCTGCTCCGGAAAACCATCAGCTTCCCGAAGAGGTGGGAACGATGTGGGGGAGTCGGAGGGGGAGGGGGGGGATCTGGGAGCCAGAATTGATTCATGCCACTTTTCTCCTGACAGAATTTGTTTTTGTTTATTGAGACATTTATTAAACCGAGCATGAAACGTAAGCAGTTTCTGCGGCGAGGAGGGGGAAAAAGATGCAGACAAAAAAAATCTGTGTGTCGGCCCTGCGAGCACGACTAGGATGAAATTGCTGCAACAGCCTGAACAAAGTATTAAATGAATAAATGCATTGGAACCAAGTGTCATTCAATCTGTCTACGTTATGAAATTCTGGTCATATTCATCTCTTGTTCTCCTGTTTTCTGGCAGTTTTATTTCTCCAGCTGACACCGCTGCGTATTCCCAGCTGAGGCTGACGGAGGGATACTGGTTTCTGAACTTGCACGCGTGATGTTGATCTAATTATAACTTTGACACCATCGATCATAAGACTTAGCTGAATGATGAGCTATGATTATATATTCAACTAGCTGAGGTGTTTCTTCTTTCTCTATGTCTGCAGCGTCATTTTTATTTGGCACGTGAGGATCTGTGGATGTGTTCAGTCATTTCACACGTCAGGAAGTGTCGTGCAAAACAGCCTCGGTGTCGCAGCAGCACATAAAACCACAATCGTGCAATATAAGAATACAGTATCTCATCTGAGCCCAGCAGTGCTGCAGATTGACCTCGATTGAGTCGTAAAGGGAAGATGAAGAAATTATAAAAAGAAATTCAATTAAAATGGAAGTTTTAATTAAAATACACTGTCTCAGTGTCACAGGCAAGAGCGTTAAACTGTGAGAATTTATAAAATCAAAGTAGGCCAGACAAAAAAAAATCACAAAGGAGAAGGTAGAATAAAGACAAGTCCGTCATAGTTTCGGGAGAATTAGGAAAAATCCTCATACATCTGGTCTCTACTCAGGCGGTTACACCAAAATTATTTTTATCCTCTCAAAGTATTCTTAAAGGTTAAACAAGACACTTTATCTTCTAACCACCCAGAATGTGATGGTGATGAGGGAGATGTCCAGACTGAGCAGAATATATTGGCGATCCCGTCCACACTGACCCTAGAAGACTAGAAACGAGGATGTTCTTGTGCCAAATGCCGACAGTACCAGCTCGCCTCGCCTCGACTCAGCTCGCCTTTTTTGTGTTCCCATTACAGAAATCTGGTACCTGGTACCTGCTAAAGTGGTGCTTTTTAGTATCACCTCCGTATAAGTTCCAACCGAGCTGAGCTGATACTTCTGTGTGACGTAAGCTGGCAGCCGGCCACTGATTGGACAGAGAGCGACGCCACTTGACGACTCATGACGAGCGCGACGTCCGAGCCTGACACCCGCTACCTTTAAAAACTAGCATCTGCGTTCAGTCAACATAGCGATTACATGTAAGGAACAACGTGCAGGAACACGGCGTGGACCGTGGCAGAGGTGGAGACGCTCCTGAGTGTTGTCGCTGAAGACGCATCCAGAACGAGCTCGATGGTGCGACAAGAAATGAAAAGGTGGACGGGTTTTGCGTAGCCCACAGCTAGCCCTGTTTATGTGTCGCGTGGATAAGTACGTCACTGATGACGACCCACCCACGTTGATGACGACCCGCCCGCGTTGATGACGACCCGCCCGCGTTGATGACGACCCGCCCACGTTGAAGATGACCCGCCCACGTTGAAGATGACCCGCCCACGTTGAAGACGACCCGCCCACGTTGATGACGACCCGCCCACGTTGATGACGACCCGACCACGTTGAAGACGACCCGCCCACGTTGATGACGACCCCACGACGTTAAAGAGATACTGATTCTAGATGGAAAACGCAACGGCGAGGCGAGATGGTACTGTCAGTGGAAAAACGGTGAAAGTGTCCGGTCGTCCTTTAAGATGCTGGATGCTGCAAAAGGCGAATGAGTTTCCTCCGTAGTAGGATCAGGTGAGGAGCGCGGACATCCAGCGGGAGTTCAAAGAATAGCTTTTGCATCAAACGGAGCTAGCTATGGTCGTTCTGACATCTGATAAGGAGGTTTTTTCCGGGGACATCCAACTCCGACCCAGAACTTACCGGAGGGATTACATATCTTGTCGTCTGGACCTGGGAACACCTGTAGACTGACCCATGATAAGCTGAATTAAATGGATAAATGAATAAATAGTCAGTAGATTCTCTGATAAAAGCGGTTCTTTAATTCTTGACTGAATCGGAAACCCTGCACTTAAACAGTCCTTCGCACTTTAAGTGCGAAGGACTGTTTAAGTGCAGGGTTTCGAGAATTGAAAAATGCACGACGGGTCGGCCGTGTCAGTGTTTGAAGAGTTGGGAATGAGGCTCAAAAATCAACTTCTCTTACAAACAGCACCTTTAAAACTGACAGGTAAAGGACTCCGTCGCAGGCTGATAGATTTTGAAACACCTGTGCTCGAGAGTTCTACTGAAAGCGTACATTATCCTGAATTTATCAGGATGGCTTTCTACGAAGAGGCAAGTCCGACTAAAATCTGATCACGTTTACTTCTAAAACAAAGAAACTTGGACTGCCACCTCTTCTGTACTTCCTGCTCTGTCGCTCACAGCCGGAAAGTGCACTTTCATTTTTTATTTTTTGTTGAAGGTGGAGAAGTGTGATCTCCTGCTGGTCGTTCCTCTCATGACCCGACCAGTCTGCCTCTCTGCTTCGGTACCGTGATGCCAGCTCTCTGGGTCTGACTCACCCTACAGCACATGGCATCTGATGCCTTTACAGCCGCCCACTCACTCTTTCTCATGCTCCCTGCGCCTTCTTCTTCTCTTTCCTGTGCAGCTCTGCTGCTTTGTGATTTAATTTTTTTTACCAAACTCGAGCGCCCTTTGCCGAGATTTCCTCCTCTGACATTTGCTTTATGTCCTCATTGTCTAGTTAATGGACTGTCTTGGTGGTTTTTACATGTTTTAGCCCATTAACTTCGAGTCTTTTACACATAGCATTCTCCTTCCCGAGCATATCAAGGATTTGGACATCAACATAAAGACGAAGATGTGCTTTTTAATGGTGGTCGGATGGGGCGTTAACTCCGACCAAAGTTAACTGGACAAAACGCAGGACTGTGGAAATGTGAGAAGGAAATCATCAAGAGTCTTCCTGGAAATAATAGGGGTGTGACGATACACTCAGCTCACGAGACGAGATTTTAAGAAAACTACAATGACAAAATATATGACTGGACCATCAGACTTTCATTTAACCGAGTTCCACATGCATTTTTAAATGTTTCTACACAGGTGCAGTTGATTTGAGTGCTGAGCTGTGGTGGTGCTGTAAATAGCCCCTTTTAGATAGAAAAGGTGGCACATGTGCAGCAAGGTAAAGGCTGCAATGTGCCTCCTTGTCTATCTAAAAGGGAGGTGTAATATTCCTCCTTTTCCAAACAGCCTCCACTTTTCCTCCTCTGGTAGGCGTAAACGTGACGTGACGTGAAGCAGGAAGTTGGGCGTGAAGAGAAGCAGGGCAGTTTCTGCTTTTCTCCCAAAATCCTCTTCCCGTTTAACATTGGGGCTTATGGGGCAGTTGCTGGAGTTTGTGTCGGTTAGACGCAGATAATTCAAAAACCGTACATCCTCCCAATAAAGTGGACACGTTGCCAGACAGAAGACAAGTGTGGCTACGTTCTTGGAAAATATCACTATTGTAGTGTGAAATCTGTGGCTAGGATCGTCATCTAAAGAAACATTTTCGGAGAGTTTTTTTCAGGCTCCCCCACTCTGCCAGTTGGTGCTGCGCGAACATTCCGCAATACACACTCATTGAAAATCCTTAATTTTTCTGAATTTTTTCGAAATTACTCACGATCAATTAAGGGTCACCGTTCAAAAACTAAACATCGTAGAAAGAAAGTTCAAATACAACTCAAATAGATAAGACTTGTGCCTACATTTTAAAGTTTGAATGGTGTCTCTAGGTCAAAGTATGCCAGAGCAGGAGATGTTTGAAAAACGTTGATGATTTTGCGACTTTTTTGACCCCGTCCCATTCATTCCTTATGGGAAAATTTTCGCAGTTTTTCTTCAAAATAAGAGCTTTACATTGCACCCCATCGGAGTTTAGAACTGGGTTCTTAGCGGGGGGCTTTTAATTTGAAAGTAGCGACCGCTATTAGCTTGCCGCTACAACAACAAGCGGACAACCAAGACAGCTACAGAGAGCGAGGAGACGCTAGCATCTCCCGGATCTCAGCGGCTTTCCAGCTGCTCATCTTGGTGGATGAAGTGACGAACTGACTGCTGTGATCAGCTGTTTCCTGGTTTTAAAACTCCCGGCTGTGGGTGCGCAGCAGTGCACGTCATCCACACCTCCGCCCATCTCAGCATTTGCCACCACACTGCCGCCTCGGATTTACACAGCAATGGTGGGAGCCGCCTTCTGTCTAAATCCACGGAGCGAGCCGCCAAAAGGACGGCAAACTGGTGGCTTACTGCCCAGAATAAAAACAGCTTATGGTCACAAATAGAAGTTTGGATAGCTCACAAATCTCGCAAGAGAGATTTTAACGCGTGAGACATCGTCAAGTTTAATCTTGCAGATCTCATCACACTTCTATAAAATATAGTTATTTTTTGTGTTATTTTGGTTATTAATTCTCAAAACAGACCTTTGAGACTTTGATTGTG
The DNA here is from genome assembly GCA_039737535.1 of Lagodon rhomboides. NCBI lineage: Eukaryota > Metazoa > Chordata > Actinopteri > Spariformes > Sparidae > Lagodon > Lagodon rhomboides. The sequence goes on from CM077802.1 coordinate 2,192,559, forward strand.
AGCGACGGGTCACATGATACACAAAACAAACCCCCAGCAGCCACATAATGATCTTTCGTGGCGATCTAATTGGCACAAACGTAGATCTCTCTGTAAAGACAGAGATGCTGCAGTTACGTACGTCCACGGTGCCGTCGTGTTCCTGTCTCGCTCTTGTTGTTGAGACACAGTCCAGCAGGTCCGGTGTCCTCAGGCTGTTGGGAGTTGTGGGGTTTTATGGGAGGCTGTGAGCTGTTGGAGGTGCAGTCTTGATTCATGAGAGGCCCAGTAGCTGCTGAGAAATTCATCAGCCATGTGCCCGGTGCTCTTAACCCTCGGGGTTATTACTATCTCTGCCACACGGAGCTGGATTTTGACCTGGCGCTAATGCTGCAATCCGTTGCAATCAGAGCTCGCAACAAAACGACCTCAGACACGGGGAAAGTGCAACGGAACGGTCATCCAAGTCGGAAAACAAAAGATCCACGAGGCCCGACATAAACACAGATGACATGACACCGGCGAACAATTACCTTTTTATGTCTTCATCATTTTACTTTATGTGGTGTTTGTGTTGTGAAACGTGCTGCAACAGCAACTTTGTCGTCTCCATTTTCACTTCCATTCAGTTGATTTATGCTGGATGGAAGTCCATACGAGCGTGAGGATGGAGCCGACTCCTCCCGCCTTCTTTTAACCGCCCTAATCTGTTAAATTAGCCGCTGTAGTCGCTTGTATAGTTCACAGACTTGTCGTATATATCGTCCGTTTGCAGATGCACTGGGAGGCATTTAGATTGGAAGTCCAGAAATATCGACGTATATGTTTAAACGTTCCTCCTTATGCAGTCACCTGCCCCGAGGCTGCTAGCAGCAATTGAAATAGGATTGAGTTAATTGATGAGTATGATTGAATGTTATAGATTAAATGAAGCTCAATTGAGTTTTTTCTCACTTTAAGACCGATCGACGAGCTTAAGTTTAAACTTTCATTGGAATATTTGGGAAATTAACCCTGACAAATCCCTAATTTGTCATTCAAAGCAAGCGACTGCTCAGTTGTTTGTGCACTGTGTTGTTAATTACTAAAATGCAGTTAAACGTATTAAACAAGCAACAAAACAGACAAAATAATCAAAACAATAGACGCCACCTAGCCAGTGTGCCGACTTTGTGTTATTTCTTTTAGTTTCTTTCCTTTTTCTCTAAAGTTTTGCTCCGAACGTGACTTTTTTTAATATATTTTTCTGTCCTGGTTTCAATTTTGTTGAGTTTGTAATCAGTTCTCCAAACTCCAGAAAGACGGAGGACGAATCTTAAAGCCTTTCGAAGAACATCTGTGCTTTTGATTTTGTGTTCTCCTTCCTGAACATCGATACAACAGATGTTGAATTCAAACATTTTCTGGATAAACGTGTTTATTGACCTCAAACTAAGGTAATGGAAAAAATGATTTTTCTCTTTGTGTCGCATTGAAATTCAGCGATCGTATTTGCTATCGTGTCTCAGACAAAGTAAAATGTCAAAGGACTCCCGAGCTCATTTCTGCAACATTTACTCAAGAAAGAAAGGTAGATAAAGGAAAGATTATGTTTACTGTTTCACCAAAAGGTCGTACAGAATGCTGAGAAACAGAAAAACAGATAATAGTGGAGTGAATGTGTATAAAAGTCTGTATCAAGAGTGCAGCTTCTTCAAACTTAAACCCGTCTAAACTTCGTCCCCGGGGTCGACGTCGTGCTGTAAGTTCACAAAGTGATCTTTAGACAGAAAACCAAAAAGGCACCGGTGAAGAGGCGACCGGGCTGAAACATCCGGGGCTAAAATACAGCCGTCTGTCAGCCAGCTGCCATTAATTTCACTTTCTTCTCCCAGACACATCTCTCTTCATAATGGTTCGTTCATTACCTCCAATAGGTGTTGCAGATTTATGCTTTGGCTCGGCCCGAGCTTAGGCTGCACTTTGCCAAGATGACAGCTGGTAATACTTTAATATATAGACACGTCGGCATCGTCGCTGTTCAGCAGAATTAAAGGCTATTATTTTTTCCTCCCTTCACACCCACAGATCGCCCAGCTGTCCGTCCGTACGCGTGGACGTAATCGCTGACTCTAGCTGTGTCCGAAATCGCTCCCTCGTTCCCTCATTCATTAGTTCGAACACAGAAACGCTCTGTAGGGTCCTGTCGGATGCTCTTAAATCATCTTTATGCACCGCCTTTACTTTATTAATTTATAACATTCATTACTAAGTGTCTCATTATCTCTGCTCCCCGGACCCTCGTTAAGAAGCACGTCTGCTTATAGACAAACAACTTTTATACATGTTCAGACGAAGTTTATGTACCTAAAATAGAAGAAGAAGAAGAAGGAGAACATCTTTGTTGACTTTTATAAGGTATTATGTTTGTTTGGCATTTTAGTTTAGCGTGTTGCAGCATGCTAACGTTTAGCAATAAGCGCTAAACAAAATATTTAATGGAAATTCATCCAGTTATTGTTTTGACAGGGTTTCTACTCGTGTATCTCAAGATCCCAAACGCCAGAATGAGTGTTAGCTAAGTGTGTTTCTGCAAAACTACAGATCAGTTCAAGCTGTCGTTTCTTCTTCTTCTTCTTATGTTTGTTGAGGTTCAATTTTATATTTCTCCCATGGTTATGGTCAGAAATACAACATGGTTTGGCCTTACAAACCTGTTTTAGTCGCCACAAACATGGCTGGAAATGTCCCGAGGTCACAATCACAACACCCTCTTCTGTCACCACAAACACGAGCTGGAGTTGGTCAGATAGAAAATATCTGGTTTTAGTCGCCACAAGCACAGCTGTAATGTCCACACATCTCCCTAAAAATATCCAGTGGTGTCACGTTCAGACGTGAACACGAGTTGGTCGTTTGGGAGCTTTGTCGCCTGTAACTAAAGAGGTTAGACTCTGAGTCGATGAATAAATAAATGCTCCTGAAGACCCGAGCCAAGTTTCATGTCTTGAAAACGGTCTTGTTCTAATCTTGTGAGAGGCTCAGAAGTTTAAAAAAGGTTATTCTCTAAATGCCAAGTTAGCGCGAAAACATGTTTGCTTTTATTAAAAATGTATGTGAATGTTGACGAGGTCTATATTTACTGAACCCAAAATTGGATTCTACTTTTTATCTTGTGAAATTATAATACAGCATTTATTCAACCAAAATCTGTTTTTATCCGATTTAAAGGTCGTTAACACTGATGATAATAATTGTTTGAATCTGTGAAACTGTTGTGTTTTATGAGACGATTATCGCACCGTGAACATTTCATACCTGTGCAGCCCGACTGAAGACAGAGACGAGACTTTCCGTCCACTCTCTGCTTCTTTTCCGTCATTTTCAGCGCTCACCTGAAGTCTTATTCTCACAGTGAGTGTGTGTGTGTTGGTGTGAGTCTGGATTGGGAGGCTGATGTCCTTGTTTGAAACCCTGCAGGCTGCTCTTCAGATGAAATGGCACACAAGTGACTGCCTCGGAGCTCAGGTGCCAGTCAAACTCTGCAGACAGACCTGAGAACGAGGAGAGAGAGGGAAGAAATGGATGAGTGTGGAGGTGTGGAGGAGGAGGAGGCGTGAGGGGAACTGATGGAATTGGAGCTACAGTAGCTGAGCCACTGCTTTCTGATTGCAGCTCCTGATAAAGAAAAGTATCAGATAGGCAATCAGAGTCGTGGCCTGAGAGGATTTGAAATTTTTTGGTGGACTATGGATCGGTCCTCCTGTTTATCTGCTCGCCTATCTCTGAGAGGGCAGATGGGATTCTGACAGAGCTCGGAGGAGGATGATACGAACGATAGGAACACGAGTGCGAGGCTAAAACAGAGCTGTAGGCTGAAACTAACAGCGGTTAGTCAAGCAAACACACACGGGAGAAAAGGCAGAGCCGGGAGACGAGTCTCTGAAATTAATCGATTATTGTTTAACCCGAGAAGGGTAAAAAAAAAAACAGCTGTATCACAACTTCCCAGAGCTGAAGGTGAAGCTCAATAACAGTGATGTCACGATTAGGGTTGCAAAGAGGCGGAACATTTCCAGTAAGTTTCTGGTAAATTTCCATGGGAAGTTAAGCTGTTCCCCAGCAACTAAATCACGTGATTTGCCATATAATTTTGTGATTGGTTGATGTGGTGACCTTTTCCACCAATAGGAAAGGGGGTGTCATGTGTTTTTGTGCTTGCAAGCACTTCCTGTTTGCGGACACGTTACTGAGAAAAGTCAGTTTTTACCGTTTCTTCCTGCACCAAACACCAAACGTGACGGCGATATTCGTGAAATAGCGTCGCGCACATTATTTATCACAAGTCCGGTTTTACTCGGCCTATAAACACAATTTAAAAACTGGTATATAGTTTGAAGTCCGCACTTTCGCCACAAGTTGAAACGGAGAATCAGTGAGGCTGCATCTCGCTGCTCCGTCGTCTTAAAGGGTGTGGCGCGTGCGTCGACCTCAGAGGGTTAAACATTTGATAACTATATTTCCCGATAATATCATCAAAACTTACTTAATTTTGTGGAGTCCACAGGCTCAAATGTGTGCCTTCAATAGTCTTGTGCTTTGGGCTCAAAAGTGTGGTCCAGTCTTTTAGAAATCATCTGTGCATGTGACTGGAGGCGTGCACAGTGCCTGTAGGGGGCGTGGCCTCAACAGCCATGCAGTGTAGCTAGATGTGCTATGTGCATGTGTTTGAGGCAATGGATTGGATATTGAAGTGTACTTGGCTGGAATCTGTATTTAGCCAACCTTCAATTTTGAAAAGTCCTAACCTTCAATTTCGAATTATTCCCAGTATACTTCCTGTTTATTCCCTTAAATTCCCATTAATTCCCATGGGAAGTTTCCATCTTTGAAAATTCCCAGAATTTTGCAACCCTAGTCACGATTTTGATTTTTGAATCTAAGAACGATGGACACGAGCTTTCAATCTCAGCAGAACAGAACCTGTCAAAGATCCTTTATTGATTTGCTCGGACGATGGTTCACTCGGGACAGATTTGAGAAACCAAACTGAAACCGAATTAACCGATGAATCAGCTGTTTGGGCGACTAATAAAAGTTAACACAGGAGAATACAGCCTCGAGAATTACCATAACCTTGAGTAAAAACATGTCGTACTCAGAGAAAATTGTTTAAAAGTATCTCAGAGGTGGAACGGTACAGCACCTGTAAATCAAACCGTACTCGCGACAAGCTCTGACATTTACGGCATCACTCGTGGCAGGTGACATTTTACTGTAATTACCTCGGTTTCACAGCATTAGCCTGCTCTTGTTATTGGATAGTAAAGGAGGATCCTCACTTACAGCCTTATTCTGCACAAGTTTGGTTCCTGACATCCCTTCGAGTGATACTTCACAGAGAGATTTCTTTGCCGAAACGTTTAATAAGTAAGAATATTTTGGATTTAATCGACTCCTCTGTTTTTGTCTCTTCCTGCAGAGCGTGTTCACCGTCATGTTGGGTCCTTTCACCTTCTTCAGCGCCCAGAAGACCAAATATCTTCAGATTCTCACCTCGCTCATGCGCTGGATTGGTAAGAATAAAATAATCCTACAGTACTTCCTGTTTAGTATTCAGTTCCTCGGGTCTGTCTTTGCCTTTTCACTGCTCTCAGTTTGCCCTGTTTGGTTTCCTCGCCTCCTCTTTTTCCACCAACATATATTTCCATTTTCTCGGTGTCTCCCCCCATTTCTCTCATCTCTCCCTCCCCCGCCTGTGTGGTTGCCGTGCTCAGGTCCGTCCATCATGGTTCGGTCCTGCTCGGTGTCTTTGATTCCCATCTCCTCTCATTCCTCAGCCTGACAGCCCTGACAGCCCGTCCCAAGCTTGATTGGACCGTCACTCACAGGGCGACGGGCGAAAATAAACCGCCCGTCCTGGGTCCGCGCTTAAAATCACAACACCACTGAATCATGGCGCTCCCGCCACCCCCGCACCGCCGCACGCTAGCTCGCGTAAACAACACACAAACAACAGCAGCATCCACATACTGTCCACTCTCTGGAGGGCTAAATAACACAGGCAGCACCTCTCACTCCTCTTCATCTTCTTCACCCTCCTCTGGAAGCCTGGGAATTTGATAGGTGTTGTCTCTTTTGCAGGGCTAACGATTCAAAATGGCTGCAGTGGAAACTCTGTGTTTCCCCTCTTGTATCTGAGCGAACACCAGCAGATCCAACAGCCACTAGAATTAGATTTTGACTTTAAACTCTCAGAGAAAATCACAATAAAGTTTATTTTTGAGGAGAGGCAAACAAAAGCCGTCTCAGTCTGAGTCACTAGGTTTTAAACGCTTTGCATGTTTTTCCTCGTTGCCTTTAAAGGGATATTCCGGTGTAAGTTTAATCCATGGTCTAACACACCGTGACACCGAGTAAGACTCCCCCTCGAGAGGTCAAGTTAGCTGACCGCTAGCTTAGCTAGTTTTAGCAACCTCAGAAAAGACCGCACGATAACAATACACTGCAGCTTATGTCTCCAACTAGAAACCGCCATCAAAAAGCCACAATTAATGGTGAGAACAGCAGCAAACTTCAGCAACAGTACATGTACAGTCCCAGCACACAGTACGAAGCATCAAACATCTGCTAGCTTTGCTGGATTTGTATTAAAAACACAGCACAACTCACCCTCTCCTCCAGCAGCCTGCCTGTGTGGGGAAGCCCTGACGAGTCAATTACCGAGTGCAGTAGATTTCTGCAGCTGAAGGATGAAAATGACTGATTATGACTCCATTACTTCCGTTCTTTTCCCTGTCAGCTCTCGATAATAAGAACTGAGCGTTCCATGGAGTAATAATCAGACATTTTCATCCTTGAGCTGCAGAAATCTACTGCACTCGGTAATCGACTCGTCAGGGCTTCCCCACACAGGCAGGCTGCTGGAGGAGAGGGTGAGTTGAGCTGTGTTTTTAATACAAATCCAGCAAAGCTAGCAGATGTTTGATGCTTCGTACTGTGTGCTGGGACTGTACATGTACTGTTGCTGCAGTTTGGTGCTGTTCTCACCATTAATTGTGGCTTTTTGATGGCGGTTTCTAGTTGGAGACATAAGCTGCAGTGTATTGTTATCGTGCGGTCTTTTCTGAGGTTGCTGAAACTAGCTAAGCTAGCGGTCAGCTAACTTGAAGTCTTACTCTGTGTCAAGTTGTGTTAGACCATGGATTAAACTTACACCGGAATATCCCTTTAAGAACAGACACAGACAACAGACATTCATCAGAGTGCAGACAACCATCATCTTCTGCACATTTCCTCGTGTGTTGAGACAGTTTGAGTCGTAGATTGTCGAAGTGTTTCTGGATGAGCTGCTCGAGGACGAGAGAAAACACTACGCTGATGTCTCCTTTTCAGATATATGCATGTGTGGGGTTTTTTTTGGACAGCTACAAGGTGTTTACCGTGATGTGAAGCGGTGTTCTGCTCTCAGAAGCACTTTAACGCTCCGTAGCAAGTGGCTGCGGTTATCCTCGACAAACTCCCCTGTTTACATGTGGATCACAAACTGTGCTTATAAATCAAATGTTCGACAGTCTGCTCGGCTCTCGATCCGCCTTTGTAGTGTCAGACTCTCCCCTGCAGGCTGGAGAGGTGGCTGTGAAAGATTTATAGTTTGCTTTTTCACTGAAAAACGCCGGTTTGGACATGACTGATGAATTCAAGCTGATCGCAGGCGCTGTTCTCTAAATAAGACGCTAACACTGGATTTTTTTTCTTTAAAGGGGAGCTATTATGCTCATTTCCAGCTCTCGGGGCTAAACGAGAGTAGCTCTGCATTATTCACAGTGAAATAAATTCTTTATTTATCTTATTTTGGCCCTTTTCTGCAGCCCTTGAGTTGATCCTATGTCTGAAATACTCAGTCTGAGCTTGATTCTTCACTGATTACTCAGCAAAAGCACAACTTCATGAACATATTCACTGATTATGATGAAACTGGATCATGTTTTATGGAGGAAAGGGATTTACAGACTTTTCTACAGCTAGTTAGCTCAGTTAGCAACTATAGCTAGCATCATATTAGGTAGCTGACTTTGCTTGGACTCTGAGAGATGTTTAGCTTTTGACTGCCAAGAGGAGGAGGTTTTCATGTCCAGTGTGGGTGTGGATCGAGCTAATAGGACCGCTAACTGCATGGCTAACTGAGCTAACTTGTAAACGGCGGCTAATTACAATTATAAGCAGTTAGCAGTAGAGGTGGGTGACAAAATCAAGGTTTCAGGGCCCGGGGAACGCAGCAGGGAGAGTTGGCTAACTGGACCACTAACTGTATGGCTAACTGTGCTAACTTGTAAACGGCAGCTAATTACAGTTATTAGCAGTTAGCAGCAGAGGTGGGTGACAAAATCAAGGTTTAAGGGCTCGGGGAACTCAGCAGGGAGAATGGCTAACTGGACCACTAACTGCATGGCTAACTGAGCTAACTTGTAAACGGCAGCTAATTACAATTATTAGCAGTTAGCAGTAGAGGTGGGTGACAAAATCAAAGTTTAAGGGCTCAGGGAACTCAGCAGGGAGAGTTGGCTAACTGGACCACTAACTGCATGGCTAACTGAGCTAATTTGTAAACGGCAGCTAATTACAATTATTAGCAGTTAGCAGTAGAGGTGGGTGACAAAATCAAAGGTTTAAGAGCCCAGGGAACTCAGCAGGGAGAGTTGGCTAACTGGACCACTAACTGTATGGCTAACAAAGCTAACGGCAGCTAAAAATCAATTTTCATCAAACTTTGGGGTGAAGAAACTAACCGTACCGAGTCTGTTTTACCTTTTAAACGATTCTGAATCCTAAGAATCAGAATCGAAAAGATCCACAGCCCTCGTAAGATATATATACTTTTTGCTAAAAATCAACGGCTATCAATCAGGAAAGTAAATAACTAAGTTCACGCTGACTAATAAACAAATTAACAATGAAATCAGATCATCAAAGTAGAAAAAAAAGGCCTGAAACCTTAAGTTTTACTCCACATTATAGAAATTACAGAAAACAAGGACCTTTCAGAACACACCTCTTTTATCTGCTCGGCTCAGTTTGGTTATTTTCGAGTCGCTGGATCTCTGGATATATTTTATTTAGAAGCACTGACACTGAAAACTCTGCAGACGTACGACCCCGCCTGCCCTCCTGACCATTACTCACCACTCCCTGGCTACACCTGCAGTCACCTGTGCTGCCCTGCGAGGCGTCGTGGTGTGTTGGATGTCAGGGTTAGCAGCTGGCTGGTGTGTTGGGGGCCCTACCTCCTGCCCCTTGGCTCTTACCTTGTCACCATCGTTGCCACTCATCTGTAGTCACCTTCTCGTCCAGCGAGCCCTGTTTTTTTTTTGTTTTTTTAACCTCAAACATGAGTGATGGTGTGACTGCCTGCTGCTGTGCTGCCTGTAACATGCTGGGATTTTCAATGGAGTGTCCATTAGCCCGGGTCAGTGTGACACCGCTTTTACAACCCAGAACTCCTGACTGCAGTAATTCAGTCTTTTTTATTTTTTTTACAGCCGTGAAAGCCACTTAATTGTTCCTTAATTAAAATGGAAAGTGGTGCAAAGGGCAGCGTCAGGGCTCAGGCCATCTGCTAACATTTCAGTCGGTCAGCGTCTTACTACAGTTATCAACACCCATCGGGTGATGGCCTGAAGGTGTCACCTCTATATATATCTGAGACACTAGAGATCAGTTGTTTACCAGCTCTCTTCTTACATGTTCGTAATAAAACCTTCAAATTCCTTCTTTTGTCCAACCAATAGTGTAAAACCCAAAGACTCTTCATTTACGGTCAGAAATGACAAAGAAAAACTGCACATGTTTGATGTTTTTACTGATATATACTTGGAGTTATAACTACTTTTGTCAAGTATCCATTAAAGATGAGGACACGAACTTAAAAACAACTTTTCGTCCAATCACCAATTACATTTAAGAAGCATTCATACCTCGCCAAGGCTGCTTAATCCCTTCAAATGTCTTCTTTTGTCCAACCAACAGTCCAAAACCCAAAGACTCACAAAGAAAAGCTTGCAAATCCTCACATTTAAGAAGCTGGAACCAGAAAATGTTTGATAATTTTGCCAGAGAAAAGGCTGGAATGATTAACTGTTCATCAAAATAGTTAATAAATAAAGAGAAACTTGCCACTCCTCATATATTCTTCCTCCATATTTCTATAAGACTCAAACACCGTCCTCTTCCACCAGCCATCATTCATTTCCTTTTTTAATTTTCACGAGCTTGTTAACCTTTTCAGTCGATCATCTCAGCGACGTATAATAACGAGCCGAAATCTAGCTGCTTATAACGCACATCATTACTCACTGTAGCACATTAACCTTCAGCATAAAGCATTATTTGCAAAAGGGGGTGCAGCATTGAAATAGGTCAAAATGAGGTGCCGTCATGCACAAATTAGCAATAACGATTTATGTTAGCTAGCTAGTTAGTTAGCTGCCAAGACGTCAGCAAACTAGTAGCGATTGTTTAAAAGAAAAGGACCAAAATACGTTGAAACAACAAGTTTGCCTCTACTTGGAGATCCATGTATCCCTAAAGGCTGTACGCCATTGTTGCGTGCATTGATACGTTGTGTTGTTGGCGATGGTGATACAACAGTATCCCAGTAAACACACAGACCTCTTCGCTCGCAGCTGTGTCTCTAGGCTGGAGAGAGTGGACAAGATGAGTGTTTGCAACGAGGGCTGCTTCCCCACATACAACAAGCTTTGACGAAGGATTTTGAAGGCAACGTTTGCAACTGGATGTTCGTGGAGGGGCAGCTAACCGGCCTGTCTGCTGTCGCTAACTCAAGCCCCTTTTAGATAGAAAAGGTGGCACATCTGCAGCAAGGTAAAGGCTGCAATGTGCCGCCTTGTCTATCTAAAAGGGAGGTGTAATATTCCTCCTTTTCCAAACAGCCTCCACTTTTCCTCCTCTGGTAGGCGTCAACATGTGACGTGACGTGAAGCAGGAAGTTGGGCGTGAAGAGAAGCAGGGCAGTTTCTGCTTTTCTCCCAGAATCCTCTTCCCGTTTAACATTGGGGCTTATGGGGCAGTTGCTGGAGTTTGTGTCGGTTAGACGCAGATAATTCAAAAACCGTACATCCTCCCGATAAAGTGGACACGTTGCCAGACAGAAGACAAGTGTGGCTACGTTCTTGGAAAATATCACTATTGTAGTGTGAAATCTGTGGCTAGGATCGTCATCTAAAGAAACATTTTCGGAGAGTTTTTTTCAGGCTCCCCCACTCTGCCAGTTGGTGCTGCGCGAACATTCCGCAATACACACTCATTGAAAATCCTGAATTTTTTCGAAATCACTCATGATCAATTAAGGGTCACCGTTCAAAAACTAAACATCGTAGAAAGAAAGTTCAAATACAACTCAAATAGATAAGACTTGTGCCTACATTTTAAAGTTTGAATGGTGTCTCTAGGTCAAAGTCTGCCAGAGCAGGAGATGTTTGAAAAACGTCGATGATTTTGTGACTTTTTTGACCCCGTCCCATTCATTCCTTATGGGACAGTTTTTCGCAGTTTTTCTTCAAAATAAGAGCTTTACATTGCACCCCATCGGAGTTTAGAACTGGGTTCTTAGCGGGGGGCTTTTAATTTGAAAGTAGCGACCGCTATTAGCTCGCCGCTACAACAACAAGCGGACAACCAAGACAGCTACAGAGAGCGAGGAGACGCTAGCATCTCCCGGATCTCAGCGGCTTTCCAGCTGCTCATCTTCGTGGATGAAGTGACGAACTGACTGCTGTGATCAGCTGTTTCCTGGTTTTAAAACTCCCGGCTGTGGGTGCGCAGCAGTGCACGTCATCCACACCTCCGCCCATCTCAGCATTTGCCACCACATTGCCGCCTCGGATTTACACAGCAATGGAGGCGCAAATAAGTGTAACGTTACCCTCCGAGGGGCAAAACTGGCGGAACAAAACAGACCACTTGGCTTACTGCCCAGAATAAAAACGGCTTCAGAGACACTCCAGCAGCGAAAAACAGCTCTGGATATGGAGTATAACGGCCAGGAGGGACCACAACAGTGGAAGGGGTCGGTTTGTTTACCAGGGAAACTACAAATCGCAATCCACAGTATTAGCACCGTCGCTAAACACCAGAGGAGAAAGAGAAAATGGGAAGCTACCAGCGGACCAATCACACTTCAATTGGGACAACCTAACCCAACTCTTGTAAACAAAGGAACGCGACTGTCTCATGAAGGAACACCAGATAAAAATCTTTAACGTTCCTCTGAAGCAGATGTGACGGTTGCTCTCGGGGAAGCACAGGATCCATATGTCACTCACTCAACAGTTAATATAGACAGTAACCCCTCTGAGGCTCCACACAGCTCTCCGTCCGATCCCCGGAGAGACGGACCGAAGTGATTAATACTCGTTTACCGAGCGAGGAGGCTGTTAACTTATTCCCTTCCTCTCATACCACTCAATATCAATTAGAGGAGCTCCCTGCTCCTGTCAGAGTCGAGGAGGGTGGCCTCCTGGAGAGCTGATAACGATCCGCGATGCTTTCATCGGGCGGCAGGCAGGAAATGAAGAGGCCGAGTCTAACAGGTTGAACCAGTATTTACTTTTTCCACGCACTTATCGACTTAATGTAATCATTAACTCCATTTCACATCTCCTCTGTATTTATATTGTCGGCTGTAGAGGTGGTTTGGGTTCACTTTTCATAAATGTGGCTTGTTTTCAGAGAGAAGTCAGAGTCGGGTCATAAACAGGATTTTACCTCCGGAGGTCTTGACGTTGAAGAGTCTTTATTTCTCTTTATCAGTGTGTAAAAGAAAATACACTTAAAATCCTCTTTACTTCCATTTTATACAACAATAAAGCATAAAAACTTCCAAGCGGGCTGAATGATTTTTACAGGTTCTGTACTTAAAAGTCTCGTTGATACAAAAAACAAAAAGGTTTATTTCCCCCGTTTTTATATATTTTATTTGAGAGCACTCAAACATTTAACAGTCAAATCATTTTATTTTATCACCGAGACTTCAGAGTTACCAACCTGTGAGTGTGATAAACCGAATATTTATGTGAAATACAGTAAACGGCACCGTTTTTCCTCCTCTGCAGCAAGAAAACACAACTGTTAGCTAAAGAGTGATATCGTCAGTGATCCGTGGGTCTCGCAATCCATCTAATGCTCTTAGTTTACTACAACATCGTATACGGAGCTGAGAGAGCGCCCGCGGGGATGTTCACAGCTGCCGTTTCAAACGGGCGAGGGGGGGAGATATTGTTTTCTGAAGGTCAGAGGGACTCTGGTGGCTGGTTGAGTGGAAAGTTCAGTTTGTCCGGAGCGTGCGACTCGCAGGGGAGCGGTGAAATATGAGCAGCTCTTAATGAACCGAACAGCAGAAACACAGTTCAGAGGTCCAGAAAAATTACACTTAAAGGGGGAAACCTCATCATTCCTGTTCTGTCGTTCTGTGACGCTCCCGTTGTCAAGCAAGGACTAAACCATCACACTTCTGTTGAGCGTAACTAAACAGCCGCCGGCTCGGTATCGATGTTTCCCAGCGTAATGAGGGGGTTTGACTTCCTGCTGAGATGAGCTCCCGGGTGATTAGAGGAATGTTTGGTCAACGTCTGCTTTGGTTGGAGAGAACACGATCAATCGGATCCATACCCAGTTACTAAGCTTTTAATTATGGTCAGTGACCTCTGAGTCGTGTTTATCTCGGAGGTGGCCGAAGGGAGGAATTAAAGCTGTGGCTTCAAACGTTTTGTTTTTAAGAGAAGCTGTTTGTTCGCACTCGCTTAAAATCCTGAACATGTGAACCTCTAACTCGGCTTTAACCGTTAGTTTATATAAACAGACGAGCAAGAAACATTTAAGAAGGTGGAACCAGACCGTTTTCCATCAATTGATCAATTGTTCGAGCGCTAGATAATTTGAGACGATTCTTTAAAGTATTTTCATCATGACATGCCTCTAGTAGTCCCTCGATCAAAACAACAACAGCTGGCTTTAATGCATCATTATCTTAATAACAATTAAATAAAATCACATATTTCTCAGGGTGTGAACATTGTTGGACACATGATGTCCGTACACGAGTCATTTTATACATTTTAATGTGGAAATATTGCAAATTAAATCTTTATATCAACAGAACAACAATAAAAATACTTGTGGAGGACGTATCAGAGGATTGAATTAATATCATTAAGCACATGAATTGTTCGATTGTTCGCCGTCTCGCACGTTACAGACACGAGATGTCGGATAACGTACAAAATCTCAGTGAGCGGGCTAATTGATGTTTTCACGAAGCTGTCGTGGAGTTTGGCTGGCTCATCCCTGTGAACCGGAGCTGCAGCGTGGAGTGCTGAACAGCGGACCGACCGCTGTGCCGCTCTGTGCTGTGTTTACTGATAGCTCTATCTGAGATCACACAACTTGTTACGAGGCGAGGCGGCCCTCTTATCGCCCCGGTCGCCCACCAAACGCGGCGGCGGCGGAGGCCCCCGCGAGCGCCGGTCGCGGTGCGTTTGAAGTGATCCGAGCTCCACCACCGCAGTTAAAAATCCTGAGACCTTGGCGAGAGCTGGGCGAAGGGCCAGGGCGACTAATTGCCTAAGAGATTATCCAAGAGTGCTCAAGGAGTGTCTTTCTTAATTAATGATGGGATGATTGCTGTGCTCTAAACCCACTGGAGGGGGGGAAGGATGAGAAAACAGTCGTGCAGCGTCACCGCAAACCTTACGCCGTGTTTTGAAATGCCGTCACGTGAGAGCACAGCTGAGGAAGTCCTTGACCTTCTCGCCATCATCAATGAATTGCTCACGTTTAAGTGTCCCGAGTCGTTCAGACCCCCCAACGAGCAGCTCCGTCGCACTCGAGATTGATCACCTCTCACCTCCTACCATTTTCTCCTCATTAATTGAGTCCAGGAATCCCATCTCCTCTGAGATAACCGCTGAAGAACCCTCCACTCAACGACTCCTTGGAGCTTTGAGAGTGTGCGCGCCAGCCTTGGCTGAACGGCAACAGCTTTGTTTGCCACCGGTGAGAATACGGCTGCACGAGCCTCCTCTGGAGGGCTGTTAAGTCGAAGCATTCCTCACAAGGTCATCGCCATCCTCATCTAGGTGGAATAAATCACAGGCTGCAAGATGGACGGCCGCTAGTTATGTTGACGTGATATGTGGCTGTTTGACACCTGCTCAATTTACTCAGTTCCTGTTGTCGCGTGTCAAGTGTGCTGCCGCGGCCCGGCGTGTCAATTTGAAAGTGCACGTAATCACCAGATCCTGACAGACATGTGCAGAGGTGACCGGCTCGTCCCGTCTGAACGGACGAGGTTTGGGTGGGTGACACGCGAATGTGTGAGACGAGACTTCATCAGGGAGTCGGTGACATCTTTTAAAAGGGGCTTTATCATCCTGTCAATGTATAATAAGAAGGGAGACTATAAAGAAAGGCGCAGGCAATAATGGCTGCGAGAGGAAATGATACGTTTGGATTAAAACAGAATGTCAGGCGGACGTATATTTCATTCGTACGTGTTACAGGTTTCAATATGTGTTTCCCTCGACAGAAAGCCTCGGAAGGGAAATAAAACTCTAATTAAAACCACATTTATGACTTTTGAAGGCTAAATGAAACCACTGAAAGCAAGAAATTAGCTTCTATGCCCGCCCTAGAGCCCACAACAGCCAATTAGTGATCGTGTAGACCAACTCTCTCTTCTTCCTCCTCTCTCCTGAAACATTTAAGGCCCCGACACACCGCCCAAGGCCGACTTCCTTCTCCGACCACTCTGTCGGATCCGTTCGGTAGAAAAGTCACACTGAAACACACCGCCCCGGCTACACAGCAGCGTATACGTTCTGCGCCTGCGTGAAATGCAATAAGTCTCCTAAACATCGGGTGGCGCTAGTCTCGTGCCAGTCACCCAAAACATGAAAACAGGAAATGACAGAACGGAGTGCGGACCGTAGCTTATCAGAACAAAGCACACACAGCGTTAGCTCAGCATTACTTGCGTGATGTCGTATTACGGTGGTCTCTCTTCCACCAGGGCAGCCAGCTGCTCCTCAAAGTCCTCGGTCCACACAGCCATGGCTTCCAAACATACGCTGGTTTATCCCCAAAATAACGAACGGTGAAGTGTTGTTTGTAACTCTGTGCCGTCTCTGTTTATGTGGTTTGTTTACCATCGTCACTTCCGCCGCCCCTCCCACACGCCGCGCTGATTCGCTGGCACACCGCCAATCAGAATGGTCACTGAACAGCTAGCTAACAACCAATCAGAGTATCCGACGGCTTCCAACCTCAGACGCCGACTGAACATGTTCAGTCGATCAGCGCAGCTGAACACACCGAACAGAGCAGCTCCCGAACTCGTCCGACTCTCTCCTAACGCTTCAGGCGTCCGACGTCTGAGCCGGTGTGTGCCGGCTTTTACACTCCAGCCTCCAGATGATTAATGCATCACGTAGCCGGTGAGATTTCAAATCCAGCAATATATGTAGTTTATACGTTTTTAAAGCCCTAAACTTGGAAATGATGTAAGTTATACGCCTTTTGCTCTCTGACTAGGCTGTTTTTCCACCTAAGCTTTTGTTTTTTACGATTTTAGATGCACAAAGTCGGTGTAAATAAGGGTTTTTCCTCTGTTACTCTGAGGCAGGGCTATTCTGAGGTCACAAAGTAGAACAGATTAACCAAAAACCCACTGATTTTGGGACGACGGAGATTTATTCCTGGGTTTTAGGACTCACTGCTGCAAAACTCTTTTCATCTTATCATTCAGGGTTTCCAGTGAAACAGTCCCAAAGATCATCAATTCACAATAGAAGAGACGAGCAGGAAATCCTCATTTTCCATCTAGATAGCATTTCTCCCCTCGAATAAGGGGGATGGTATTATGAGAGAGAGGGGCAGGAGATAATAGCTGTAAGAGGAGATGACAGGTTTAGATTAAAAGGCAGACGCTTGTTTCATTTTGTACGTGCTGCTGGTTTCAATCTACGTCGTGATAATCAGTGAATAATGCGTCTGAATCTGACTCGCAGCCTCTCTTCACATCAGTCAGGTGACCTGGGAGGTAAATAAAGAAGCAGACTCTGTTTCCTTTGGTCCTTCAGAGCTGATGTGGCCTCATTTCAGTCGAGATTCATCGCTGTAGATGAGCGCGATAAAGTTGTGTCGTGAAACCTCGTGTCGGAGTCGGTGACAAACGAGCACATTATGAAACGCTTCGTTCTCGCGGCTTTGTTCCTGGTCGCTCGGCTCCTCTCTACCATCTGATTGACTTTCAATTCCTCTGAAAAATAAAGGGGGTTACTTCCTGTGTCTTAAGTAAGATGAATGAGTTCTCTGCCGCCGATTAGCATAAAACCTTTTGTAGAATTGTGGGGCAGGAAGAGAAGAAGAAAAAAAGAAATGTTATGCTTTTAGATTTTTGCAATTTGGACGGATTCGGTTAATTATTTAGTTATTAACCTTCATCTACATCTAACTGGGAGCGGACCAGTCCGACCAGCCGCTCTGTCCTCCCTCGCAGCATCTTAATCTTGGCTGGACTCGCAGGAAGGCGCTTGTATTCGTGGCCAACCACCCCGAGGCACTCTTAATTAAAAGCCCCATGCTTGTTTCCTTCCTGCGAGCGTTGGTGTCGGAGGAGGAGAAAAGCTTCCCTTCCTCCCGTCCTGCACCTTTCTTTCTTCCTCCCTCGTGTACCGCCGGCAGACAGGTGGTTCACACATACAGCTCACATTACAGACAGAAAGGTGGGAAGAAGACGAGGGTTTGAAGGAGAAAGAAGACAGGAGGGGAGCAGACAGATGGGAAGTAGTGACGGCTCTGTCGCACATTTAAGATGTTTTTTGGGGAGAGAGATGCAGGAAGGAAGTGTCTGAAACGTGGCCGACAAACGGAGACTGTTGTGTCCTCGAATAACACCGAGATAATTATCAGACTTCATATAAAGCTGCAGGCATTAGTTGATTAATTGAGGTGTGGATCGACAGAAAATTAACTTCTCAAGTGAGAGAATTTGATGCTTTTATTTGTCTCATTATACGACAGAAACACAAACCCTCCAGATATAAGAAGGGAATATTAAAAAGCCTTTATGTTGGAGGCTAAATCCTTAAAAAAGGCCGTCATAAGAATACAAACGAGCCTCGTTTCCTCCTCGTTCAGAGACGATTTCTTATATTTGCGGTGCCTGAACATCTTCAGGTTTTGGACTGTTGTTCCTACAAAACAAGCAAACGACATCATCGTCAGCTCCACCGACGTTTATAGAAAATGACGACGCATCTCGGCTTCATCCTCTGGCTTCAGATGACGTCACCGGTCTTCTACAGAGTCTGTGCAGTAGTAGAAGTGATCAATAACACATTTGTTAATTTATTTAGATCCCCATCAGCCACTTCACTCCATTCCCACTAAAATCAGGACTCGTATCACAATATAATAAGATAATCCTCAGACTTCATATGAAGCTGCAGGCATTAGTTGATTAATTGAGGTGTGGATCGACAGAAAACTGACTTCTCAAGTGAGAGAATTTGCTGCTTTTATTTGTCAGTAACTTAGATATTAGAGAAAAAGAAATGGCTCCAGATATAAGAAGGGAATATTAAAAAGCCTTTAATCCTTAAAAACGCCAACATGTTTCTCACCAGGTCGTCATAAGAATACAAACGTGCATCGTTTCCTCCTCGTTTGAGACAATTTCTTACCGTATTTTACCAATTAATAGGGTGGAGCCTGCTCAGGCCTGTGAGAGCTGACCAATCAGAGCAGGCGTTTTGGGAGGTGGGGAATTAAAGAGACAGGCGCTTAAAAAGACCGAGGGGTGAATAGAGGCGCTCTAACGGACAGTGTGAGAGAAATAATGTGGGTTTTTTTTCAACATTCAAACATGTGAACTTTTACATATTATTAAAAATATGAACCTGAAACTGAGCCTTTAAATTTGTGTGCAACAACCTGCTATTTTCTGTCTTGTTAGTGAAGATACAGACACTTGTTTTAAGAAAGGAAGTCTTTGTCTCCAACAAATTGGATTTTCCATTGATTCTGATTCAGTAAAAGTATCTATACTTGAAATAACCCCAACTGTTTTTGCTTTGCCAGGTTTTAATGTATGCAATACTCATGCACAACACTATTACTGTGTTTCACCAGTTAATAGCTCAGGCGTTTAATACGAAAAATCAACTTTGACCCCAGGCGTTTAACAGAAGCAGGCGGCTCTTCGCTGCAGGCCTTTATTTATTTCTCCACAGACCTGCACCAGGCCATTATTGTGATGACAGCTGTATTTCACAACTCCGAGCTTAAACGTAGCGTCATACTTTTTATTTTTCTTCCTTCTTACGTTATCATTTATGTCCATTCTGCTGTCCGTTCTCCTCCGTGTTGACCTGTCCTCCGCTGTGTGAAGGTGGGCCGTTAAACTTGCTCTGACACTTCACTGTTTTTTGTCAGAATAAGAGTCAGTCGGTCATCTCAGATTACGGTACACCCTTTTCTAACGTTAGCTACTTCTCTTATTTTGACAGAAAACGGAAGTGCCGACTGTTTACTTCTGCAAAAATAATGCAAATAATCGTATATTTGTGGTGCCTGAACATCTTCATGCTTTGGACTGTTGTTCCTGCAAAACAAGCAAACGACATCATCGTCAGCTCCACTGACGTTTAAAGAAAATGACGACGCATCTCGGCTTCATCCTCTGTAGAAGACCGGTGACGTCATCTGGAGTCTGTGCAGTAGTAGAAGTGATCAATAACTAATCTGTTAATTTATTTATATCCCCATCAGCCACGTCACTCCGTTGCCACGGGAATCAGGATTTATCATAATATCTGTCAGCATTCTCCAGCTATGATTATTCCATGACTTCGTTCAGACCTCGCCGTCGTAATTGGCAGATGAATCGATAATGAAAATAATCCTGAGTTGCAGCTCTTCGTCTTTGTGTCCTCGTCCTTGAGAGTTGGTCTGCTGCCCGGCCGGTTGACCTCTCCACTTCAGGGTCGGAGTGTGCGGAGGATTGCGACTCTCAGAGCTTTCCCCCTGAGCCAGAGATTACACTGGACGCGAGCCAAAGATGCATTAAATATTGAACACTGGTGCAACAGGTTCACAGACTGTGGACTCTGATGTGAGCGTGAAACAAAAGGAGAGGATTTATTTCTCTGCTGTAGTTTGTTCAGATCGTCTTTCCCCTCGATTTATGTCCCACAGAAAACAAACGAAGGACGACGGCAACTAATTTATTGTTATCATCTGAATGCCATCGTCCGTTTGATTCTCCTCTGAACGATACTGGAACAGACTGGCAGAGCGATACTTTGGTTTTCTGCGATGAGGAATTTCCTCCAGATAACGTGAATAGCTCAATTTATCGTTCAGGAAAGATGAGGGATGATTTTGTCCAGGAGTGCATTTTATTAAATTGATCAAGATTGCTTGTGGTTCGTCGTGAATGCAGGAGACAAACTCTCAAGTAGACGATACGTAAGATTAGACGGACGTGTCTTGTAGATTAGTCATGAAAAATAAGAACCGTGCTGCGATGTCGATGCTGAACTGATATTTTGTGCCGCCCTCCCTCTTCCAGATGAAGGAGTTTTTTCTCACTTTACGAGACGCGATGTGTTGTGTTTGCTTGTTAATTTTAGTGCCAAATTATCCCCCAAAAAGAGTCTAAGAAGGCTGATGTTGTTTAACCCAAATCAAAAACAAGTTAGAGAAGATTGTTCCTCTGGTGTTGCTCAGGTGTTTTCTCTGCTTTCGTCCTTGTTTTCCTTCTTGTATTTCTGCTTTCTGTCTCTTCTTATTAAATCTGACGTTGTGTTTTGGTCTCTCTTGATATTCTGTCTCTGTAACGTACCCTCTCACAGTTCCACCTCAACTTCTCCTCATCATAATGATATAAAACAACAGTTGTAGTCGTCGTAATCGTGCTATTATTTCTTTATTAATCCTTCCGCTCTTCCTCCGGACACTCACCTCTGTCGCTGATAGCTTCTCCTTCCCTTTCGTACCGTCCGTCCCTGATAATTGGGATGAATTTTATCCTCCTGACATACATTAAAGTGCCACCGCAGGAGCGCACAGCTGATTAATCGAGCTTGTTTGAAACTTCCCCTCCGCCCTGTTAAAGCTTTTTAACCTTCTCTGGAAACAGAAACTGTTCTCGGACCTGCTGTGCTTTAAGTATCTCCATCAGAGGCAGCAGGCGGGTCCGTCTCCTCACAGAGAAGCGTGTGATATAGAATCATCTCTGCATACGTGTGGCGAATCACGGTCCGAGTGGCGCTTCCTAAATGTCACCCTGTGTTTAAAGGACAGCGTGATGATGAGAGTTCAGGAGCTGGCTATGACTAACTCCTGGCGTCACGGGCTGATTGAGTGTGCATCGAGGTGAGAGGGCTCACCGGAGCCACACGGCTGTCGGACCCGTAACAGGACTGCACGCCACGCTCCTTCAGTCACGCTCACGCCGGTCGCCAGACGGGCACCTCCAGGAATCGATTGGAGATGCGATGCGAACGGCAGGAGGTGGAGACACACGGAGAGGCTGTGGTCAGGCCGTGAAATGTTTCCTAGTTGGTTTTTTATTCCGTGTTTGTGGGACAAACAAGTAAAAGTAATCGAGTACAGGCTTGACATGTACTCTAGCAGTAAAAAGTCTCCCTCTGAAGGACATCTGTGGTCAAAGCTAACTGAAGCTCACGTCATATTAATATAACTCAAAGACTATTAAAGTTAAAGGTAGAATCAGCAGGATTTGTCCCAGCTGTTCCTGAACGCACCACAGAGACAGCTGATTGAAGGATTCAGACAGAGATGAACCGTTTTGTTAAAGAAGAACAGCAGCTGTCGCTCTCGCCAAATCCACCAGACTCCATTTGGAAAAACAGTGATTTTATTGTAGTAAAATGCAGTATATCAGCAAAGGAGCGAGGGAAGGGTCGGACCTTATTCGACCAAATCTGCAGAGATGGTGATTGTTGTCACAGCCGAAAAATAACCCAAGATGACTTTGGTGAGTTTCTCGACGGAAATTTGAGTTTGAACGGAGCGTGTTCTAAGACGATAAAATTACCCTTTCTGCAAATGGAGTCTGGTGGCTTTGTCGAGCCTGTTTCTGATAAAAACCAGGAGGATCTTACTCTTGTCACAAAGGTGATCGTTTCCAAAATGTTGTCAGAAAAACCTCAAAACCTTTTATTGGTATTAGACACAGAAGAAATCAATTGGAGATGCGATGCGAACGGCAGGAGGTGGAGACACACGGAGAGGCTTCGCTATCTTCGCCTGGTTACTGTGACTTTACGTCAGGCCGTGAAATGTTTCCTAGTTGGTTTTTTATTCCATGTTTGTGGGACATGTCCTCAGAGTATCAGAGTAAAAAGTCTCCCTCTGAAGGACATCTGTGGTCAAAGCTAACTGAAGCTCACGTCA
The DNA here is from genome assembly GCA_039737535.1 of Lagodon rhomboides. NCBI lineage: Eukaryota > Metazoa > Chordata > Actinopteri > Spariformes > Sparidae > Lagodon > Lagodon rhomboides. The sequence goes on from CM077802.1 coordinate 2,215,014, forward strand.
TATTAATATAACTCAAAGACTATTAAAGTTAAAGGTAGAGTCAGTAGGATTTGTCCCAGCTGTTCCTGAACGCACCACAAAGACAGCTGATTGTTGAGTCTCATTCCCAGGACGTCACATAGACACATGTTGGGTTGTAAAGCGTCCCGAGCAGCAACAAAGAGAGAAAATCAGAAACTCTCTGCAGATACGAGACACTAACACGCCTTTTCTCCACATTCCAGCCTCCCTCTCTGTCTGTTCACGCCTTCTTACGGCTTTGTCTCGTCTCGCTACGTTTGAAATCAGTCTTGTGTCGCTGTCGGAGAGCGTACACGGCGATCGAATCCTCCCAGCTGCCTGTTTTTCATGTTCAAGTTTCCTAATTCCATCTCCTCTGTTGTCTCTTCGCAGCGTTCACCATGATGATCATCTTGGCCCTCATCCGCATCGGTAAAGGCACCGGCGAGGGCACCCCGCCAGTCGCCAACCTCTCCGGCGTGCCCAACCTGTTCGGCGTGTGCGTCTACTCCTTCATGTGTCAGCACTCCCTCCCCTCCCTGGTGACGCCCATCTCGGACAAGAAGCGCGTCGGCACCCTGGTGTTCGCGGACTACGTCCTGATCCTCGGCTTCTACGTCCTCCTCTCCTTCACCGCCATCTTCTGCTTCAAGAGCTCGCTGCTGCACGACATGTACACGCTCAACTTCACGGACAACTGCGACGTGCTGAACATCCCGTTCCTGCGCTACTTCCTGGGCCTGTTTCCCGTTTTCACCATCAGCACCAACTTCCCCATCATCGCCGTCACGCTGCGCAACAACTGGAAGACTCTGTTCCACCGCGACGGCGGCACCTACCCGTGGGTCGTGGACCGCGTCGTGTTCCCCCTCATCACCCTGGTGCCGCCCATCGTGGTCGCCTTCTGCACCCACAACCTGGAGTCCCTGGTGGGGATCACGGGAGCCTACGCCGGCACGGGGATCCAGTACATCGTCCCCGCCTGCCTCGTGTTCTACGCCAGGCGCCATCTGGAGCCCGTGATGGGCAGGGATGCCGTCAACAAGCACCGCTCTCCCTTCCGCCACGCCTTCTGGGTGTGGTTTGTTTGGCTGTGGGCCGGCTCCTGCCTCATGTTCGTCACAGCCAACATCATCCTGACGGACACCAGGAAGTGAGACGTCGGCGCTCTCAGAACAAACCTCTCTCTCCGATTGGCCAGTCGCTCTGTCCCTGTACACGAGGCCTTACTTGCTGCTGGTTGGACGGTGTGCCTTCTGAATGGGACTTCTGTTGCATATATTAACTGTAATTAAGAGTAATTTATCAAATTTGTTAAAAAGGGACCAAATGTCAAGTTGTTTTTGTTCCATCGATTAAAGCTGGAACGGTGCATGACGGCAGTGAAAGGGAACCGAACGGGATCATTTATTAAACGGACGTTTTGTCAACAAACAGCTCACAGTCTGAGGTTTTCACAACCGTTTGCACTTACACAACGTTTTAAAAATGTCTCTTATGGCCTCAAGTTCATATGAAAAGTTGACTTGTGGGATTGTTGGTTGTGCAAAGTTCGATGTTGGAAAGGGGGAGCGAGGTGTTGTTTGATGATCCGACACTCTCAAGCAGACTTTGTGCCTTAAAGGGGGAATCTGTAAAACCTGGACCACATTTTCCCATGTTTTTGTGTCAAAGTGACTATTAAAGATCATCAAGTGTCAAAATTATGAGAAGGATTCAGACAGAGATGAACCGTTTTGTTAAAGAAGAACAGCAGCTGTCGCTCTCGCCAAATCCACCAGACTCCATTTGAAAAAACAGTGATTTTATTGTAGTAAAATGCAGTATATCAGCAAAGGAGCGAGGGAAGGGTCGGACTTTATTCGACCAAATCTGCAGAGATGGAGATTGTTGTCACAGCCGAAAAATAACCCAAGATGACTTTGGTGAGTTTCTCGACGGAAATTTGAGTTTGAACGGAGCGTGTTCTAAGACGATAAAATTACCCTTTCTGCAAATGGAGTCTGGTGGCGGAGGATCTTACTCTTGTCATGAAGGTTTATATCGATCTGATCGTTTCCAAAATGTTGTCAGAAAAACCTCAAAACCTTTTATTGGTATTAGACACAAAAACATGGAGGAAAGATCCAGGTTCAAACACACTGAAGTTCCCATTAAGAGTTCTTATAGCTGTTTATTTCATTCATCCTCACTCAGATCTCACACTGAGGAGCAGGACGGGCGTGAAGATGCTGACGAATGTTCAAATAAGAATGCATCTAAGCCGAGTAGCGACGAGAACGAGAGCCTGTCAGCTCCAGACTCGCGCTTCTGTCGCTAAACTGCTCGGCGTCTCCGCAGCTCAATAATGAAATCGGAACAGAAACCAACAGGAACGAATCGCGGACGATCCGTCTTTCATGACTGACGTGGATCCATTCCTCAGCGGCGGGCTGCCTCCGATCTCCTCGTCCGCCCTCGTGAACGATGAAGCCGGGCGCCGTGACAGATCCGCTGACAGATCGGCCTCCAGGAAGAGCTCCATCTCTGTTTGTCACCGCCTGTAGTTCACACACAGGGCATGTCTGCCGTCTTTTACTGCTCAGCAGCCGTTCACGACTCTGTCAGACTCTCGCTGGATCTATCACACGGCTCCGGCGCCTGACAGGACGACGGTGATCCGCAGAGTTTCAGCTCCGGATACGTGTTCGGAAAGTGTCTGCAGAGCTTCACACACGATGCTGATTTCACCGACACTTGGCAGCGTCTTCTCCAAGTCGATCAGCTTCATAATCATCCGTAATCTTCTACCGGTCTCATTTTGTGTCGTCTGGTTTCATAAGTCGTTATCGTCGGGCGACATCGGGGGGGTTTCGTTCACCTCAGGAACAAAAAGAACATGAAGAAAAAGGTAGAAAAGTAGTTTCCTCTTCATCGTCTGGTCCGTCGATCATCCAGAGGTTTTTTTGCTGTTTTTTTGGAAGCGAACGTTGCTTGTTGGAAAAACCACAAACGAAAAATCTCAGCTGAAATCTGCGAGACGGATCTCATCTCTCCAAACCTGGACGAGTGAAACTAATTAGACCACGAGAGGTTTTTTTGTTTTGTTTTGTTTGTTTGGTGTCAAATTTAACTTCAGCTTTAGTGTCTGAGCTTTAAGACGCTGCAGTGAAGGAGACTGAGGCTGATTGATTCATGATGCGTCCACAGCTCTTTATTTCCTTTATTTTCTCTTAGTATTTTCTTGGTTTTGTCCATTTAATCCAAAGAATTCACATTTAACAAGCTGGAATCAGAGAATTTTACTGTTTTTAACTTTAAAAAGTTAAACTTCAGGCGTCACGATGTCACGTCAATCACAACAACTACTAGAAAATGAAATATTGATGTTGTGTGAATGATCCAGCGAAGATGTTCGTCCTCGTGCATCTTGTTTCTGAGTTCGTCTGGTTTTCTTTTCACTAATAATCGAGTGTATTTTTCTTTATTTCTGTTGATATCAAAATCAAATCTTTGGCTTTATTTACAGCCGAACCCCTCGAATGATTATTAGAATAGCTGACGTCCACTATAGAACGAAAAAGTGATGAATCCAAAGTCCAGTGACGGTGAAAAATGTTTCTGAGTAAACCGTTTGTGTTACGTAGGAAACTCCGACGGTCCAAGTTAGGAAGTCGTTCTTCCGACTTCATGTGCGTCATGTCGGGATGTGAGAGCGACATGGAAATAAACACGAATGTTCAGAGTTTTTCTCTGACTTTAAGAGCGTTCAGATACGTTTTTCCGATTATTCCGACGCACATTAATTTGGTGATTTCAGTGCTGGAGCCTCAGTATGGATTTAAAAACGGGAGATCTCTGTTGTAGTCGAGTGTCTGGACGATAAAAAATAACCTCCATCTTGTCCGTGATCGTCTTTCCTTGCACACCTCGTTCATATCATATCATATTCTGGTTCTTGAAATGTTGTGAGATGATGAAAAATGTTTCTTTATTAATTCATGTTTGAGTTTATTCGACTTGTTTTACCTCTTCAGCAACATATTCAAAGCACAAACTTCTTCGTTTGTATCTTGTGAAGGCGTCGATAATCAAAACCAAAGTGAAGGCGGGCAGCTTTTCTTTGTGGCGTGTGAAACGATGAGAGAGATTTAGTCGTATTAAACTTAGATTTAGAAATCGAAGCAGCTCAGGGTGAGATATCAACACTTTTATTTAAGCTCCATCAGGTCAGATATGTCGATAGATATTTATCTGAATTGATGCCGTTTTCCTGCAGTCGAGGTCAATTAAAATGCAGACGGAGTATCCGGCGTACAGTAGTTCACTGAGTTGTGCAGCTTTCTCATCAGCTGCTGTGATGCACTTTAAATTGAAAGCTAATGTGCTGTGACTCGACTGTTTTTAAGGAACTGCGACTGTGAGATTTTCCTGCTCGAGTCCTGCTGGAGGTCGAAGAGCCGCCGGACTCCAAATCTGGACTCGATAGATTCCCGAAGGTTTTTCAGCGATTAGAAAACTCTGCAGCTCGTCAGGTCGCATCAGCGCTCCTCTCTTCTGTCTGTCTTTCTGCAAACCATAGATTTGTGAGATTTGTGTGCCATGTATCGTGTTGAAATGTATGTTTCTTTAAGTTTTGTTCAGTTCTGGTTAGGTTTAGACACACAAGTCTTCTTTTGGCCTAAATTACCTGGTGTCCTTTTCCCAAAGACGGCAGCATGACATCATGTTCAAGATATCAGAAGTCCAAAAAATGAAGGCAAAATATCTCGCTGTTGTGTTTGAAGTATTTGGTTTTGTTGCTCCGGAGGCGGCTGCACAAACTCCCAACGTCTTCATCATTTTCATGTTTACGTTCCCACACTCTGTGCCGCTTGGTTTTCTCCTCCTCACCTTGGATCTCGCTGTATTTAGATGTTTTTAAGACGAGACTGAGTTCGTGTTCGTCCGTGTGAGTGGATGATGTTCAACGTGTTGGTGATGAATCTTGTGCCTTTTCTTTTTTTACGGGCTCATCTTTTTAACCTCGTCGACACATCGACATCGTCTGCACGTCCGACGTCTTGTTCAACTGACAATCAGTGTTTTTCGTTGTTATCTCTCGTCATGTCTCTTGGTTTTGTTTACATGGTTTGCTCAGCCTGTTTTACTGCTTTAATGTTCTGTTGGATTTTTTAATGATTCACAAAGAATAAAAGTTTTATGTTCATCTGAACCTCATGAAGGTAAATTTGATTTTCTTACCACCCGAGTCTCATTAATAACGTTTAAAAAACGTTTTCAGTGTAGAGAACACAACAGAACCGAAGCCTCGGACATTTAAAATCCACAACTCAACTTTATAAGATTTAATTGCTCTTTTCCTGTTTCATATAGAAATGTTTCCCTGGTTTTGTGCCGGGGAACTGGACTGAGTCGGAGTAAATCCCTGCAGCAGGTTCAACATTTAACGTCCAGGTGTCCAAATACTTCTGGCCACAAAGAGTACCGTCTGGTTCACGAGAGATCATCCAAACTTACGTTAAATATAAAATGCGTCTCGTGTTATCATGAAGCCACAAACTGAACCATCTGTGTTCAGCGAAAGAAGCAGTGAAGCTCTGTGACGTCTGTGACTTTTAATTTAGAATTTGTAAAACATCCTGGTACCTTAAAGCTCCACTGTGTCGTGTTTTAAGTAATTTATTACCTCAAATCAGCGTCTTCATTCATAAATAAGTCTTCATTGGTGTAAAATGATCTCTGCCAACAATCTCACTTCTCCTCCTGAGGGAAGAATCACACATTGTGACGTGAAGCAGGAAGTTGGGCGTGAAGAGAAGCAGGGCAGTTTCTGCTTTTCTCCCAGAATCCTCTTCCCGTTTAACATTGGGGCTTATGGGGCAGTTGCTGGAGTTTGTGTCGGTTACACGCAGATAACTCAAAAACCGTACATCCTCCCGATAAAGTGGACACGTTGCCAGACAGAAGACAAGTGTGGCTACGTTCTTGGAAAATATCACTATTGTAGTGTGAAATCTGTGGCTAGGATCGTCATCTAAAGAAACATTTTCGGAGAGTTTTTTCAGGCTCCCCCACTCTGCCAGTTGGTGCTGCGCGAACATTCCGCAATACACACACATTGAAAATCCTGAATTTTTTCGAAATCACTCACGATCAATTAAGGGTCACCGTTCAAAAACTAAACATCGTAGAAAGAAAGTTCAAATACAACTCAAATAGATGAGACTTGTGCCTACATTTTAAAGTTTGAATGGTGTCTCTAGGTCAAAGTCTGCCAGAGCAGGAGATGTTTGAAAAACGTTGATGATTTTGCGACTTTTTTGACCCCGTCCCATTCATTCCTTATGGGAAGTTTTTCATACGGAGGCTTCCATGTCCTTCCGCTCTATAAAAAACGATGAGCTGGTGAGAGGGACAAAAAGCTCTACGTGGTACAGATAAGGCTAAAGGCGTTTTCACTCAGAGCCAGCGTGACTGTGGAACGGAGAAGGAGCTTAGCCAGACGCGCTCGTCAGCTGCAGTTTGAAGTCTGTTTGAAATAACGTACCTCATCACCCGAAACTAAACTTGATGAAGTGCTGTTTGAAGACATGTTGTTGTCACAGCTTCTTGAATCTTGACACATCCCGCCTGCCGTAGTTCCAACAGGCTGCAACGCACGTTTGAAAACGCGAGGCGCTAGAGAGCAGCATTCGTTTGGATGCAGAATAACATTTAACCACTAGATGGGAGAAATAATTCCACAAAAGTTAGATGCACTTAACCATCATCATCACAGGGTCGTGTGTCGGTGGTGACAGGAGGTCGTTTCCTCTGCAGGTCGACACAGTTGGAGATTCAAGTCAGAGCGGCGGCTACATTGGTGAGCTAATACACAACTGCCACCTCGATGATGTCATCGTCCATCACTAAAACTTTGTGTTCTCCTTTCATAAAGACGAGACGCTGCAGGTGAAGCTCAACTTCCTTGGGTCTGACTCACCTGTCTGGTGTTAAGTGACTGAGATAATTAAAAACTTGGTTAAAACCTGTGAAGCTTCAGTTAATCTGATAAATATCAGTTTGACAACCAACAAAAATACGACAGAGGTTGTAAATAAACTAATCTTCCGTTAAGATTCGATAAATCTAATTAAACGAGTCCTTGTTGAACATCATCCGTCATTAATTAGAGCGGGATGAGAGTGTGTAAATGGTTTCAGATGACGGTGCGGCCTGTTCCCACAGATCCAGCTGCTGCCAGCAGAAACTCCTCCGGTGGATCGAGGCGTGAACGAGTGCAGCTCCGCTCCGACTGCTGCTCGTATTGAGTCGTACTCCTACAACATTTCACTCACTCACAGTTGGACGTGTTCGTGTCCTCTCTCCAGGTTTAGTTTATTCTTTTCTACACCTCTGCAGCTTTTTATTGACACACCAGATCGGAGTTTTTATGATCTCGATGTGAGCACGGCGGCTCGGCTGTAATTTAATTCGCCCTCTGCCCTGCGACGTGTGTGTGAGTCTGCAGAGCTTTTAATTGGAAATGCAAACTCGGCACGCTTTAATTAATTCACTGTGTGTTTAATTGCTGCTGGATGATGTTTGCCTGCAGATGTTTCATCTCCTGAGGGGACATTTTCATTTTTTTTTTTTTAAATATGAAAACTCAGGCAGACGTGTTTTCTTCTTCACTGAAGCGGCAACAATCAGATTATCTGCAGAATTAAACTCTTCTCGCTTATGAATGAGATTATATTATATATTATATAACCTGTAGCTACGTTCACGTTTTTATTTTACATTATTTTAGCATCCTTCTGTACATGAATTCCTACATCACTCTTTAGTATAAATATCTCAACAACGAGCGGGCAGATTCTTTCTGATGAATCTAAACGACTTTGATGATGCTCTGACTTTTCTTCTAGCACAAACGTAAGGTTGATATTTAGGCTCCATTCTTCTGAAACTACCTTATAACACTTTTTCGGCGCACTCCTGAGGACGGTAAACCAGCGGGTCGTTGGTTAAAGTCCCTCATATAAAGGCCGTGACACACCAGGCCGACGGTGAGGATCAGAGCCTCGAGTCGGAGCGGCGACGGCTCATCGTGAGGTAAGTTAGGGAGCCACAGAGTGTACGAGCTCGCTGGCTGTCAGCTGTTGTCTTCGTGGTGTGTTCAAATGCAGCTGAGACACAGGAGACGTGAGGCGACACAGCTAATTCCTCCCTGTCAGTTTGGTGTGTCGAGCTGGAATGGAGCCTGAGACGGACGGTTGGTTTATGCCGTTTTTCCACCGACAGTACCAGCTCGCCTCGGCTCAGCGTGGCTCTACTTGGTTTGGTTTCAGACGCGTTGCGTTTCCATCTAGAATTAGTATCTCTTCAACGTGGGCGGGTCGTCATCAGACGTGGGCGGGTCGTCTTCAACGTGGGCAGGTCGAAGGCTGCAGGCGTTCAGGCAAAACATGCGCGAAGACGACGAGAGAATTTCGGATTTCCTACAACAGTGTGACTCTGAAGACGAGAGGAGACACGCCAAGAGACGTTTCAGGACTATTCAGGTTAGCAAATGGTCGCTAACGCTAGCTCACTATCGAGCTCGTTCTGGATGCGTCTTCAGCGACAACACTCAGGAGCGTCTCCACCTCTGCCACGGTCCACGCCGTGTTCCTGCGCGTTGTTCCTTCCATGTAATCGCTATGTTGACTGAACGCAGATGCTAGTTTTTAAAGGTAGCGGGTGTCAGGCTCGGATGTCGCGCTCGTCATGAGTCGTCAAGTGGCGTCGCTCTCTGTCCAATCAGTGGCCGGCTGCCAGCTTACGTCACACAGAAGTATCAGCTCAGCTCGGTTGGAACTTATACGGAGGTGATACTAAAAACACTTTAGCAGGTACCAGGTACCAGATTTCCGTAATGGGAACGCAAAAAAGGCGAGCTGAGTCGAGGCGAGGCGAGCTGGTACTGTCGGCATTAGAGCGTCTGTCGTTGTGGTGCAGACGGAGCTGAGCCAGAAAGCAAAGCTTCGATATACCAGTTGATCTGCTTCACCTGAGGTCATGAGTAGTGACTTAAAAATGGCAGACATGAGTTTCTCCTCAAGGTCGGCTTTAGAGATACAGTAAAGAGCTCAGATATCCGCGGGGAGCTCGGAGCCGCTGCTCTGACGCCTGATAGGATCCTCCTGGTCGCCTCCCTTTGAAGGATTCCTGGGCATCGTCCAACTGGGAGGAGACCCCGAGGCAGACCAGAACTCATTGGAGGGATAACATATCCTTATCTCGCCTGGAAACGCCACTGGATCCCCCAGGAGGAGCTGAGGAGGTGCGGTGCTGCAGACGGAGGAAAAATAAATCAGTCAGAGCCTTCGCAGGTCGAACTCATGATGCCAAAGTCTGCAGACAAACTCTGTTCGAGTCGGGAAGTCGAGTCCTGGCTGTCGTCTCCTCTCCGAGAGTCTGCCGAGCCGGTTGGTTGGTCACAGAGTTTGCCCTTGAGAGGAGACGGTAACACTCTCACTGTACCATCTGCAGCCGAATCCACTCCGCTCGCAGCTTTATTACTCGATTTATTTACTCTGGCTGCCTCAGGTGCTTCGGGGAGACCTGGCTGCCCCCACAGGTGAGCCCCGCCGGTGGAGCCCATTATGACTCTATCAAGGCGGCGTTATTAAGTGTCAGCGCCGGCAGCAGGACGCCGCGAGTGGCTGCAGACGGAGAACGCCGTCCCGTTTCAGCTCTCTGTTTCTGCTGTCGTCGCTGCACAACCGTCGCCGCTAAGAGGTCGTGTTCACCTTGGCGCCGTCGCTCTAACGGGAGTCGTTTCGGGCGGCGGTAAACACAGAACTACAAGATAAGACATGGATGCGTTAAAGCGATGCCAGGGGCTTGTTTACACGAAGAAAGTCGAGAAAGAGGCATTAAAAGTGCGAATCTTCCTCATCTGCCAGCTCCCTTTGTTCGACTCCAGCATCATTTACATTTAATATTTGCTGCCGGAGGTTTGTAGCACATTTGGAAGTCGTTACCAGCCAGGTGTCGTCTCATCTTGTACTGACAGATGGCTTTCTTTTAATTCCTGACAGATGCTTTCCCTTTTCTTTTTTTTTAATGACCTCTTTTTTTTTTTCCTCCCTCATGCCTCGCCGCTGTGAGGTTCATTAGCACAAACTGGGCTTAGTCGAAGTCTTGGGGAGGGATTAGGGTCACAGTATTTTAGGGACGGCGGCCAAACTCTGAGTGAGCCGCTCCGACAGCCGGACAGAAGGTGGTCGTCTGTCTGAGGAACGTTTCCACGACCGTCTCTGAGGGAGTTTCTGTCTCCGTCCTGCCTCGACGGTGGAGGAAGAGGGAACGGGAGGTTTGAACATCGTTCGGTGCTCCCGGCCACCAACACGGCGCCGGTTCTGTTCTGATCCGTGCTCCTAATTCTAACATTTTGACCAAGAAAGGAGAAAGTTTGTTCCCAGGTGGAATCAAAATATTCCAGGTTTCCCTCGACCTACTTCTGCAGAAGAGCTTCTTTTTTTGTTGATCTTTGGTTGGTTTGTCAGCAGAATTGCACAAAAACTACTGAACAGACTTCCACCAAACTCGGATGGAGGATGGATCTCGAGTCCATTAACTTTTGGTGCAGGACTGCTATATTTTGAACATTTTTTAAGCCGTCAGCAGCACCTTTTCTTTGGCACTACATTCCCAAAACCGTACAACCGGTTCATATCCCTACGCACATGTGCAGCTGTGCCTGCCATCATCTGTTTCAGACTTTCACCGTGTATAATTAACCGGATATATGTATTTTTAGGTGGCTAGCTCTTTTTTTTTGTTGATGTTTGGTTGGTTTGTCAGCAGAATTACACAAAAACTACAGAACAGACTTCCACCAAACTCGGATGGAGGATGGATCTCGAGTCCATTAACTTTTGGTGCAGGACTGGAATGTTTTCTCGCTTTCTTTAACCTTGCAAGATGCTATATTTTGAACATTTTTAAAGCCGTCAGCAGCACCTTTTCTTTGGCACCACATTCCCAAAACCGTACAACGTCCGTATCCCTACGCACAAGTGCAGCTGTGCCTGCCATCATCTGTTTGTGTCGGACTTTCACAGCGTATAATTAACCGGATATATGTATTTTTAGGTGGCTAAAATACATCTGCTTCTCCACACAGCCAGAAAAACTGCAGGTAACACACAGACGAGGAAGAAGTGCCTCATACAACCCTACATCCAGGCCCGTATGACAGGGTCAGAGGTCAACAAGCAGCAGGAACAACAACGACTTGATTTAGTGAAGTCGTTTTTCTTCGACCTGTTCGGCCTGTATTCGAGTCCTCGATCCTTTTACCTTGACAGTTGATATCAGAAGTCACACCTGAGCTGCTGAATCCAACATGCACCTGAGGATTAACACGGTAAAAACTGTACGAGTCTCGAGGATGCTGCTCTTCACTCGCTCTGTTATCCTCTCCTCCTCGTCCTCTCCGACTGTATTGACAGGAGCTGTAGTTGAATATTCAGCCGCTGTCGTGTCCGTTAAGAGTGTCAGCACATGATTTATAACCGAACACTTAGCGTGCAGACGAGCGCCGACGTGCTCCTCGCATTCAGGAAGCGTTCGTTGACCCGATCGACCGCGGCAGTCGTTCATCACTCAACACACTGCTGCTGCCTTTTTTAAATCTAATTCATCATTTATTTTATTCTTTACCGACTTATTAATTCTTTTAAAAACACTCTCTTGTGTGCGACGGTTTCACGTGACGGGCTGAATGCTGCTTTAGAGGCTTTTCCGTCCTGAGGGGAATCACTAATCCTGCCCTCTTGTACTTTTTGGCAGGATTGCTGTCGGATGTGGATTCATGTTAATGGTAAATACTTCACTTTAGCGTCAGTGTCAGCTCCCAAAAGCCCTCATTGCTTTAATCCTAATCCACTCAGTGTTACGTCTCCGAACCTTTAGAGTCATCTGAGCTCAGACGCTGAATGAGCGCAACAAATGTCCGACAATGGAGCTTATTTCGTCTCCTCGTGTTCGAGTTTTGATGGAAGAAGCGCTGACAGGCTTCAGGACGGCGTCTCGTGCAGCTCAGCTCTCTATTACAGCTGCCGGGTCAACAGGCTGGCTGCTGCCGGCTCAACGCTCCACTGAGAAACCTTTTTACTGGAACTGCAGAGACTCTGACACCTGTCTGGTTAACAGACTCGGTCCGCGACACACGACGTACAGCGATGCCTCGCTGTCAGTCATCACGCTCGCCTCGCCGCTCACACGCATGACTCCATCTTGTACAGTACAGCGCTCAAACTGCAGACGGTGATCTCCTGCATGTAGATTCACTCTTTCACCCTGATGTCTGGAGGGATTTATTGTGTTTTCAGACGCCATATTCAAACTAGAATACCTCCATCAAGGCCTCACAAGCCGTTTTTGGCAGTAAGCCACCAATTTACCGTCCTTTTGGTGGATTTAGACTCGGAGGGTAACGTTACACTTATTTGTGCCTCCATTGCTGTAAATCCGAGGCGGCAATGTGGTGACAAATGCTGAGATGGGCGGAGGTGTGGATGACGTGCACTGCTGCGCACCCACAGCCGGGAGTTTTAAAACCAGGAAACAGCTGATCACAGCAGTCAGTTCGTCACTTCATCCACCAAGATGAGCAGCTGGAAAGCCGCTGAGATCCGGGAGATGCTAGCGTCTCCTCGCTCTCTGTAGCTGTCTTGGTTGTCCGCTTGTTGTTGTAGCGGCGAGCTAATAGCGGTCGCTAATTTCAAAATAAAAGCCCCCCGCTAAGAACCCAGTTCTAAACTCCGATGGGGTGCAATGTAAAGCTCTTATTTTGAAGAAAAACTGCGACAAATGTCCCATAAGGAATGAATGGGACGGGGTCAAAAAAGTCGCAAAATCATCGACGTTTTTCAATCATCTCCTGCTCTGGCAGACTTTGACCTAGAGACACCATTCAAACTTTAAAATGTAGGCACAAGTCTTACCTATTTGAGTTGTATTTGAACTTTCTTTCTACGATGTTTAGTTTTTGAACGGTGACCCTTAATTGATCGTGAGTGATTTCGAAAAATCAGGATTTTCAATGAGTGTGTATTGCGGAATGTTGGCGCAGCACCAACTGGCAGAGTGGGGGAGCCTGAAAAAAACTCTCCGAAAATGTTTCTTTAGATGACGATCCTAGCCACAGATTTCACACTACAATAGTGATATTTTCCAAGAACGTAGCCACACTTGTCTTCTGTCTGGCAACGTGTCCACTTTATCGGGAGGATGTACGGTTTTTGAATTATCTGCGTCTAACCGACACAAACTCCAGCAACTGCCCCATAAGCCCCAATGTTAAACGGGAAGAGGATTTTGGGAGAAAAGCAGAAACTGCCCTGCTTCTCTTCACGCCCAACTTCCTGCTTCACGTCACGTCACATGTTGACGCCGACCAGAGGAGGAAAAGTGGAGGCTGTTTGGAAAAGGAGGAATATTACACCTCCCTTTTAGACAGACAAGGAGGCACATTGCAGCCTTTACCTTGCTGCACATGTGCCACCTTTTCTATCTAAAAGGGGCTCATAGATACTAGCCACCTAAACACGCCTAATATTTTGGATCCGTCCCCTAATCCAGATCTCTTGTTTCCGATGTCAAACTCATCATTTCTGTTGTTGATGGTTTTTCTCTGAGGATCTGGGAAATGACAACAAGAGAAGTTTTAAACAAAGTCCGATGTAAAATCAGTGACTTCCAGAAAATTGAGAGTGAACTTTAAATTACGTCAAAGACAAACCCGTGAATGGACAGTTTTGGTAATTTGATGTTTTTTTACGTACGTTCATTAAACCTGCGTGATTGATGGACTAAAGGTGAACAATCATTAAAACCAGATCTACGCTGCTCCTCTGCAGAGGAACTTTGGCTGTGTGCTCTGCCAATAAAAAAATCAATAAGCCTCTACACCTCTGAAACAATTAAGGAGAGAAAAAGGTGGAGGTGCTTTAACAGCGACGGAGAGAAAACTCAATCACCGCGGCTCTTTTTAAGTTTCTTTCTTCACCTTGTTCGTCTGGATTCATTAGCATTCACAGACTCCATTTTTGTTGTTGCATTTAGAAAATAACGGACTTTATGTTTCCTCCAGATGCAGACGTGATGAATCCAGGTGCTTCAGGACTTGACATGGTCCGATACGAACAGCTGGTGCGGGTGACACCGAGGCGGCCTCGTGTCCGCCGTCCCACCGCGGCTGTTTCAGCATCATCGCTCCGCTCGCCTTTGAGCCGTTGTCATTTCCAACTATTTTGCATTCCGGCGGCGAATCCTAATGAGGAGCGTGGAGGTGACTTCACGACCTCCCTCCGTCCCCGCTGTCCAACCACATCAATCCAAACTTTGTCACTTAATCCTCAGTGGACGGACGAACGTCAGGAAAAAAAAAGGGCGGTCGCTCAAACTGCAGCAGAACCTCCGACCTTAATAAAAATCCATTCTTAGAGACACGCTGACAAAAGAAAGAATCTCCATTAAACTCCAATCTGAACCAGACTAGATTGAGAAATAAATTGAGGAAATGGTGGATTGTTTTTGTGTCAAACCTGTAATTTTGCAGCTCTTTTCTCTCCCAGAATAACGAAACACAATCGTCGTCACAGCTCCAGAATAACTGATTTTCTCTGCGAGTGCGTCTCGGCTCAACACATGACTTCTGGCTCCGGCTTAATGAGTGAAGAATATGTGAATGATGATTAGCAGTCACCTCTGAAACCCCCTCAGGAGGACGGTTACATATTCAATAATTAACCTTCCCACAGGTGTCCTGCAGGTGTGGCGCCGGTTTCACCCCTGAACAGACCTGGAATTTTAACAAGGCGATTCACGAAGCACAAAAAAAAAACAGGGAGCTGGATTCACAGATATGCAGCACTTCATGCACAGCAGAGATCTTCCTCTTGTTAACAGTAATTATTAACAACTTCAGCATTAATTACAAAACCATCTGGAGTTCAGACATGGTGTTGGGCTCTTTTGAAACGTTACAAGCTGATTAATTTGTGCAAAAATAATCCTGCAGATGAGCTGGAAAACACAGTGTGTCCATGTCTTATAGTCTGACATGGTCCAACTTCAAATATAATAACAATATCTCCGAAAATGAGCACTTAGCACATGTTTTTCTAATTAAATATTGAAGCACCTGGCAAAAAAAAGCCATTTTGTGACCTCTAAATACCCCCGAAAGAGAGGAGCAGAAGCATTAAACTCATTTAAGTTTCTTTATTAATCAAAAAAGCCTTTAAAACTATAAAAACTTGCATAATTTCCGAGTTAATGCCTCAGAAAACCGATAAAAACAGCATTTTGCCAGATTTGAAATCTCATTGGCTGCGTGATGTGTCAATCATGCGATGGCTGGCGTGTAATTGGCTCAGGAGAAGAAGGGGTGTGACCAGAGAGTGGGTCTCCTGTCTAAACGATCACTTGTTGGCTGTTGTAGGCCACAGGGCGGGCGTAGAAGCTCCTGACTGGTCAAACGCACTGTCAATCAAACGGCGGCCATTTGTAAGTGGAAAGGAAGGAGTTTTTGGACAGATGCTGTGTTTTAGACTAAATATTTTCCTGTAGTGGATCTACTGGATGTTTGGGAGTAAGAGATGTCACAACTGAAACACCCAGAAGCTTCAAAGGTGAGTTGCCAGAACTTTTCACAGGCTTGTTTGTCCGTTTCTGGGGTTGATTGTCGCTTGATTGTACCTTTCTGATGTGGTTATATCTTGAAATAGTAAGCTTTCAAACCCAAACCAATAATGTGTCCTCACAACTTTCTGACGCTCTGTATGAAATGGCAAAACCAAAGATTAAAAATAAAGCAGCAGGACAACTCTAAATCTAGAAAAGGTGAGAAGATGCCTGAGTGAACAGAACTACCGTCACAAATCGCAGTTTGCAGCTGACTGTTTGCGTTTGTCTGGAGGACGACCTGCCTGACAACGTCGACGTCGCCGCTCCGTCTCCGAGTGTTTGCTCTTCCTGATCCTCTAACCGCCGAGGCTCCGGTGACTTCTGGGTACATACGGCCAGACGGAGACTCAGATCCTCGTGGAGCTCTGCAAACAACCAACACTGACGAGATGAAGCACCTCAGAGGGGAATCACCCAACCGATCTCTGTGTTTTTACTGGAGTTACCTGAACCACTGGGACTCAGCTCTGTCTTCTAGTAGTGTTTGTAATTACTGTAATAATTAGAAATGGACGGGTGGGATTGTACAAGTTTAAACTTAACATTTTTAGCTCCACTACTATCAAAATCATCCTTATCTTTCATCAAGGACTTCAGCCTTTACAAGCACTAATCATTTAATATAAACTGTGAGTTAAAGGTGTAATTTGCAGAAAATGGTCCAAAAACATGCAGTTACCAACAACTGATTACCTTTGCTAGCTATCTAGCTTTTAGCTAATTAGCTTGTGGCTCGGTTAGCAGTGAAGCCAGTGGCCGGAGAGTTCGTCTGGGTCGGAACCTCGGATCACCACCCCAAGTCAACTGGGTTTGGCTGCTTGACTTGACTCGATGGAGGTCCGTTTGACAACAGCGGATACACTACAGAGGTGATTTACAGCGACAGAGTTGGACATCATCTGCATATTCTCACATCTTACTCTGTGAACTGAGAATTTATTACATCTGTTTTATATTTATTTTCTGTTGAGTTAAACAGGTTTTTTGATGAGTTAACGAGGCGATAAGTTCAGTAAAAGAAAGAAACGTGTATTCATGACATGACGGGTGGGGCTAGCTGGTTAGCACGCTAGCTTCTGCAATACAGAACAGAGACATCTTTTGTCATCTTTTTTTTTTGGATACACTACAGAGGTGATTTACAGCGACAGAGTTGGACATCATCGGCATATTCTCACATCTTACTCTGTGAACTGAGAGTTTATTACACTACAGAGGTGATTTACAGCGACAGAGTTGGACAACATCGGCATATTCTCACATCTTACTCTGTGAACTGAGATTTTATTACATCTGTTTTATATTTATTTTCTGTTGAGTTTGAATAAAACAGGTTTTTTGATGAGTTAACGAGGCGGTAAGTTCAGTAAAAGAAAGAAAGGTGTATTCATGACATGATGGGTGGGGCTAGCTGGTTAGCACGCTAGCTTCTGCAATACAGAACAGAGACGTCTTTTCTTTTCAGTCACATTTCTTCACACTCATCTTACAAAGTATCTTACATACTTGATAGACGAACTACGTCAGCGCTGAAAGAAAAAAAAGTTACAACAGAAATCAAAGCAAATTTAACAAACTTAAAATCAAAAGTCAGATCACATCCTGGATGAGGGGAATCGTGACACACCTTGTCGTCACACACCTTCACAGCGATGCACCTCATTTTCATTTAATTCATATTTGTGACTCATTGATATTCTGATTTATATAACGCTGCATGTTTTCACACAGCTGCAATGACCCAGTTTACCCACATCTCATCCATCCTCACGCTGTCCCACCCTGATGTTCTGTTGGTGTGTGTGTGTGTGTGTGTGTGTGTGTGTGTGTGTGTGTGTGTGTGTGCTGGTGTATTAAGGCCTGGGTTTATGCATGAGCGTTGCCCACACGCTCGACTGAGCTGAGAAGATTCCTGAGATCATGCAGCTTATCCCACTGTCTTGCTGTTACTCGGAGCAGATTAAGATGTTCCGTACTGTATCGGCCGCACCAGTTTTGACTTTCCGGCGTTCCCGTCGGTGACCGATCTCCTCCCGCTCGACAAATCCACGGCCTCGGGTCCTGTCTGCCTCTGCTGGCGGGGCGTCTATTGATTCAGTCTCGGATACACGGCGCTGACAAGGACAGAAGAAGACATTCACGGCGAGTCGACACAAAGACGAGTCGGGTTAAATGTGTACAGATCTCGTTTGTCTTTAATTTGTTAGTACAGGTTGTCGCTGTGATAACGTTCACGGCGATCACGTTGAACTTTTCCCACAAAACTTCAGAGCGACTCGAACAGACGAGTTTGTAGTAATTGAAGCCGTCTTTGATGCCTTAGTGGATTTGCATGTCCACGCTCCCAATTAAACCCTCGTTGCCTGGATTTTTCTCACGGGCTCGACGTTCAATCTGTTGCAGCGTCTTTGAAATTTTTACCGGAGCATCATTTGGGATTCAGGCTGCAGTTCAAATGAACTGATGACATGCTGCACGCCCCCCTCCTCCACCGTCTGAAGCCATCTGTCCCTCCTGTCTCCGTCCTCGGCTCGTGCTTCCTGCATTGTGTACAGCAACGCCTGGTTGTTGTTGTTGTAAATGCCACAGTTTCTCTGAGGGTTAGCTCTCCAGTCACAGGCTTTCTTTATTCTGCAGCTCCTTCATACTGTACAAGACTGGAAGAGTCACAGGAAGAGAGGGAGCCCGAGGTCATATTCCCCTTTCTGAGGATTTCTGTAACGTGAAACTGATAAAACAGCTGGTTTTTCATGTGTTTCCTGGTTTTTCCATCAGAGGAAAGAACGATTATTAATCCATCATGATAATATATCGAGCAGTTTGTCATTCTTACCTTGATAGTTGTGTGGTATTCTGCTATTTTCCAACAAGCAGCCAATAAATAACTGTTTTCTGGTTGTTTCTATCTATTTTCCACCAAATTTGCAGACCTGTTAAATAAGTGTCACCATATCGGTTTAGACCCTAAAACTACTTTAAACGTCTTGGTTTGTGTTGAAATAACTACGTTTCTTATGAAACTACAGTTGCAAATATACTTAAGTTATGAACGTGATGTAATTGAACCATGCCAGTAAGTTAAAATCTTCTGGTTTCATACTGGACATGAACATCGTCCTCGTCTGTATGCAGACGATGAACTACTATTACTTTAATTACTGCAGCCACTAGAGGTCATCGCCTAACATCAAATGTCAGTACGCTTCATTATAAGCTGCTTTCTAAACTCTACATGGTAATCTTTCAGATGAGGATGGGCTTGTTTTTTTGCATGCTTGATTATTTCCAAGATATTTATCAAAGTCTAAAAAATGTCAGCAAATTGTTGAAAAATGAAGCTCATGGTGACATTTTTAAATGTCTTGTTCATCCAACCAACAGTCCAAAAACCATTTAAAATGATATAAAACAGAGAAAAACAGCAAATCCTCATTGATCAGTTGGTTCTTGTTGAATGTGTTTCGCTGTAGTTTTGTGATTTTTTCATAAAAATGCAGAAGAGAAGAGTGTTCACATCACAGGAGTGTAATTATTCTTCCTCTCTTCTACCCTTCAATGAGCTTCTCTTTCTTACCTGGCTGATTTGACCTTGGTCTTAGTCGGTCCTGCCAAAACTGGTGTGTGTGTGTGTGTGTGTGTGTGTGTGTGTGTGTGTGTGTGTAGGCAACAAATTGATAGCAGGCTTTAGATGTCGTATCTAATTAGTCTCCAGGTGCCGTGTTTCCCCCCCCTCCCTCGTCCTCAGCCCACCACCACCACCGCCATCACTCCATGACTTTGGTCCGTTAATACGAACCTCGGCCTCCGGTTTGTTCTCGCACAAATGACTTGTCGATACGGCTGCTTAATAAACCCCTGCGTGTGCCGACGAGTGCCAAGAATTCACCCAGCGGTCACTTCTTCCGTCTTAAAGTCCACTCGCTTGCAGAGTCGACTGTGTTCCAGGTGCATCACAGTCGTCTCTTTAATCGACTTTTTCCTGAACCTCCTGAAGCTTCTGTTCTCGCACGGCACAACACGGCAGATTCACAGATCAAATTTCTTGGAAGTTGTTGGCTGAGAAGTCCAAGCAATAAAAAGGCAGGTGACAAAAAGCAGACAAACCGGCAAAAAGTGGTGGGAAAACACAGGAACTGATGAATAAATGGAACACAGGTGAGCAGGAAAAAGGGCGGAAAGAAGACAAAGACAGGAAGTGGAAAGTAAAATACGACACATGTGTTTTTGGTTCAGGAAGGACCACGAGAAAGACACCGCCCTCTTCTGTGACAGGTAAATTCATGAAGTTACGACAGGTACGTTTAGATTTAGAGATGGAGGAGGAACGGCTTCCACATGTTGACAAATCAGAGCTCTGACGTGTGAGGTCACCGTCTCAAAGGCCGACTGCCTTATCCGACCACTTCATCGCCTCCCGTCTGACCCGTTTGGCAGAAAAGTTGCATTGAAACACACCGCCCCGGCTACACAGCAGCGTATACGTTCTGCGCCTGCGTGAAATGCAATAAGTCTCCTAAACATCGGGTGGCGCTAGTCTCGTGCCAGTCACCCAAAACATGAAAACAGGAAATGACAGAACGGAGTGCGGACCGTAGCTTATCAGAACAAAGCACACACAGTGTTAGCTCGGCATTACTTGCGTGATGTCGTATTACGGTGGTCTCTCTTCCACCAGGGCAGCCAGCTGCTCCTCAAAGTCCTCGGTCCACACAGCCATGGCTTCCAAACATACGCTGGTTTATCCCCAAAATAACGAACGGTGAAGTGTTGTTTGTAACTCTGTGCCGTCTCTGTTTATGTGGTTTGTTTACCATCGTCACTTCCGCCGCCCCTCCCACACGCCGCGCTGATTCGCTGGCACACCACCAATCAGAATGGTCACTGAACAGCTAGCTAACAACCAATCAGAGTATCCGACGGCGTCCAACCTCAGACGGCCGACTTCGCATGTTCAGTCAGATCAGACGCAGCTGAACACACCGAACAGAGCAGCTCCCGAACTCGTCCGACTCTCTCCGAAAGCTTCAGACGTCCGACGTTTTAGCCGGTGTGTGCCGGCCTTAAACGTTCACTGAATAATTGAGGTAAAGCAAACAATCAGGCGTATTTTGCTCATCGGTTTATCGAGTCTTCTGCTCTGCTCTGCTGTCTCTCAACAACTTTCAGCTCCAGCTGAAAGACGACACGAGACCTTAAATCACGTTTACTGCCGAGCTGATTCTCGCTGGCTTTATATCACCGCACAAAAAGGCTGCAGCTGTAAAAATGAGAACGGAGGAGGAACCTTGGAGACCGAACTCAGCCGACCTCTTTTAACTTATTCGACGTAACAAGAATGATTTTAAGGCGACAGTTTTTTTTGCTGTGTCAGATCTTTAAAAAAAGAAATGGGCTGATTTCCTCTGTTGAACGAGCCGAAGATGACGTTTGCTTCATCACCAGGACGGATACGCTACCGGATGAGAAAAATAAAAGCAGCGGAGGAAAGTGAAATATCACTTTAATATCCGATCCGAACAGCTCGTTGCACCTCCGTGTTTGTCCGTTTGATAAACACGACTGCCCTTGCTGTCTCCGTAATCTGAGCCAGTTTGTCCTGAAAGCTCTCCAAGGACCAGAGGATCCGTCTGTTTTTACGGCCCGTATTTATGGAGACGCGACACAATATTTGTCTGCTCCTGCCTCTGAGATTTACACTCGTCCTTTTTTCCTCTAGCTGCTTTTTTGTTTCGGTCATGGGCTCCCTCCTTCCCTCTCGAGGGTCGCTGGCAACACTGTGGTTAAATCTCTGATAATGCGTCTTGGCACGCCGGAGACACCGGGCGTTTCACGGCCGTGGGAACAGCGGAGATCGCTGCTTTTTTAAGCGTCCTCTGGGTTCAACCTGAGCTTTCTTAACTCCTCTTGTTCACGCCGACTCCTAATTGGCGTCGGATGCCGTCCTCGCTCGTCAATTATAAGACGGGGCAGGAAGTGGCACGGAGAGCCGGGGCTGGTTGGCAGAGAAGAAGTGTGGGAACGTTTTCCCTCCGGTGTCGGGTTTCATTTTTGAACACAAACTGAAATCCTTGAAAGAGAAAAATCCAACCGCTGACAGAGATTATTAAACGGATCCTCCACGGTGGATTCAGACACGGCTGTTGTGGATAAAGAAGAAACTTTCACAGCTGCTGAATAACAACGGATCTGCACAAATAGATCTTAAAAGGCTTCACAAACAAATTGAGAATTAAAGCGAGGTCGTCACAGTCGTGTACGGCAGCATTATGATAATACAGCAGCTATTTGACTGTCAGCAAAGAGTGCCTCATTATGCCGTCTGTTCCTCGTGGAAAAATGCATTTAACTCTTTAGATTTAACATCTTAAAGCTGCATTTTGAGAAAAAACACGTTCAGCTCGAATGCAAAACCAATCTCGAAGTCAACGGAAAGCCAAGAGTGGATGCAAATTCCTGCCGGGCGACTTAAAATACTTGCACTTATCCGAAAAATAAAGAATTCACTGTGTTCGTGAGGGATTTCTTTTTCTGTATTCTTGCCTGTTTTATGGGTTTTATTCTCTTTACGTGTAATGACTCATACTGACCTGAGTTTCCTTTGCTTTCTAGGAATTACATTCATCATCGATATCTCTCACTAATGAGTGTTCGTGACTAAAGAGAAACTAAAACAGATGTGTATTTATCTGTTTTTAATTCCTCTGATGTGACGTCGTCTTCTTTTCGTCCTTTATTGATTTTATTCTTTTATCTCTTTCCTTGCTTCACTTTTTTGTAATGACTCATACTGAGTTTCCTTTGCTTTCTAGGAATTACATTCATCGTCAGTTTCTCTCATTAATGAAGCTAATTCTGCGTCCACACCGGCGCTGTCGACCGCCACGCCTCTTTCTCATCAGGTACATCATCAAAACCTCCTCCAGCGTCGCCCTGTTTGTCGTCGTCACCGTCTCTTGCGTGTTCGTGACTAAACAGAGACTAAAACAGATGTGTATTTATCTGTTTTTAATTCCTCTGATGTGACGTCGTCTTCTTTTCGTCCTTTATTGATTTTATTCTTTTATCTCTTTCCTTGCTTCACTTTTTTGTAATGACTCATACTGACCTGAGTTTCCTTTGCTTTCTAGGAATTACATTCATCGTCAGTTTCTCTCATTAATGAAGCTAATTCTGCGTCCACACCGGCCCGCCTCCTCTTCTGCTTCTTTCTCATCAGGTACATCATCAAATCCTCCTCCAGCGTCGCCCTGTTTGTCGTCGTCGCCGTCTCTTGAATGGGCGGATGGTTCGTGGGCAGTTTGGGTCAGTTGCTGACCATTAACGGCTGATCGTCGCCACTAATGTTTGAAATACTGTAAATGATCTGCTCTGTCGTCTCTACAGTATTTACAGTAGATTTCTTAATTACCACAGAACACTTGCAGCCTCATTCTTGTCATGTTTGAACCCTTTCTGAACCCTTTTTTCTTTGTAATCCTGTCCTCTCCTATCCTGAGAATCATAATCCAAATCATTTCACCGTCGCTCACACAACACCGGCTCTGAATCCGCCGCCTCGCCCCTCTAATAGCCGGAGGAGGAAAGTCGTTAGGGCCGCGCGTAACGGCTCATCGCTCCGCTAAGTGACCAAAGTCGTTTGAAATAAAATGCAAAACTATTTTCCCCATTTGCGTCTACCTAAAGGGCACTCTGAGAAGCCGGCCGAGTGGAGAGGAGCCGAACAGTTTGTGTTTACCGTGAAACAGAATTACCTGCAAAAGCAAAAACCGAGAACCCGTTCAGCTCCGCGGATCCATCGGCTGGTTTGTAACGCTGATCTACGGGCCGACAAAGCGTTTCGAGCACCTTGTGACAGATGTGCGCCTCTAATTCACCGGGAATGTAATCACTCCAGGATAACTAGCCACTGGTGCAAAGTGGGATTCATTAAGGCCGTGATTGGTGTCATCAGTTGGTTCAACCAGGTAGCTTTGTGCGCTAATGATCAATGCTAATGTATGTTTGGACCCAATGCACACAGTAATTATGGGATATTTGCCCAGCACGTTATGGATGAGCACATTACTGCTCATCTTGTCGGCGTTGCTCATCTATTCCCCCTCGCAGGGGCCTTCACACATGGAGGAAGCCCTGACCACGCTCGGCCTCGGAGGATAATCCTGCTCCGTCTCCTCCCGACAAGACACTTAGGCTCAGATCGGTCGAGCAAACTGAACATGACAATGAATCAGGGGTGCTTCAGCTGTCATGCACGGAGTCTGTTAAACACATGCTGTGGAAATGAACCTGAGGAGACGAGTGGATGCCGAGCGATCAACGAAGTCAGCCGACTCACAGAGATGTTAGCAGGCCTCCAGGGTCAACGTGTTAAACAAACGTGGCATATCGTGTTCACATTAAATGCTTTTTACGTGACTTTCACATCAGTAGGTGGAGGGGATGGACGTTGAAGTCACACCAGAGGATATTTTGAGGACACTTCATAAGCTCTGACCAAATTAAACAAACAGTTCCGGACTGAATTACCTCGACAACTATTCGATGGATTGCCGTGAATTTTCGTTCAGACATTCATGGTCCTCAGAAGATGAATCTCAAAGACTCTGATGATGCTCTGACTTTTCCTCCAGCACGACCATGAAGGTGACATTCATGACCCGGAAGCTTCATCTGTGTTTCAAAATAAAGTCCGTCATGATTAGAATCTGCAACCTGGAAAACATTTCTGCACTATCCAATCGCCTTCCAATACAAAACACATGATATCACTTATGCCGTTTTTCCACCGACAGTACCAGCTCGCCTCGCCTCGACTCAGCTCGCCTTTTTTGCGTTCCCATTACTGAAATCTGGTACCTGGTACCTGCTAAAGTGTTTTTAGTATCACCTCCGTATAAGTTCCAACCGAGCTGAGCTGATACTTCTGTGTGACGTAAGCTGGCAGCCGGCCACTGATTGGACAGAGAGCGACGCCACTTGACGACTCATGACGAGCGCGACGTCCGAGCCTGACGCCCGCTACCTTTAAAAACTAGCATCTGCGTTCAGTCAACATAGCGATTACATGGAAGGAACAACGCGCAGGAACACGGCGTGGACCGTGGCAGAGGTGGAGACGCTCCTGAGTGTTGTCGCTGAAGACGCATCCACGACCCGTCCACGTCGATGACGACCCGCCCACGTTGATGACGACCCGTCCACGTTGATGACGACCCGCCCACGTTGAAGACGACCCGCCCACGTTGATGACGACCCGCCCACGTTGAAGACGACCCGCCCACGTTGATGACGACCCGCCCACGTTGATGACGACCCGCCCACGTTGATGAGATACTAATTCTAGATGGAAACACAACGCATCTGAAACCAAACCAAGTAGAGCCACGCTAAGCCGAGGCGAGGCGAGCTGGTACTGTTGTTCTTCCTTTATGACAAAACGAACAAGACGTGACTGATAACAGTCACAAAAATAAGTTGTGTAAAGTTGATATTGTTTTGAGAAAAGAGATAATCTGTGAAAAACTTGAATCCAGTTTTGTTTAGTCGTGTGTTTGTGGACCCTCTCGTGGCCCTCGCCTCCCTGGAAACACACTCGTCCTGGTGTTTTTGAGGCAGAGCGAGGAGAAACCGCTGTGACCGGGCGGTTCTGGTTCTGGACGGAGCCGGGAGCAGACAGACGGCGGCTCCGAGCTGTCGAGGCTCCGCCGGGAGCTCTGGCACTAATTGTGTGGGAGAAGGAGATTGTTTTGGCTATAATGAAGGATCTGTTTGTTAACCCCGTGACTTTCCCCGCAGATTGGGAGTTTGTCCACTCATTGTGTGCCAGCTGACTGTTGTTGAGCTCCGCGCTGGAAGTGATTTGAGGCTTTACAGCTTCTGATTATTGAGAGAGCAGCCTTGAATAAATGCAAATGAGGCCCGTGTGATCCATGTGAACAGGTTGGTACATTTCTGAATGTTGTAGCTGAAGCAATTATCATTGTTGGTGTTTTCTGTTTTTTCTTTTTTTATCACTGTCAGCCTCTTAGATTAAATTTGAGATTTACGACCGCAGATGAAATCTCATTAGTCGCATTGTCAGGCGTCGGCTGCCACAAATCCTGCGTGTCCGCGGGGAATCACTCTTCTTCAGGTCGGCAGCCTTGAAGGGTCAAGACGACGAAGGCTGAAGGAGCTGCTGAGGTTTAGTGTCAAGGTTACGAGGAGGACAAAGACATACTGCACGACGAGATTATGCAGTCATGTGTGATGTGTTTCTCAGACATGTCGTCCACTCTGGACCGAGATATTCAAGGTTATTCTTCACAGACCGATAAATTGTACCTGTAGTGGAGAAAGTGTTGGAAAAACTAGTGAAAGAATCATCTGGAAAGGCAAAATATTCTATTTACTTATCAATAAATAACCACTGCAGCTTGTTAATTAAAGAAATCGTAATAGAAATATCTTTATATAAACTTTCTCACCCTGGAATTTTAATAAAATCTGCATTTGTCTGTGTTTTTTTTAGGTTTTCTTAAAGACAGAAAACAGTTAATGTGTCTCTTGTGGTGTACCTCAGGGTCGCGTCCTCGGACCACCACTGTTTTTAATTTAAACAAGGGATTTATTTGTTTCAAACAAACTGTCGATGTTATTGTTTGCTGATGACACAACTGTTTATATTGACATACCAATTAAAAGATCAGTGGGAAGAAACAACAAATAATAATAATATATTAAGATTTAGATTTTGAAGAAGATGCCGTTTGTTTTTGTTTGAATAAAATGGGCGAGAGGAAATGATCTGATGTTGGAAATTGCCAATTTGCTGACACAGTCCCACAGTTCCTCGTTTTCAAACGTCAGTCTGAAGGAAGATTTAAGACCCATTTTCTGCTTCTGGTAACTTTTACGGTTTATTCCACTGTTGTCTTTCATCACTGTCTACTTTTACATAGACAGTGAACGTTTTTTTTGCAGTTTGATGGGGAAAAACATTAATCTGTCAGCATCCAGTGACGTATCTGTGCCCGTTAACATCTGTAGGTAAGTCATGAAATAAACAAGAAGAGAGTTTTCCAGCAGCGAGGCGGCGGACTGAGTGTAAACCAACCGAACGAGCGTGCTGGCAAATGTGACAAGAGGCTTCTGGGAAGTGTGACGGGCATAAAACTAATATGATTCTTTGGGGCTGAAAGAGACAGACTAATTTCCAGCTGATAAAAAACGGTCATTCCCTCTCTCCCGCTCTCAGCTGTCCTGTTTATTACGTCACATAAAGCGGCAGAAAAGAGACGAGTGAGCCACATTTTTATTGGCCATTAGTTTATTTTTTTCCACTCATGTAATTTCTTCCTCCTCCTCCTCCTCCAGCTTCAGCATCTCTGCTCCAAATCTTTCAGCAGCTCCAGGAATTACACTGGATCGATATTGCGTTATCTGTCCGTCCATGTTTTCTGGAGAGTGAAATGAGGCCGGACTCCTGCAGGACCGTCAAAAAACCAACCAACCTGCCTCATCTCACGCAGCGTAATAATTCATGTCACGCCGGACGTGTTTGTGGTTACATGACAGACGGGGACATTTCTGAGACGGTGTACTTTATGATAAAAATGACATGATCGATGACAAGCTGCACAAATAACCAGTTTCACGTGTGCTACTTTCAGTAACTTCGTCGAGCATCATCTGCTTCTCTGCTGCTCGTCCATTAGCATGCAGCCGTCGTAAAAAAATGACAAAATGTGACTAAATATACTTCTTGTGCTTGTCATTCCTGCAGTGAACTGCCTCTGTCTGAGTACTCTTGGACATTATGTGCAGGGAATATACACTATTTAATACATACAAAGTCTTTCTGCAAGCCTCCTGTCATGAATCACAAAACATGACCCTCCGTCTGTGACTTTTGCACTGAACTTTTGTGGCCAGCTTCCACCAGCGTGCCGCCGTGACTGCATGTTCGCCCGATTAACATTCACCCCGTGTCTGAAGGTGAAGGACAGCTGATGGTTGGCACGTCTTGTTATCTCAACTCAGCTCAAGTTTCTTTACTTTGTAGTCATCATCTAGAGGCTAATGTTAGCTCTATTAGCTCCACTGGCTGTTATCTCCCTTAGCTTTGTTAGCCATTACCTATTTTAGTTCTATCCTTTAGCTGTTATTTCCATGAGCTGTTATCTCCAGTGGCTCTGTTCGCTAGTAATCAATTTTAGCTCTATTAGCTCTGGTAGCTGTTTGTTTGTCTGTTTGAGTGTCTGTTATCGCCAATGGCTCTGTTAGCTATTATCAATTTTAACTCTATTACCTCTGTTAGCTGTAATCTCTGTTAGCTTTGTTAGCCATTATCTATTTTAGCTCTATTTGTTCCAGTAGCTGTTATCTCTGTTAGCTCAGTTAGCTCTGTTAGCTGTTTGTTTGAGTGTCTGTTAGCTTTTTTCTCAGTTAGCTTAATCAGCTCCTTTAGCTGTTATTTCCATGAGCTGTTATCTCCAGTGGCTCTGTTAGCTATTATCAATTTTAGCTCTATTAGCTCTGGTTATCTCTGTTAGCTCTATTAGCTTCACTAGCTGTTATCTCCATGAGCTGTTATCTCCAGTGGCTCTGTTAGCTATTATCGATTTTAGCTCTATTAGCTCTGGTTATCTCTGTTAGCTCTATTAGCTCCACTAGCTGCTATATCTGCTAGCTCTCTTGACCCTGTTAGCTCTATTAGCTGTTATCTCCAATAGCTTTAGCTTAGTTGGCTCCATTAGCTGTTTGTTTGAGTGTCTGTTAGCTTTTTTCTCAGTTAGCTCAATCAGCTCCTTTAGCTGTTATTTCCGTGAGCTGTTATCTCCAATGGCTCTGTTAGCTATTATCAATTTTAGCTCTATTAGCTCTGGTAGCTGTTATCTCTGTTAGCTCTAACAGCTTCAGTAGCTATTATCTCTGTTAGCTCTATTAGCTCCACTAGCTGCTACATCTGCTAGCTCTCTTGACCCTGTTAGCTGTTATCTCCAGTTAGCTCCATTAGCTGTTATCTCCAATAGCTCTTTAACTCCATTATCTATTTTCTGTTTTAGCTCCATTAGCTCCGGTAGCTGTTATCTCTGTTAACTGTAAGCCATTAGCTCATTACCCCTATTAGCTCTGTTAGCTGTTAGCTCCCTTGTCCGAACACACTGCAACATTCTGCTGACCACCAGCTGCTAACAGCTAACTGCTAACTAGCTCTCCTGCTGATCTGAGCACAGATTTGTTGTTCACACTGTAGCATCATCAGAGAAAAACTACGAGTACGTCAGTTTATAGTGAGTTTACTTCGTCATTTTGGATTTGAATGACATCTTAAACCGCTCCAAACACTGGTGGACTCATAAAACCAGAGTACTTCAGTTGCTTTTCATATTTAATATATATAGTTTTAGAGTTTTATTCTCGTTCCTGCATGGGACAGTGATAAATCTCCACTGCAACGCATTGATAATGTAATTCAGGGTCATGCCAATATTTATTCATCATCATAATTAGACTTGGAGCATCTACTGCCTGAAAAAGCTGCAACTGATTAATGCAGGGCTTTTTTTTTTTCATCTACAGAAATATACAACCGGACTGAATTTATGTTCTCCTTGGTCTCAGAAGGCCAAGTAGAAAAGGGCTAAAAGCAGTGACTCACTCTCAGGATGTCGAAGTCAGTTTAGGAAAATCTGTCAGGAGTCGTTTCCTCACATTTCTGCCAACATTGGCTCCAAAACATTATGTTTACGTGCCGGTAATTAACTTTGACAAACACATTCGGAGGAAACGTGATTGTTGCCTCGACCAGAGAAAACGTTGTTCTCCTCCCGAGGGCGAAGGAAGCTGCAGAGTCGCTGCGATAACTGAGATCGATGTTCGGTTCCAGAAATGTCAGAAAAGACTTGAAGGTCAATCTTTGCTTCCGTTGACAGTGGTTGAGTTAATTAGCTTCGGAAGGAGGTTCAACTCCTTCAGTCCATGAAGATGTGATTGTGTGAAGGCAGAATAGACCAAGAGACCAATTTCCTGCTTTGAGATGTTTGACTTCTTTCTTCTTTGACCGAGTGAAGCAAACGTATTGGCTCCTCGAACGATCGGCGCTCACTGAAAATAGAAAGGTTTGCTTGTTGGACAGCTCTAAACCCTCTGTGCATTAAGTCACACCTGCAGGAATCATGTTGAAAAACACATTTCTGCACGTTAATCAAAAACTTTATGATTGTTAAAGACACACTGTGGAATTATTTCTCTATTTTCTGATTAGTTTCCATTAGACAAGAGTTAATGTTAGCATTCAACGACATTATAGCTAACGTTACTGTCTGACAGTGTTGCAGTCAGGAAAAGCTTAAATTAATTCTGAAATATCAAAACACATGTTGGAGACATTTTTCTAAACCTGGCAGTGAAACAAACTGATGCAATCTAACTGCCATGTTAGCTAGGAAGTCGCTGAATGCTAACGTTAGCGAACGGGATATCAAATATGTAATTTCACCTTGAAACATGGTTCATGTTCCTCCAGATTTTCTTAAAAAAAGCTTTGAAATTACAACAATAAGTCAGATTACCTCCAGTTACACAACGTAACATAACTCAAAACGTCCCACTTTGCCTGGCGTTGGGAGAAAACGGCCGCCTTGTGAATAATATCTATTCATTTGTTGGCGGGATGTTACTGATGTTACTGACGTGTCGTTAAAGTGAGTCATCTCTGAGAGTAATCAGGAAAACTGAGAGTTTAAACGTCACAGAGACAAATGAACAGTGAGACGAGATAAAAACACATTAATCAAAGAAAAAACAAGACGTAAAACTTGAGAGCATTCATTTCCTGAATTCATGTTTTCTAATTGCTCAATTTATAATTAATCTTAAATTCTGTGAGCGTCCGCCGGCTGTGAACGACTCCTGCAGGAAGCATCGACACTCCGGAGCGCTCAGGTACGGACAGGTGGCTCTCTGCGTGCTGATAAATGTTTCGGCACATTAAATCTGCTCGTTTGCTCCTAATGACTCGACTTCCTGTTCCTCTCCCGTTCCCTCTTTGACTCTTTGATGAAGCCGCGGATTTTCCTCCGTTCACTCGCAGACACTTTGTTTGCTATTCATCAGTGTCCAAGACTCAGAGAACTTTTCTGAACGGCCGCCAACATCGCGCCATCTGTCTCCACCTGTCCGACGCTGGAGGTGCAGAGAAATTGATATCTACTGCTCCGGCTCCACCTGCAAGAAGAGGAGAGAGGGAAGAAGGTGCAGACTAATGACTGCAAATTACACCAGGGCGATGGTACAAAGATGCTGCTCCACCAGGAATTAGGCATCACCGAGGCTAATCGGTTATAAACATGTCACCTTGATCTTTGCTCTTCATTTCAGTATTTTGTCAAATTGTCAGAGTAATACCTGACACATGTGTGTGTGAGGAGACAAACAAATGATTGTAGAATAAGAAACGAATGTTGCCTGATACATGTTGGAGAACAGCTGTCGTCAGCCACAGAAGTTTGTGCCCTGCTGAGCATCTGCCTTTGCAAATTGATTACCCAGGGGGAGGCCGGGCTCTGCCCCCCTCCGCCCCTCCGCCCGCCAAACACAAACCACAGCTGCTGCTTTGATTAAAAGTCAAACGCAAGTCCGCTGTTTCCCCAACGCAAAAGGTCCAAGTCTGAACCGGGACCGACGATATCTACAGAGGACTGAGGATGACCACACGCTTTACTTGTGAGTTGCTGAGTTTTGGAAAATATCAGCTTTCTCTCAAATGAAAACAGAACTAGATGACACTCAAAGCGCCAAAAAATACATTTGAATGTCTCTTTCCCGAACGCGTGACCTGGATACTGAAGATGATGTTGTGAGCAGTTTCACGTAAGACACCTTTTTCTTTAAATCGGATCACATAAGGAAGCGTGCAGCTACGGGTGAAGCATCGCTTTAACGGATCAACCTGGTCCGGGGCTTAAAGGTCCACTGTGTCGTGTTTTAAGTAATTTATGACCTCAAATCAGCGTCTTCATTCATAAATAAGTCCTCATTGGTGTAAAATGATCTCTGCCAACAATCTCACTTCTCCTCCTGAGGGAAGAATCACTTCTCTGTATTTCCATAGGACGGGCGAGCTCTACGGAGGCTTCCATGTCCTTCCGCTCTATAAAAAACGATGAGCTGGTGAGAGGGACAAAAAGCTCTACGTGGTACAGATAAGGCTAAAGGCGTTTTCACTCAGAGCCAGCGTGACTGTGGAACGGAGAAGGAGCTTAGCCAGACGCGCTCGTCAGCTGCAGTTTGAAGTCTGTTTGAAATAACGTACCTCATCACCCGAAACTAAACTTGATGAAGTGCTGTTTGAAGACATGTTGTTGTCACAGCTTCTTGAATCTTGACACATCCCGCCTGCCGTAGTTCCAACAGGCTGCAACGCACGTTTGAAAACGCGAGGCGCTAGAGAGCAGTATTCGTTTGGATGCAGAATAACATTTAACCACTAGATGGGAGAAATAATTCCACAGTGTGTCTTTAAGGGTTAAATTTCTCAACGCCAAATCTAGTCTTGAGTCTGAAGTTGCTGATCAGACTGTGAATAATATCTGGGACATGAAAGAGGAAGTCTTGGCCTGGATATCTGTATCATCGGCTGTTCTGCCCTTGTTGTTCTTTGTTCAATCAGTAAAAAGACTGTGCTGTAAGGGAAATTATATATATATATATATTGAAGAGGACTGAAATGGGGCTGTCAGGTAACTCAGTCTGTTCACACCACAACACTCCTCCACAACGAGAGCGGCTTCAGTAATGGGTTTGGTTAACACGGAGCCCCGGTGATGATCTGATGGAGAGAGACACGGCGGTCCCTGTGTTCCTCTCAGCAGACCGATGAGGCGAACAGACAGTTCAATGAGCAAAACAACCCGAGTTCAAACTGCCGGATGAAGAAAAGAGCAAACAGCAGCCGAGACAAAGAGGAGGAGAGTCTTTTTTTATTATCAGGAAACGGCAGAAATGGCGTTTAATCTCCATCTCGTGAGGCCGACGCTTTAATAGATGTGTGTGTGTGTGTGTGTGTGTGTGTGTGTGTGTGTGTGTGTGTGTGTGTGTGTGTGTGCATGCTGACACTCTGCCCTCTGCTGCACCTTCAGTCCCACAGGTCTCTTATTCTACACAGATCTGCTCGCCCTCTCCTGACTCCTCTCCGCTAACTCGTTTTTTTATATATTAAATTTTCATTTTTTTTTTGCAGACTGTGTGGAAACATTCTGAAAGTCACCGGTGACAAAGGTCACAAGTTTCTTCGCATCACATCACATCACATCACAGCCCCCTGAGGACACAGAGTTATTTTAGACACTTAGAACTTTTTATAAAAATGCAATTTAAATACTTCAATCAAAAGTAATTTATAGAAGTAAAGTTTTAAACAGCCAAACTCAAAAGCAATTAAAAGAATATTGAGGGGTGATGATGAAATAAGTCCTCCTGTCTTCTCCTGCTGTGAATTAGTCGAGGTAGTTTTCCATAAAATGCTTCAAAAACCTTGAAAATGTCACGTTTCTGTTTTGTCAAGTTTCTGTTTCATGTTGTGTGTAGTTTAAGTCACTTCCTGTTTTATTTTGAAGTTCTTGTGTTCCACGTCTTGTCCTTCCTGTTTGATTATCTGCACCTGTCTTCTTGTGTCTCACCTGTGCCTTGTTCCCTCGTTTGTCTCTTGGTATTTAAGTTCTAGGTTTTTGTTCTGTCGTTGTCGCTTCATTAGTTGTAGTAGTAATTGTTGTTGTTGTTGTTGTTGTTGTTGTTGTCTACGACCAGCCTTTTTGACAGAAAACAAATATGTACATTGGTTTGATCTGTCTTTAACGCATAACAAACATGACATATGTCGTATTTAATATGCCTAGATAA
The DNA here is from genome assembly GCA_039737535.1 of Lagodon rhomboides. Lineage (NCBI taxonomy): Eukaryota > Metazoa > Chordata > Actinopteri > Spariformes > Sparidae > Lagodon > Lagodon rhomboides. Next base: position 2,248,605 of record CM077802.1, read on the forward strand.
TTATTATTTTTATCGTAGCTTGCTGGGCACCATGGGGGGCCTCTGCAGATCATCTTGCCCTGAGGACGAGCGAGACTATCAGCAGCCCTGCTTCCATATTGTCATATTGTCATTGTTTTTCCACTGACAGTACCAGCTCGCCTCAGCTTAGCGTGGCTCGACTTGGTTTGGTTTCAGACGAAACCAGAATTAGTATCTCTTCAACGTGGGCGGGTCGTCATCAACGTGGGCGGGTCGTCATCAACGTGGGCGGGTCGTCTTCAACGTGGGCGGGTCGTCTTCAACGTGGGCGGGTCGTCATCAACGTGGGCGGGTCGTCATCAGTGACGTACTTATCCACGCGACACATAAACAGGGCTAGCTGTGGGCGACGCAAAACACGTCCACCTTTTCATTTCCTGTCGCACCATCAAGCTCGTTCTGGATGCGTCTTCAGCGACAACACTCAGGAGCGTCTCCACCTCTGCCACGGTCCACGCCGTGTTCCTGCGCGTTGTTCCTTCCATGTAATCGCTATGTTGACTGAACGCAGATGCTAGTTTTTAAAGGTAGCGGGCGTCAGGCTCGGACGTTGCGCTCGTCACGAGTCGTCAAGTGGCGTCGCTCTCTGTCCAATCAGTGGCCGGCTGCCAGCTTACGTCACACAGAAGTATCAGCTCAGCTCGGTTGGAACTTATACGGAGGTGATACTAAAACACTTTAGCAGGTACCAGGTACCAGATTTCAGTAATGGGAACGCAAAAAAGGCGAGCTGAGTCGAGGCGAGGCGAGCTGGTACTGTCGGTGGAAAAACGGCATTAGTGGCCCTGAGCTTAAACCTATAATGCTGCATGTAGCATGATTTTAACACGTGCAGGGCTCCGCGGTCAAGTTAGCAATAAGAAATATGCAATTATTTCAAACATAGAGACAGTCAGGAGATCTTTGTTGTCACGTGCCGATTATAAAATATTCTTAACGTGCTTGAAATTCATTACAGACTGTGGTTCATTCATTGTTCTGCTTCAGCCGCTGGAATGTTTTTATTTACAAAATATTTCTTGGCAAACTTCCCGTTTACTAATCGTGTCTTCTAAACTTGAAATATGGAAATCACCGTCTTTGTTCTCGATATATTTTTCAATTTATTGTTCAAACTGAATTTGGCAAAGAGCAGAAAGAAAGACGGATCACAATCGCATCTCAGTAATATAATTAGAACTGTGATGAATAAGCCTACCGAGCTGGTGGGGGGAAAGAAATGTGCTGTTATAACGACACTGTGCACGCTGAGTGAAAGCGATGCAGGTCGGAGAAGTCAGACTTATTATTTCCTTTGAACATTAAACCCAGAAAAAGTCCTGTTTCCTCTAAAGTTCAGCAGTAAACTAACCTGGACGCTGGTCTCTTTTCTTTTGTTTTTCATTGGAATTCATGGATATGTCAGTGCGTGTTATTCTCCGAAGCTCCAGCTCGCTCCACTTTTTTTTTTTATATCCGGCACAAAATGGGCTGCAAATTGAGAGGCTTTACAACAGGTAGAGCGCGGTGAAGGTCAAGGTGGCTCTGCTCCCAGGAATACGGGGGTTTGTACAGGATAATTTCTTTGCAATAGGGAGGACTGAACACATAAATGGTTTCTACTTTCTCGCTGATTTCCTCCAGGGAAATTTCCACTTCAGAGACGAGTGGCTTTAAGCTCGCAGCTCCCTCCCTCACAAACTATTGCTGTCTTCATCTTTATGTTGCTGCGTGGCCGTTTCTCCCCTTTTACCTTTTTCCTTTTTATATGTATTGTATTTTTCTGTGAACACGCTGCTTTTTTGTTGTGCACATTTTTATGTAAAGCACTTTATTTGTCCTGAAATGTGCTAAACAGAATAATAAATGCGCCTCTCGCCTCGTACTCCCTTCCATGTGTGAGAGGAGGAGATTAATGTTCGTCCTTGGAGGAGTGGATGGGCTTTTTTTTCTCTCAGAGTTTAGCTTGTGTGAGGGAGAGAACAGCAAGGAAGTGTAAGAATTTCTTCTGATGTTGTTTTAAATCACGTTATATATACTTATAATTACGCAGTTTTGGCTGATTAGTGTAGGAGCTCGAGTTTGTGATCATAATTGATGATACTATAATTGAAGATTTTGTGTTTCTTTGTGTTTTAGGTACACTCTTAGAAATAAGGGTTCCAAAAGGGTTCTTCTACAAGGGCTGAGGTTCTACCTGGAACCATTTGCTTCTGAAAAACCCTTTCCTGAATAAACGGTTCTAAAAGGGTTCTTGGTAACACTAACGGTTCCAGTAAGAACCATTTTGATCCAGAGAACCCTTTAAAAACCCTTTCCTGAATAAAGGGTTTTTCAAGGGTTCTTGGTACCACTAATGGTTCCAGTAAGAACCATTTTGATCCAGAGAACCCTTTAAAAACCCTTTCCAGAATAAAGGGTTTTAAAAGGGTTCTTGGTAACACTAACAGTTCCAGTAAGAACCATTCTGATCCAGAGAACCCTTTTTTGGAGAAAGAGTTCTTCAGGGATTGTTGAAAGCATGGATATAAGATCCTGTATGGGTTCTTTGTAGAACCTCTCATGGGAGGTTCTGGGTGGAACCTTACACATACACAGTTCTAGGTATAACCCTTTATGTTGGGTTCTAGGTAGAACCCTCCACCTTTATAAAAGGTTCTACCTGGAGCCAAAATGGGTTCTCCTATGAGGACAAGCCGAAGAACCTTATATGGTTCTACTTAGAACTTTTATTTATAAGAGTGTACCATTTCCAATCCCCCAAATCTTTCCAAGAATATGTGGCAAGAGCATTTATTTAAACTCGGGAGTTGTGAACATTGCCAAACCACGGTTGTATTGTCATGTAAATGAGCTGGACGACCCGCGGATCTGAACGTTAGGAGGTTCGTGCTGTACGCAACCCTTTTGCTATCACGCTCTGTGGGAGGACAGCTTGTGTTTGTTTCCATAACGGACTGGAGGATTTTTGTTATTCACCAGTTTTATCAGAATAAACAGATATCGCCGCCAAAGATGTCCTGGTTTGGGCTTCAACATCAAAACACAACATACACAACGCCGAAGAACAAAACTCAAAGAACAGAACTGTCTCCTTTGTGTTTTTGTCACATTATTCTGGTTCTGTCTAAAATGCAGGAATAGGGCAAAGATGAGACAGCGTACAACCAACTAAGGGAACAATTAAATGTTTAAACTAAGGTTGAATTCATAATAACGATAATAAAATGATGGAGCTTTGCAAAATCAAAGTTCCTCAAGTGGAGTTATTGCTTATATTTGTCTTCACTGGGATGTTTTTCTGTGTTTTAAGCCATTAAATGAGTCTATACAAGACACAAATGATAAAAAAAACTTCATTCAAGTCCTCTTTTCTTTCCAGCTCCACCCAAAACCCTCAGGATGACCCTCGCTGATCGCTCATTTTCGTCCGAGTGCACTTTGCAGAGTAGAAACTCCTGCGTGCCGCATGCATCACGGCAGATTTATTTGGTCATTTCTCCTGCCTTGTTGCTGTGCCACATTTGGCCTTGTGAGGAAAATCAATGGCAAAAATGATCAGGAGTCAACCATCTGTAATGTCTGTGATGGTGAAATCCATAGGAGAGTATGAGGATGAGTCGATTCCTTGTTGCCAGACTGCAGGCTCATTAACTGCGGAGCAGAAAACAATTCATGGATCAAACCAAACTGATGGATGGCGATGTCTGCAGAGAGAGGGAGCTGAGGATATGCTTTATTACGCCGGTACAGTAACCACATTTCCCGGCCTTGAGGACGATTTGGAGATGTTGATATACAACAGCTGATTTATATCCGTTTTCTAACACTTTATTTATCCGGCGAAGGTTTGCTGAGCACGAACACTCGTTTTCAGTAAACACGGCGTCTCGAACTGTGTAAACAGTCACACACAATCACACCTGTCAGTCTGACAGTGGTTTGCACAGAGAACATGATCAGAGAGGAGGGAAGCTACCTCACGGGCTCTTAAGATGACTGAAAGGGTGCTTTGGCCGTCCGCCGAGGCATCTGACACAGCTGCCAACTCGATCGGCTGACCGGAGGGGCGTTTGGATTGATTTAAGGTTGGACATTTGGATTGACCAGAATGGCACTTCGGCTGAGGATCTTTGTACTTATTAGAAAGGGACTTTAATTAAAGGTTCGTTAAGAGGGCACTTGGACCAGGCATTAGACGCTTGGCATAACCAAAGGAGGCATCTTTATCGACTAGAAGTGTGTTTGAGCTGAATGCCAATCTGACACAACGTCAACGATGCCTCGACTGATAACAAGGGTGATTAAAATGACTAGAAAGACAGTTGGGCTTATCAGAGAGACATGTAGACAAACTGTAGGGCACTTAAACTAACTTTGACTGAACACAGGTCATTTGGATCGAGGGGAGGGCACTCGGGCTTTCTTGAAAAAGCAGGGCCACCAAGAAGGGCACCAGCAAAGACCAGAGGGCCACTTGGACAGAAGAAAGGCATCTGGACCAACAAACCAGGGCCCTCGGTATAGCCAACGTGGCATTTGTATTGACTATAAGCTTGTCAAGACCAACTCAATGAGCAATCTTGCATTGGGACCAACAAGAAATGGACCGAGAGGGTCTCTGGACTGACCAGATGTTTCAAGCTTCAAGGTTTCAGGAGGAATAAAGCTGCATGAATGAAGCCTCGACTGATAACAAGGGTAATTAAAATGACTAGAAAGACAGCGGGGCTTATCAGAGAGACTTTAGGCCACTTAAACTAACTCTGACTGAACACAGGTCATTTGGATCGAGGGGAGGGCACTCGGGCTGACCATTGTGGCTTTCTTGACAAACCGGGGTATTTGTACCATCAAGAAGGGCACCAGCAAAGACCAGAGGGCCACTTGGACAGAAGAAAGGCATCTGGACCAACAAACCAGGGCCCTCGGTATAGCCAACGTGGCATTTGTATTGACTATAAGCTTGTCAAGACCAACTCAATGAGCAGTCTTGCATTGGGACCAACAAGAAATGGACCGAGAGGGTCTCTGGACTGACTAGATGTTTCAAGCTTCAAGGTTTCAGGACACTCACAGCCTGAGGAGTAAAGCTGCCCTGTAGTCTGGTGGTAAGGCAGCGGATACCTCTGTATCGTACCGTTGTACCGAGGTCACTGACCCTCTGTGAATGAAGTTTTGGGTGGTTTTAATCAGCCCCTGCAGAGTCTTCCAGTCCTGGGCCATGCATGAAGCACACCAGGTTGTTATGTTTCCAGTCAGGAGGATGCTTACGGAAGTTGATGATGTCACGTCATCTCAAGGTAAATGAAGGGGGAGCTAAGATTCATCAACCTGCAACGCTCGTGCAACACGACCTTTTCTGTCAAATCTGCCCTCATCGTCATTTTAAGGACAGAGGAAGTGTTTTATATCGGTTCATTGATTGATAGATTCTGTTCTGCGAAGCCGTTCATTTATAGAAGGAGGGGGTTAAATGGACAAACATGTTGACATTGGAGTTTCTTCGGGGAACATTAAGCTTTTATTGATTTTACCTTGATTACTGGCAGGGCTCCCAGCGCGCATACAAACACAGTCTCAACAATTTTCTTACAAATAAACTCAGCTCAGGTGCATGAGCGAATGGGAAACAGAATTTTCTTTACTTAACCTTGGAGCTGGCTCTGTCTCATTAACCACAAAGGAAATAGCTCTCCAAAATGATCCGGCCTGTCCTCCTTTCATGTCTCTCCCGCAGACATGGGAAATGAAATGGGGGAGGAAGGGAGGACCCGATTAAAGCACTCCCATTGCCCTTGCACCAGCCACGGCCAAAGACGCGCAACGCTGGAGGATTAAGCACACGACGAGACGAGGCGTATGACTGATATGGGATTTTGAAGGTCGATACCAGATGACATCAGAGCTGGATAACGCTGATTAGCTGATGTCCAGATTTGAACAAAAAGCCAATATTGGTTTTATTGATCACCAAGCTCATGGACAGGTCAAACCGTAGCAGTGACAAGTGTCAGTGATACTGGATATCTGGTAGCTGACTGCCCTTTAAGCCTGGCTTCAGTCGGTGGGTCTAGACACTGTGTTAACATAGAAACCTGTTCCTCCATGTGACAGTCTGATAACGTGTGCTGTCACGTGCAATCGCATCAATATCGTAATATCTGATTTTGTGGAGGTCTCACAGTGGTTTGTACTGAAATCTTGAGCTGTCTGTTTAAATCCAAACGGGAAAAAACTGCTGTCAGTGCACGTTTCTGCAAACCACATGTGTTGAAACTTTTATTTAACTGTATGTTTGCTTTCCCGGTTCTGTTGCCACAAACATGGCTGGAAATTGTCCCGACATCTTGTTAAAAATAACCAGTGGTTTAGCTTTAAAGGTCCATTGTGTAGTGTTTTAAGTAATTTATTACCTCAAATCAACGTCTTCATTCATAAATAAGTCCTCATTGGTGTAAAATGATCTCTGCCAACAATCTCACTTCTCCTCCTGAGGGAAGAATCACACATTGTGACGTGAAGCAGGAAGTTGGGCGTGAAGAGAAGCAGGGCAGTTTCTGCTTTTCTCCCAAAATCCTCTTCCCGTTTAACATTGGGGCTTATGGGGCAGTTGCTGGAGTTTGTGTCGGTTAGACGCAGATAATTCAAAAACCGTACATCCTCCCGATAAAGTGGACACGTTGCCAGACAGAAGACAAGTGTGGCTATGTTCTTGGAAAATATCACTATTGTAGTGTGAAATCTGTGGCTAGGATCGTCATCTAAAGAAACATTTTCGGAGAGTTTTTTTCAGGCTCCCCCACTCTGCCAGTTGGTGCTGCGCGAACATTCCGCAATACACACACATTGAAAATCCTGAATTTTTCTGACTTTTTTCGAAATCACTCACAATCAATTAAGGGTCACCGTTCAAAAACTAAACATCGTAGAAAGAAAGTTCAAATACAACTCAAATAGATAAGACTTGTGCCTACATTTTAAAGTTTGAATGGTGTCTCTAGGTCAAAGTATGCCAGAGCAGGAGATGTTTGAAAAACGTTGATGATTTTGCGACTTTTTTGACCCCGTCCCATTCATTCCTTATGGGAAGTTTTTCATACGGAGGCTTCCATGTCCTTCCGCTCTATAAAAAACGATGAGCTGGTGAGAGGGACAAAAAGCTCTACGTGGTACAGATAAGGCTAAAGGCGTTTTCACTCAGAGCCAGCGTGACTGTGGAACGGAGAAGGAGCTTAGCCAGACGTGCTCGTCAGCTGCAGTTTGAAGTCTGTTTGAAATAACGTACCTCATCACCCGAAACTAAACTTGATGAAGTGCTGTTTGAAGACATGTTGTTGTCACAGCTTCTTGAATCTTGACACATCCCGCCTGCCGTAGTTCCAACAGGCTGCAACGCACGTTTGAAAACGCGAGGCGCTAGAGAGCAGTATTCGTTTGGATGCAGAATAACATTTAACCACTAGATGGGAGAAATAATTCCACAGTGTGTCTTTAACCTTTTGGTTTAGTCCTTACGTCTCTCAGTTGTTTTGTTGCCACTGGAAATGTCCCTACGTCTCATTTAAAAACACCGGCTTTTGAGCTGGAAATTGTCCTGATGTCTCATCACAAATAAAAATGTGTTGTTGCCACTAACACGGCTGGAAATGTCCCAGTGTCTTGTTAGAAATATCGAGTGCTTCGATGCTGACAATTGTTGAAACGCCTCTTTCTGTACAACACAGATGAGATTCTGACCACTTGTGTAAATTAGATAAAATCATCACTTTGATCAGCTGCTGTGTCACAACTAAATACTGTAAGTTATCTGTCGCTGTACTTAAAGAAATTCTGAAACAAACTTTCCAGGAATGTTGAAATCAGCAGTTTTTTTCAAATGATTAGGCTTTTTTTAAAACCTTATCAGGGTTTATTAACGACTTTTGTGGGCACCAGGTTTATTTTCTGCAATTAAACTTTATGTTCACACACGGAGCTTATTGCAGTTATGTCAAAGTTTTGGGCAGGCTGTATTACGAACCTGTCACAGTGTAAGATTTACCAGAACAAAAAAGTCATTTTCACTGCCCACTGAACTATTATTCAGCCGGCCGTGATGATTTAGTTGAGGGGCATAATTCCATGATTGCCGGGCTTTTAGTTTAGCCTGTAATGGATTCATCTATTATTCAAAGGTAGCTATGAACAAACTACAAGCCTCTTCAATTAAAACACTCACGAACATCCATCCTGAACAGGGATTATGTTTCTTTGTTTGCAGAATTGTCTATTATGAATTTGTTTTTCACCTGGTAGCATAAATCCAGCTACGTTTCCTTTAAATATCCTGAGACATTTATTATCAGCCCAGTTAAAATACACAAGAAGAGACTTAACAAGAACTCCTCTCCTGTTTATTAGCTATTTAAATATAGTATTTTGACTACAATATTTCAAAATAAGACATAGAGCTGGCTTACTTCCTGTTTTAGGAAAGTTAATCTCCCTCAGAGGAGCAGTTTGAGGGTGAACTTTACGACTGTCTTCAGTAGATATTGTGTCTTTTTCCCGTCGTTGCACTTTCTATCTGTTGATCTTCTTCTTATTCTCATCCACGCTTTCAGCTCCACACCACACCACACCTCCACCTCCACCCGATTCTCAAAGTGACTCTGAGCATCTGGGAAAATTTATGGAGTGTGAGGCAATTTATTCAAAGTGTGGATGTCCCGAGAATTCAGTTAAGGAGTCTCTTTGTGGACGAACGGGAGGCTCGGGAGGACAGTGGGATGATACCAACCGTTGTGTGTGTGTGTGTGTGTGTGTGTGTGTGTGTGTGTGTTTAAAGATGCCCGTTATCAGAATGCACTTATTTCCATAAAGAAAAGAAAGAAAGTTTCACGAATTCGATAAAGTTATTTGCCCTCGACGTAAACACCAGCGCCCTTCCTGCTATCTCACAGTGTGTGTGTGAGGTGTAATGACGGGGAAACAACAAGGCTTTTGTAGGACGCCGCTGACATGAACGTGGTTTTTATTTTGAATGCAGGCTTGTGTGCTGCCGAGCAGATAAGTGGCATGACGTTAGTGACATGAATACGGAGGAGGGAGGAGGTCATAAAATCAATTGTGCTTCCAAATGGCCCTCGAGTCGTGCGCCTTTTGGGTTAATTGATCAAACTGTGGCTTAATTAATGGCGTGCCACTTTAATGGAGAATAAATACTCATCAATGTCACGAGGTCGCTACAGTAAGTCAACTCCCCAGCGACAAACAAGAGGGAGGATCATTAGCGGACTTGAAATTTAAACATTCGAAAGCACGCACTTTAAATCACCTCCCACCTCCGCCCCTCCGTTCAGCCGTCACATCAGAAAGTCTGAAGGAGTTACGGTCGTTTCATTTGCACGATCGAGCCGCGTGGAGAGGTGCTCGCGAGCAGCAGGTCATTGGTTTGAATGCCCGGGCCAGATGGCAGAATGTGCTCGAGAAAGTGGATGATTTAAGGCTGATTGTTAACCGGCAGGAGACTGTAGAGGTGAGGCCATATGGTCCCGAGTGCTATTTTCAAGGGTGTACGTGTCAAATACCAGGTCGAAAAAGGTCAACAAAGAGAAGGGAAAAGGTATTTTTGTATATCGGGCCATTTGATATTAGGAATTATTTAATACTTTACATATTTGTCAAAGTGCTGCACAACAAACAAGATACTTGAAAGAATAATACATAATCAACAAGGACACGTTTAAAAGCTACAGTTAACAAAAAGGGGATTTTACGTCATGTTAATGTTGTGATGGAGGCTGCAGACCTGATATGGAAATTCTAAAGTGCTTAAAACCTTGAGAGCAACTCAGAAATACTTGGCGGATGCTAATCATCTCCAGATAAAGGTGAGACCAGCAGTCAGCAAGATGCAGCTCAGTATCAGCTGGAGTTATGTTTATGTTGAATGTTTTACACCCAGCGAGGCAAAGAATTCAAGTTTGTGTCCTGTCATAGAACAACAGTTAAAGATATAATCTGTGAGAGTTCTCCATTAAAATGTCTGAAAACGACAAGACCCTCGTCGTATATTTTGTTGAGTTGTGCACTTATATTATCCCAAATGTTTCCAACAATGTTCAAACCAAGAAATCCACAAGTAACAGGACATTTCACCTGGTCGCTTCTGGGATGGGGAAGTAGGTGAAAAAGACGAAACGTAACGAGAATGAATGAGTTTGAAAGCAGGATCATTGTGTGTCCGTGTGTTTATATTCAGGTCAATCACCAAACTCTGTTCTTTTCCCCTCTCGTCTCTACAGCGTTCATGAAGTAAGGTACATTTCCCCTCCAGCTCCAGTCAGCAGTCGACATTACAGAACAGAAATTGATCACTGATCACTGCTGCAGTCAGGTTGATTAACAGGAGTGAAGATAAATCCAATTTTGAATCCCGAAATTTAAAAGTAATCTCTGAGCTCTCCTTTCGTCAGTAAAAGCAGAATCTGATGTGACTGCAGGTGTTTATTCCTCTAGAAGCTCTCGATCTGCACCAGCTCTCTCCTCCACAACTTTTGTTTTGTTGTTTTGTTTTGATAAAGAAGCCCGAAGCTGCATAAATTGCATATGTTGCGATTCATTTTTCACTCACAGATTATCCAGCGTTCGCAGCTAACTAAAACTTTTGCAGGTGGATCAAAAACAAACTGAGGCAGAAGTCAAACAGAAGATGAGCACAGTGTGCTGATAGCTGCATATAAAAAGCTCCGACACTGTTACATTAAATTTAATGGAGCCATCAGTACAGTGTGTTTGGTCTGACCTCTGTGTGCAGTTCCCTCCTGTAACTTGCTTATTCGGTGGTTTATTTGCCATAACCATGATGTTCCTCTTACCTGAACTGTAAACTGTTGCTGTTGAATGCAGGTTTATTTATTTGCCTGTATGTTTTTGATTGTTTTCACACATCCTCTGTATCAGTTCTGACCGGCTGTCAATCAAAACTCTCAACAACTAACTCCAAATTCATTACATAATCTGAGCCGGAGTAACCAGCGCTCTTTCTGTCTGCATCATCATTCCCCTGCTGTCCTGGCACCGGACACCCTCACATGTGGCCCTCCACCTTTCCCTGAGAGTGCAGTTCAGAGGAAGGCCCCTGTGGGACCCTGACTTATCTGCAGGCCTTGGATAATGGATGATGGAAATCAGGCTCCATCATGGCCAACAATCTGCTCCACAGAGGGCTGCTGGCCGTGCACTCTGGCCGGCCAAGAGCACTTTGCTCGGCGCCAGCACATGCTGATGGTTGCTTACTAACCCTGGGTGCAGATGCCAAGGCATCTGCCCACGAATACAATGTAATTCTGAGGCCCTGAGGGCCAGGAGGTCTGGCTGGAGGCCAGCAGACTGGACCCACCAGGGGCCGGTCCCCAGCCGGTGTCCCCAGCTTACGGATCTATGAATTAAACCTGCTTTATTTCATTCACTCAGTCAGGACATGATGATTGATATAATCCAAAAGGCATCATTTGAATTATTGCATAAAGACATTTTCCTCTTACATTAATTATTATTTTAAGACTGATCTGTCAGAAATTCTCTTCGAATCACCAGGTAGTTTTGACAAACAGTCAAATGCAGATTGGAATATTGATCTTTTCCTTCAGTTCTGCATTTAGAGTTGGCAGTATCGAAGGGACAACGCTGTTTGCTTTAATCCAAACCGATCTGGTTTACTGCTTTGCCTCTCACCTCATGTAAACACCTCGCTCCTCCTCCTCTGGGCTTCATATAGTGAAAATGAAATGGATCCATTTCATTCATCAAAACTACATCGACATGACCGCCCAGTCTATCATTCAGCCCTCAGGTTTGTAACCAGGGATGACTTTACAACACTGAACAGCATTGCACTCTATTTATTTAAAAGCACTGCTTGCTATCCTACTTGAGTATATTACATGTCTTTTTAAATAAAGATCAAGTAAGAACTGTAGCAGACTCCAGAAAATCTCCATAATCCTGTTTTTGTTGCGGTTAGTTTATCAAAGAAACAGCCAGAGCTCATACAGTGGACTGTGGTCTGTAGTTTTCCCGGTAAACACACCAACCTCTTTGGCTGTTAGCAGACCAGCTGGAGGTCGAGGAGGTTGGTGTGTTTACCAGGGAAACTAACCGCGAGACTCAACGACGTGGAGACCAGACATCCAACACTTGAATCCACCTGCTTCAGACAGACGATCCTAAAAGAAGGTCGAGGTGCAACAACATCCACATAATCGACTAACATGAAAAAGTTGAGCGCTTGCAACCGACTGATGAAAAATTTCAAATTAAAGCTATTTCTGAGCAAGGTTTTATATTTATTTGTCCTGTAATGACTGCCAAACCTCAACATCTATCCAAGTAAGCAAGAATCAACTTGTATCCATTGTTTTTTTCATATTATTTTGAGGGGGCATTAACATGTTGCGCTGTACCTGTTTAAGTCTGCTTGACTGATACACCTGCAGCGCAGCACCACCTGTTTCTCTTTGGATGTCAGTTGCATCATTTCGCTTTGAGAGCTCAACATAACAAAGCTGCTGATTATCAGAAGTCTTCTAAAGGTGACACATTGACATCTCCGTGCTGCCGCCTCTGTATCTACAGTTTAGTTGGATTAAAGTAAGAAAGTCTTTTTCATGTTCAGTTTCTGTTATTTTGTCCATCCTCCCCCCTGCGGCGCTGCGTTTTCCTGCGCAGAGCTGTCATTCCCGCAGTGGAAGGGGAGTTCAAGGATTCATCAAACAAACAGCAGGCCTCGGTCTCTGCAGAAAGCTGCTCAGCTGGCCGGCCCGGGTCCACACATCACGACTGAGCTAATGAGAAGGGCCTCGACGGGTCAGAGTGTGTGTGTGTGTGTGTGTGTGTGTGTGTGTGTGTGTGTGTGTGAGTGTGTGTGTGAGTGAGAGTGAAGTCTGGCTCTCTGCCAACACTCACCCATCCAGGTGGTTTGATTAAACACATCACTAACACATTGTCTGCGGGTTAAGCAGTGAGGTCTGGGAGGAAAACTGAAGGGTAAAAAAGAGGAAGTCGACTCAGAGAGTCAGGAGTCTTTTCTTCGGATCGACCGTTCGAACACACCAACATCCTGAGAAACACTCTGAATTCTCCACCAGAAGCTAATCTGGTATTTAGAAGACATATTGAACTATTGAAGTACCTCCCTCGGATGTGTGCCGACTCTCTTTGGGGCTGCCGAACTACAAAACATAAATCCTCTTTTTCTTCTTCTTCTTCTTTACTCTTGCACTTTTTTTGCCACCAGCGATTTTCGTGCGAGTCTTTCTTATTTTATTAACTCCAGACATGATAAGTTGCAGCGTCCCTTAGTTGCTGGAATGAATACAGACCAAAGACACTGAACCTCCGGGGGTATTTCCCACCGAAATGCCAGAATAATGTATGTTTTGAAAATTAAAACTTTAAATTCTTTGAAGTTACATTTTCATTTATTGTTGAGATAAAGCTGTGCTTATGGTGTGGTTAGGTTTAGGCACACTCGGAAGAGATCATGCTTTGGTTTCCACCACAATCAGATCAGGAAAATGTCCCGAGGTCTCTTTAAAAAAATATCAAGTGGTTTCACGCTTGCAAATGTGGAAACACAGTCTTGAACAGTGGCCTTCCTCCGTCCTCCACTGGGTGTTTCCCACTGTTTGCACTGAAAGCCTCAGCCAGTTCCATCTTTGACCTTTCAGTGCACAACCTATGAGATGGCAGCTGTCTGTGTCTTAACCTGTAAGTGAGGGCTAATGAGATGAGTTCTGTGTGTTTTAGATTTCCCAGAGCTGTACATAAGACCCTGAGATCACACCACAGTCTTGACAAGGCTGCTCGGTTTGGGAATGAGCAGATCAAACAACACACTAAGCTGTGGCAGCAGATGCTACAAGCATTTCTCATGTCGGTCGAAGAAATATGCCGATTTAAGAGTTATAATTCCTGCAAATCGACTTACAACAACCTGCTGTGCTGATCTCATCCTCGCCATTTTTTTCTGGGTCTGGCACAGAACGATGACAAATATGATTTTGTTGTTGTTCCAACTGTGAGAAGACGTCCAAACGAGCAAAACAACAGATTTTTTTTTGAATTGCTGAAAGAATTTAATATGTCTGGGTGGTGATTCAGAGCTCCCTTGTGAGGCAGCATGATTTGTGAGATCACTTGATCATCGATTGAGCAAATCCATCTTGCAAAGCTCAAGCTGTGTTTCTTACCAAACGCACGGCCATTGAACCAATCAGCATCCTCTGAGGAACGACTGGCAGGTTCGAGTGTGTTTTAGGTGGGACGACCAGCGAGCGAGACAGTTTGTTTAAAACTGGAGAGTTTATTTTGTTGAAAGAGAAAAGAACAACCTTTTTTGTTCTTTTGTTTTTCTGATGTAAGAGGTGTTTTTTGCTCTTCTGTTGATTGGAGTTTGAATTGCTGCACAAAGCTGTTGATTTAAGTCGGATGCATACAGTTTCCCCAATACTTCAGGTTGCAGCCTCATTTGCCAGTCTGACACTCAGTGGTCCAATCCCCAGCAGGCAAGCTTTTTACAGCAGGACTTTACTTTGTTGTGCTCTGTCAGGTGATACAGTATGTGTTGGGGTCTGCTGCGTTTTTTCATCCCACACCAACATCGTTTATTAGCAGTTCATCTTAGCTAATGAGAAAGATAACAATAATTCAACCGGCTTCGGGGCAGCAGCTGTGAAAATGAATTGTTAATTTAATGGGACGTTAGATGCCATCTTTTCAAAACCTGTCAGACTGAAAGCCTGAGGCTTGTAGCCAACTTCCTGCTTACGGATGCACATCTGATATACCTGTGACTTTATCTAATTTCAATATTTTCAATATGCTGAGGGAATCAAGAGTGAAATCGTATTCATAAACTTATTCCCTGACGCTAGATATAATCTTGTCCACTATTTATGTTGTAAAATTGGGAAATGAATTGTCTTGCATGGCTCGTCTTTGAGCGCCCACCTTCTGTGAATTCATACATTCCAAAGAGGAGCGAGAGGGAATGAATTTGTCACGTTACAAAGCACACGATCACAGAATTAGTCATTAATTATTGTGTGAAATGAATTAATATTGGTCCGGTCGCTGGGCGTAGTGAAAGAGTTCTACAGAGATTTACTTTAGGGTCTCAGAAATGAGTTTATTCAGCTGAGAGTCAGTTCTCACACTTATTAAGCGCTTGTGGCATTAATCTCTCCTTGTCCAATTAGGAGTCTTGTTTCTGTATGAAACTGGGCTTTGGTGAAAAGTGCTCATCGCTCAGTGGTATCAGTGAGAAGCTCCAGTTAATAAGAGCACCATGCTGAGATGGAGCTACGCAGAGCTTTTAACCCAGAAAGACCTTCAAATTACAACAAAAGTCAGCTTTCCTTGGAAGAAAATGAATGGACAGTTACACAGAGAATATATTACTGATATCCACTTAACTGAGCATCCTTTAGTATCCAATTAGTCACGATAGTGTCCACATTGTTAAGGACCAGCAGAGAAGCTGCAGACATAATTATTAACAAATGTGCAGTGATAACAGAAATAATGAGACGATACTTCCTTTTCATAGCAACTCAGCAGAATATAAACATGTAAACTTTAATTCTCCTTAAAAATGTGTCTGCTTTCACTGTGTTTTCATGACAGAGACGAGAGGAGCACATTTATTACGAGATTACTCAGCCTGGCTTTAATCCAGAACATCTATCTATCATCCAAGACCCGTCTCCACTGCAACATCCAAGAACATATTTACAGAGTCCTGTCTCCATCACAGCATCCTACAACATCTTTACAGAGACCTGTCCCCGCCACAACATCCAAGAACATCTTTACAGAGTCCCGTCTCCATCACAACATCCAAGAACATCTTTACAGAGTCCCGTCTCCATCACAACATCCAAGAACATCTTTACAGAGTCCCGTCTCCATCACAACATCCTACAACATCTTTACATAGACCTGTCTCCACCACAACATCCTACAACATCTTTACAGAGTCCCGTCTCCATCACAACATCCTACAACATCTTTACAGAGTCCCGTCTCCACTGCAACATCCAAGAACATCTTTACAGAGACCTGTCTCCACCACAACATCCTGCAAAATCTTTACAGAGACCTGTTTCCAGCACAACATCCTGCAACATCTTTACAGAATCCTGTCTCCACCACAACATCCCAAAACATCTTTACAGAGACCTGTCTCCACCACAACATCCTGCAACATCTTTAAAGAGATCCGTCTCCACCACAACATCCCAAAACATCTTTACTTAGACCTTACTCCACCACAGCATCTTGCAACATCTTTACAGAGACCTGTCACCATCAAATGGACAGCGTTTATCTTATGTCTCATGCTTATAAGTAAAGATGCTCTTAAATTCAAAATGCACTACATGTTTATATAAATGTATATTTGGCTGCTTGTGAGCATCTTGAAACAATAACATAATCCCGCAGTGTCTTGATTAAGCTCTTCCTAACACTGCACGACTACTAATCATTTTCTTCAAGTCAGCGTCATGTCCAGGTAAAATATTGTTCTCTGTTAAGCACTGTATGTTAACAAAATGGAGTTAGTTATGAATATTTTTCACAGCAAGACACTGTCCCTGATGGGAGCTTTAAATGACTGCTAATGTAGGAAAAAGTAATCAAGGTTAATAGTTTTGTTTGCCAGTGTGGTGCCAAGAGTCCCAGAGAGCCTTGAAATGTTCTGGAATGGCCTTAATACAGTGGCGATTGCTCTAAGACTGCAAGGGAAGCTCAGCTTCCCCTAAAATGTCACCAAAAAAAAAAAAGAAAAAAAGGGGTGAAATATGTACTGCTGTGTGTACATTTCATTGACTAAATACGCGCTAGAAAGCCTTCATCTTTTGTTCAGATTCAGCTACTTATCACAGGTAACCGGCGCAACTTCCTTCTCATTCATCCCCGCAGCGCCACAGCGCTTTCCACAGTCGGACGCTCAGCTTCTACTGACTTCAATGGGGAAGCGTAGAGCGGGTTGTTCCACTGCAGCGAAACCAGACGGTCATTGGATAAATGCTGGGCTTTGTCCCGCCCATTGGAAGCTCAGCTTCTCTGGGGGTCTATGGGGCAGTGGGCTGGCCTGGAAGCTCAGCTTCTGCATGATGATTGGATGAGCTGTCTGAGGCGGAATCCTTTTTTGATTGACAGCTAAATGAGCGAATCAGCGATCTTGAAGAATAAACATCCACCGGAGCATTTTCCAAGTTTTTCATTCCGTTGTTCTGAACTGATCCAGAGACTTTACCGATCCCCAGTGACTTTGTCACGACCACTCACACTCACAGGCGGTCACACTTCACAGTAGCCTGGCGCAGCAGCTCCAGCTGCTAGCATTAGCAAGCTGCACAGCATGGCAGATAATATGAATGTTGTTAGAGTTAAACAGCAGGGCAGGTCAGCTCCTAAGATTGATTTAGTGCAAAAGGTGGGGAAAAGTAACAGGTCTTTTCAGGTGTCCTGAATAATAATAATATATATAATAAATAAACAAACACATTTATGATGTAGGCCGGAAAAATGAGCTTCCCCTCCTTGAAAGACCAGCAGCCGCCACTGCCTTAATATCTCCACAGCGGCACGTGTGTGGCTGTGGATATTTTGGACATTGCAAATGGCTGGTGATATTTTATCTGCATGTGTAGAATCATTTATCATCTGCACTGCAATCAGCCAGCCCTCCCATCAATTCTGCAGGTCTTAGAGTGGAGTGCAGAATACATAAATGCCTCATCGCTGCACCATTATATCGCTGTTTGTCTCCGGGACAACCTGAAAACACACAAGAGCCCAAGGCAGGAGGGTTTCATGGCTGCATGGATCACTGGCAGCATTAATGCAGCTGTGGTTCTGCTGTAGATGACAATGGGGGTGAACTCCTGTCCTTTTAAAATGTTTGAGTTTAAATGGGAGCTGTGTCGAATCAAACACTTTGAGCTGTGATATTTCAAACATTACAAGATGGATAATTGCTGTGACGGGAGAGTTCAAGGCTGCTGTGTTTGGATTTGTTCCCCACTACGGTGTGATTTTTAAGGATTAAGAATAGAGTCTGGCTCCCAGCCACAGCTGTTAACATTTGTCTTATGGAAACAATGTCAGAATGAAAAATAATCTTTAATTCATATTCAGAGTTTTAAAGAGTTTGCCAGCAGGTCAGCTTCTTAAAAAAGTAGAGGAGGCCTAACGAGATGCTCTTTTTAGAGGTTTAATCCTCTCTTTCATACATTGTTCAGTCAGACCAAACTTGCTGTGCAGCCCAACAATATTAACGTTTATTTAAAATTCTTGTGGAGAGGTTTGGGTAAATGTGCATAAAATGATGTGCAGGTTAACAATTTCCATTAGATGAAAACATTTTGTCACCTCGGCTTTGAATGCTCAGAGTTCAGTAAGAACTAAATGAGGTAATTCAGATTATGTGTGACACTGTTAGATATTTTAAAATAAGATGATTTTCTTGTAATGTGAAACTATTGATAGAGAAATATTTGGGGAAATCTGTATTTTAATAGGCTATTGTTGCAGATTGTTAAGCACAGAAAAAAGAGGAACAAAGACTGAATATATCTTAAATTGTGTTCTGTATGGAAGCCTAGTCCCTCCAGTTAAAAAAAAATATGAAAACTTATAAATAAAAGTACAATGGTAAGAGAAAAAAGTCATAATTATGGGATAAAAGTCTAAATTAGGAGATAAAAAGTATTTTTTTTTGACTCAGTTATGATTTACCATGTTTACTTATTTATTTTTTTTTTAAATGAAGGCTGAGGTGTAATCAGATTACTTTTTAACTGGCGATAATGAGCTTCCATAATTTCTTGCCTGTTTGTTAAAACATGTCTTTTTTGTAATCACAGTCCGTTTTGTTTTTCTACTCGTCATTATAACTGTTGAATCCATCTACTAGTCACTAATACAGGCTATTTAATCAGC
Source organism: Lagodon rhomboides (assembly GCA_039737535.1). Taxonomy (NCBI): domain Eukaryota; kingdom Metazoa; phylum Chordata; class Actinopteri; order Spariformes; family Sparidae; genus Lagodon; species Lagodon rhomboides. The sequence goes on from CM077802.1 coordinate 2,267,601, forward strand.
ACGTATTTAAATTTTAAACTACTTCTCTTTGAGCTAAATTTGTATGCTAACGTATTAGCTAGCCTAGCTTCCCGCCGCTGGGTCTACTGTGTGGCACGCGCGCCCTCTACAGGCCCCTGCAGACTGGCCTGGTGAACCCCGACATTCGTTACTCTTCAGCTGCCTCCCGTCGCCTCGGTGAGTTAATGAACTCCTTAAACTTGGTGTTTGTCGGTTAAAGTGTTTTTTTCCCCCTCTTGTATATAAAAATGAGCTCCCAGTTATCACAGCAGATGTCTCTGTGACGTTGTCGAGTAATTAATTAGTCAACGGTGACGTTGCTAGCTTGATTGTAATCATGAGTCACGTCACGATAGCTTCATTAGAAGTACCCGTGCTGGAGTTTGCTAGCTAGCTGAAAGCTAACATATTATTTATCGGCGATTTTTATCTAATTAAGTTGGCCGTGGGAGACCTCATTTAATTCTGTTGATATTATAATTAATAACGTTAGTTGTCAACCGGATAACACTCAAATGACATTCCAAATCCAGGTGTGCAGTGGGGTTGTGTGACAAACATACATTTAATTGTAATATACAACTATACAACAACAAGTAGTGAATACGTTTAGCATTCACTACATCAGAGCTTTGTACATATTCATTTCCCAATATGGAGGCAAAGTCTACACCTGGAAAAATCATTTAAAAACCTTCCTGGGAACTCAGGTAATTTCGCCCTCACGCAGTTGTTGGGTGGTAGGAATTGTTAGTGTGTGACACATCTGAGACCCTGGTTGACAGCCAGTGTACTCAAAAATGTGTGCAGAAAAATGTATGGTGTTTTTTGGGATTAAAATGTCTGTATGCTGCATTTTATTGCTGTAAATTAGATGTTTATGGTTGAGCTAGTTTTTTTTCTATCTTATATACTTTTGGGTAGTTAAATATACAGCAATGGATCATAATCCAATGTTTTTCTTGGGTCCTTACCCAAAGAAAAGTCTTTACGAAATTCAATAAGAAAAGTTGGATAAGCTTGAGTAGATAATGACCCAAACCCAAACATCGATTTTACATTTATCTGTTTGGGTGTTGCGACTCAACACATCAACACATAAAGAAACACTTAATCTGTCATTTTATCACAAACATTCAAATTCAGAATCACCAGATTTGGACAAACATTGATTTCATGTATATTATATTTGATAAAGAAGTTTGTATATTAACAGTCCCAAAATGTCGCTTCATTACAGCTTATTGGAGGAGTACATGGACCTGTTGTGGGATGCACTCTGTGACTTTGGCACTTCCTCTGATCAGCTGGTTCTTCACAGAGTGAACCTTCAGGGACCTGTTTTACTTCAGCAAGGTAAGTGTCTGCAGCTTGTGCTGAAATTCATATTGTGTGTTTATGTCTTGGCTTTGTTCATCTTCTGTTTATGTGCTCTGAAATATGGCTGACTATGCTGCTGGTTGTCCTGTTGCTTGTGTTTTATGTTTATCCCTCCGCTGCCTGCTAATATTTGCTCTGATGCTGCTGTTTTACATTCATGTGCAGCATTTGCAAATGAGACTAATTGTAATTGCATGCCTTGTTGTGGCTGGGCTTCATTTTTGGATTGTTGTCTGGCACATGTATCATGACGCTGTGTGCTTGATGCAGATTTTTGAAGTGATGAAAACCATGCTAATGTTTAAGTAGTAGGTGTCAAGGCCCAGATGTGTTTTTCACTGCATTGCACTGCAGGTTGTTGTTTTTTCTGTCTCTTACCTCACTGTAACCTGTCCTGAAGCTCAGGGTAATTTAATGTTGGCTTTAAAGATGTAAACACAGCAAGTTGATAATATTGGGTTGCTAATTACTATACATTTACTTCCTGTCAATGCATCTCAAAACACGACAACACACTCTTTGACACACTGACAATCACTGACTCATGTCAGCAAGGTAAGTGCCTGCTGCTTTTACTAAAATTCATATTGTGTGTTTATGTCTGGGCTTTGTTCAGCTTCTGTTTATGTGCTTGGAAATATGGCTGCCTGTGCTGCTGGTGGTCCTGTTGCTTGTGTTTTATGTATTTGCTTCTGCTGGCTGCTAATATTTTCTCTAATGCTGCTGTTTTTGATTCATGTGCAACATTTACATTGGGGAAAACTGATTGCGTATGTCGTTGTGTCTGAGCTAAGGGCTTGTTTATGTTTTGGTTTGTTGTTTTTGTTGTTGGGCACATATATCGTAATTTTTTTTGTGCTTGATGTTGATTTTTGCTGTGATGAAACATACTGTTTTAGTATTCAGTGTTGAGGCCCAGATACATTTTCACTGCATTGCATTGCAGGTTGTTGTTTTGTTTCCTCTTAGCTTACTCTAACCAGTCCTGAAGCTCAGGGTCATTTTAAATTGGCTTCACAGCGAGTTGATAACATTGGGTTACATGTTACTATCCATATTATTTCCTGTCAGTGCATCTTGAAACTATGACTGTTTTTTCTACAACACAGTCGGAGCAGAAACCTTGACAATCACTGATTCACTTCAGCAAGCAAAGTGCCTGCTGCTTTTACTAAAATTCATATTGTGACTTTATGTGTTTGCTTTGTTCGGCTTCTGTTCATGTGCTTGAAAAAATGACTGCTGTCATTGCTGATGGTTGAGCTGCTTGTGTTTTATGTTTTGCTTCTGCTGCCTGCTAATATTTGCTTTAATGCTGCTGACTTGTTGTGGCTGAGCTTATTTATTTTTTTGGGTTGTTGCTTGGCACACGTATTATGATGCTGTGATGTGTGATGTTGATCTTCGCTGTGATGAAAAACCTACTGATGTTTGAGTGTTAAGGGCCTGTTGTTGTGTTTCCTCCTGGCTCTCTGTAACCACTCCTGAAGCTATGGGTTGGCTTTGAAAATGTAAACACAGCGAGTTGATGATATTGGTTTACTGTTTCCTGTCAATGCATCGTGAAACCATTACCGTTCTTCCACAACACACTCACACACACCCTGACACTCACTGATTCAGATTCACTTCAGCAAGGTAAGTGTCCTCTGCTTATGCTTACATGCTGGCTGGGAATTCAAAGTTGATGTGTTTATTCTAGTATACCAACTTCTAAAACAGTACTGTTAATACTACTATATAGTTCACACTGTATGCAGTTAATTTGTAGTACTGAAGTAGGAGATGAGATTCTTTCTTCAATCTCTGCTCTCTTCAGTCAGTGTTTATATGCTTGTGTGGCAGCTGACACTGCTGGTTGTTTCTGCTGCTGTTTGGTATAAATTCTTAATTAATTTGTTGTCGTGAGTGAGCTAACTGTCCTCTGGCTGTGGTTTGGCACGAGTATTATGATGCTTTCACGCTTTTAATGTTTTGCTGTGATCAGTCTTGATTAAGGATGTCTGTGTATTGAGTGCACTGTATTCCCTCCCAGTTTGTTGTTGTTTTGTAACCAGCCCTGAGGCTGAAGTAATACTCTGTGTTGGCTCTTGGGATGTAAACATAAGTTGCGTCTTGCACACAGCCACTTAATTATTTTCTGTTATATTTGGACAATGTTTACAGTTGTTTATAATAATGCCCTTTCGAGTCTGAAGCAAATATGCTTGGAACTGTGTGGTTGACTCTCAGGTGACACTCAATCATTGATTCACTTCAACAAGGCTCTGTTTTTACTTGTGTTGCTGCTGGTGGTGCTGCTGCTTATTTTGTTGCTCTACTTCTGGTTTATTGTTTGTGTCTGCTGGCTGTCAGTTTGAGCTTTCATGCTGCTTTTATGTGCAATATCTGTGGTTTTGTGTATTAATAGTGGATGTGCTTTCATTTGTATACTGATAGATCCTTCTGTTTGAATCTAATTGTACTGGCGGAAAATGCAATTCTAAGGTAATAGCTAATACCTTATCACTTTTTAGCTGTTAGGATCCAAAACCTTTCCAATCCTATCAGCAAATAATCATGTTGTATTGTCGATGTATGGGCGATGTATCAAAGAAATGGGGGTTAATGCGTGTGAACTAATAACGCTGTGGCGAAGCCGAACCACTCTCTATATTTTGATAGCGTCTGTGTTTATTACCCGACGGTTTACTACGAGCCGAGAGACGTACAAAACCAGTTGTTTTTAGCCACACTTCCTTCTTTACTTGAAGCTATTTATAAACTCTATTAGATAGATAGATCAGCTCAAATTATGTGAATAATTAACCCTAAAATACCCTTTGCTTTCGATGGACTGTTGAACTAAACTCCCTTCTAAAAGCAGATGTTTTATGGTAGGGCCATATTTTTTCAAACTTTAGTGATTTTATCTTTTCGATCTACAGCTGCAAGTTAACACAGTTAACCATTATCAACGTCTCTGTGGACAGCCTGAAGCCACAGATCTCTTCTTTTACTGTCCTACGTTCTTTGAGAAAATAAATATAAACGTGAATTGTGGCGTTTTTTATTTTTTGATGTGCAAAATGCAACAAATGAGACTCCCAGCTTTTTCAATTTGGTGCCAGCACTGTTACAGCGTTTGTCTTCACCCAAAAGGGGGCGTGGTTGTTCTCATTTTCTCATCCTAACCAAACCCAATCTGAAGTGTGTTTATGATTTTAATATGCATAAATTAATATTTATGTGCTGCATACATTGTGTTTAACCTTCTGCTGCATGCCAAGTAAATTGGTATATTCAGTGTTATCCATCTCAGTTCACTATAAAGGTTCCTTTTAATGATTGGAGGCACTTTGTTGGAGCACTTAGCGCCCAAGGTCAGAGCCTTGACACTCAATATCAACTCTGAACATACTGCATTCTGTATTCACATAATCATCCACTCTGTGTGAGATTGGAAGATTGAAATAATAGATAGTGTGCATACGTCAGAAGTCACATTCATTAAATCACTGTATGATGTGAGAGCATGTTTAACATAAAGATTGAGATGACAGATGATTCCAAAAGGCCCTTGAGATGACCTTGTTCTTTATTAAAGGGTAGTGTAATAATGGAAATACACGTGATACGTTTTATGGTTTTCCCTTTTTAAAATCCCAGTCAAGTTACATTAATGACCGATGGAGCAGAAAGCCTCAGATAAACTGTGTACCCAAGGTTTTTGACTTAGAAAATTTAGGGAAGATATGTCAGTGGTTTGATCACAAAATTATAATAATAATTTATCTCTCAATTGACAGGGTGGGGAATGAATTTGAAAATAAATGAGAAAAATAAATGTCTCAAGTCGTAATCAGATTGAGAGGCTACAGTATATTGTCTCCCAGAATTCTTTAACATAGCAACACAGCATTTAAAAATCCTTTAAATAACAATCAACAGGTTAAATTTTATGTATTAAATACTTCAACATTTCCTTTTCTTTTTTTTTATATTTTAAGTTTGGCTTACAAAGTCCCAGCAGTAATTTGCTACTTAGTGTCTTCTCCTTTACATGTCGCTGCCCAAGATATTATTGCACTGATAATTGAGAGTCAACACTCTCAAATACACTATTGGTGTAGAGTTAAATTTTTGCTTTAATCAGAGGCTGAGGGGAGAACCCCCAGGCATCCCTCTCTTCAGAGGGGCTCAGTTTGAGAGCCTAGTGGAGGTCCAGTAAGGATGGGGCTCAGACCTCAGACTCCAGGCTGGATACTCTGCCCCAGGGCTTTGGCACATACGGACTGTTGACTCTGCGCGCCACCAACACCTGCCTCCGCTCTCTGCTCCCAGAGCCTGGGTCTTCCCTCTTTCCTGTGCCATCGTAGGGCCCATACATATTGTTGTGATAAACCACAGGCCTGTCACTCATGCGAGGCAGCATTGCTGCGTTATCTGGGCAGTGGCTTGTACAGGGGAACAAGTGGCACATGTCCTTGGAACCATCATAGAACTGGGACGGTCCCTGAGCCAGTGGCCCTACATACACTGGTAAGTCTGTGTATGAGTTCAGGTAGGTGGAGTAGTGTCTGTGCACCACTGTGGAGGAGGAGCGGCGCAGGGCAGCGGCATTCTGCAGGATGGCTTCCCTATAAGAGGGCAGCCGGGTGGACTCAGAGTACTTGAGCTTTTGCTTGTAGGGGTAGGAGCCCATGTGGGCCGGGTCCAAGTATGCAGGCTCAGCAGCCAAGGGGTAGCAGGACAGGTTGTGCCCCAGACTACCGTAGAGCTTGTGGGGCTTTGGGTTGGCCACTACCACCCGTGGAAAAAGATCAGGCATGTCTGCACGGGTGGGCTGAGATGTGGATGTGGAGGGCTTTGTTTCATCCACCTGATGGATCCTATCGTTGCCCCAAGTGGCTTTGAGAAATGAGGCTCGGCGGTTGAGTTTCTCCTTCCCCAGGAGTGGTACATCATCCATTTCAGGCTCCAGGTAGGACTTCATACAGGAGTTGCAGCTGGTGCTGGCACCTGGGTAGTGTCCTGCAGTGCAGGCCATGGCGGCACCAACAGAGGCATGGTTGTTCAGGAGGTGATTGGCCCTCAACTCGGCAAGGCAGGATCGAGGTTCGTCATAGTCTCCTCTCACTCTGGGGTCTGCAGCATCAAACACGTAGCTATGGGACCTCCTCCTCCGGCTCACACAGTCAGGGGGGTAGCTAAACTTCCTCCTCAGCGGTCCTTTGTGCTCCACGTAGATATCCGGCACCTGGAACTCCCTGTAAGGAACAAATGGGGATGTGGGGTGCCGGGCCTGGTTCTCCACATACAGCCTGCTGCTGTGGTGGGGGTTAGAAGTACCGGGGGGAGCAGGGTCCCGCATGGCGATATGAGGGCTGCTGAGGCTGGAGATGGGCAGAGTCCTCTCTAAGACATGCTGACTGTTGCGGCTGGGCAGCGTGTAGCGGAGTGGAGTGGGTCGGGTCACCACCCGGGGCTTATCCAGGAGCGGCTGGGTGGAGCCGTCCCCATAATGAATTGGGAAGGTGGGTGTAAGGGCCCTCTGAGGATACGGTGAGTGGTTATCTGTGATGCTGGAGATGTAGGGCAGACGGCCGTGGGTCATGTCTGTGGTGGTTACTCTAGGTGGCAGGCCGGCCCGCACATTGTCGGCCCCCCGCCTGCTCCAGTTCTCTATTGTTTTGGTGGCATTGTCTAGAGAGTTCTCCACTCTGGCAGAGGACACCATGTCCTTGGCTGTCTGCAGCATCTTTAGCATATTGGCTTGTGAATAGTTAGTAGTTACGTCCGGACTCTGCATGCTCCCATTGCGGTCAGATTGCTCTACTCCATTGAAGCAGCTGTAGATGCCCTGCAGAAAGACAGATACTAGTATTAACCAACAAACTATTGAACTTTCAAAGGTTTTCAGTCAGGTTTCTCTACAGATATGGTGTTTAAATTTGTTCAGTTTCTATAAAGTTCCAATCAACTTACTATGCAAATGAGGTGAAAATGATAATAAGGAAAAAACTGCCATTGCCAAAACAGAATCATTATTGTTTCTAGTAGTTTCAGGTTTGTGTTGCTGTATTTGAAATGTTGTTTGCACAGAACTTTATCTTGAAAACAGCTCAGGCTTTTAAATGAGCGCGTTGCTGATCATGCACTAGTTTCTCCATTTTTATTCCTCCAGCTTTATTTTACTTTTTAAATTGTGTATCTGTTTAGAATACTTAATCCCACCTCAGACTACTGTTGACACACCGATGAAGGATTCTTAATGGAACAATTTAAATTCAATGTCTCTGTCGTCAGCCATGACAATATTTCAGCAAGTTTCCTGGAAGTTCTTTTGGTACCTTAAACTATTTTATTTCACTATCGTTTTTTATGGTCGCTGCCCTTGAACCATTCTGGTTGTGTGTTGATTACTTACTGCATTACCAGTATTTCTAGAGCCATGTCTTGAAGGATACCTCACAAGGAGACAGCAGGCTTTACAAGTGCATTTTATCATGCAGCAAGGCCATCACATATGTAACTATTAGGCATTTATTCTCAGAAACTTGTCTGCTAAAAAAATGTACTGGCAACTTGTTTCTGCTGTATTGCTGCAGTTTGCCCTTGAAAGTCATAAATTGCAGAAACAAAAACCACTTTGTGCTGTAGTTTTCATACATAAGGATAACTTACTCTACTGATAGCTAGGAGGAAGTCCAGGCGCTCGGATTTGCGGACTGAATGTCGTAGTTTCCAGTATAGCAGATGCTCCCAAGCAAAAACCAGCAGGCTCAGGCCCATAGCCACAAGCAGCATGTAGAAAACTCCCGCCATGTTGTCAATGTCCAGCTTACTGCTCATCACCTCTTTCTTCTCATTGCGGCAGATGCCTGTGAGCCAGACGGTCTGCAGCTTCTGTGTGTCGCCTGTGAGGGAAGAGCACAGAATACAGACCTAAGCCCTATTTGCATAACACTAGTATTATTTGGGGACTTTGAGTGAGTAATGAAATGCCCTCCAGCCTCTCATGAAATTCATTTGCATGGGATAATGAAATTCATTCCAATAACCAGCACTCCAGATACGACTGTGTAAGGTTGCACAGTTCTTCTGTTTGTGATTTAGTAAATCCCAAATTAATCCAGATCACTCATTTTTTTTCTTTAAGTGTACAACTGTTGTTCAACAAGAGGAAAAGCAAATAATGGCTGTTACAAATCTGCATGATAAAACTACGGTAAGGCAACCGTAGTAAGTACTAAGGCAACGGTTCCCAACATAATGGCTAATAGCTTCTGAGCCCTGAAAACAAAGTTACCACATGTCTGCTTGCGACTTAATGTCACTAGTTGTATGTGTACTAGTTGTGAGCAGTTTCAGACTTTTTTCTTGTTTAAGTTGAGTAATTTTTAGAAGGCTGAAGAAGAAAACAATCTTCAGAGAGTAAACAGAGAAGCAGAGATCAGAGGCAAGTCTGGAAAAAACAAAAACAATTTTTATGAACCAGAAATACCTTTTTTCTCACCTTTTTATATACTACTGATTTACCACAGCGCCTTTGGCACCTTTGGGGGTTCTTTAAAGAACCATTTGGGGGTTCTTTGAGGCACCTTTGGGGGTTCTTTAAAGAACCGTTTGCAGGAATGGTTCTTCAAAGAACCTCTTGCTAAAAGGTTCTTTGTGGAACTAAAAATGGTTCTTCTATGGCATCACTCCAAAGAACCATTTTTGGTTCCAGTTAGCACCTTTATTTTTCTGTGTGTACCCAAACAATATTTTATGTAGATTTATTTATTTGACTTTTTTAAAAACTTTAACATTGTCTGTACCATTATTTCTGTTTACAAGCTGGTGATATTCTCGGCAAAAAGTAATAATATCACAGCACTTTTTATTTGGCCTTTGTGTGACATATAATGCAAAATGTTGCGTTGTCCGTCTTACCATCTACTGCATATTTCCGCGAAAAGCTTCAGAATAACTCATCTGAGGAGCTTAACTTTGCAGAGTGAGGATCACATTTTAAATCACAGCTTGAAACTTGGTTTCATTGACTTGCATTTATGCGTCTGTCAGTAAATTTTACCATATTTTGTACCCAATATTCATTCCCATTTTCCCCTTGCCAATTTCTTGTTTTTATTCTTTCTCCTTAATGCATTTATTCCCTTTCAGGTTTATGAAAACTAAGTTGTTTTTATAGCATTACTGGTAATACTCCATGAAATTCATTTATTGTATATATATGAAGAATTTACCGTCAGCCAGGAACTGGAGCAGGGCCAGGTCGATGGGTCGTTTCCAACGTGAATCCTTCTGCAGAGCAATGCCATAACCAGTGGTAGCAAACACTTTCCCACTGCCAATGGTAACCAGCTTGCAGCCCTCGTCTTTGCCAGCCATGTAATTCAGCACAGCAGCATCGTAGATAAAGGCATCCAGTTTCCTAGCAGGATAAAGAAAACGATTTTTATACTCAAAAGGCCATTATATAACTGTTTGGCTCCGCTTTGGCTCTCAGTTCTGTTGTAAATACATCTTTACTATCCTTGGCAGACACATACCCTGTTTTGAGGCTGTTTAGGGCATCCTCTACTCCCTTCTGGTTGTATTTGACCATGTGGGAGTGCATCTCAGGGTAGTTACTCCTTATGTTGCGCTCTGTGCTGCCATTTGGGACGGTACCAAAGCGGAATGGAGGGTACTGCTCCTGTGGCTTTTGAAACTGTCGAGAATGAGGAATGACAAAAATGATCAGTGATTTGATTGATTATTTTTTAATAAAAATGTAATCACTTATTTGATGTTAATCAAAGTCATTATCACGTATCAGCATGTAATCAAATCCAGTTTGCTCCGTCACCCTGATGGTTGTTTGTGACTTCATTACAGTGCCATTTTCTGCATTTAGGTCCAGATAAAGCATCCATTTTTGTGATTAATGCCTCAACTTCCAAGTGCATTTGTGATATCTATCCTGCTCACCTCTTGCTTGGTTCATTTTCACATCTAACTCTATAATGTGACAATCAGACTCTGTATCCAAAGATCCAAACTTCCTTCTTCCCCTCCTTGTTCTTCGTAAGAAATGAACTTCTCATTTTATCCTTTCCCTTTTGGCAGTACCATATGCATTTAATTATCCGTGAGGACAGGAAGTAGGACGTGGTGGAAATACAATCGACATAATTGCACTTTTTCATTAACCTTGTGCAAATATGTTCTCACTGCATTAACTGAGGGACAATTTGCATTAAAGTTTGTGTTTGAGAAAGTGGACAATGTCACGTCAGGATAAGTTGAACCTGGCTTCTTCTGCATTCTGTTGTCAGCTCAACCTTTAATATCCTGAGGGTTAGAAGATATATACAAGCGCAGATATGATTCAGAGTCTTGACGAGTGGCACTGCAAGGTACTAGAAACACAGAATAACAAAATTACACTATACAACCAAACAAACTGTAGTGGTAAATGTTTCTTTTTTGCCTTCAGGGAATTAACCACAAACCAGAATGACTAAACTTTAACAAAGAAACCTCTTCAATTTAATTTTACCCTACATGTGCTGGCAGTTTCTCTAGTGCCATGGTGTGTTTCATGTGGCCATCAAGTCTTTGCAGCTCACTCAAATGAAGCATGTTTTATGTCAGAACCATCAGAACCGTCATTTTGATGGACAGGATTGTAAAAATTCTGTCATGATCTTTTATTACCCCTCATTTTAATTTTCAGGATAATGACACCTTCTTTAATGGCATTAACTTTCAAAAACAGCTTGATCACAGTAACATGTAATATGAGAACAAATGTAGAGACTATGCATTTTTTCAGGGCATGGAGAGAAAAGATTAACAGGGACACCAACTGTGCGGTCACTTTATGTGTCAACACCACATGAAGTAGATGATTTTATTTTCTGGAGTGACAGCGGAGGACACTAAAAGGCTGCTCGCAATATGCAGCCGTCTTCTGGTGCCTTAACAGGCAAATATGAACTATGCAATTTTACAGAATTAGACGGCTACAATTAAAATTTTAAACAAACAATTACAAGAAATTAAATGGATCTCAGCTCCTCCAGCATCCTCGTAGTCTGCATGGACTTATCTGGGTCCTGCTTACTTCAGTGTAAACAAACGTATCAAGGGAGACTGCTGTATAGGTGTTGGTCATTATTGTGTCTTTGCCTCGGACAGACAATTTCCTATAGCTGCTTTAATTTTGTTTTAGGTTTAAAGTCAGTCAGAAAGAATGTGCTGCTATTTTACCAGGGAACACGCTGCAAGGCCTCCAGTGTTGTAGTTTCTTGATGCATTGTCAGCACCTGGATAGCGAGGTGTATCTACTACAGGTGGTCTGCATGTGAATTATTAATGTTACTGTAGATTGCCCTCAATAATTTTAATCTGTCACAATGACAGACAGCCTTCAGATATTTCTGTTTTTGTTGGAACATTGCTGCAGCTTATTAAAAAGTACTAAAGATTGTGTTCATAGTTAAAGTAAACCAATGTTACTTTTCGTTATCAATTCAAACTAGGGCTACATGATATGGAAAGATATTACGATAAGAAAAGGATTAATGATATATTATATATTTTTACTATCCCCTCTGCTGCTGTAACAATGCAAATGTCCCTGTTGTGGGACTAATAAAAGACTAAACTTTTTAGTACGTCATTATGTTTTATCACATATTTTACCTTTATCAAAAAACTGCAGCTTCTGTGATTTGGATATTCCACCCTATACCAATTTTGAGAATTAATTGTGCAGTCCTAATACAAACTGTGTGTCTGTGAGGTCAATATGTTCACTCAGGCACGTGCTACAACCTTCCCTCTGTTGCTGTGCTGCAACAGCATCCTGCTACTTTGACCTTGGTGTCTGAGAGCTGTTTTTGCAAAACCACAAGATGTCTCTTATCAGGAACACACAAACATCTGTTGTTCAAAGTGTTTGAACAAACAGCTAAAGCTGTTGTTTTCCTAGTGAGGACGGTACTTTTAAATCTGTGTACCCTTTTGCTATACCTTGACAGCATGTCACTGAAACATTTACTGCATACTCCTTCCTCATACTACATAGGACAGAGACGAGTGTATCAGACACAAATGGTGGATTGAAGGAGGTTGGTCGATGTCAGAGTCAACATGATGTGTTACCCCATCACAAGGACTTTTCCTATAAATGAAGTGTCTATTCTGAGGGGATGAGGCAATCATCAGCCTTAACACAACGCAGTGTCCTTACAGCAGCTCTGCTCTTCTACATCCCTCTCTCCTCGGATACAAGGTCACTTTCTGTGGCTTCATCTTGTACCTCATTTACATTTACTTAACCTGAGGGGTTCAACACAGCTGGACAAACAGCGGTTCAAACCTCCATTCCCCCCATGCTGCCATGCAGAATGCTGTTCAATAATATATGGACTGGCTGTCAAAATGACTCTGCTTCTTTCTCTGCATAGCAGACTTAATGTATAATGAGATGAGAATTGTAAATGGCTTTGCCAGAATCATAATGAGCAGTGGACAGCTTGGTCTTTCCCTCAAATGCCCCTTTAATCCTCTCAGTTGCCTGAGAGCAAAGAGTCTACAAACCATTTCTTGTGCTGATGGTTTAACATGGCTTTCCTTGTCAATACTCCTATAAAACAGATCCTCAGGCCAGACAAATATGCATAAGATAATACCAGAAATTATAATCACTGTCCCCCCCCAGAAAATCCACTAGTGTGTTACATTTCATAGGCTTTTCAGTGACATTCCCGTCTAAAGAGTCTGGGGATGTAATTCAATTTCACCACTTATTCTGTGACCCTTTTTGTATTTTGTGGGGAAAGTGAAAAGTCACAGCCATGACATTGTCACTTCTGGATGATTGCCTTCATAGCTCGACCACCCACTGTTTACACACCAAAAATAGACCACTTTGTATACCTAAGCTGTACATCAAACACAACAAAACTCCCGACACAACGCACACAGGACTGTCAATGACAGTGACAGAGCTCTGTACCTTTTTGTCGCTCAGTCCAGACACCGTGTCGATGTATTGCTCCTGGATCATGAAAGCTGCCAGGTTGGCCGTGTAGGAAGCAAGGAAGATGACAGCGAAGAAAGCCCAGACCAGGACCATGATCTTACTAGTGGTGCCCTTTGGATTCTCAATGGGGACAGAGTTGTTGAAGACGATTCCCCACAGCAGCCACACCGACTTCCCAATAGTGAAGGTGGGACCACCGGGATCTAGAGAAGATGAAGCCAAGAGTAGACAGGATTCAGTATCAGTCTGTACAGGACGGACAGTGTTCAACAATCTAACCCCCAAAATAAGTTTGTCCTTCCCCTCCAGAATGGCCCATATAATTTTTACAAAAATAACTAGAGCTTTTCACACCATGGACAAGGTTATTGGAATATCACCTTTGAGGTTACAAAGACTTCACTTTATTGCACTCTCTGGTGGGGTGCTTTCTAAATCTCAGTGTTACAATGGTACATTTTACATTTTAGGGCATTTAGCAGACGCTTTTGTCCAAAGCGACTTACAGTAATTCATACATTTATACACTGATGGCGGTGGCTGCCATGCAAGGTGCCGACCAGCACATCAGGAGCAGTTTGGGGTTCAATATCTAAGGACACTTTGACATGCAGACCAGGGGAATTGAACCACCGACCTTCTGAGACGCTGGCTCTACCCTGAGCCACAGCTGTCCCTGCTGCCTATTTTGTTTGTATTTTGTAGGTTGTGATTGATTCATTCTTGATTAATCTGTCTGTAAGTCTATAAAGTCTCAAACAAAGTTACATAAATGCTAAAAACGATTTCTCAGAGCCCAAAAGTGACGACCAACCGTCCAAAACCCAAGGACTCTTTATTTATTAACTGTCATAAATTACAAAGAAAAGCAGCAAATATTTGACATTTTCTTACAAATAACTCAAAGAATTAATTGATTATCAAAGCAGTTAGCATCTAATTTTCTTTCGAGCCAGCATGTAGGAAGAAATTAGATCCAGAAGCAGTTGACCTTATTGGTGTAGTATTTTATTACAAATATATGTCAGTGTCGGTATTACAATTACTTGCACCTTTGACTTGAAATCAAATGTCAGCTGTCAGCAGACTGACTTGTGGAAGACAATAACACACAACAACAGTGAAGCAGCTGTCTTGTCAGCTTGTCTGAAGGATGACACAGTTCATGCAAAACTCAGTTACATGTCTGAACTAAAATGCCGACAACCGATTTAATATGCTTGTTCTTCAGTAAGAACGTGTCATATTTGACCTTGCAGTTAATTTTGGCATCGTATATGTCATGCATCCTAAAATAAATTAAGACGAAAATCCGAAGCTGAGCCAGGAGCGTAGCCCCTTTAGGCCTTTCTCCATCCATTATAAGATGTTTTATAGACCACATGGCTCTGAGATGAAACTGCAGTATCTCAATTTTCCAGGCATTGATCCAATATGTGGCCTCTGTAAATAGGCTTGGATTTCATATGTTCTCTGAAGCCTCTGGAGGCCTGTAAGACTTCTGTATTTATTGCCTCTCTCTGGAAGTTCTGGGAGGCCAATATTAGAAAGAATTGATTTAAGTACAAACATTAATTTGCTGCTTTGCTTCAAGTTTTTATTATGAGATATGTTACATGGTACCTCAACCTGAAAACAAACATGTAAAATGGGTGTTTGTGTTGGAATTAGTCAGCTAGTTGGACAGCAAAGCAGCATGCCAGATTTAAACAAGTGCAAAGAAGTCCAACAAGGCTACTGTGCCTTTATTTTCAAGCAACTCTGTAATTTAACACCCCAGAATTCACTGTTAACAGACAACCTTGGTTCTGACTTGCATGTTTCATTCTGTCAAAAATGCAGATGGGCATTTTTATTTCATTGTTGTTCACAACTGGATTGGGAAAATGTTGTGCTTTGTCATGTTATCTGCTATTCTTTCCAGTGTGCTATTCTTCAACATTATTTACTAATGATGCAATTTTCATAAAATATGTCAGCCCAAGGTTGTTGAAAGAGGGAAGACCTATATTTAGAGCTTATTGTACTTTCACACGGGCCTCCACTAAACCAAAATCATCCCTGATCCGATCTACAACCACCTGTGGTGTGTTTCTGCCACAGAATTGTCAATATATTGACTTGGCTCTCGGGAAACAGCTGTCTTTGTTTTCTCTTTCTCTTTCAGTTAAAAACTGAAGGAAACAAAACACTTTCTCTACAGTATAAAGACATCTACTCCAATGCAGATGAAAGAAAGCATTAGTTTTATGTGTGCACTTTAAGCTGCACTAAATATATTAACAAAAAAACACTTTTGCCGATTTTGGATGGAGGGAGGTGAGACCTACCTTTTGCAGTAACCAGGCTTCGGTTGTACCCAACTGGACTGCAGTATTCAAAGACAAAGACTGTGATGGCCACGACAGTCAGACACATGACGAACATCATCACCCAGACCGCTGGACTGTACGGTTCTACAGGGACGGAGAACAAAGATCAGAGTCAGAACAAACTATCAAGACTCAAGCTGACAAACGATCAGCATTAAAGACAAATCTGTTTATAGAGCATAATGTAATTTTCAACTTCCTGAAGGTGCAATATTCAACATATCAGCCCTTAGTTTTTTTAAAAATGTGATTTGATTTTCATTTTATTATTTTATTTGTCAGGGACTATGATCAATAAAACAGCTGTAAATTAGCCAGAAGGCAAACAGGGCAAATTTTCACCTTGGTGAAAGATTAACATACACATTACCCCAAAAATGAAGTAAAATAAAGGCTTATTATTAACTTGGTATAGACAAGATAAAATTACCAACATTATACACAAATAAAATACAAACAGAACAGAATTTTTGCATGTTGTTATACATTTAATATCAGCCTAGAAAATGGTATTTGATCCATTTAAAAAATAGAATAAAGTACACTAAAAATAAATGACATAAAAAGAGAAAAAAACAGCATCCAAACATTTTAATTTGATGGAAATTTAGCAGTTTACCATTGAGAAACGTGTATTTGCACCTTGATTCCTGTTTAAAATGATCAACATAATGTATTAAGAGATTTGATTAAATTGTGTTATTGGGTGCTGTTGCACCTAAATGAAAAAGTTAGGAGCACCAGTGCAACCAGTGTGAAAAATGAGTCTGATGCCATATTTAAAATGAAAGTTTTTAAAGATTAACCAGTGGAAAGGTCACAGGAGAGGAGAGGAGGGGAGTGCTTTGCAGCAACACTCCCTGACTGGAAGGAACAAGCGCCGTTGCAATCACATTATATATTATGCAGCTATACCGCCAGGCCTCCACAATGCTGTGTTGATACCTCGAGCCTATTTTTCCAAGCAGAGGCACGGCCAGCCATATGTCTTCATTACTTCAGAGGAGCACAGAGGAGTTTCTCACCTAAAAAGGCAGATGGTGAGACAGTCCCGTTACTTCTGGCCACCATCACGCTGATCCCCGTCTCCACAAACGGCACTGAGAAGTCAATAATCTCAGAGCGCTCTTCGTTTATGGTCAGTGAGCCGATGGCCATGTCCGCCCGCTTGTAGAACACCTGTGGCAGAGGGAAAGTCAATAGAGATATTCTTTGGGTGAGATGAAAGTGCAAATGGAAAGCGGATGTTTGTCTGGCGCTATCATAAATCGGACCCTGTGTAGCCGTGTCGGACATAATGCAGGACGTCCACTGCTGACCTTTGATAAATCTCATCTATCAGTGAAGTCATCACACTCGGCCTCCGTCCCTGAGGGTGATATATTGTCTGATTCCTCCAGCGCCCTCCCAGCAGCCGGGCGGACACAACTGAAAAGCCTATCCTGATGTTATCTTTCCTTTTTTTCACCACTGCATTGTAAAGCAGGACCCGCTATCTAATCCATCTCTAATCCACTAGAAGGTATTTCAGCATAAAGCATAATGCCTATTACATAAGTCGTCTGTTGACAATATATGACAAGCAGGAAGTGAAACTAATCGCTCTAGGCTAAAGGTGACTGGGGCTCAGGCTGAATAGGAAGTGATGCTATTCTCGCTAATGTCAGAACCTTTCAGAGTCCCTACAGTACAGTTCAAAAGCCCCAGTGACTGCTTTTCCAGCCTTTTTCTGCCACACCACACCACTGTTTATCATACTGATGGCGGGCTGGTAGATTTACAGTCCAGACACTCCGCCTCATGCAAGCCATTAGCTCTCCTATGGAGGTTGATGCCTCATTGGGCACAATAGCCTTCCTGTTGGTGAAAAAAAAACGTGGAAATAAAAGGCCAAGTAGTGTTGTATCCTCCAACTCGTCAAGAGGAGGCCCGGCAGGAGGATCCTGACTGTAGAGATTATTCACAAGGACACCTGCTCCTCCTTTTTGTACAACAGTCCCTCCCTCACTCACCACGCCGACCTTGGTACCTTTTCATGTACTCATTAATCTTCACTTCAGATTGCTTTTCCTTTTTATTTTTTTTGGCCAACAGCAGAACGAAGAGTCTTGTCTGAGGTTTTCACTCTCATTTTGTTGATGGCACATGCAATGTTTTAATTATAATCAAGGTAAGAGTGCGATGAGACGATTTTAGATTGTGGACACCTTCAGTCGTAGAGATCGTGGTATTTACTGACAAACTGATCCACGCTGAGTGAACAAACCAACAGAGGGATGTATCCGACTAAACGGCTTTACTTATTGGATGAATTACTACACGTGGCTCTTCTTTGGGAGACTTGTAGTATTTTAACTCTAAATAGATTAGTGATAGTGACAAAAAACAACTATCTTTAATGCAATTTGTGTTTTTTAATCGTGCAAATGGAGAAACTCATAGGCTATTTCAAGTCTGACTATAGTCTTCAGGGCGTTTCACATTCGAGAAACAAATCGTTGAGCCTTGTGATTAAATAAATTGTGATTTTTCTTACATTTTTATTTATTTTTTCATTTTAATACCACAATGAGTCAATCAGTGGGTTATACTATGATCACATACAATAGTTATATACCAATAAAATCAAGAAAAGTTTAAATTCAGCAGAGATTGGTGAAAATGTGCATGCACATATTCTTTTCTTAAGAGGGTCTAATGATCTTGCTGTGTATGCACAGTATGTTAAATTAAAATTACTTTAAAATTAAATTATTAAAATAATATTGATTGATTGTTTCTACTTTAAACTGCCATGTTTTGGTTCCTTGACCTAATAGTAATATCAATAATAATGTAGATTTCCTTCCTGCTTCTCATTCAAATCAAATTTTAACAATTTGCCATACTTCATCAGCGATCTCGTTACTACTACCTGGATAACCGAGCTTTCATTAGCCTCTATTATAAGCATGTTTACCTACCAAAGCAGTTTGAAAGGTCCAGATGTTTATAATGAATGATGCAATCAAGCGGCGTTATAGGAAATAAAAGCTCCCAGTTTCTGGTTTAAAAATCATGTCCTGCAAGTCCCCCCGAGCGCAGTACTACCCTTCAAAAACTCAAATTTCAGGAATTATTTATAAAAATGATTTGCATTTTTAGGAATATATTTCCCTTAGTTTGCTGTTCATGAAAGTTTCTATGCCCAATGAGATCAGCATATTCAGTGTTTGACATGCAAGGCCTTGGATGTAGCTGTAAAAGACTAAATCTAACATTTGATCAATCAAATGACCTTAAGACTTGTATCGCTGATTACAGAAAGGCCTTACAGATGAACACGTGTCTTCTGATTTAAGTCATCATTAATGTTCTTTCCTCAAAAATAAATCAATGTTGGTGAATATTCACTCCTGGCTGTTTACAGCATGATAAAAAATCTTACTCTGTACTCAGTACTGCTGCTACGTTAAACTAGCCTTGTGGTTTTTCTTACCTCTCCGATCATCCCGTTCCAGATGCCTCGCACCAGCTTGCCGTGCTTGCCGTTGGTGACCAGGTAGAGGTCGTAGGAAAACTTAATGGTGCGGGACAACTTCTTCAGGATGTCGATGCAGAAGCCCTTACAGCACAGCTTTGTGTACGGCTCGGTGTGACCCACGATACTAAAAGATAAGACAAAAACGGAGAATATGATGGTTCTGATCATCACTTACAACAACTGAACATGTGAAGGTTATTACATCTGTCAAGGAGGTTGTGATTTCACCTGTGTCTGTTTGTTGGTTGGTTTGGCAGCAACAAACTGACGGATTTCCATGAAACTTGGGTGGAGGATGAGTCTTTGATTTTGATTAAAAAATCTTGCGTATTTAGTTATTTGGTATTAGATTTCGCTAGATTGAAAGAGGTTCCATTGTGGTTCTTTAGGGATTTCATTTGGAGGTCAGTGTAGTGTCTTTCCTGCTCTGTCTCTTTGAGAACTGGTTTCTCTACATTATTGGTTTCTGTTGTTCTCGACTGCTCAGTTCTCATTGTTATAGATGATGCCATTAAATTCCCATTATATGTTATCAATTGTGGTAAAATCACCAATTATTATATCCAATATATTTTTTAGATCGTACCAGAATACCACTGTAATCAAAAGTCATATTCGAGACCAATATTTAAATGTGTTGGTTGATATTTGCAAAGACGAGAAAAGATGACCTCGAACAGTTCACTACGGTTTAGTTTGCTTTTTATTTCTGTGCCATGCCAAACATCTGGCCCATCCCACAAGGGATTAAGACACTGCTGTTTCGGAAGACAAGCATCTTCCAGACCTACAAAACAAAAGATTATAGCAAAGCTGTAATGATCAAAAACATCCGTATGATATAATAAACAGCATAGTAGTAAGGATTAACTTGATTAAAGGATATATCTGGTGTAATGTGTATCTTATTACAGTAGTTTTTCCAATATCTTCCAAAACAGAGAAATGTGAACATGTTTTTTGTTGTTTTTTTTTTTTAAAAACAAAACCCAGCTATAAACCCCAGAAATACAGAAGAGTCCAACCTAAAGACATCACTTTGGGTTCTAAGAAACCCAAAGTAGGTGATGGAGGTGTGGAGAGGACCAACCATCTCCTCATCATCGAGGTCTGGGATCCAACGTTAGGAAAAAAATGCGGAAGGGGGGATTTGCAGGTGGGAGAGTTGGAGCTACTCTACGGGCTTGCGCACTGTGTCACAGCCACGACAGATGGACGGACAGCTGGGCGGACACAACAAATCCGACATAAATTAATCACAAACAAACAATGGCAGACAGGAGTGGAACTCGTTGCTGAATTTTTTTGGACTGGACAACAGCAACCAGTCTTAAAATGTTACCTTAAGTAGTAAATGTTTAACAACAGTCATGTATATTTTAATGTGTCTGCTTACCTTTCCCCAAAGAAAATTTGCTATATCATGATATTTATTAGTGCTGCTTCTAACCATAATTTTTTATTTTTGCCTAAACTCAAATATTTTCTTGATCAGTCCGTTTCCATTAGCCCAAGGGATAGTTTGGATTGAATGGTTGTCTGAGGTAATTATCTGCTAAGCATTGTGTGGAGAGGGCCAGCAGCAATTTCAGTATTTCATCTTAGAAAGATCAATATCATTGAAAATGTAAGCTATATTTAGAACATTTTCACCAATTTATCTTGCCATCAAACAGGCCTCTCAGACGGGGAACTGAAGCTGTTTTATCGCTGTCTTCACAGCTTCCAGACTCTTTTGACAAAAGCGGTAATTTCACCTCGCAGAACACAGGACTTGCTGGTCTACTGCTGCCGTAATTGCAGACATGACTTGCAAGTCAACTCAGTTGGAGTCCTTAGTTAACAAGAACATAAAATGAATACAGATAAGTCATTCCAGTCATCGGATCAGTCACGAGTCATTAACTGACAAGTCCAAGTTCACTCTCAACAGAAACTTGAGTCCACTTGAGTCAAGTCACGATGATTTGAGTCCACATCTCTGCTTAATCGGTTAGTTTGTGTTGCTGTGCGACTTTGTTGTTTTAACATGGTAGTTGGGATCTGAACTAATCCTTTGAGATGTTTAGTTTACGATTACACAAAAGAGGAAAGCAGCAAATTGTGAATTAACAACAAATGTTTCTAATTTGTGCTAGATAAATTGGTTTTAGTGAAATGCTCTAAAAATGAAAATGGCTTGTTTAATGAATACATAACATGGTTTCTGAGTGCCCTTTAGTGGAGAAACATCGGTGTCATTTTTGTAAATGAAGTTAATTTTAGGATTGGTTGTTAGTTGTTTCTTTGTATTGCCTCTGATCTTAAGATAAAGACCACATTACCCATAAACACCTTCCAACCCTCAGCCTTACTTTACTGGTGAGGATAAATCCAGCTCTCAGGTCATGGCTGCTCTAATAATAGCAGCCTCTTTTTCTTTTTTATCATGCAGCACTTTCATATCCAAACTAGTAGCATGGGATCTAAAATGCAGGATAAAGTCTGGCAGACTGCCTGTTCTGTCCGTCTCTTGTTTCTCTAAAGTATCTGCTGCTGTATAACCATTAATGCTGTATTGCTTTTAAAATGCTACACGTAGGCACCTTTATGTCCCTTTATTTTAAGACCAAACAGTTGGACCCAGACTTGGATGTGGTGTGGACTACTAAAAGTATGCTAAACCGTTTTAATGAGAACACACGCTTGTGTAATACCGACCACGTGCCAACAGAAAACCTGGTATACCTGCTTTCGTACAGTACTGATCTTCAGACAGAGCACGCTGCAGAAGCTAAACGGACACTTTCAGCCTTCGCATACTAAGTAAAAGAGGCTGACGTAAGGGCTGAAATCAATTCCCCTTACTTATCAGCAGGATTATCAGGAACTTGGGGATGAAAATGTCCTTCAGTCTCACATTAACTGGATGACGCCAGTGATGTGAGTCAGGCCGAGGGGAGAAAACAACTCCAGTGCCTTGTAAAACATCTTGTGCTCTGCTCGGATTTAGAGAAAAGATGTCTTTTATCAAGCAGCAACATTAACTGAAGTGTGAGGATTTTCTGCTTATCTGTGTTTACGTTGTTATTCTGGACTGTTGAGGAGACAAAACAAGCCATTTGGAGATGTCTCCTGCGTTTTTCTTCCTTATTTGCAGACAAAATGATTGATGATTCCTATTTGCTCCAGAACGACTTCATCCCTTCACCTCTAACATTAAGGTGTATTGTGCATAAATAAGTCTCTTCGAACGGCAGAATAACTGAATTTGACTCCTAACAGATGCTGCTCACGCTCCTCACTCTGCTGTGATGCTCATGATTAATGCATTGACCAGACTACATGATCTTTTTTGTCTCAAATGGTCCCAGTGTAAGATTAGTAATCATAGAGTCATACATGGTTGTTTTGACTTGGCTAAGAGACAGACTACAAGTTGGATCCTGACCAATCATAGCTTGCCGTCTGCCAGGAACCGACTTCAATATTCCACTTGACAGCACCAACATCATCTCTCCGCTTTCATTTCTTCATGTTTACTGCTGTGTGCATCGGCCAGTATCACTGAACACATCATACGAGCGAGGAGAGAGAAGGCAACAAAACATTTTGACAGATTTGTCTGTTTGTCAGGATGTTGTGAGGTGTCACACTGGCTGTCGTCCACCATGTCACAAAACATTACACATGATAAAATGAGCAGTGTTGCCTGCCGCTTTTTTTTTTCCATTCACAGTGCCTGACTTCTTTTTTTTTTGGGTCGGGCCATCAATGGACTCATATCATGTAGTCCAATCCTGGGATCAGAGTAAGAAAAGAAAACCTTAAAATTCCTCTTTTGTTGCAGAATAGAAGAAAATCGAGGCATTCAGTTTAGAGATTTTGACTGCATGCACTGATGTGACAGAAAAGATAGAGATACCAAATGTTTCAAAACTTCAAAGCTTCATTTAATGACGCTGACAATGTTGTCTTTTACACATTTCAACAGCTAAATGACAGTAAAGTGATGTCATTTTCTGAACCTACCAGACTTTTCTACTTTCTACGTCATTATGTCCACATTACAGATGATTACTGATCAAAAATCCTATTGTGTTTTGTGAAAGCACCAATAGTCATCCCTACAATATTATTGCAATATTATTTATTGGGAATTGAATACATTTAAATCACCCCAAGTATCTTTTTCTTCATTATAATGTCTAAAAAAGTTATAATATCTGCGCATATCAGATATTCTAATACTGATCAATCTGTGACAGACCAATGCCGTCCGTTAATATCGGCTGTTTGATATATCGGTTTAGCAAAATGAAGGAAAAATGAGGCGTTAAATTGGCTTCTTGCGCTGACTGGTTTGAAAGAAAGTCAGCAGTAAGTTATAATTTAAGTTTTTGTGTTCTTTGTGTGACATTACACAAAGGTGTTGTAAATGACCTTTTTAAAAGGTCAGAATTTGCACTGGTGGCTGGTGATTCATATTTGAGAATAATCTGGTTAAGTAATAATATTAATCAATTGTTGCAGATGAACTTTACAACACTGACACAGGCCACTGCACCTAGAAGAGCCCCCTTGTGTGGTGAGGCAGAGCTTTCCCATAAATGAAGCCTCTACTTAGTTGAGGAAATCTATTTCTGAAGCTCTTAAAGTGTCAGAGTGTCTGACTTTCCTTGACGTGAGCTTGGCAAGCAAAGTTTAGACAAACTTGACGATCCGTTCTGTTTATATTCATCTGCAGAGAGGTTACGGTCCACCATTAAGCGTCTATTTGCTTTCAGAGAAACCCAAACGGACACACCTCTATAGCATATAAGGCGGGCAGTGTGAGGTGATGCGGCAGGGAACTAGTGAGCCATGGGCGCAATGCAGAGAGCACTAATGACACGTCACCCCTAACCTCCCCCACACCTTCAGTCTAATGGACTCTGCACCCACACATCAGGACCGGGAGGCAATGAGACGGACAGGCGGGGCATCAAGCAGGCAGAGCCGCGCCACAACAAACAGAAACAAATGAACACTTTAGAGGAAAACAAGGCTGCCACAGCAGACCGCCAGTAAACACAGTGGTCCCAACATCCCCCGTCTCACCAGATGCCAGGGTTCAAGGCTGGGCTTTAAATCGGCTGCCAATTGCATTAAAATAGCTCCTCGGGAATTGTTGCAAATGTGTGTGAGGTTATTTATTCAAAGTGTGTACATTCTTAGAATAATGTTTCCAAGCTGCTCCATGGATGTGACAGGCAGCAGTTAAGGCAGTGTGTGTGTGTGTGGTTGTGGATTTCTGCATTTGTGTTCAAGAAAGGTTAAAGACAACACTCTCATCAAGAAGCCCTTAAAATATCAACTTCTTAAAAACAGTTGCAAAGCTGCACAAAGCAATTTTTCTTCTAAAAGCTGTTATATTAAACCAAATTAGAGAAGTCTCACTCTGTTCTCCCAGTTGTGATGCCAAAATTGAAGAATCTGAAATTCAAAGTGTTCCCAGCTGCTGGGACCAGAAGAAGTCACACAATGAATTTCAGGGGTTTTACCAGATAATACAAATGGGGAAGCAAATGAAGCTGTTTTTACCAAACAGAACGATTATCTAGTCTGTTTATTCTGGCTAAATTGAAGAAGAAAAACAACTGCATCGAAAAAGTTTTGCAGTCCATCTGACTACACTGTGTGACCAGGTATGGTCTGTTGGACCACACCTATCTGTGATGTAGCATTTTATGCTAATACACGGCTAACTGTACCCATCATAGATTCATAATAGAAGTAGATACTTTTTATTCTGCCCACTGAATATATGCAGTTGTGTTTCTAACGCTGGCTCTGTTAGTGAGTCCTTTCTCAGCCCATTGACTTTGCATTGTTATGACGTCAGAGATTATCAAATCAAATTTCTTGGCTCATACTCAGATTTTTGTTTTTTTTTATAACAGTGGTTAAAATGAGAAAATGCTTCTGGGGGTTCAGGGGAATGTTTCGCCACGGCCACTGGGCAGAATTGCAATCAGCGCTGGCAGCACTACTGTATCCTCTAATGTCTAAATAGTAGATTCATGGCTGTATCGTAAAAAGTGGCAGTCTAATTGGCAGGACCAGCAGTTTTTGTTGTCTTGGTGTAGTTACTCTTCTTAAAGGCATTCCTGAAGGTAAAGCTATGTATTTTCATTAACCTGGGGGCCTGTTGCACAGCGTAAACATGGTGAACGTTTCCCGTTGCAATGAGAAATCTTAATAACAGCCACTTCACACACATGCTCTGACTCTGGTGCCTTGTAGGCCTGTTGGGTAATCAGAATTCATGAAGGTTTACAAGTACAGCTGTACTGTGGACCAGTGGTGAGCATAAACATTAGAGTACTTCACCCTGTGTCCACGACTACATGTGCAGTATACTGACATGACACGAGACGATTTAAGTCACTGCAATTTTTAAGCATTCATTTGTGAATCCATCGACGTGTGGAGTTTATTTAATGCAGGTTTGTGGTGCTGTGTACTCGATCCTGTTGCTCTGAGACTCAGGGGAACTCGTCTACCGCTGCACTCAGTCTCAGCTTTAATTAAATCAACTTATGATCTAACTCCCATTGAACAGAGCTAATGTATGATGACATTATCTTCCCAGGTCAATACAACCCTTCACCAGGGCATTACCTCTAAATTAATCTCCTCCAACGCACTCTCAGGGAGAGGAGTCTCCCTGCAGTACAAAAGCAGTGAGGAAGAGAGCTCTAGACTTTTTTTCTGATCCCACTGGAGAAACATGTGAGACTCAAAGGGAAGAGCTGGTGTTAACTGCTTTGTGCCGCTTTAGCCAAGTCTGAGCCGGACACTGGTGGCTGTTTGTCAGGCCTGTCTGAGGACGGATGACGGAGCTGCACAGATGGTGTACTGGGCAGGCTGAATGTATGGGATTGAAGGGGTTGAGGGATTGAAATGGAGGACCTGCATGACCAATGACTCCCCATTTACAAAGCGCTGATGTGGGTCTAAGCTGTGGACATGTTGAGCGCTGTGGGGAACTCTAGTAGGTGTGCAGGAAAGTCAGATAAGGAAAGGTCACCCTGCATTGCTGATTAGGAAACACAGTTCTCAGCTTGGCTGATTGATAAATTGGTTGACTGATAAAAAGAAATAAATCAGTGTTGGTGCATGTTTGCTGTGAGTAACAAGACATTGCACTTCAGAAACACCAAAGACATGTTTGACAGTGTTTCCATGACATCCAGTTCAAATTAAATCCAGTATTAGGCAAGCTCCAGTTTTAAAATGGTAGGGACATTCAAGGTATGTTCGTTGTGTTGAACTGTTTATTTTTCACGTTGATATTGCAAGGCAAGCTCTTTACAGATGATGAGCCTGCCAAACGGGCGACCACAGTTCGAGTCTGCGTTTTGGCATCTGTAAGTGTGAAACCACTCAATATTTTTAAGGAGAACTCGCGACTATTTCCAGCCTTGTTAGCTGCCACGGATATATTTCATTAGGAAGTTGGGCCATCTCCAGCAGTGTTTGTGGCAACCAAAACAGGTATTTTAAGCCAAACCGTGATGTTTTCCTAACCCTAACGGAATAGTTTTTGCGACTAACCGGAGCATAAGCTCATCTGTGGTTTTGCTGAAATGTACTTGGCTAACATTTATTTTGATGATGATGATGATTGAATGATGTTCCAGTGGAGTATCCCTTTTATTGATGTACATTTTAGCTCATATCACCCACCCCTTCTATAGATCCAGCCCCCGTCTCATTAGGCACAAAGATCCATCTTCAGTTTGACCGTCGGAAGCTTGGAGAAGAATCTACCTCTTCACCCTTCATTGCACTGTCATTGGTCAATGTTTCTCCTTCAGCTGACCAAAGTGCTAACTGCTTCATTGAACTTCTTATTGACTTTATCTGCTTCTGCCTTTGATTTTTTTCTTTTTGCAGATCCACAAAAAGAGGGATATTATTTATACAGGCAGGACGATTTGGTCAGCATGAGCGATAAAGCACTACAGTGCTCCATAACACTGAAGGGACGCGATCTTCGTCTTCCATTCCCCTCATCTCGTTAACGCTATTGTCAGTAATGGGTAATGGCCAGCGCTTCTCTCCCCCACTAATGAACACCAATATCAGTCTCTAGGTGTCGAGGATTGATGACCTGGCCTAATCGTCCCATCTAATTGATACCCCGCCATGCAGCACATATATTTCCTTGATTGGGTCACAGGGTGATCCCTGGGATATTGCACTCTGGCCAAGCAGCCTAATGAGTATCTCACCTCATTGGGTGATAAGAAGCCATGCCTGGGGTAATGGCAAGGGAAGAGCCTCTTAATCTCATACCTAATGGCACTCTCAAGTTAGATACAAAATCAATTAAGCTAGGCATGTTAACATGCGAGCCCATGTGGGAATGTACAGTGATATAAAGTGAGTTTGATTCAGATGGTTGCTTTGACTTTAGATGGTCTACGCTCAGTTTGGTAACAGAAAATGAAATCATGACTTCCGCCCCTCCAAATTTCCCCAGACAGATTTGGTTTATTGACTTTGGGTCAATCAACTATCTTATATACAATTAAAATTGTAATAAAAGTATAGACTTGATTGACTCAGAGCTGTTTTTATTGGATTTTAGTGGAATAGAATTTTTTCATCTGACACTTTATGGATTACCAGAAAATAATATAGTGCCACAGGCAAAGATCACGATTATCCATCTATCTTAGAGTCAAAGGTAACAGATGTTTTACTAAATCTTCCTCCTCTTCTTGCTATTTTTAGTGTAAAAACCATTCAGGTGGCAGCTTCTCATTTCCCCCTATGCTGGCTGTTCCTTCAGATGGTTTAAATGATAAATTAGCTCCAGCTAGTTAACATAAAATGCTGCAGGTAACTTGGCTGTTAACTTGTTTATGTACTTGTGTGCCTGTGCTTATTTTTTATGATGAAATACTGGAGGCAACTTCCTGTAAGATCACTTTACAGTTATGTGTATGTATGTGTGACTGATTGTTTAATTTTCTCTAATGAAATCATCGAGCTGCGTCCATTTTCGGAATCTTTCGCTCAAACATTCATGCGTAACAATCGTTAACTGAGTGGTTACGATTTAGGACCCCAGTATTTGCAGCTGTTGTAGCTGTTGCTATTGAAAAGTGATCAGAACACAATTTCACTGCGAGTTCCCCTACTTTCCTAGTTGTAATACGCTGTGATGGTAGCTTGTACTTTGGCTAAACAAATGCAATTATCTTGCGGAAGTCTTTTCCTTCCACAAAGCTGAATGTGAGCATATCTCCAGTCCCCTTTTTCACAATGAGCTAGCTTATCTTCTCTGCTCTGGTAGCATCACAATGACGAATGCTACTCAAATGAGGTGATGAGAGAGTTTCCTCTGATCTGAAGTTTTTAGTGTGTTTGCCCTCTTTATGTTGGAAAGGGACAGTTCAGTGTTGATGAGTGTCAGCGTGACTTACGCCTCGGTCTTGTTGGATTGTCGTCGGCAGGGTACAGTGTTGCTGACACATGTACCAGTCACAGGGTCCACTGCCTCCACAATGACAAAGGGCCTCTCCTCCAGCGTGGCCACCGTCAGGTGCCTGTAATCCGACACTGGCTCCAGGTAGGAGCCGTACCGCGGCCACACGGGGTATCTCATTTGCAGGATCCCCGTCTCGTAGGTCCCCACCTGAAGGAGTAAGCAGTGAATCAACAGTGAATAATCTCAGCACCAAACTCCAGATGGTTACTGCTTAACTCTCATGTGTTACAGCAAGGAAAACAATGATTCTTTTGAATCCTTCCACATAAATAAACAGCAGAGGATGCCAGAAACTCGTTTAACTCGGCCACAAATAAAGATGAGAATCACTGGAGAAATAAGCCCTTTTGCCTCTCATAAATCTCTGATGAGACTAGTGAGGACATGACCACATAACACTGTCTATCACAACCTACAATCTTAATACAGTTGTCCCCAATTCTCTGACTGTATATGTTGTTATCACACGTCTTTGTGATTTGTACATCTGGACCCGGTGCAGCGAGGAGAGCTTTAGTTCACCGACAGTTTAGAGGAAATTGATTTTTGGCTGACTGGGGATGTAGAGAGTGCAATTACACATCTAATGCAACCAAAGCAATTCCACCCCCTTCCATATTACCAGTTAGCTAATTTTAATTGGATGTTGTGGGGAAATGAGCGTTCAAGCAAGCTGAATATATAATCAAGATCTGGAATTGAACATTTCAAGCTCAGTTATTTGAAGAAGCCGTGACCTGTTTAGTAGCACGTTCCACAAATTCACCCGTCTGACTCTCTGTGTTTACATCAGGCTGGGAAATGAAGGAGTGAAGGTCGCAGAGGACCAATTGGACCCCAATTATCCCGAAACATCAACACATTCCACTGACTGTTAACTTTATGCTGAATCAGACGTGGCTATTAAAAGCTGCTTTGGCTGCCATAATTCAGCAAATGAATTGCAAACAGATTTTAATATCTGTAAGCACACAGTAATGAGAACTTGTTGTTTTTCTTTTTTATATTTTGCTCAGGAAACACAAACTCTCTGAGACTCGAACCTGTATCGTGTACTCAGGATGATTATACGGAGGTGATTAATTAACAAAACACCCCACAGTTTTGGTGTTGTATGATTAATATATCACTTAACCTTTACTGAATTGATTTAAATGTTTTAATCACATAATTTGCAAAAGCTAGACGCTTGACGCCGGTCAAGGTTGAAATGATTAAGTTGAATAATTTACAAAAAAAGTATTCAGGGATTCCCATTTACAAGGCAGTAATTAACATAATATAATTAAATCATCAAGTATAAATAAAAAAAAAGTATTAAATATTTATTTTAATGTGGTAAAGCAAAACAAACTATATGAGCAAGTGGTGTGGGTTTGTATTTGTACACATTTGTTATAGCTTCCAGTCTGCAGCACAAACAAATTAGTTTTTAGATTAGTCTCCAGAGCTCTGTTCTGTGGTGTGCATATAGAATTTTTCCTTTTCAGATGACATGAGCGAGTATGTGAAGATGTTTTAGATTTAGGTCAGGCTGAATGCTTCACATGTGAAATCCTAACTTTTCAAAGTAGCTGATTCAAAGCCACAGTGATTTACTACCTTACTTAGTAAGTCGCAGAGGAAAAAGCAGCATAATTAAAGACCACTTACTCACAGAAAAAAAATGGTTCTTAAATGGTTCTTCAAAAGGCTCTCTGGTTCTTTAAAGAACCAATTGAAGAACCTTTTTATATAGGGGATGGTTCTTCACGTACTTTATGTGGTTCTTTAAAGTACTAAAGGCTCTTAATTTTTTTTATTGGAGTTATTTGCTGGCATGTAATAGCATGAAATCAGGGTGGCAACTAACTATTTTCATTAATCGATTAACCTGCAGATTATTTTCTCAATTAAGACCCAGAAATGCAGCAAATTCTTACATTTTACTTTTTTTGCTTAAAAATTACTCAGACGATTATTAAGTCCTATTATCAAAATAGTTGTCAATACATTTTCTGTTGATCAGCTAATCGTTGTAGCTCCAAACACCTCTGGGTGGGGTTTGGATCAGAGTCAAGTTCTTCGATGCTAAACCTGGAAAACCATTTCTTTATGGAGGCGGTTTTGTTATGTTGGGACAGGAAAGGGTCTTCCCTAAAACCTAAACTCACTGTAGCTTTAGCTTTATTTATAATTAATACAAAAACTTCTTGACTGCATTGTACACAAGTTGTATTCCATAGTCTCTAACAATAAAAATCTGGGCTACTTTACCTTCTTTCCTGTTACTAAATCTAAGTATATTTTGTAGAGTATACAGCTACAGCTCAAAATGTCCTTATTTTTGCAAGAAAAACACAACTTGTTTCTGTTAAAGCAACATTGAATTGATCAGAAATACGATCTAGAAGTGATTAATGTGGTAAATCACTATTTTAGTTGGAAATGGGGGATTTTTAATAGAATATCTACATAGGTGTACAGGGGACCATTTTCAGCAACCATCACTCCGGTGGTCCAGTGTTAGCTAATCCAAGTATGACATGTTAAGAGGCTAATCATGCTGATTAAAGAAGCAATAAAATTGGCCTTCCTGAGGCCAGTTGAGTAACTGGATCATCACCATTTGTGGGTTCGATTATAGTCTTAAATGTCCAGAAAAAAGAGTTTTCTCCTGAAACCCAGCGGTCTATTCTTGCTCTGAGAAATGACGGCTATTTCAAGAATGACTCCAACCAGAATAGAAAGAGAAGTGGGAGGCCATGGTTAAAAACTGAGCAACAGGACGAGTGACAAGATGTGTCACAGGTACAGATGAGGATAATGAGATGAGACCTCCTGTTATCTTGTTTTCTGTAGATTAATCAATTACACTTACAATTTACCTCTGTTACGAGGTCTTTGGTGCAATTGTGAGCCGATTAACATATAAACGATAGTCTGTTTGCTTCACAAACACTCGACTGTGCTGCTGTAAATGTCATTAACTTCCCGCAGAGCTAAAAAAAAAAAAAAAAGTGTCTGGACAAAATGTTTTTCCACCCACATAATCTCTACTGTTCATGCAGGAAGGGGGACAATCCTGTCTGATCACACCGTCAGTCACAGTGAAATGAAAAAACTGAACGTGGGGGGAAGAGAAGTGCAAATATCACAAATTCTCTCTGGATTCTTTCAGTTATTCTTCTCGGCTGCCAGTCATATTGATCAGTCCTGATGTTTACCTATCCCTCCACTCATGGGCATTTAGTCGAGTCAATCAGAATTTCAAATTTACTGAGATGAAAAACATCCCGTCCCTGTGGCTTCTCACACTGGGAAGATCTTTATTGTTCATCCGTCTCAGAAAACACAAGGAAAAAAAAACCCTTGTTTTTCTTTACACAGCACGTTAAACAGTGGTGTCATGACAGAAGACTGTCACTCTAGTAGCATAGTTTGTGTTGGGAAAAAATCCACCGGGAAAGGGCTTCAATTTTGATTCTTTTTTTTGGTTTACAAACCAGCCGACGAGACTGTAATTTCAGAGTTTGTGTGTGTGTCACAGATATACAGCCGGAGAACGGCAGCTTTCCAGTCCCGTATATCACCCTGCCAGATAACAGCGATGACAGGAACACTTCCCACTCTCCTCCGGGGCTTCTTCTCTCTGTCGCCACTCTCTTTTGTCATGCTCTCGCTCCATCTTCCCAAGTTACCCTGACTTTTAGATCAAGGAGGAAGTCGGAGCTGAACAATGACTCTTTTGGAAGCAGCAAATTACAGCAACTCCATTTGATAAGAGCATTGAAGCGATTTAAGTTAATAAATAGAAAGGGTGAGGGGTGTAATGTGAGTTATCAGTCTACGCAGTGTCAGGCTGAGGCTGGTTATACACAGGTGATGTATGAATGTAACAGACAGGCAGCCCTGCGACATGTACAATAAGACGGCTGGCAAAAAGGCAATCAGAAGGTGGAATTGATTTTCGGCTCTCAGAGAAAAGACGCCAGAAGCAACAGAAAGTGAAGCACAGGAAAGGTATCGCCTCACACGAAAATCTTTCTGAAATGAGCAAAATGATGTGTGACAAAATCATTTTTTACACCCACAGAAGGTTTACGTAAAGGTCAGCGTGTTTAAAAAAGAGCGCTGGAGTCCGTGGGTGAATGAGAGGACACGTTTGGCTTCAACTCGCGGCAAGAAGTCTCTCTGTCAGTAACATTTATCTTTAATATGGAAGTGCGTCTGATTGGACATGACCATAACCTTATACCCAACTGTTTTGGAAACATAAATAAACCCTGTCAGTACAGTGACGTATCCAAATCATGTTACTGTCTTTTTGAGTCTGTTCTCTTTTCGTAGAATTGTTGGAGAGGGTGTAACACATCCAGGAAGTTTATTGAACCGACTTTCCTTTTTGTCTTTGATGGCACAAAGGACGAGGATATTAAGATGGTTAAAAACCTCCCTAATCTACTGGGAGCGTTGCAGTGCAGAACAATGCCCTTCAACGTGAACAAACAACGCAGGAGGCTCGGGGAAAAGTGAAAAACACAGCTGCTTTTGTCTGTGTTCACATGAAAGACGGCTCATCAGGAATACAAAATGAAAGAAAAGGAGAAAGGAAAGCTTGAGCCTGAAAGTGCTCATCCCGCTAGTCTTTGTTCTCTGCACTCCTGCATCTGTTTGTTGACTGATTGATTTCAGATTGTCTCCATTGTTGCTGCTCGGCACTTACTGCTGTTTTATGCACTGCATTACCCAGAAGCACAAACGAAGAAGACTGGTGGAACAGTAAAGAAAGAAACACAGCAATTTTACCGCAAACTAATGATTTGCCTGCCTTTCAAAGATGAACACTGTTGGAGTCCAACAGCTCCTCTAAATCCCTAAATGTCAAACTTTAAACACAGTTAGAGCTGAGATGAATAGTTTTACATAAATTGTTGTCTCCTGACTACCTTTGGGTTTTGGACCATTGGTCAACCAGTTTTAAACATCTGAAGATATTTCTTAGCAACACTGTTGTGATATATGTGATATTGTTATGATCTAAACAGTTATTTGTCCAATTGATCGATGAATCAAATATGAAATAACAGTTGGGTTTTAAATGACATCTTTGTCTTGGAAATGATAAAAGTCTGAAAACAAACTATTTTATGATTATGATAACATTTTATTGCCAAATAGACACTTTTGTTTTTTGCTTTGACAACAAATCCTCCGCAATTGTCTTTTCAGTCAACCCTCCTTACAAACGTGATAAGTGAAATGTGACTTGTTACTCTGCTGCTGGCCTCGCTGCTGCGCCGAGTAGACGTCTACAGCAGTTTGTAGTTATAGCATCCGTCGTCCGACTAAAGTGCTGATTTCCAAATAGCAAAACGATGGTAGGGTTGGTGGGCAAGTAATGTGATGGGTGTAAATAGGAAACACACTCATCCCCAATGACTTTTTGAAAGACACCGAAATGCATTTTGAACTACAGTTCAACATACATTCCTATTTTTACAAATTTTTGAAAGATCAACATATATTTGACTGCAAATATACACAAATGTAAAGTATTTTTCTTTTAAAAATGCATCTGTATCATTGGACGAGGCTGCTTTCATACACAAACTGTTTGTTTTCTTCCTCTGCCATCACGGCTTCTCATTAGCTGAGACTCTTGATAGCACATCGGAAATTAATCGGATGTAGCACCAGAAAACATCAATACAACACAATTAGCTTCGACACTCCTGTGGCTGTTTATTCTGAGCGTGATGTTTAACTAAACACCTTCTACTCAACCACCAGAGGAAGTGAACTGCACTCGTCTTGTGACCACATCACATTTGCCCCCTGTGGTTAAATTAATGTTTCAATCTCCAACAAAGTCAATGAGGCGGCACGCTGCTGCAAAGTTATCTGACTGCGTGTGTGTGTGTGGGTTTTTCTTTTAATATCTTCTGAAGAAATGGAGGGTGGGCGTAAGAGAGGTGTGTGTGCTAAGGAGATGATCCTTCATTAAGTGGTTCATTGGTATCAGTAGAGCTCCGACTCCTCTAACTGGTCTTTACAAAGAGACCAGTGATGTATGAAATCACTCTGCTTTTAGCATGCAGGAGAAGACGTCAGAGGAAGACGCAGTGTAACTGTAGAGCAGCTCTCGAAATAAATTAAGTGCGTGCACAAAAATTAATTTTGCAAAGAAAGTGAAAAGCTCACCTTGTCCCACTGTCTCTCTCTGTCCAACGTGATGATGATCATGGCTGGATTCACCAGGTAACCGTTACTGTTGAAGGAGAAGTCGTTGTTTTCCCAGGTTACATTCAACATGTGCCTGCAGAGAAACAAAACACAAGGAGAGATGATAAGTGACCTAAAGTTACTGTGTTTATGTAAGATCTGTTCAAAAACATTGAAAAACCAATCTGCTAATGCCGAATGCCACTAATATAAGAAAGTCTGGTGGTCCACGGGAAAACATGATCATGTGAAGAACGGCACTGAAGACTTTATGATGGAAAAGATGTTTTCAGCCTTCTCTCCACTGGCTTCAGTGAGAGTTTGATTTACCAACAGCTCTGCTGGTGGAAGTGCTATCCTACTGTTGATCTGATTGGTTGGAGTTAGCCTGTGATAGATTGTAGTAGACAGATGTAGAAGTAGTAGAAGTTATCGCTTTGGTCGATGGATTGCTATGAATTTATGTACAGAAGTTTATAGTCCCTGGAAGATGAATCCTACTGACTTGGGAACCCCTGACTTTAAACTACACAAAGTGATCTGTTTTACTATCGGAATTCAATCGAAGCTGTCCGAAAACATTTTGAAAGTCTAGAAAATTTGCACAAATACATAATTTTGTCTTGATTCAAGTTGGCGAAGGGTTAAACTGGAAGTTAGCCACGCTGCCAGCTACACAATGTGGACGATCCGGGTAATTTTATACCAGGAAGTCGAACCTTTTTGGTTCCATGCGCCACTGAGCAGCTTTCATAGGAACGAATAAACCATCTACAACCTCACAGAGCCTCTTAGTTTTGGTATTTATTTATCATTTGCAATCTCTTTTAATTTTCTAAATATTTTGCACATAAACACACATGGTTGCATATGGTTTTAAATATTTTCCCTTCAGTAGTGGGAATAGCAGACATGTCGCTGTCGGCATCATGAACCCATTTTAAACCCTTTGGATAATGTCACAAATGACTTGAAACACAGCTTTGTTTTGTTTGTGACACAGCAGAGACCTGAGGTGTCCTGGCAGCTTCTGTACAGTGTAGGAAACAGCTACCTGCCTCCTTTGGTCCCATTGTTTCATCACTCACATCCTGTTACACTACACCTGCGGTGCTGCTCTCTCTCACCTCGCCCGTCACTCCAGCAGAGGTGATGAAAGCCTGCTGGGAGGAGAATAGCCTTCAGCTCGGCCTGTGTGAAAAGCCTATTTAATCTGGTAATCTGCTGTAATCCCATTAACAGGTGAGCTGTCTCATTATCAGAAGCTTCTTTGAAAAAAAAAAAAAAACCTCAAATCAAGTGAGGACAAATCTGAGAACCGAGGGGGATGTTAATGTTTGATGTGGCTGGAAAGAGACGAGATAACTGACTATAAAGTTAATAGAAAGTGCTTTGTTCTATCTCGCCGACCTTCACATTAGCGATGAGAGCCGCTGCTACTCAAGTCATGCCTGCTGGGTTTAGAAAATCTAAAAGTAGGGGGTTTGTACAGTATCAAAGCTTGAGATAATGTTCACCATTTCCACTTTTTCATGGACGGTTTGGCTTGACAAAAGGAAAAGTTGTCTCCCCTAAGGCTCCGAGGACTGCGAAAGAAAAATGACTTGTGACATCAGAGGGGGACAGAGTGATGTTTCATAATGCAAGAGAAGTGTCTGATGATGCTCGTGTCGTGTTAGCAGCCCCTCGGTGACCATCTACAGCAACACATTCACACAGCACACTCCCAGTCTCCCTGAATGACCTTGGCTTGTGTGAGCCAACAGCTGATGCTAGAGCAGTTTTTTCTCGCGCTTCCCCTTTGCTGATGTTTCAAACAAAAATAGGTTTTGCTCCATGTTCGGCGCTCTTTTTGCTCGTTTTGCATGGTGTGAATGAAAAGAAACCACCAAACTAAACTGCCTTGCGACCTCTAAGAGGTACAGGCGAGCGCTCAGTGCTCAGGAGATGAGCAGATAGATGGCAGCGGTGCAGAGGACACATCTTTGGAAAGCGAC
Source organism: Lagodon rhomboides (assembly GCA_039737535.1). NCBI lineage: Eukaryota > Metazoa > Chordata > Actinopteri > Spariformes > Sparidae > Lagodon > Lagodon rhomboides. Next base: position 2,304,622 of record CM077802.1, read on the forward strand.
AGTTGCTATAAAATGGGCTTCACAACTCCAAACAGATGGGAAATCATGAATAAATAAACAACTGTTGACCTCTTTTTGCCAGGAAGTCTGAGCCAATACTGTTGGATCCCTGACCATCAGACAACGTTCTTGTTCGTGTCCTAAACAAGGTTATGCAAACAATAAACTGAAGATTTAAATTGAGACAAGAATAATGACCGTCCTCTGCACAATGGACTGTTCGTTAAAACTCTTTAACAATCTGTGATTAAAGTTTGCTGAAAAGTTGCCCGTCGTGAAGGAGATTGGGGAGAATAGGTGGGCATTTTTTACCTAAACCTAAACATAGAAGTCGTTTTCAATGAGTAGGCAAGGGATAGACTAGCTAGCTATCCAGCCATGTCATTGTCCCCCAAATAAATTTTTCTTAAACAAATATCCATGTGTACGATCAGAAATGAGTATTGGAATCAGAATTACTTTATTAGTCCCACAAATGGGGACATTTCCTGGCAATCGTCATAGAGGACATTGGTAAAGACAAACTTCATAGACACCATCAGTGCTCTTTGGCATCATGTCTCAGCCAAAATGACTTTTTTTATGTGTAATTTTCAACCTAATCTACATTAGAAGCATTTAATAAGATGTATAGATAACCAAGACTGAGTTATTAGAGTAGACTGTCTAAAAAGTGTTTCCTAAAAGCCATTTACAACCTTACATAAAAGATGTCGGCTGCAGTTAGAAACAAATATTGAAAGCACTCCCGCAACACTATTTGTAGAGAAAATGTCCCTACAATCAAGCTAATTGATTGCCCTTTAAATTCAGACGGATTTTGATTGGCTGTCAGTGTTTCTGTTCATTATGTTGCTCCCAAAGATGTCGTTCACCGCTGTTGTTGTCGCTGCCGTCAACTTGAGTGAGAGTGATTTCTTAAAGCAGTGTATTTCCAGTTGTTATTATAGTTATCCTTCTTGGTGTTGACAGCCGTTTAGTCCTGGAGATTGTGTTTTTGTTGGATTTGGCTCATCATGCACAGTTGCTGTAACAGTTGGTCACATCAAGTTCATTGAGTACTCAGGGGTTCCATTTAATTTTAAAGTATCATCCTCGGTGTCTCGTTTACAGTTAAACACAACAAACAAGACACCGTGAAGTACACATTAGGTAGTCCTAAAGCTTCAGGGCTTCATATCTCATGGTCTCCATTAACAGTGTGGAGAAGAGCCTGGACTCTGTAACTCATTCTTGGCATTTATTAGCGCTCTTCAAGTGGCCCTGGTGGCCATTATTCTAACTGTGAGAGCAGCGTTTGACTTGGGAACAATCACTGTCCAGTAGCTCAATTTGTCTGCTTGCATGCATCATACTTAGGACTCTTGTATACTGTATACTAAATGCAGGTATGAATATCTGACCCTGCCGCTGAACATGGAAAATCGTTTTTGTAAAGACAAGCATTGACAAAATGTCAAGAAATTAAATGAATTCCACAGAAGCAATTCACCGTAAACCCTTAAATAAACAGCTGTTAAACAGGCTGATCTGCTGCTTCAAGTTTCTCTTTGCTTAAACTATACAAGGATATTTTTTTAACTACTGCTTCTTCTTTTACCCATATGGCAAAGAAAGTTTGGCGGCCTTTCAGCTGCCTGAAGAGTTCAAGGCCCAGACACACCAAGCCGACATAAAAAAACTAGCGACAACCAAGGACGACTGTCTTGTCCAAAAAGCTGCCCTTGAACACATCGTCATCTCCAAAGACTAGCTTGTAATAGCTTGTATGTTACGCGCCTGTTTGAGAGGAAATAACTCAACCATACCATCTAAGTCGGCTGAAAAGCTGCCTCCAGACTGACTTGTTCAAACAGTGTGGGTCATGCCACAAAATCTAGAGCCACAGACACTTGCCAATGGCCCTGAAATTGGCGTCAACATGAAGGAAAAAATTAATATCAAGCAGCATCAGCAAAAAATTAACCCAGTAAGACCGAATGCAACGCATGCATTTACCTTTAAGACTGGGGGCGACAGATAAAGCCTAATCTAAGACTTTTATAATGTAGGGATTCTCAAGATGAATAACTCTCCGGTCACCAAGACCTCAGTTTACCTGAACAGAGTGTCATTAGTAGCAGAAGGCTTGACGGGGTTGTGACAGTCACTGTGGCCTTCGGGAACGAAGCCTCTCTGTTTCCGAAAGCTCTGCACGCCTTTCACCACGATGGCCACCCCGTCCCGCACCCTCTTCCTCAGGCTCATCCTCCATCGGTCCGTGATGATGCTGATGAGCCCCACAGGGAAGCTATCCGGTGGGAGGATGTCCGGGTTCCCCACTGCCAGGCTGGGGATAATCCAGATGTAGCCCGGCCCCACCAGTCCGGCCTCGGCTGCCATGGTGAACAGGTACTGCGCCTCTTCATGGGAGCAGTAGACCAGCAGCACCTGGGCGTCGATCTGCTGCAGCAGCCTTCGCGCTCGGATGTCGTTCATGCCGTCGGCTGACATGTCGAAGGTCAGCACGTCCTGCAGCTCCCATATGAAGTAGCTAGTGTCTGTGAAGGACTTAATGTAATCCACGTAGGTTTCATAGCCCGGGTAGAGGCTGGTGATGACCACGAAGCTGTCCCAGTTGTACTCCTCCATCACCTTGAACATGCCGTTGATCTGCTGCTCGATGGAGGAGCCCAGCTGGAGGAAGTTGGAGCCCTCACCCTGGAGGAAGAGGAAAACGACATCGTGAGGAGACGGAAAACCAAGAAGACCTTTATGGTTCGTTAACTCAGTGCACGCAATTTGCCTCTGACTAACAAGCAGAATTAACTCATCTTAATTCAATTTATTTAACGTGAAGTATGATCTCTGGAGGATCTTCTCACGGGGACACACACACACTCGGATAAATCACACATGGAGAAGTGAGTTGGCCAACCAGTAGGGTCTGTAGTACAGCTCTGACAGGAGCTAAGTGGTTCTGTTTTATTTTGTTCTTCCAGGAGCTGCAGAACCATTCATCACTTAAACTCACATGTCTTACTTTAGCCGCGCAAACACTGGCCGTCATCCATACTTGCAAATTCAGAGGGATAGCACTATCACTGTAGCCGGCGTCTGCACGGTTTCATCCGTCTTATCCGCAAATGCAATGACCTTCAGAGAGCGATGAGGGTGGCTCTTCTGTTAACGCTTTTATTAAAAAAAAGTGCGAAGGAGGGAGAAATGTGATACTTTTCGCTAGAGATTTTTATTAAAACAGGTGTTATCCAGTATTTTTAAACACTTGAGGTGAAGTTACGCTGCAGGTGGTGGTTTTAAATGTGCACTGAATCATTTCTTGCTGTGACATCACTGATTGTGGCGTGGCCAAAGGGTGCTTGAAAGATTTAAGGAGGGAACGGCGCAGTAACAGCTTTCTTCCCAGTGATTGATTATTAAGTTACCCTTAAAGGTGAGTCCTGTAACAAAGGAAAAGACAAGAACACCTTAAAATAGAGATAAAGTTTCCAGGCGTTCTGATGTTTTTAATAATGTACAAAGACTCCTGAACTTATCCTCAACACTCCACCATGAATAGTCTATTTTTGTGACTCGATTATTATTTATTCATCAGTCTGTTTAGGTTTTTTTTGTGTGTATGTGTGTGTGTGAGTAGCTTTGGGAACTACAATGGCAGTGTCATTACACAATCTTTTGTTGCATAATGACAATTATGTTAATCTCGAATGGGTTTCTTATGTTTTAATATGCGATCAACACATTTTTACAGCAAAACAAACCATTAAATCTGCAGTTGTAAATGTTAAGCTGTTAATGAATTGGTTCTGCTCCGATAAAGAATAGGAAAACTCCAAGAGGATGTTTTTACAAATTGGTAAGTGAACTTTTAAACAATTCCCGAACAGAACGATGTCAGAAATGGGTACCCAAATACTTTCCAATGCTAAGACCAAACAGTTCTTCAGGTGCAACATAGAAAAGTACTTATGCACCTTTCACTGAAGAGTTTTTATGTATTAATTCCCCAAAGACACTGAAATAAAAACTCATAATTAATGACTTATTAACACTTCAAATTGCAGACTTGCAGACCTTTGCTTCTGCAGTGTTTCGCACAGAATGGCCTCAACAATCAACCATCTTTTTCTGAATCGCTTCAAAAGTTTGCCTGTATAATGTTTTTTTAATCGTCTACTTTAACGCGCACAGACTGGCTCGCCCCATCTTTCTATTTTCCTCACCCAGTATGTATCTGCTCTGTTGACTGTCGTGGTCAGCGGTATGTTTTTTAAAGTCAGAATACACCTTCTGTTTTGGCTTTTCAACCATGACTCTGTTTCCACAATAGCAGGTGAGAAGCATTTGGAGGAAGCATCGTAGTAGTCCATCTAAAACCAAAGTGGTTCTGAAAAGTGGCAACCGTTAATATTCCTAGGCAGTCCGCCCATGTGAAGTCTATAAACCAACAACCAATAATTATAAACACTAAATAATGCCATTCGTGAGAACTATTGGTCCTTTTTGAAGCGTGCATTTATAGAAATAGGTACTAATATACAAGCAATGACTAACAACTCTCCTATCATCAGATTGAGGCCTGACCAGATCAAATCTCTTCACGTTAATTATACCAAAGGATCACAATCAATGTGACAATGATGGATTGATGCTTCTCTGCATGTAGACATTGATTTTATTGATTCATTAGCAGATTCCAGTTACTCTGTCTCGTCTTTACTCTGCAAAACAAACATCAGCATTAAATTGTGAATTTTTAGAAGCGTACAAATAAAGTTATCAGACAAGTTTTTATTTACAAATCAATCTGAAACTGACTTTTTAAAAACTTTCCTACCTCTAATCTCTCTGAAGTAGAAATCTATGTTTGACTCTGGTGTGATCTCGTTATATAAAATCTCTCTCTGCCTCCGTCAGGCTGATAGCTAGGTGGCCCCCTCCTGACCCTCTCCTTCTCTGGGGAAAAACCACTCCATCCCGAGCGTCGGGCCCTTAACGCTGAGGATTGGAGGGGTCAGGTATCCTGAGACTGTGAACAGGCCTGTGATCTTACTCAGCCTGTCTCCCCGTTGTCCTTGAAAGGAGTTCAGCGGTCTTGTGATGTATGAGCATCTTATGATTTCAGACGTCACGGCTAAATCCACTGACTTTGTGCCTGTGCCTGTACCGTGCTCGCACCCCTGAAAACATTTTCTTTCTCTCTCGCCTTGTTTCACTTGTCAGTGCCCTTGTTTTCTCTGACTCCTCTGACTTCTCCCAAACTGAGAGGCAGCTTTTAAAAAAGAGTATTTCTAATTTACAATGAATTTATTCATTGAAGGAGAACCACAATATGTGCGTTGTACTACACCTACAACCACGAGGAATTCAAAGAAGAAATAATATCCATTCTCGGGTGATTATTCTTTTTCGTTTTTAATTCATTCAATTATAAACCAGAGCTCTTATCTTTTCTTTTTAAAAAGCCCGGTCTCATGTGTTACTGATTAATGTTCACATAAATGACATTCGGTTATCAGGGTCCGTACCAGGAATTGGCTTCAGCTCGGCGTAAAGGAGCTGCTGTGGACTAAGATGGATTAGACTGCAGTGGAGGCCGGCTGGCTGCATGCATCTGTACTGGGCGCGGGGATCTTATGCAGGTTAGTCACGGAGGAGCTCGAGAAGATCATATAAATCTACTCATTTTCTCCCTCTCCTCACTGTCCCACAGCAAATCTGTCAGCGTTATTGCCTCATTCCTGCATGTGCTGCTGCTGCCTCGTCCAGCAGCTGCAATCAGTTTCTTCCCCAACAGGTGCGAAGATGTCAAATCATATATGTACATTTGTGTGTGTTTATGCGTGTGCTTGTGTTTGTGTACATGCTTAAAAAACGCCCCGCGGTGTGTCAGAGTAAAGCCTCCTGCAAACTACAATCTCAACAGCTCAATTAGCAGCGAGCAGGCTGATAGCGCGGTCCAAATGAGCCTGGGGCATTACCACAGGCTCAGCTGCAGCTCAAAGCCTGAAGTCACGACCGCCCCGTCAGTGTGCAGAGCATGTACAGTACCGTCCAAGGCATACGGTTAAGAGGGAATAAAATGAAGCAGTCACAGTCAGTTTCACAGAATCCAATATGAACTCTCCACCCAGTAGTCATCACCGTTCGTAGGAGCCAAGCGTAGACTAAAGAGTTCAGTGGAATGAACAAACTATACGATGTGTTTTATGACCGCATGTAAAGGCAAAAAATGTTTAAATCCAATTACAGACAGCCACTGGAGGGCAAAAATACTTCCATTTTCGCCTCCTCCTTGTGCATCCCTCCTCTTTCCTGATCGCTCTCCAAGAACCTAACTGTCTTAAGACTTTCTAGTCTCAACTTGATGAATTGTTTAAAAGCTGAAGTCACCAAATCTCAGTCTTTACTGGCCTCACGATCCAATTCGATTACAATTCAGCTGCAACGATTCTCGAAGCATCTTGATCCTCAGTTTTCTACATTACTGCACACGGCTTCTTTATACAATATTAAAAGCACGTTTTTAATACCAGTATCCTTGTTCCTGTGTACACATGGACACGACTCTGCTGCTCACACCACTTTCAGAGCTGGATGGCTGCAAGTTGACAGCACCTCCTCAATTCACGACTGATTAACTGCACATTGTGTTCGTTAAACGTGTTTCGCGTGTCTTGTGAGGCAGATTTTACACACAGCGTATGTCTGGGCCAGTTCATGTTTCCCAGCAACTTTATAAAATCTGAAATGTCGCAGATGTCCGCTGTGTTTTTAATCACTCTCTGCTGATATCTGCCAGATCTCCCAACATACAAAAGTAGTTAGCCAGATGCGCACCCACTATTCATTGCGTTACAATTTAATTTAGCAACATTATCGTCCAACTGAGGATGAAAAATCAACATTAGCACGCTGCAGACTCCTGATTATGATGTCATTGCATCAATGTACAATCTTCTAAGTCTTCGCTTGCTGTTAAACTGACGAATTCAAGAACGTAGGAGCACCAAGTCCACCTAGAAACAATAATGCATGTTTCACCTCTCATCCAAAAGAGACATCTTTAATCTGTTCCTAAAAATGTGCACGACTCAGTTCTCTACAATATTAAATGTAAAGTTACGTAGATGTATATCATGAAATGGTTTTTGGGAGAAACCTTCTGTAGATAAATTTACCAAATGTGGAAGTCTGTTTTTGGCTAATTCGATAAAATAAATCCTGAAAACTGAAGGCACCTCACTACAATAATACAGAAATCCTCTGAATCCAAACAATGGGGGATATTAAAGAGATTAGAGCGACAGTAAAGAGAAATCTGTCCTGGCAGACGAAGCTCATTATCAGCTCGTGATATAAATGATCATATTGTCAGAGGCTGTGGTTAATGTATGTTCGATTATGTTAGTGTTTTTAAATGAGCGTAAACCATGACTGCGTTCGGTAAGCTGCACTTCCACAGCGTTGTCCACAGAAGCTCACAGTAATAGTCTACGGTCCCAAAGAAGATTACAACCACTGAGTGGAAAGCTTAGCTTCTCAAGGCTGAGATTACACTCACAAGGGTGAAATGTACCGAAGAACTCGCCTCTGTTTACAAACACAGATGTGGAAACGCTGCTTAGTCCACACGGGCTACTTCAACTTTTTAACCCTTTAGTATTTCGGCAAGCGTGTAGCGCTCAAATCTTACGGTGTCCAGTTGAGTGGATGCTTTGAAACTGGTCTGAGTTGGAGTTAGATGAGTGATTATATCAGCTGTTTATATGAGACATTAAAGGTCCAGTCCGCAAACAGCAGTTTTTAGCTGCTCTTAAACAGCCTCATGTCACAGCTGAAGGTTATTTGAATGACTCAGGTGAGTGATGTCTATTGATAGACTTGGAATACGTCCAGACGTCTAAAGTGAACCAGAAATGTCACTTGGCTCCACGGGGCTGAAGCCACAATGAAATTATGTATTGCAGTAAATGTGTTGTGGCAGCGAGTGAAACTAGCAATGAGGACACGGAACACAAACTGGTGTATGGTCCTCTTTCCCTCTCTCTCTCTCTCTCTATAAAGAGCGATTTCTGGCCACAGCTCTTTGCTGCGACATATGTCTGCCTCCGCCACGCAGCAGGAAATGCCCTGGCACCAGCTTCCTGTGCTGCTGACGTCACGTAGATCCTGCACGGCAACCAGGAACAGACACACAACTCCCTGGACATTTTCCACTTAAACACCAAGATTACGAGACTGTGTAGATGGTGTGGAGCGACACTGAGCCAGTACGCAAAACAGCCTTTCTTTCTGTTCTCTGAAGTAATCAAGAAAAACCCAACGAAATAAGATATCTCACAGTATCCAATCAGATGCTGAAGTTTAGTTTTGGTTCAATCTGTGCTCTCTTTAAATCCACCAGAATACTTTGATAAAAACAATCACTTTTTCCACAGAACACAGGAGTTTCTAGTCTTTCGCTGCCTCGTTACCATTTTAATGCTGTAATACATCTTAACGGACCGGACTAGAGCTCTGGCACAGCCAGGTGAGATGAACTAGGTTGAATGCAATCTCTCTGTACCTGTCAGCAAGCCGGTCAGTGCTACAGTGCGACTCCATAGACCCCCGGGGAGCTCTTGGAGATCTGCAAGCTGGTGCCGTTTTTTTCTCAATCAGTCCTACTTGTTTGCATTTTAATGTGATGGAGCATACTGTCTCTATTCCCATTGGTACTGGTGTGTTTAGTTTTGATGCAGCACATTTGCAGGTGATTGTTTTACATGTTTCTGTTGTGCATTTGTCATGACAAAGGCTTCTCTGATAAGGAATCTTTACTACTACGTGTAAATTTGGTGTTTGCCACTTTAACAGTGGTACAAAGTCACAGTGCCATGTACACATCTGCTGACTCTCTGCTAACAACCTTGGCTCGCTCCCCGCTGGTTGCCTTGTACAGTAGGAGCCACTCAAAAGTTCCCCTTCCAGCCGAAAGCCAGCTGACTCCCAGCCAACTGCCAGCCAACTCCCAGCCGCTGGAGTGACCCCCTCCTTCTCCAGGGCGTGACTATTTTTACTGTTAACTCCACCCATTCATTGAATTACAGGGTATTGCCAACAGATGGCGCCTCTCTCACAAAATACACAGCCCCATGTGAGGCCACCTCCTCCGCTGACTTTGCCCTCCAAATAGGCTAATACATTTTATTGATCTCAAAATGTTGCGCCGCCAGAATACCATAAACAATAGCCTAATAATAATTTTTTAAAAAATGTTCGGAGATATCAGAGGGAAGCAGTCAGATTCATCATTCATTTCCGCTTCTTTTCCCATATCACAACCCAGATTGTTGCGTTTTTCCATCTCCATTTTAGGCCTATTTTTTTAATTATTATTCCTTTTTTAATGTGGACAAAGTGATGCGTTTACAATCGGGAGTTTGTTCCATTGTCATTACCAACATACCAGTGGCGGCTGCTGGTCTTTCAAGGAGGGGAAGCTCATTTTTCCGGCCTACATCATAAATGTGTTTGTCTATTTATTATATATATTATTATTATTCAGGACACCTGAAAAGACCTGTTACTTTTCCCCACCTTTTGCACTAAATCAATCTTAGGAGCTGACCTGCCCTGCTCTTTAACTCTAACAACATTCATATTATCTGCCATGATGTGCACCTTGCTAATGCTAGCAGCTGGAGCTGCTGCGCCAGGCTACTGTGAAGTGTGACCGCCTGTGAGTGTGAGTGTGAGTGACAAAGTCGCTGGGGATCGGTAAAGTCTCCGGATCAGTTCAGAACAACGGAATGAAAAACTTGGAAAATGCTCCGGTGGATGTTTATTCTTCAAGATCGCAGATTCGCTCATTTGGCTGTCAGTCAAAAAAGGATTCCGCCTCAGACAGCTCATCCAATCATCATGCAGAAGCCGAGCGTCCGGGCCAGCCCACTGCCCCATAGACCCCCAGAGACGCTGAGCGTCCGATGGGCGGGACAAAGCCCAGCATTTATCCAATGACCGTCTGGTTTCGCTGCAGTGGAACAACCCGCTCTACGCTTCCCCATTGAAGTCAGTAGAAGCTGAGCGTCCGACTGTGAAAAGCGCTGTGGCGCTGCGGGGATGAATGAGAAGGAAGTTGCGCCGGTTACCTGTGATAAGTAGCTGATTCTGAACAAAAGATGAAGGCTTTCTAGCGCGTATTTAGTCAATGAAATGTACACACAGCAGTACATATTTCACCACTTTTTTTTTTTTTGTGACATTTTAGGGGAAGCTGAGCTTCCCTTGCAGTCTTAGAGCAATCGCCACTGCAACATACGATATAATTATAGAAATGTAGTCTACTAAATCCTACACCAGGGGTCGGCGATAAAGTTTGGCTGCGGTCCAGATATTTTCCAAGCCATTAGCCTACATGACGGGCCACAACCCGCGGGGGCGTCTGCTTTTGAAATTACAAAGCAGACGCACAGGGCCATAACGAGACATCCAGCCGACAACGCCTCTCGAGGTAGTAGCCTATCAGGGCGCATTATTGGCGAACCGAACCAGTGTGAACGGATCAGCCAGCTTCACGTATCGAGGGCGTGTCAGTCTGACAATCTGATGACTACACAGGTCCTTCACTCAACTTAATACAGAGAAATGTCCCACAAAGCAACATTACAGGACCAAACAACAGTAACTAGTATCTGTAACTGTCTTTGGCAACTTATATGAGGAAAAAAATACCACAGATATACGCGGGGAAGCGTCTGTCCTCCCGTCTGTCTGACCGACACATTCATGCCAGGAAAAACAGCGTCTGTCACCGGCAAAAAACTAAAACTCACCCAGTGTTTGTGATGAAAATAAATCACCGCGACGGTCAGCCCTCCAGACCGAGACTCCGTGAACTTTCCCCCGAAGACAGCCTCCGTCCCCGCGAGTCAGACAGCGTCCAGTTTATTGATGGTGATTATGTGATTATGTAATTTAGAGCGAAAAACGTAACTTCGTCACTTTCCAGGATGTTTGGTGGGTCAGGATCTCAATCACGACACATCATAACAGCATCCATATGATTATAAACTGTCCGCGGGTTTAGATTGACAGGGGGGACACCGGGGAAACACCTTGAAAACACACCGACGTCATCATCATGACGTGTACCGTCACGCCCCTTTAGGAGCCGCAGAGCCGGATTTCTGAGTGAATTCACGTCGGTTCGTCTTTAATGCGGAGCTGCTTCGCTCTGTGTGTTAGGTGACGACAGGCACCATCCCCCACACAACAGACAATACAAATACCCTAACCCAAAGCTCGCCTCAAACAAATTCACACCCCCACCCTTCACTTCTCAGAGGCAGCACATGAGTGCAGGTCACTTCTGCAGGATTTTTACAATGTCCACAGTATGAACTGTAAATGTAGGCCTAGTTGAAGCTGAAGTAATGAAGTTGCATTGCTTACTGAAGCACCTAAAAGGTTATCATGCACAATATTGCATAGATAATAAAGAATCTGCAAGCTTAGATGTAGGCATATTGTGTAGGCTACAGCTGGGTACTAAAGCATCAAATTAATCAGGAACTACAGTAGATTTTTCAAAAGATTTTCTGAACACAAATATTCAAATGTAGTCACAATTTTAACTTCACTGAATACCTGCACAAGTGAAGTGCTAGAACTCCAATTCTATCATGTCTCACAATGAATACCCAGTTGAAAAATTAATGCATTTATTGTGTTGTCATGTAAATTAGTCTAACGTCCAAAATAGAAATGCTGCGGATTGAGAGCGCTGTGGCGCGGAGAGACGCTGAAACACGCCACGGCGCACCCGGCCCCTCATTTGAGTGGCAGTGATCAGCTCCGGTACCGCAGCGCAGCCTTTCCGCGATGCCGACGCACCCGGTGGTAATTCGGGTTAACTAGCCGCCGGCCACCAGCCGTCCTGGAGTAGGCTACCGGCTGTTCTGTGATTCTCCAGGAGACACAGATAGCCAGTCTGCCCCTTCATAATGGTGGAGCATTACGCAGCACAGAACTTACAGCAGCGCCATTACGCAGCAGAGGACACTAGCCACCTAAGAAGACATCGCCTGCAATGTTGCTAAATATAATCACTCGAGACTGCTACACGGCATAAACAATGGTAGTGTCTGAGCAACCAAAATTGCAACGTTAACAGCGGGTAAATCCGTGCGGTCAATATGACCACGTATGGCCGAAATAAGTAAAAATGACCGATATGTTCTTTGCCTTTTATGTGATTTATATAAAAAACATTTTTAATTAAAATTCTGACACTTGTAGGAAAAGTCAGGTACCAGCAGGATTGTATTTTTTTATTAAACAAAGTAAAAATCCTGCAGAAGTGACCTGCACTCATGTGCTGCCTCTGAGAAGTGAAGGGTGGGGGTGTGAATTTGTTTGAGGCGAGCTTTGTCTAAGGTATTTGTATTGTCTGTTGTGTGGGGGATGGTGCCTGTCGTCACCTAACACACAGAGCTGCAGCATTATCTCCGCAGCGGCGGTTCGGCAATTCTCCGTCGATAGTGGTTCACACAGAGCCAAGCAGCTCCGCATTAAAGACGAACCGACGTGAATTCACTCAGAAATCCGGCTCTGCGGCTCCTAAAGGGGCGTGACGGTACACGTCATGATGGTGACGTCGGTGTGTTTTCAAGGTGTTTCCCCGGTGTCCCCCCTGTCAATCTAAACCCGCGGACAGTTTATAATCATATGGATGCTGTTATGATGTGTCGTGATTGAGATCCTGACCCACCAAACATCCTGGAAAGTGACGAAGTTACGTTTTTCGCTCTAAATTACATAATCACATAATCACCATCAGTAAACTGGACGCTGTCTGACTCGCGGGGACGGAGGCTGTCTTCGGGGGAAAGTTCACGGAGTCTCGGTCGGGAGGGCTGACCGTCGCATCTGCACTGTATATCGCCGCAACAATCTGGGTTGTGATATGGGAAAATTAACTGTCTTATTGCTGCTTTGTGCCGTTTCAGGTCGTGTTGTTGAACCACTGTTTTACCCTCCAGCTGCGTGGGTCACGTCACTGAAGTGGAAATGAATGATGAATCTGACTGCGTCGCTCTGATATCTCCGAACATTTTTTTTTTAAATTATTATTATTGTTTATGGTATTCTGGCGGCGCGGCGTTCAGGTGTGTCTTTATAGGGTCTAGTATAGACCCATTGAGAGCAGAGCATTATCACTGCTCCTCCCCATGGACAAAAGAGGCATTGCAGCTGTTTTTCACTGAGGCTGCTTATGGGCGTTTCGAGCCAGAGCCTCACTGGCTACGTCATCGCGGGGATCGAATTACCCCCGCGGACCTGTGCGGGACCAGTCACGGACCAGCCAAGGGCCCGTCACGGAAAACAGTGAACTTTTAAGTGGCTCCTACTGTATGTCTGCTCTGTACTTGGTCCACCTGAGTCTAGACAGGTTACACCGTAACTGTGCCAGTGGTTTTAAAATGCAGCGGGAGGTGGACTCAGAGACGAGTGAGTCCAGGTCAAAGAGACGGCAGACAGAGAAAAAAGGAAGTGCTCCAGTTCTGAGAGAAGCCTCGGGCTCATGTTCTCCAAAGACAATCAGGGTTTTGCTTGTGTCTGACTTACATTTTGTCCACTTGCAGCGCCGTGGCTCGGGGGATGTGATCTGTCAGACCTCACAATGAATCCTTCAAAGGATGCTCTGAATTTGAGGTCAAGATATTGAACTAGATGCATAATGAGAGAAAAGGTTCGTGTTACAGTCTGTCTGTTCAGGATTCATGAGGCTACAACAAACCGCTTGAGTGTGTAATTACTTCTGAAGGACATCACTGGATTTCTTTCTGTCTTTATTTGTTCAGACATTCGTCACAGCTTTTTTAGAACGCCTTTGTCTTGCTGAGATACTGTAAATCACCCTAATGGTTCATTCTGGTGTCACTTTTTCATGCTGAAGGAAGTGAGGAATCAAATCTTAGCTGAAGTCTCAGAAATGAACATTCAAGCATCCGCAGCTTCTGTATTATAAAGAAAATCTCTCGCTAATCTTACCAAACTACGCAGAAATAAAAAACAACAAAACAAAACGAAAATTAAAGTGTACATCAAATACAGTCAATTTCCATAATTCAAATAAAGTTTTATAGCTTTAATTTGAAAAATAAAACACCAGATCTTTGTTGTCTTTTAATGGTTAATCGTTTTAAACATGTAAGAAAAAGTGAAATTACACTAAATTATGGTAGAGCACTGCTATAATAAAAATAATCAGCCTTAAAATTGTAAAAGAGTGCTGCTATTAGTTGGGATTTATTACTTGTACTGTATCTTTATTCATATATTTAATGTAATAGAATAATATAATGCCCATAGAAAATTTGATTTGAATTTAAAACATGTCAAAATAGTGCTGTATAACTGACCTAATTAACCTTATTATTGTGAAAACTTCCATAATTATACAAGATATCTGTCATCTAATAATCTAATAGTCCCACAAGAGGGGAAATTTGTGAAATATACTAATTTTACTGTTAATTACACCAATCTTATCTAACGTGACAGCTTGGGCCCCTTTTATATCAGCTTTATAAATGTAATTACAGTATTGAACTTGAATGGAATACTTAACTCTTACTAAAAAAAAGAAATATTTGTGAAATCATTATACATTCGGGAAAACAGGACTGCACTTCAGCTTTCTCCGGGCTTCACAAACATTCAAGTCATTTGTTTCAGTCATGGTTACGGCTATTGATCCGTCCACTGTTCGCACATTGAGCAGGCCTGTGGGAACTGACTGATCTGTTGGTGATATTGAGGCGTAGCTTTGATTTATTGTCCATCTGAAACTGACATCGCTGCAAGTTTGAATAAGTTCTAATGTGCTGTTAGCTGAATAAATAAACTGGATTTTAAGAGGAGCAAACTTCACTAGGAGAACTTTTGCTTGTCGCTATATTTCTTTTTTTCTCAGTGGGATAAAAAAATGAAGAGAACAGTGTCTGCTCCGATGCCAATCAACAAACTTAAATGTCCCGGGGACAGGAATCGTTTTATCACCTAATTCTACGCTGTCACTTCCAGAGAGATCAAACTCTCGGCTTTCAGCGATAACGTATGAAAAATGAATGAGCTCCATTGCCTTGTTGACTACCTGTGACAGCGGCCCATAAATCAATCGACGGGCGGCGTCCCTGATTATTGAGAAGAAGACTCAGAGGGTTCGACCAGACTCATCTCTGCGTGTCTGGTACATAACTGTCATGTGCTCATTGTTTCATTTATTAAATATTAGGCTAACGAATGAGTAAGTAAAGCATAAGGACGATTCTTTACTGATCCCCAAAGGCAAATTTGTTTCCGCAAATATGAGACAACAAAAATAATCTGTTGCCAGCACGAGTCACATTTTGATTAATAGACTGACCAGTTGAACTCATTGTTGTTTCAAGCCTTGACTTTTAATCTCATGTCAATCCAGTGCCTGTAATGATACTACGTGGTAGTTCATTGTTTTTCCACTTGTGTAGTCCTGGACGTCTGCCATCTGGATTCTGTGATATGCTCCACTATAATCACTCTGGACAGACTCAACCCAGAGGTAAAACGCCACTGCTTCAGCTCTCTTGGTGCGATGTAATCCATCGCGGTCCCTCTGATGTTAAGCAGATATGCTGACAGATCCTGCTCGTTTCTGCTTCCCCCTAAGCTCGCTATTGGCAGCCCTCTCTGAACTGAGGCAGCATGTTGCTGATGAGTAGTAAGGAAGGCTCAGCAATCTTTAAAAGTGTGCAAATGTTTATCTATATTCAGTATTAATCATGTAAAGCTTTGGTTTTCATTTCTGAACTGCCAGCTTTGTGTAATCTGAGAGAGCTGAATTAATTAGACCTTATATCTGTCATAGATTTGGTTTTTGGTTATTTTCTATTTCTTTTTGTAGTTCTTGTTGTCACTTTGTTCACCTGTGTTCCTCCTGCCTGATTGTTCCTCCACACCTGTCTCACATCAGCCTCCTTAGAACACCACCCTCACCTCATCCCCTCGTTAGTTTAGTTTGTATTGAAGCTTGTGTTGTTCCCTCACTCCTTCTTGGTTTGTCTGTTTCCTGTTCCCCGGTCCTGATTTGTTTCTCGTGGTTTTCTGGATTGTCCTTTAGTTTTTCTATTACTTTGGTATTTTCCCTCGAGAGCCTTTTTGTTGCCGGTTTTTGTTGCCTGCCCTTTTGTTGTTTTATCCCGTTAAATACAGATTTGTAAGGTTAAGCTTCTTTACCGCTGACCTCGGGACATGTTAACATGTGGTCAGCAGAGGCTGGAGATGCAACATTTCAATCAGAGCTGAGCTGCAGCAACCTTTTTTCATTTGAAAGAGACATTATAGTCACGTTGATAAGATCTTTGAAAAGCCTTCCATGTTGGGTTGGGGTGTCCAGGTATTTGCAGGAACCTTTCTTGACACAACAAAGCAACGTAATGTCTTACTATAGCTTGTGATCTTGATTGTCCAGCACAACACAACATACAGCAACAAATCAGAGCTTTTAAAAACGCGCCAACAGTACTATTATGCAACAGTAACATTACCTCCGTCTACCATAAAACAAGAGCATAAATGCAATCAGTTTTGGGATTCTTTGTATTCTAAGCCTCAACAATCGGTTATTTTCACTGGATTGGGTTGAAATTTGTCCTGAACATCCAAGAAACCCCAAGGGTGATTTGCAACCACATTCTGATTCATGCAGTGTTAATATAGTTCTGTCACAAATAAAGGTTGTTTGGTCCAGCACAAACTGGGAGGGTCTAGGTGAGTTGGTATGGGACGATCCAGAACCTAAATCTGAGAGACTTGCAGTGAAACCCACATATCGTAAAGTGACTGCATGAGGGCTCAAGACTAGAGGAAATTGTTATTTTCCTAAACTAAAAAAATATCATGTCAATCAGAGGCCTGGTACCTCAGTGGGTGGCTGAAGATTACAGGTTGTTTCCAACTGAGACTATCCTTATTAATAATACATGTAGTCACTGGTCTGTAAGGCTCTTTTAATTGCATTCACTACACACCATATATTAATGTTCTCGACTTCCTTCGTTGGCTAATTACTGATGGAAAGCATTTTGTTCATTTGAACAGCTGCCAGCCTTTGTCATTAGGCTTATTTCTTATTACATGTGTTTATTTGGTAATTTATTGTGATTGAGTTGCTGTTACTGTCCCGAAGTTAGAATAGTTAGAGTGCAAATGAGCAGCAGGAGGCATTAACTGCTGAGTGACACCTCTTTTATTACCCCCGAGATGCCACGCTGATGGCAAGATCCCCCAACATGTTCTCCGTAATGGATGCGGCTGACAGGGGAGCCGTCGATAAACCCAGATGAATTAAGGAAATTACAGGAGTCTTATGAGAATCTGCTTGTTTCTCGCAAAATAGAAAATGCTGCGAAGCTCAAAATGCAGCAAAAATCGATCGATCTAGTTAACTGTATTCTAATCCAATAAACACAACTTGAACAATACAGAAGGTGATTTATCATGTGTCATTTTTGTTGTCCTTACCAGCCTTGTAAACACAATATCTCAAGGAGGCCTGGAGGGAATTACTCATTATTACATTTGGTACAAATATCCACTATGACTCAAGGATGAACTCATTTGAATTTGGTGGCCGAAGGTCAGAGGTCAAAGTCACTGTGACCTCACAAAACACATTTGTGGCCATATCTCAAGGATTTACTGCAAAGTGGTAATGCTAGTTTTAAATAATTTTGCGTGTCATCATTTTCAGAAAGAAGAATTATCAACAATGAAGCTAAAAGGAGATTTTTACTAGACCTACTAGAATATCCCTACAGTATTTGTTCAGATAAATAAATCATTCTACAGGAGTTGATCTTTCTGAGATTGACGATACAGTTTAGACGAATGCCTGTGGTCTAGATTTGATTCTTGTGTTACTGTTGTTTTAGAGGCCGATCGATACATCGGTTGGATGATATAATCAGCTGATATTGGCCTATTCCAGATATATCAGTATCATGCTTCAGGTGGATTACAATTAGTACATTTCCAGTGATAGTTTATTGTTTACATTACCTTTAGATTACATATGGGATCATTTGTAAATGTAAGTGAGCAGACATCTGATGTGGCGTCCCACAGGGGTCTATTCCTGGACCCCTACTGTTCCTTATCTTCATCCATTGCTTTTCGCTGACAATACTATCTTATTTTTTCACATGACCATTTTCCTGCACTTATTGTTCGACACTTTCTGAATTAGTTAAAGATAAAGTTTCATTATTGCATGTTGTATATATAATATTGGATGTCAAATTTCTGTCTTTTAAATGAACGTTAACTTAGTTACTCACTTCTCTTTTGTCATTTCTTGCAGCATGTAGCATTTAATAAATCCCTATAATGTGCAGTGTTAAAATATTGTTGTCGGGCTTCAAACTCTATTTTTCTACGTCTGATGTTGTTCTGTGTTGCCGGGCTCTTTGTTCAGAAGGCACCAGAAAAAAAAAGCCATTCTGAAAGGATTATAGTTGGTGTCTGTGGCTCAGCCTATTGTGTTGGCTGTTCATGCTCCTATAGATGGATCACTGCTGCTAAACCTTCCAGTTTAATGGCAGCTTTAATGTCACAAGTACCTTCTGAGCTATTTGCCTCGCCTGAGCGTTAGCGCTGCATACGCTACAAAGACAGTACTGGCGAATGATTCAACACAAACGATGTATAGTGACCACCTAAAACCTGATTTCAGTGTGTCCACTTCAATGAACATTAGAGGCATTGACAAAGTTCCCTAATTAATTTCTTGCTTTTTGAACGTAGTGCTACGCTACAGCGTTCCTGAGCAGACTGTGTTTTCTGAAATTTATTAATCATTAAGACATTTTAAAAATGACAGATTGTGCCTGACGGTCATTATTTCTGCTGTAATTAGCACTAAAATGACTTTACGTGTGGGCTTCTGTGTGATTATTTGACTGCTTCCAAGAAAAAAATCTGCACCTTGAGTGAAATTGTGATTAAAATATTTAACTTTTGCTTTAATGGTTGTAATTAACAGTTTGAACTGATTAATTTAATATCTAAAAAACAGATCAAACCATCTATCTGACCTCAGTGAAAGGACGGAGTCCTTGCCCCTGACGACAGATGCTCCAAAACAAGATTTTAATATCACAGTCAAATGACATCCGTTTGCTGTTATGGTCCGTTTCTCTGTAATAACCCCGGCAACTGCCAGTCTGCCAGATGATTTGAACAAATATCTGAACTCTTTGAACTCTGCCGTAGAAATAATCCGCCGGTGGCTTTGTTGGTATTTTTGCTCATTGTGATGTCATTTCTTGGAGTTTCTTCAAATGCTTCATAATCCTGAAATCTTTACAACCTAAGCTCAAAGGTTATGTAAGTCAATTAACAATAATAAATAATAAAATAATAATACTTCAAAGGTTTGGTAGCATATTACGATAATGCTTTGCTTGAGCACTGAAACTAACAATTAATTTCATTGTCGATAAATTTGTCAATCGTTTTCTTGGTTAATCGATTAGAAAATGGTGAAAAATGTCGATCAGTGTTTCCAAAAGCCCAAGATGACGTCCTCACACGTCTTGTTTCGTCCACCCTCAAAGACATTAAGTTTTTTGTCACAGAGGAGGAAAGAAACCAGATAATATTCATATTTAGGGAGCTGGAATCAGAGAAGCTTTTACTTGTAGTCCTGGAGTGAAGGAAGAACCGAGTACTTCTTGCACCACTGCAAAACACCAGTAAATATAGATGAGCTCTGTTTGTAGCCTGAAGCTAAGTAGTTACATGAGCGTGTTTACGACAAACTGTGAGACAAAACTCTGCAGGCTTTTCCTAAAGCTGTCAGATTTCAGTCTGGAGGTATTACAGCCTGCCGCTGTTGCGCCACACCTGCCCATGTCTCCTAAAACTTTGAATTTATAGCAGTTACAAACCAGGATGATGGGGAGAAATGATGAAAAGCCATCGGCTTGCCCCTGTTAGCGTTTGAATTTAAGAGTCTGTCATTTAGCCCGCAACAATAGGAGAATTACATACGATTTACAACCCAAAGGTGGAGTGTCGCTGGTGGCGTCTCTGCTGCTGCTGTTTAACGGCTGATGATCTGTATTCATCCCGTCATTTCTGGTGTTCATTACTTTATACAGCCTTCTGTTTAGCTGCTGACTGTGAATGATATCAATAAGAAATTACCTGAAGATTTAATCAGGATCCTCAGGCTTCCAAGTGGCCTTCAGAGTGCATCTCTCAGAAGTCCTTCTCTCTGACTTACTTTATGTTTGACATGTGGTTTCTGGGCATATTTCATGCAGATTACAAGGTTAAAAAATGTGAATTAAGTTGCCATGTTTGATCAGCTTCCAATTATATTTTCTAATGAAGGTCTCAGAAGTCTTGGCTGTGGAAGAAACCCCAACCTGCCCAACTCTGACCTTGTATGGCAGGACGACAGCCGAGCCTCCGCTGATGCCCACGATGGGCACAGCTGTCTGCGTGGAAATGAAGTCCAAGATCTGTGCCACGGCCTCCGAGCCGACGTTGTCCTCGAACACCACTCCATGGACGCGGTTGGTGGAGAGGGTGTCGCAGATGCGGGTGAGCAGCGCCCGTGGGTTGGTGTTGTTGACCAGCACAGTGATGGGGTTCACCTCCAGAGGCAGGTCCATGAAGTTCTCCCTGCTTAACCGCCCCTTAATCTCTGTCTGGTAGGCCGAGCCGCTGAACACCACCGCCACGTTCACAGAGGGCATGGGAACCCCGAAAGGCCTTCCTGAACAGCAGGGCAGAGTGCAGAACAGCAGCAGCAGCAGCAGCAGCGGCGGCGGCCACCACGGGGAGTCGCTGGAGCAGCCTAGACGAACGCCCATCTCAGTCACCTACTGCCTGGAGGAGGGGTCAGAGTGGAGGGAGGGGTCAGGAGAGAGGATTGAAATGTTAGACACACAGGACCAGTTGCTGCCTTTCTCTGAAATGTTGTCATAATGCTCAGTAATCCCCGCTGGCAGGCCAACCAAACTGCCTTTTGTTTAGAGTTGGCTCGTTTTGATTAATGACCTTTCAGCTGCATCTCTGCTCAGTGTGCTGGTCGGCCTGCCATATAACTAAGACAGTGTAAGAGCCCATTAACGAAGCACAGAGTAGTATTTTTAGATTGTGTCAGCGTGCGACATGAGGCTGCGGCCAGGCTGTTGCGTCTTAGGGTGGCAGCTGCCACCCTGCTGCTGTTGTATTCTGTGGTCCAACCCAACAGATGGTGTCCAGTGTTTAATGCTACAAATGGAGAACAAGAGGATTTATAATTTTTCTCTCGTGACAGTACTTTTGAAGCTGTTGCTTAATTTCCTCCGCAGGCCAAGGCATCCAAACGTAATCTGCCAAAGGTATGCATGCATGCTTCTGGCTCTGCTGATTAATTGACATCCATTATTGTGATTTGCAAGCTGTTTGGGGAAGTTTTTTTTTTAGTTTGAAACGAGGCCTGAACTTTTTATCAAAATTGCAATATGTCTAAGTGCAGTATCCGAAACGCAAAGCAATTTTATTTTGTGTTCTACAGAGGTAAAACGAGACGACAGCTTTATAATGAAATAACGTCGCGCTGCAGAAATGTCCCGGCCTACAAATCTTGTTCTGCAAGAAAAGGCACACAAATTTCACATCATCATGATTTTCGTGATGCAAAAATGATCCTTCCCAGTACTTGTGAATCACATAGTCATCGGAGTTTATCTATTTAAAACTGATATTTCAATTATTCAGCCACAAAGTCTATATTTTCAAAGGGATTCAAAGTTGGCCTTTAAAAAAATCCAAGCTCTTTGCGCAACATTGCGTCAGTAATGGACTGAATTGCAACCAGCAACTCTTGGCCTAACTATCTATATTTCTTCCAGAGCCCTAATTACCTCGCTTTCTGCCCCGCGGAAGGTAACGGGGGAGCAACACCATGGCAGGACGCCCTGATGTCAAACCCCGTAGCGTTAGTTTAACATTCACATTGTAGCCAGACAGCGGTTTGTGTTGAGCTGTCAGACAGACTTAGGCTCTTTGTCAAATCTGTCACAGTCGTGTTCGTGGCCCTGGGGGAGTGCTGCACACTGGTCCCCTGTCACAGAGATCTGATCCACCATGTGATGGAATCCCAGTGGGGTGAATATATTGTAATCCTTTGGTAATCCCTGCCAGGCGTCATGGCCTACGGCTTGATTGTAGTGTATAAACTTATCAAGAGATTTGGCGAGTGCACGAGGCTCAGTGTGGCTGTGTGGCGCAGTTCTCTCCATGTTCTACTTCCTGTGTGGGACTGAGCGGCGAGCTCCTCGTAGACGTAAACGTCGCAGATAAACATGCAGGCAGAAGCGCTTGGGTGGTAGGCCAGCAGAATACTTGATATGGGATTGTTTTGCCAGTCGTGTCACGTGATGAAATCCCCAAATAAAAGACATCACACATGTCGTACATGTGATTCTCAAGGTAGGCGCCGCCTCATAAATCATCTCATAAATTGATTAGTCGTCACCGCGAGAGGGCATCTGCCACATTCCTTTCAATGACATTAGCCATGTTTGAGCTGCGACAGCACTGGAATAGGTTCGGGTTAATGTCTTTGACGGGGGAGCAAACGTACGTGGTCAAAATGCTTAAAAGCTTCAACCTTCCGTGTGTTTAATCAAGGCGGGGAAACAGCTGAGGCAGATGTATGAAGGTCGAATTCCAGGCTGATGGATATGGGATTAAACCAAACAGGGAATGAGTCATCAATAACTGTGTGACAAGGCTTTGTATTAGGGGAT
The DNA here is from genome assembly GCA_039737535.1 of Lagodon rhomboides. Taxonomy (NCBI): domain Eukaryota; kingdom Metazoa; phylum Chordata; class Actinopteri; order Spariformes; family Sparidae; genus Lagodon; species Lagodon rhomboides. Next base: position 2,327,460 of record CM077802.1, read on the forward strand.
GCACGATAAGGAATTTATATCGTTGGCCATTTATCGGTATTGGTGGAATCAGTGCCGATAAAGAAGGATGGTAATATGAAGAGAAATTACTTTCAGTGCAGCATCTTAACACTCCAATACTGTAAGTGTCAGTGTTCAGCTTTACAGTTGGTTTGCGATGCGCCAAAAAACAAGAAGAAAGAGGAAGAGTGTGAAGAAGTGTACGAAGCAGAAGAATATGAAAAAAGTACAAAGAAGAGTATGAAGAAGAAGAAAAGTAAGAAGAGCAAAAAGAAGAGCAAGAAGAAGAAGAAGAAGAAAAGTACAAAGAAGAATATGAAGAAGAAAAGTTTGACATCCTGGGAATGAGACTCAACAATCAGCTGTCTTTGTGGTGCGTTCAGGAACAGCTGGGACAAATCCTACTGATTCTACCTTTAACTTTGATAGTCTTTTAATTATATTAATATGACGTGAGCTTCAGTTAGCTTTGACCACAAATGTCCTTCAGAGGGAGACTTTTTACTTTAATACTCTGAGTACATTTCAGAGACTGTACTCTATTACTTTACTGGAGTAAAGAAGTTGAATCAGCACGTTTTTTTTAATACAAGTATCTGTACTTCTACTTGAGTAAAGAATGTAGAACATAATCTAGCGACCGGCTTCAAATACAACACAGAAGTTCCTCAGAGCTTCTTTGAATCATCCATCTTTGCTCACTACATCTTAGCCTTTTCCCTCACGTGTGCATAAACTACACATTATGAACTTCTTTTTTAAATAAAATGTGTAAAATCATTGGTTATCTTGCTGGTATTGGCCACGAGAAGCAGGTTATCATATATGTCTATCGGCTGAAAACCAAGAGAAGAAACAACAACCTGCACCAATTTGGCTAAATGGGGCTTCGAATATACCTTTTCTAATGGAGTAGTGCAGTCAGCTAAGCTTTGTGACGCAGCCGAATTGCAGATTGGCTCTGTAGATTTGCCGGGCTCTGACCCCTCCAACTCTAAAAATCAGCAGAATCTGTAAACTGCACTGATACATAAAGGAAAAGAGGCTTTTCATCTGTGCTCGGGCTAAATCCTCCAAAAATCATTCCTGTGTATACAAGGGCGGAAGCCTTCCCTCTGATGTCGGGGATCAAAAGTCACTGTGGACATCCATTGCATTGAGAGATTTTAGAAAAGGAGGCTGCATGACGAGGGAAATCCATCCTGAATTATCACGACACACAAGTCTATTTGGCTCTGCAGCCTGGTTGTAGGTACATGCTGTAGTCTGAGCAGGAGACAGGTTGCTGTTTGCGTCATGACGCTGTTACAAACTGGATCGAGCATGAGTCACACTGATGACGGAGTGAGTGGAATCAATCACTACCAAAACCCTGTTGTCCTTCTGTTACACACTATAGAGACATGCTGCTAGGATCTGTTAGATGGTAGCTTCGTACAAACCTCCATTTACATGTAATCACAAATCAAATACTGTATTATAATTTTTAAAGGCTACATAGTATTGATTTAAGACATAGTTTATGATCCAACATGTTTTATTGCAGGTTTCTTATCTGCAACAAATACACGTCCATTCAAAAGTCTCCTGCTTTTACTTGTTGAATTGTGTGCATCAGAAACTTTGGTACATTTTTAACAAATTTCAACCAGGGACCTTTCCGTTATCTTTAAGACCTCAGGCGCCAATTAAAAATGAATTCTAAAACTGAGGGTGTTGTTTGAAAACGCCTCCTAAAACCCGAGGGTTTTCTGAAAACTAGACAGAATTGCCATCGTTCACTAAAACCTTTATTTGTCAGCTTCTAGAAATAAAATCCAACCAACCAAGAAAGCAACTTACCAACCAACCAACAAACAACCAAAACAAACCAACCAACGAACAAATGAACCAAACCAACCAAAAGACAACCCAACAGACATTGGCGAAAAGTCATTATCATCATGATTTTGACAGATTTTTCAGTGGAAATTAAAGTTTATCATGCAGCTCTAACCATAATCTACTGCAGACCTAGACCACAACCATTGGCTGAACATTAAACTAACCTTTAGCCCAAACTGAAAGCTACAACAAGGAACTTTGTTTGTCTGGTGACCCCTTTGGACCAAAGACCACAATGGTGAATCAAAGTAAACTTTGTTTTAGTACCGTAAAAAAGTCATGAAAATAATTTTAGTTGAGCTGTTTGGAAGAGTTTTAGTTTTAAACATTTGACACATTATGTCAAAGTCGTTTATGTAGCATGCTAATCCACTAGCCTCTGGCTGTCCTGTCTTGTTATACCACTTTCCACCTCAAGAGGCGATTTACTGCAGTGTCAGTCCAACATGAGAGGACGAGGACGAAGCACCACGTTTCACAGCATAGAAAGAAGTGACGGAAAACGAAGGAAAACAGCCAAACATTGGCGTTTCCACTGCTGGAGAAAGCTCCTGGTCAGTAAACTTACATATAGCGTCTTTAAAAGGTAGGGAAGGCAATTCTGGAGAAAGATAGATGATTGTTGAGCCTCATTCCCAGGCCGTGAAATACCGATGCTTTGGGTTAGAGTTTCGCACCAAATACCGACCTGAAGTGTTGGTATTTGACAACCTGGGAATGAGTCAACTATCTTCCTCCAGAATTACCTTCCCTACCTTTAATGTTACCACTTATCCAACCCGGATAAGTCAGAAGGCATCAAGATGAGTAAAAGGATCATGCAGAAATAGCCAGTGTTCTTGCTGATGGTGTTATGTAACAGTACACTTAAAAGTTCCTTGTACTTGTTCAAAAAAAAACATATCTTTAACCTTTCACTGTTCTGCAGGGACAAGCTTTTTGTCTCTTAATCTGAATCACAAACTTTCACATGTGTAGACGGTTATTTATAGAGATCACTGGCGGAGACTGCAGGTAGGAGTGTACTCTCACTCTCAGCCTCGGATGTTTGGAGAGGTTTGGAAAGGTTAGTCCTCATGATGTGACTGTTTGAACAGATATTTGTCCCCCCCGCTAATATTAATAATACAAGTACACGCACGCTGCACAATCCTATCTCCCAGTGGCAGGTTATTATAATAGCTGGAGCTTTTTTCTTACAGCCTCTCCTGGCAAAGTCAAACTAGTACAAAGGTGACTGAAGAAGTTACTCCGACCGATACTTGCTCTTCTTTTGCTCACGTTAAAGTTGTGAAGACGCTATATTTAAAGACTCACCTCTCACTGACAGTCTGTATTCTGTGTCGTCAGTGTTGTTTGACTAACAAACATTTAAGATGTGCTTATCCCCCTCTAGTGGGTGACACATGGTGGAAGCAGCTTCTTTACAGAATTAGCTGCATTTGACAGAGGATGCATTCAGAATAACTGCTGGCTCTTTATCACTCAATCACTTCATTCTCCTTTTGCTTGTGGTTTATTCCGGTGAACCTTCACTCTTGCTGACACCTGCACGGTTTGATAAACCGAACAGGTAATAATGCAAATACCCACATCTGCATGTTGAGCCTGCACATATGTTATCTGCGGCTGTAAGTGGAATATTGTTGATAAGGTGAATAGGATTTTCTGCTCACATTGACACTTCCTGCTCAGTATGTATGTCCTCCGCAGACTCGGTGATGACAATACGAGCGCATTTTAATGCACACTCGGCTCAGTATAATATGTATACTGTAATCTCGCACATTGGATTTTCCTCTCATTTATTTTTCTTATTCCTTTCAAAAGACTCCAGTCGTGCACAGCCGTCAACTGTAAGTAGTTTATTTATATTAGAATTTTAATGCATTTTTTATTTTCAGTGTCATTCGTCTTTCGGTTTCACTACAACTAAAACTCTCCTTCTATTCATTTTCTGGTATTGACCGTATGAATTGTGAAGTCAGTTGAATAAAGAAAAAAAGGGGCCTGTATTGACGAGTCGCTGCAGAGGTGTCAAGTCCTCCAACTGATTCCTGATCCAGCTCATTAACGTGAGGCTGCGGCGGTAAATACATCTGGCTGAGGAGCGAGGTCTCGTCGGCGCAGTGTTTAATGACGGCTTTTATATTCTGGGCATGACGCCTCCGCTGCAGCTGTTTAACAATGTGCACCTGTCCCGTCTTCTGCTGCATGATCAATACACTCGTCCATGCATCTGCAGCCCGCCGCGTCGCCGCACACATGCTGATAAACTCGTCCTCCTCTGTGTCATTATCAGTAAAACTGCTGACCGTCCAGCTCCTTCTAGGACACTTTCCGATATTACACCGTGCTCCGAGGGCCATTTAGTAATCCGTGACCTCTATTGACCTCTATTGGTTGGAATTATAGGAGAACTGATAAGACATTTCCCTAAACCAGCCTCCCACTTTGGCTCATGTCTCACAGCCAGCTACTCTATAATTGACAAAAGCAGAGTCACAAGAGAAGCGGCTGATTCAGTGTTTAAATGAGTGAAGCAGCTAATTAGAGCAACGAACCAACAGAGACCTCCAGTGAGGATCTGCAGCATCACCACACAAAATGACTCTGTAGCGCTGTATCAATGTTTTCTCTCATGCTTGGCTTGAGAGCTGAAACGTGTCAAGACTCTCTTCACGCCGCTCTTCATGAAAAATGCCTGAATACAGAATGTTTAACTGACGTGTGAATTATGACTCTATGAGGCTGTCAGCCTGGATTTATTGGTTGACAAAAGCAACTTCAACACGGGACAGGAGACTTCTTTTAACCAGAGATGCACCGATTTCTTGGCTGATTCTGATTTTCCGATTTCTTTGGTCTGACCTGCTGATTTCCGATTTGGGCCGATTTTGATTTCCTTTATAAGAACTTTAAATGTCCACTGTGTAGTGTTTTAAGTAATTTATTAGCTCAAATCAGTGTCTTCGTTCGTAAATAAGTCCTCATCGGTGTAAAATGATCTCTGCCAACAATCTCACGTCTCCTCCTGAGGGAAGAATCACTTCTCTGTATTTCCATAGGACGGGCGAGCTCTACGGAGGCTTCCATGTCCTTCCGCTCTATAAAAAACGATGAACTGGTGAGAGGGACAAAAAGCTCTACGTGGTACAGATAAGGCTAAAGGCGTTTTCACTCAGAGCCAGCGTGACTGTGGAACGGAGAAGGAGCTTAGCCAGACGCGCTCGTCAGCTGCAGTTTGAAGTCTGTTTGAAATAACGTACCTCATCACCCGAAACTAAACTTGATGAAGTGCTGTTTGAAGACACGTTGTTGTCACAGCTTCTTGAATCTTGACACATCCCGCCTGCCGTAGTTCCAACAGGCTGCAACGCACGTTTGAAAACGCGAGGCGCTAGAGAGCAGTATTCGTTTGGATGCAGAATAACATTTAACCACTAGATGGGAGAAATAATTCCACAGTGTGACTTTAACCGATAGCATACAAAACATTCACACGTTCATAATAAACACTGACAGTTTGATAGGCTCCACAAATGCTCCAGGTTACAGGACCATGTCTCAGTCTCACTTAAACAACTTTCAAAATAAAGTGCAAATAAAATCAAACTGGTAATAAATCTCAGTATGTCCCGCTTTATCTTACATGTTATAGGCTACTTTATGAAGTGAGCTGTCAGTGAAATTGTGTAAGTGAATTTAAGTTCCCCTCGATGAACATTTACGCAGAGTAAACAGGTATCCTTCACTCTTACTGTGAAAGGTACAGAATTGGATATGTCTGTCGTCCTCGGTCATGCTGAAAGACGGCCAAATGCGATCCCTGGCCTTTCGATCACTACTTTTAACCATTACCAGTCTTTCTCTCTCCCTAACTATGTTGTTTTTGTTCCTAACCCTGAACAAAACTGAGGATAGAGTCAAAATTTCAAGTGTATCTTGATATGATTGTTAAAGCTGCTACAAGGAACTTGATTCTGGCGGCCCCTTTCGTAAAACGATTTGTTGTTTAGTGCTGTACCGTCGGACCACAGAGCAGCTTCTGTCCTCAATTCATCCTCAGCACTCCACCATAAAAAAATAGTTTTATTTTTATGTCTTATTCAACCCCAATTAGTTTGAATCTGACCCAACAGCGGGCTTTAAAAATAACTACAATAACTTTACAGAAATAAACAATCTTCTCACTGATGGTCTCGTCTGCTTATGCAGGTCATGTAGAGCCGTCGGTATTAAATTGAGGCTGTTTCAGAACCAGTTATAATGTCCTTGTAGTACATTTAACATACCCATATGTACATTAAAAGGGTTATTAGTTGCTGGAATTGTTCCCTCTGTCGATACAGGCTGCAAAGAGCTCGCTCTCTAAAGTGAGTCCACAAATCCACAGTCCTTGTTTTGTGTAAAAATGTTTTGTGAAGGTCAGCTGAAGTTAATATGAATCTTCAGCAGGCTGAGTTCCCAAAGTTGGTGTCTTTCAGATAAAAAAAAAATCCTCTTTGAGCTTTAGTGGACGGTGGATGAGAGAAGGTGACGCAAAGACAGAATTTAATACTAATGTGAGGACAGCAGGTCTGCAGCCGGTGATTATTTGTTATTGTCTGATACGTATTTTCAGGATGAATCAAGTAAACATTTAGTCAAAAAAATGTGGAGACGTCTCCACTCCATTACTTCTTCTGTCCGACCAACAGTCCAAAACCCAAAGAAGCTGGAACCAGACAATGTTTGACATGTGTGCTTGAAAAATGCTTAATCGATTATCAAAATAGTTGCATCGACCAATTAATTAATCCAAGTCTGATGATGTTTTTCCACTCGCCGAATCAAACTGAGCTGCGCTGATTTGCGCAAATTGAAAGCGCAGAGTTGAGCCGAGCCGCGCCCACCACGCCTCCAAGCGGCTGCGGTGACGTCTTGAAACGTCTTGAAAAGCAACAATGTCTGTGCAGGAAACCTGAGAGAAAGAAGTTTTTAAAAGTCAGTGCGGTATTAGTTTTAAGACACACTTTCAAGCAGGTGGTGGAAATGCAAATCCCTGCCCAAGACGTCAAACCGAGAAGACTTATTTGTTTTTTCTGAATGTATGTTTTTAAGATACCTTATAAAGTACAGTAGACTTGATTTTCTACATCTGTATCTGTCAACATCCTCTCCTTGTAGATTTGTTGCGGATATTTTCCGCTTTGAAAAAGTGAATTAATAATCTGCTGTGTTCACTTCAGTATTCAGTTAATGAGATGCAGCTCGCTATAAATAATCCATGCATTCATTTTCAGAATATAAGCCTCATAAATGTGAGATTTACTGCACCACTATTGAATTATTTTAAATTTACATCAGTGTTCCCAGTAAATTTGTGACCCCCTGAATAAGGATCAATGTTTCTGAGCTTGATGGATATTTATGTGATACTTCTAGGTTTAATTGAAAGCTGTGTGAGGATTACAACAGTTGTGTATCTTTTTGCTTTCACCTGTACGAATGTTTACCAAAGCACTGATTTAAAAAATACAGCCGTGCTAATCTCTTCAGACCCACAACCATTAAACTAATCTGTAGATTCATCAGCATCACGAGTACAGTGTGAGCAAAAAGAGGTGACGAGCCCAAAAATACCCACAGTGTGACACAGTTGGCGCGTGTCCACAGGTTTGAGTCAATGTCAAGTCAAAAGTATTTTGTGTATTTAGTTTCCCATCCAAAGCTTCTCTCTGCCGGTCCGAACTGTGATTCATCTTAAATATCCTGTGACCCATCTTTGATAAACGGAACAATATCTGCAGCCAAAATCACAGATAAATCTGCGACCCGGCGACTATCGGTGACCCTCGTCCTGCAGGTCCTGACCGATCATGTGGGGAAAGCATCATCGTAAATAAAACTACATCTCACGCTATCCCCGTTATCCTTATCTGATCTTGGAACAGTTGTTAAGAAGACACAAGACAAATTGAAACAAAGCCAAATTTAGCTCTCAGCTTATAATTCATCCGTGATTTGTTTGGCTGCTCTCGGCCGGTCCTCTAAAACATCTGAACAGCTTATAACATTAGTTATAGGCCAATACAGAGTCCCAACAAACACGCTGTGTTGTTAGACTTCTACTCAAACACATTAAGACAACAACTGGTCTTTATATTCATGAGGCTGAGGTTGGCACGGCTCCACATGCACTGGCTCTGAGTAATGGAAATCGAGTTAATTAACAGCAGTCGACCAGTTTCTCAATCACGACGGTCCAGATAAGAAACATTAGACCGAGCTGTTTCTACAAGGCTCGGAGAAAGACGACAAACAAATGTTGGTTTTAATTTCAAACAAGGAAATAATAGCGGCGTCAAAAGCAATTGGGATGTTGGGATTTTTGTCAGTTTAATACGTCGATTGAGTCAGAAAACGACGTGTATGAACGTTGTCGAATCAAGAAACGTGTTGTAAGAAGCTGCTGATCTTCTCCTTGATTTTTCCGACTTCAAGCTGCGTGATATTTACTTTGGTGCGGAGACATTTAGGCAACAAATACCGAAGCCAGAGCTGAATTTAGCCGGCCTCTATGGGACAGCACAGCGCACAAACAACTCCTGCATTCGTGCCATTAAGTTTGCAAATATCTAATTAAATATTAATGAAGCAAAGAAAAAAAAAATCACACTCCTCTGTGTGTGCTCACATTCCCAGAACCTCACAGTCATTGTTTATTTCAGTCACAATCCAACACTGGTTGGGAAAAGCCTGCTTATATGCTCACATAGATCCAACCGCCAATCACAGCTGTGATCACTTGACTCGCTGACTTCGACTGGACTGACGCATGTAGGGAACCGGCTAATCGTCCTTGAAATGACAGTCTGTAGAAATGTGCATTGAGAAGTTAGATGTATTTGCAGAGGCAGGCTGGTCCACTCTACAGGATACGAAGTGAAGTCTAAGTGATACGACCATGCAGACAGTCTCGGTCATATTTTAAATGCTTTTATGAAATGAATGTCCTTTGAGAATATTTTAATACACTATCGAATCCGCGTACAGCCAGAGAATGTGCGTAAGCAGTTGGTACAATGTCTGTGAAGGTCACGGTGGACTGATGCTGTCCAGAAAATGCTTCAGAACATCGAAATGAACTGTTGAAACTAAATAATCCGACCAGTAATCTCACAGCTATGTCATTATTGATTGAACAGCAGCTTTACTCAAACTACGGTCAATGATTAAATAAAACTATCAAGTATAGTACAAGTCTTACTTCTACTATATCTTTCTTTCCTTCTATCTCTACTAGATCTTTTACTTAATACATAGAAGCAAGAAACACCCTGTAATCCTTGTTTTTATGCCTCGCGCATTATGATTTCCATCCATCTCTCCATCCCAGTCTTGTCAACGCGACATCTCAGAGATTTGGTACAAACGTCCACTTCCACATGAGGATGAACTGACCGAGGGTCAGAGGTCAAGGTCACTGTGATCTTTTTGGCCATAACTAAAGAACTCATTTTGCACAAATGTCTAAAGGGATAAAATGACAATATATGTGTTCTTCCCATCATTCAACGCCACAGTTCAGGAGCAGCATCTTGGCAGACGAGCGTGAGGCGGTAAATCTAGGTTTTAATTTATTGTTTAAGTGGCATTTTCCCCCGTGTTTTTACGCATCTTGTCTTCTCAGCTTCTTTACATTGAATTTATTGTTTGTGGGAGGCATAATATGTGCAAAGCATGAAATAAAGTCCTAATGATTTAGAACAAGCCTCTGATTTAATGTGCTCTTATGTAGCTCTCATGTAGAGAGGTGATGACTGGGCATGTAGTTTGTCTCGCACACTGTCACATCAACTATAACTCAATCAGACACCCGGTCTGCTTTTCTTCGGCTCATTTGGAGAAAATATCTGTGGTGGCTCCATTTTCTGAAGGTCAGGTTTCATAATTCCTGATTCCTGCCGAGCTCGACTCCTGAGCGGCTCGGCTCGGCTCGGCGTTCCCCCTGTTGGCCATCTCTAAACCTGTCCGCTGATTTACCGCTCCATTCTTTATGGTATAGTTTTCTGTATCATGGCCACGTGATAAATGGAAAGCTCACGCTGTCGTATGAAAGAGTGTAAGAGCGAAGAGCCGGCGTCCAGCACCCAGAGCTAAACCATGATGGAGGCTTCTCAGTCCAAACCACATGTGATTTATCCGCCCCTGCTGACCCCCGGAGACACGAAGCAGATTCACTCAGTGATATTGGCTTCTGTCACAGACTTCTGCCTTCAGCGCTGCAGACATATTTAAGACATGCACGGCTCTACATTAACTACACGCGACAAGTGATTGATCGGCCACAGGATGGAAAACCGTCCGGTGAAATCCCAATAAATCTGACGTGATCTTCACTGCTGCGTCTGAGGAAGAGCAGGGGAGGGGTTTTAAGTGAAGAGGGTCCTGAAATGTCTTGTAAATTTTCACACACTGCAAGAGGAATCAATTGAAGGGTGTTCAGGCCTTTGGCTGGTGTCTCTGTGCATTAAAGGATTTAAATATTCAGGAGGGGAAGCGGAGCTGAACGGAGCGGTTGGATTTTCTGATTCTATAGCATCGGAGGGGCCGTGATCAGCAGGTTTTTAAATGCCACAGCAGATGGAAAGCGATGTAGTTGTGCTTTATTACAGTTCTGCCTTTGAAATCCCATCGAGCGCTGGAGCAAAGCGGCTCCCAGTAACGGCGATCACGTGACGCGGCTCGAGTCTTTTGTGTGTAGCTTTACGTTAAAACAATCAGAACGCATATAAAGAGATTGATACCGCGGTAAATGAATCAACACGGTTCGAACGAGATCATCATTTACATCGAAATGCCAAACAGGATTTCTTTTTTCTCAAGGACACGGGTCCGTGTGCCCGCTCTCCATCGGACAGATGTTTGATATATATCTCCCCCCTTTGCTTTATCACATTTATTGCGATTGCAACGCTCCATCAGACGGCTTTGTCAGCACGCCCGTGTAGCGAGATTGAACAGATTGAATGTGCAAGTGTTTGGAGGGTAATAATCTTTGCCAGATTACAGGACGGTGGTGTTGCGAATGTAATCCATTTTGCAGTAACACATGGGTGGATGTTTACCTGTTGGCTTACGGGCCTCCGCACGCAGCTCTGATATTAATATTCCTACTTTGACCCTGCAGGCTGACCCGGCTTTAAACCCGTGTCGGTAGGTGAGCAGGAGGTCCTCCGTCGGTCTTTGGCGAACCCCGCGCTCAGTGTCATGCGCGTCCGTATGTGGAGCAGGGATCAGTGTAAGACCCTGGTTAAGCTGAAACCGAGGCTGCCGGTGCAGAACCAGACCACCCCCCCTCCGCCCCGCCACCAGTCCAGCTGTCACCGGGCCTGCTCTCCCAGTCGACTGTGTGACGGCTGCCCACACATACAGCTGATCTCTGACATGCACACACACATACACCGCCTCTAATCCACATGTGAGCATACCACTTTGTTTTTAATCTATTCTGTGTGCTCCTGTCTTCTTCTGTCCTTCCTGCTAATGTGTTAAAAGCAGGCATGCAGGAAATAAAACCCCAACTCAGATCAGTTTAAAGGGCCAGTTCACCCAAAAGCACACTGCTTATTCTCAGTGGTGTCTTATCAGGCAGAGTCGAGTAAGTAACAACTGACCATCAAGTCAAGTCAAGTAAAATGTGAGAAACACTTTTAATCGGCGAACATATGACACATACAGGATTTTAACTTCCCGTAGAAAGAACGAACATGTGAAAGAGTCCTTTCTGGGTTAAAAACTCAGTTTTTGTTGTCAACTTTTGCCTTTAATTTTTATCCACACACCACGTGAAATACCTCTTTTCTAACTCGCTTATTTCTCTAACCGTTGTCGCTTGTCTTTCCTCTAAATCAGTTTAAAGGGCCAGTTCACCCTAAAGCACACTGCTTATTCTTCAGTGGCATCTTATCAGGCGGAGTAGAGTAAGTAACAACTGGCTATCAAGTCAAATAAAGTAAAATGTGAGAAATTTTATTGTATTTCATTCGTCCAAATTTGGCTGGTGCTTCACTCTGACACTTTTAATCGCTGAACATATGACACATACAGGATTTTAACTTTGCGAAAGAACGAACATGTAAGAGTCGTTTCCGGGTTAAAAACTCTGTTTTTGTTGTCAACTTTTCCCTTTAATTTTTATGCACACACCACGTGAAATTCCTCTTTTCTAACTCACTTATTTCTCTAACCGTTGTCGCTTGTCTTTCCTCTAAATTGGTGCCGTAAAGGCTTGAAAAGTAGGACTTTTAAAATAGAAATGCTCCATCAAAGTTTAAATAATCCTCAGTTAAAGGTCCGGGTCGCTGTAGTAAGTGGTCTGGGTCCAGACCCGGACCTGCCCTAAATCACACCCTGCTGTATCGTCTATTTTACTCTAAATGGGACCAACGAACATCCTGCTGGATTGAAGAGCACTTAACTCGAGCTTGAGACCATAAACTCGTTAGGAAACTGTTTACTGAGGTAATAAATCAAGTGAGAAGTAGCTAGGGTCATTTTCTCATAAGCTTACATACAATCAGACAGTCAGTGGAGTCGCCCCCTGCTGGACGTTTCAGGAAACTACAGTCAATCAGTGTTTGAACTCCAGTCCCCCTGCACAGATCACACATTTGTACCAAAAGGGAAATCGATTTTTAGCTTTTCCGCAGCCTCTATCACAGAGCACAGCTCCCTCAACTCTTTAAAGTTTCAATATTACATCTTTTTAGCCCCGAGGACAGAAGAATACCGAAGCACATAAAAGCATAAAAAAATATCTGATTTTCTCCGCTCGCTCGATGCTGATTTACTGTCCAAAACACCAAAAACCAACACAAAAAGAACTAAAACTCTGCAGTGAACAGCTTGTTGTACATTACAGGGTAATTTGATTTTATGCCTACAGCACAAATACTGAACAGTGATTTAATAATAAAAAAAGGTACTTTGCACAAGATAGATTTAAAGTTAGTAGAATCAGAAACAAGATCAAGGTCATCTGTAAAACCTGAGTGATTGACAGAACCCAGTCCCTCTAATTGCAGCTCAAACATGTAAAACTGCTCCACGGAAAGCAATCAGAGCGTGTCGTAAACAACTCTGGCTTTTATGGTTTTCTCTCGAGATGATGTATTGATTTTTCTCTGCAATAAAGAGTCTCCAGGAAAGTGAAAACAATTCCTCATCGTTTGGGAAAGGGTGTTTATGCAACTCCAAAGAGCCAGTCTGCCGCCGCTGAAAAGTTGTGCCTGTTTTTAGAGCGTCTCTCTAGGTCTGTCGAGCATTTTGCATGTGTTTGTTAGGTGACAACGGAGAGTGACAACACCGATGGGAGCGGGAGGGAGGAGGCATGTGACAAGAAAAGCCAGAAAAAAACCTGAAGCACGTCAGAGTCACACGCTGCCAACTGAGCCACCAGGACGCCCTGTGTCACTCTTTGTTAGACTGTCGTGAGAGTATCCGGCCTGATTTCTTTAGCTCCATCACGCAAAGTCAATTTGCTCTTTCCGTGCGGACGCCGAGAGCCGCCTCGCTTTTCCAGGCATCATTTCTAAGGTTATCGTTGTCACCATCTTTCACGGAGAAACGCTCCCCACCGTGTCACCGCTCAGGGCTAATTGTGAAAAATTAAGCGGCGCACATGCAGCTGTGAATAGAACGCAATTAGGCTAATCAATTTCCCGTATTACAAATTACATATGCACCCGTACGCGCGCCGCACACGCACAAACACTCAGGTTGGCGTCGGTATCCACAAGAGGCAGGAGAATGACAAGGAAAAGAGCGGAGATGCCTCCCTCCCCGGCCCACGGCGTGTCAGTTTTCCTTCTCAACAGGGACAGGACGTTAGACGAGGTGCAAGCGGCGCTGCGCCATGAATATAAATGGGCCCGGAGTCTCTGTTGTGCCCGTGAGCGCAGCCATAAACTTGGGGAAAGGGGGGAAGCAACACAGCCTGCCAGACTTCTTCTGCCCCGAGTTTAAGATCTCATCAGATAGCTTGCATAGTGTGAGGGCACCCCGAGGACTTGTGCATCTGCGGTATCGAATCGCAGATCTGTGCTCGAACACGTACGAGTGGCCTGTCAGGTCTCTATAAATTGGCGGGAAAAAGGGTCACGTGGTGATGCAGCATTGCCTGATTCGGAGTGAAATTTACTACCCCCTCTCTCATGACCTTGGATAAATTGCTCTGATATCCTGCAACCTTCCGTCCCTCCCCTGCAGTAAATGTTTTACTGCCCTGGATGCTCGTGACTGGCTGTCAATCAGTGCGGTATCCATCTGAAGCAGTTGTCTCAGCGAGCGTGGCCCGGCATCATTTTTAAAATCTCTTTCTGTCTTTCCCGTGTCCTGTCAGCCTCCTCTCTCCCTCCCTCCCTCTCTCTCCTCTGTGTCTGCAGAGACACTGACGATGGCGTGAGGTCTGGTGTTTTAACAATTGATTAAGCAGATCGGCTCTAAGTGTTGGTGGAGGAGCTGGACAGCTGACGGAGCAGCCGCTAACCCTGAGACACAAACCCAGAGGTCGTTTCAGTCTGACTGCAGGCTGCATGTGAAGTTACTACAGCTGCACATGCAACACGGCAGGGCGTAATATTACGTAAAAGTCCTGAAGAAGAATAAAGAATTGAACACTTTAGAAGTCTCTTTCGGTTTTTGGTGATGACTGTTCTGCACTCAGGACACCGAACTCAGGCTGTGGTCACTCAATTCCAATTTTATCGACTGATTTTGTGTACGAAATGTCAGAAAGTGAAATAGGACGTCCATCACAGGATCTGACTGTAACACGAACAGGGGAGGGAAAGACAGAGTGTGCAATTTACTCATGTTAAGTGTGTTTACGGTAACACATCGGCAGCGTTGCTCGATCGCCCCGGGGCGAGTAAAAAGCCTCGTCAGGCTAGTAAATCTATCAACACGCTTCCCCAATAATGATAATTCGTTTTTCAAGAGCTGATGGTTAATTTTAGTCTTATAAATCAAACAATTTGTGTTTCTGCAAGTAGTTTTCTGACTTTACCAACACAAAAGCGAAACACATTACCTGACATCACATCACATGACCCTGACATTTGAATCGAAACGGTAGCGAGACAGGAGAGATGAACTTGCAGTGTTGCTGTGACACTTTGACCTTTAACTACTCGACAAAAGGTACCGCTAAGAGACTGCATCGCCCCCGAGGCTGTCTGACTGTGTCAAGGCTGCGTGTTGACGACTAAAGCCACCTGTCTTCGCTGTGCCTCAGGTGTCAGCTGCTCCTGAATGACTTGATTTTAGTCTGAATAAACCGATTTGCAGTCGTTAAAGTTCAAAACACAACTGAAACTGAAACTACTGCAGGAAGTGTTTGGAAATTTGCTGTGTAGTTTATCTTAACCACGTAGAACATCTTTGTGGCTCCAGAGGAAGCTGCCTGTAATCTGATAAATTGCCTCCAGTGATGTCATGACTCATTGGCTAAGTTGCATTGTGGGTAATGTAGGCACCAAGGTTTGGAATCAGTCCACTAACACTGTTGGTCTCATGAACACTCATAAAAAAACAAATGATCCACGTTAATGCAGCAGAACCAGAGATATCACTGTTCTTCCACCACACTTTTTCTTCCTTTTCAAAACCTGCCCGCCTACATTACCCACAATGCAACTGAGCCACTGAGTTACCCTTTAAGCTCAGTTTGGTTTTGGCTCATGAGCAAAAAGAATGAAAAAGACGGACAGACTCGCCGGGGAAATAGTCGAATGTAGGTCAGGAGCTTTTTAAAGTTTGCCTCCTGCATGATGATTTCCTGCTGATGCAACGTTACAGCTGATCACAGCCGATCGATACTATCTATAAGGATTGATCGGTATCAATACCCAGGACTGATAACTCCTTCATGCCGCACTGTAACTGATACATGTGTTAAACAAGGCAGGCTTAACTCCAGCTGGATTAGTGGTGACGAGCGGACGACGCTGGAAACGTTGGAGAAATCCTCGACACGTTAAGACGTACAAACGTGAGTGTGTGTGTGTGTGTGTGTGTGTGTGTGTGTGTGTGTGTGTGGGATTAGTCGAGCATCTGTTTGAAACAAATCTGCTTTATCACCGAATGTATCAGCTGTGTTATTGATCAGGCTCCTCCTTCAGCCTGACGTCCAATATCAGCTCCCTCCATCATGGCTGTGTGTGTGTTGTGTTACCTGTGTGTGTGTGCCTGTATGTGAGTCCTCCTGTCACATGTTGCCACACACACACACACACACACACACACACACACACACACACACACACACACACACACTCTGACAGATGCACGGGGGGGGGTTCACATTGCGCTCACATGCATACCAGTACATCCAATTACTGAAACTAGGATATGGTTGGCATAACATAATGAACAGCCATTTTTCACCTGCCTAACTGGCGCCGCGCTGTTCCCGCCATCTCATTCCACACTCTCATTCACACTCAGGTGGAGGCAAAGAACATTTTATCCACACAGAGTCAAACCTCCGCCTGTGGGACGGATGATTTTCACCCAAGTCACAGCCAATAAGGCTTATTTAACGACGCTACCTGCTGACGTCTGACTCGTTTTCAACCAAACCCACGTAAATAAATGAAAGTTTTCTGCCTCATTTTCAAGCATGAGTTCAGCCAAATTACAAAAAAAAAAAAGACATGTTTCCTCGTTAACCACAAAGCTGCGAGTGTCACGGATGAAATTCAAACCGCCTTCGTCATGTTGGGGTACAATCGAGGCACAAATCTCAATGACTGTTGTGTCAGTCTGGAACAGCTGCTCCCATCTTTGGGTTTGTGAAATGATCAACAAGACATGAGACAGAAGAAAATACAGTATTTTCCAAAATGTTGCTCATAGAAACCTTTTAGATAAACAACCAGAGAAGTGAACAAAGTTTACAGATACGGACCAAGCGGCGCAGTACCGCCTGCAGCCGTCGGGGGCAGTGTAGCAGCTAAGAGTTCCCTCGAGACCCGACAAGAGGAAGAAGGTTTAAAAATGGTGGCGAGAAGTTTTAAACATCTGCATGATGTTACGGAGACAAACGGTTACTACAGAACAGCTGGGAGGAGACTGACCGGATGGATGGATTTGACTCCGAGCTGCCATCTAGTGGTTCTTAACATCGATGCCAACGTGAAGAAGTATTTGGGCTTCGACGGTTATATCTCTTGAGACAGATGTTTTTATTGTCGGAGCCTGAAGTAGGTAACGCTTGGTTTTTGAAAGAGACTGGGAACCATTGTTGTGTTGACTCTTTCTGAGGAACCACAAGGAAAATCTAATGATTAACGGATAATTAGAAAATATACGTATTTAAAAACCAGAGGCACGTCAGAAAGAAAAGAAAATGTTTCCAATGAGGAACGAAATGTTAAAAAAGCGACCACCAGGTCTTCATCACTTTTAATATTTGGTCCAGTAGCTGCTTTTTATTTGAATTAGTTAGATTTTTTTTGTTCAAATAAATCCGTCAGAGTTCAACACAACTTGTCGACTTTGCTTCCACTGAAACCAAAAGGTTTGTGCTCACGATTGGCTCGTCACAGGTTGTGTATGTCAGTCAGCCGTGAGTAGATTTATTCGAGTTTTCAGAGGCCAGAAGAGGTAAAACTAACCTGAACTTCCCTCCAAAAAAAGCCCATTATGTCTAAACGCAGCAAGAATATATTAGATTTTTCTGTCTTCTGGTCCTGTCAATCATCTTGTGACCGCTCAGATTTATCTCGTGACCCTGTGGGAGATCCCGAGCCTTACTTTGGGAAACACCTGCAGTCGGTGTCACGTAATATCCTTTTGTTGATGATCGTTTTGACCCTCTGTCGTACTCTGCATCGATAAAGTAAGAAGTGAGCTGTGTGGTGAGACACAATATGTTTATTGTGTTTCCGATGTAAGCTGACCCTTTAAATCAAACGGTGGCTGCTGGCCGGAGACGGGTTCAGTTCTTGAAAAGCCAAATGAATCCCAGTGGATTCGCTCGTCTCACTGCGCCACCCATTTGAACCAATCAAATACACAAACCGTCCTCCGACGTGTGACCTTTCATCGCTCTCATTTCTCAAGCTTTTTGCCGTCTACGACATAATGATCTAACTGCTCCTCCGAGATAAAGAGGCAGTCATTCAGTCACTTATTCAGTCGATCTGATCAGTTGTTCTGGATGAATTCCTCCCTGTTCACTTTGTATTGTGGAAACACGTCGCTGATAAATATATCTTTGTTCTCGTTCTGCCCTGCTGCTCTTGTTTTCCCCCTCTTATCTTTGTATTTATTGTCTCGTGTGTGTGTGTGTGTGTTTGCTTCACCGGGTCGTCAGTGTGCGAGTTCATCGTGTCGCTAATTGGCTCCACATTTCAGTGAGTCACTTTCAGCTGACGGAAACTGAGCTGTCAGTTTTTACCAATTCAGGTCCCATTCTCACGCCTGTTTTGTATTCACCGAGCCAAAGTGCCAGAACGGATCCCTCAATAATTACAGGAACCTCTCATTCTCACACATCCTGAAAAGTCACTCTTCAGTGGCAGTTCAATTTCCCCATGCAGCAGCAGCAGCAGCAGGAGCAAGCGGCGGCGGCGGCACTATCCCAGGTCCGGCGGGCAGGTATCAAAGCCCCTCTCAGCTGCTCTAACTGTTTACAATGACGCATCGATCCGCTCTGCCTAATCCCCCGGCAGCTCAGTGAGTTAAAGCAACAGTTACAGCCACCACACACACCTACAGGAGGCACAAAAGCCAAACACAGCGTGCCGTCTGATCCCCGCCGACAAGGATCCTGCCGAGTGCTGCTTTCTGATCTGATCCTCTGCGCTCTGATAATTCCTCTATTGACAGCTAGAAGACAGGAGGAGGAGGCGGGAGGAGGAAGGAGGAGGAGGAGGGATGCTACTTAAAAACTACAACACACTTCCGAACACAATAAAAAGCAGCAGAAAGCACTTGTTCACACTCAGTTTGTTAAAAGTGAGAAAGAGCACTAAACAGAGGTGATGAAGGTGATGAAGGTGATGCGTTACCTGTGATGGCAATCCACATCCAGCCCTGGCTCGTCACCACTCATCCCGTGTCTGCAGCTTCAGCTGTCCTGTCCCCGTTTCTCTTTTTTTTCCTCTCCTTTCTCTTCCTTCTTCCTCTCCCCTTTGGCCCTCTTCTTCTCTTCCTCTCCCTCCCTCGTCCTCTCCCTCCTCCTCTCCTCTTCCTCTCCCCTGCACTTGTTTGAGTCTATTTCAGTGGCAGCAACAGAGGAGCCCGCTGCGACGGTGGCATGGTTTCCAGCACTTTGGCAGAAGGTCACATTATCACTCGCTGGTAAAAAAAAAAAAAAAAGGGGTGGTGAGGAGGGGAGGGGAGGGGAAGAAGACGAGGTGGAGGAGGAGGAGGAGTGATGGAGGGAGATCGAAGTGAGCAGGTGCCGGAGGAGGAGGAGGAGGAGGAGGAGGTGGTGGAAACAAAACAAATCGTAGCCGTCCGCAGGTGCACCGGTGCTCCGGGCGAAATGTTCCACGTTAGAATGAAAGTTGAGACAGCTACCTCAGAAGAGGCTTTTCAGGTAAGACGTCCCAGAATGCTTTGAGGAGAAACCCGTGCATATTTGTGTGTAAAGCAGTTGCCTTTTTTTTTAAGGTCTTCAGCAGCTGCTCACCTCTGGGGGAAAAAGATAATTCCTTCTCTTGGCTGGAGGATGAGACTTCAGAAAAGCTCTGAAAGCTGCCAGAAACTTACACCATGTTTATGTATCGGCGCAGAGCGAAATCCTCAACACTCAGCCTCGTCCTTCTTCCGTCACTGCCCCGCTTCTTCTTCGTAAAGACACATGTACTCCATCTTTGGCTGAGACACCTGTCCACACTGTGAGTCCCATCTATCACAGATTCAGCAGGGTGACCCCGGTCTTCATTTCCCAGCCTCCCGTCTTCGCCCTCCTCTGGTGCGAGCGGCGCTCTCGTGGCCGCTCCATCAAAATAAGACTGGGAAGATTTGATCCAGCTGCCCGGGACGAGGATGTCAGCGAGCGGCGACAGATGGCCGGGGCAGGGGGACAGATGCGAGTCAGCCGCTGGAGTTTTCTTCCAGTATCTCTGCCCCCTGCCTCTCCTTGAAACACACCTTGTTCGTGGTAATCTTCAGCTAACTGCACTTGTTGTCCTGTTTGTCTTTTTTCGCTTCTCCCACCTGAGCCCCTCCTTCCCCCATCAGCAGAGCTTTCACTCTGGCTTCACTGGCCGGCTGTAATCCTGATTCCTACACTCCATGTCACAGGAAGGGCTTGTGAGCTCTAATCATTATGTAGTAAGGATTTATCCTCTCATTCTCCCTCCCTCCGCTCTGTTTCCCTCCCTCCACCCATCCCGTCTATTTCCCTCCCTCTGCCGCCGGAGCACCGGCCGCCTCACAACTCCCAACATACTACAGCCTCTTTTTCACCGTATAATGCATCATCTCTCCTCACTCTCCTTCCTCGACTCAATCATTTGTCAGTTCATCCTATTTTTTTTTATTTTATATTCTGGCGTCTCCCGCTCCGCTCCGTATCTTCTCCATCCTGCTGCAGCTCACATCAACAGGTTTGCCCTTGAAATGTTCTCTGGGACAAACGGGAGTCGACGCTCGCCTTTTCCTTCCTTTCTTTGAGCTTTATCTCTCTAACTATGAGCTGTGTGTGTCTGCATACATACAGTGAACATGAGTATGCATGTGACGTATTTATTTACAGTACTGTATGTGTACATTACCATACGCAGGCGTACAGTAGAGGCTGACCATCTGGCAGATTTTAGCGTATAAGATGCCTCAGTATCAGCGACACGACGAAAGATAAATCTCAGCGCTGAAATGCTGAAGATTTGATTGAGTTAGTTAAGAAACAGTGTTGTTGCCATAACCTCATTTGTCCACCAGAGAGCACAGACAAGTTTGTCCCACTCAGTACAAACACATGGCCACAAGTATGTGGACAGCCGAACGTGTCGTCTTTAAACCACAGGCATTACTCTGCTGCTGTCACCGCCTTCATCTCATCTGGTTTCAGGGCTTTTCACCAGATTTTCAGGCAGCTGCGGGGATTTGCTCTGATTCACATTCAGGGAACATCAGTGAGCAGAGCTCGAGACTAGCGGCGTGAGCATTGAAGTCGGCAGGAGGAGCACTAGTTAGCTGTTAGCAGCCGGGAGGCAGCAGAGTCGTGCTGTTTGTTTGTCTGACGGAGCTAAACACACAGCAGGACGGAGAGTTTCTGTTCAAAGCATCGTGAGGCGTAAAACAGTGAATTGCAGTTTAATGTGACAGCACAACAAGTTTACTTCTTCCAGTTCTACTTCAAGCTTTTATTGGCGGTTTGGAAAACCATCGAGGGAAATTCTCAAGAAGTCCTCCTCTGTATTTCTGTTACTGTTAAGTAGCCTAATAATTAAAAGCTTGACTTCGTTCCTTGATGTCTCTCCGAGCAGTTTCCACGAATTAATATCATGTTTTCTATCATTTTGTCCTGATATCAGTTTCCTACTTTCTTCCTCGTACCTGTTGCAGTCTATCAGTACGTTATAAAGTCTTCCTCATAAATATAGTTCCATTCTGTAGTATTAGTTTCCAATAATTAAATGATTTGTTATTGGATTGGTTCACAGACTTTTGTACTCATTGATACCCATTCCATCATTTGAGGCTGCATGCTGGTGTCCGTATCAGAACAACCCTCATTTAGTTTCATGTTTGAATTCGGGGACACCCAAGTCAACGTGAAGTCTACTTAACTGAGCCTTGATGAAAAAAAAACCCCATGAAAATAACTTCCGTCTTTTTCTCTGGAGCGCAGTGATTCATTCGGTTTCACCGAGACTCAATAAGCTGCTTGGCTTCAGATCTGCAGGACGTGAGCCAACTACCTGAAACTGGTGGATTTCCAGCAGGTTGTTTTTTAATTAAGGAGATCTTTTAGTTTCCTGTCCTGAAAAAAGGTTTTTCTGTTAGTGCTGGAAAATCTGAATATATACAGTGGTTGTCGACACATCGCTCAAACAAGTATATTAATGTGATTAAAACCCCGTTCTGACTTAATTACAGTCGTTTCATTGACTGATTTGTGCTCGATAACACCAAATAAAGATCAGAGTAGCATTTGTTTCTCAGTATTCATAAGATTTATTGTGCTGCTTTAGGAGTCCTCAGATTTAAAGTTCATGTGGTCTTCATTATATTTTTGGAGATTGCTGCACTGCTGGATTATAGTGATGTAATATCATGTTATATAAAAAGTTTGAGCTAAATTTGAACTATTTAATCTGGAACAATTCGGTATCCACTCTGACCTGTTGTTTACCTTGTTGCCCAATCAATAAACAAGGCAGTTGTTTGGGGGGTAAAATGGAGAATTGCAAGTCATCCTAACAGATAATCAGGACACCCAGAACCACCAGGGAGGTGATTTGAAGGATTTTTGATAGAAACCTGGATAGAAGCATTTTGGATAAAGATAACAAAAATGCTGTTTGTGTTACAGTGGCATTATCAGTTTACTTGCTAGCTTAGCTGTCAGAATTATCGCAAAAATGTTTTTATTCGACTGGGAAAGGAGTAGACGCTGAAACATTGCGTTGGGCTGATGGTAAGAAACTTTTACCAAGGTCATGTATTTAATTGTCAGTGTTTCCTTTGCTCGTCTTCGTCACTTAAGTAAAGGAAACAGCTGTCAGCGTGTTGTTTAAACGCTCTGAGCGATGATATGCAAAACTACTTCTGTTCAACGTCCATGTTGCTCCCACATCCCAACACGACGCACATGATCACACCGAAGTCGGAAGAACGACTTCCCAATCGGGAAATTGGACCAACTGAGGAGCACGTGAATGCAGCAGAGGCTTGAACAAAACCAGGTCAATGCTACGAGGTTGTTTAGGATTAAGCTGCATCGGCTGCAAATTAATTAGAATGAATCACGGGATCGTTTTCTCTCGGTTCAACTTAATTCTTAATGGTAAACAACTAGAATAGATCCCCCAGCACGAGCCAAGTTCGTTAAAGATAGTTTAAATACAATCAAACTGTGGAAATTTTAACGTAGAAGGAGGTTTTGTTGGCAGATATTTCCTTGCTGAACCGTTACAACTTACTGTTATTTCAGGAATTTTGTTATTAGAGACTGAGATTACAAATGACCTGGACACTTTTCACTTCACACCATAGATCACTTGACTCCGGAGTTCATAATGCACTTTACATAAATTATACAATTCTGTGATGATGAAGTGAATCAATCCTCCAATCACATGTCTTCTCTGCTTGATTCCAGGTATCAGCTGTGTCCTGCATCCCATTAACATTTAGTTGGAAAATGTTCCATTAAGCTCGCAGCGTGTACGTTCAGACTGCAGTCACGCTTCAAAATCTCGCTGTTCCAGAGGGATCAGCTGTTCAACAAACTTCTGACGTGCTGAAAATGGTAATTGCTCTTTTGTGATGTTCGCTGTAGTTTGTAAAAGCCAACAACCTCAGCTTTGACATTGGTCGACCTTGGTCACCACCCAACAGTTGCTCTCTTCGCTTCCCTCCTGCTCAGCACAGAAACCTCAGTGTTGTCGTGAGTCGTGTGCAGGTTGTGTAAAGTTGTTTTGAAAGGTCACGCTGGTATTCAGGACGTGAAGCAGCACCGAGACAGACTTGACTTTAACAGACCAGTGGCAGGCTGTCTGCAGGTGACTCATGTCTGTTTCCTGCTCCTCTCAAACTCACCACAAACCCGCCGCCTCGAGCTATCTTAGCTCCATTTCCCTGCTTGTGTCAGGGCATGATCCCCCCCTAGAGTTCAAGGAGGAGAAATGCACCTGCTGATTTGCACGAGGAATTAATTGTCCAGAAATAGCTTCTTTGCTTTTTAATGCACTTCGACTTCAATTCTTAACATTTTAGCCTGAGTTTACGCCTTTAAACCTCAGCTGAGACCGTCAACAAGCACACAATCATTCTGTGAGCATCCGTTTATGAACTTCCAGGTCACATTTGCATACATCACATTGCCAGACTGCAAACAGTCTCCCCTCAGAAAGACAATTGCAAACCGTAGCGCTGCACAAAAAGCCATTAATCTTAATTTTTTTCCCCCTGTGGATGAATCCCTCGAAAAAATGAATCCATTCTCTCAGGCAGGAGGACATCAGTGGGATTTTATGAGCCTGTCAGGGCTGCACTGAGAGATGTGTCAGCAAGGCCATATTTGTTTCTCCGAGGCCGATGGTGGAGGCTGGGCAGCGTGACCCCGATCGATCGCCGTACAATAATAAATGTCCATGAACCCCGTGCTTGTGATCAACAGCATATAGAGTTGGCTTTCCTCGATCGATGGGTGATCGATAAGGCAAACAGATGGGACTGTAAAGCAAGAGATAATCACGTGTCGGGTCGGTGTGGGCTGGGTTTTCAGTTTAGTGCTTGTTGTAGGAGATAAGAGGAACAGCTTCTACCTGCAGCCGACTGACGACTGGTTAACGCACCACAGCTGAGGACGGTTTTTAAAAGGTAGTAAAGGCTTTGCATCTAATAGAAATAGACGTAACACTTCCCAGCTCCTCCTGAGGATCCTGAGATGTTCCCAGGTCACACGAGATATGAAATCTCTCCAGCCAGTTCTGGGTCTGCTCCCTGAGGGTCCTGACTCCTGATCAGATGCCTGAACCACCTTAGTTGGCTTCTGTCAATCCGATGGCGCAGTAGCTCTACTCGATCTCCTCACCTTATCTCTAACTCATTTGAGTGATCTCATTCTTTCAGTCACTACTCACAGCTCATGACCACAGGTGAGGGCTGGAAGGAAGATTGACTGGTGGATCAGAGCTTTGCCTTCGGGCTTCACTTCTTCTTCTTCTTGACCACAATGGTCTGATGTAACGCCTGCAGTACTGCTGACGCTGCACCACACCGCCCGTCCATCTAACGCTCCATTTTCCCATCACTCGTGAACAAAACCCAGAGACACTTCAACTCCATTACTTGGGGCATGAGCTCAATCCCCCATTTACTGTTTTAAAACATTATTAATGTATGTACATAAGTGCTGTAACATTGAGCTGCTTTAAAGATAAATCTTTAATCCTCTCCTTGTCTCCTGATGTTCTCATGTTGATAACGTTTACATTGTCCTATATCTGAAGTTAATTCCTGATCAGACTCGATCTGACCCCAATTTGACTCCTCGACGATGTACTTTTGAATCATTCAGATACGTAAAAAGTCCAACTTGTAAGAACATTAACTTTCGAGTCTCATTCCCAACTCGTCAAAACTGATGCTTTGGATTGTCGGTTGGGTCGGTCGCCATCCCAAAGCGCCAGTATTGGATGAGCTGGGAATGACCTTAATCCTTTAAAATAGAGTGTCATCGATATATTTCATCGCAATCATGATCCATGAACTCAATTACCGTCTTTTTGAAATGCCTTTTACACTTTGGCCAGACTTGGAACAACCACGTGAAGGAATGAATCCAGTCATAACAAGATGCTTAGTCATCTAGTTGGCTAACTCACTCTGTTGCTTTGTGCACAGATCGCAGTTCTGCTAGTCGGTGAGATAATGTGGAGTTTGGTTACAGAAGAAGTAAGAGGACATTAGATACCGTGATCTCTACGACGAGCCCTCAAGATCGATCACAATCCCAAATCGGCAGATTGCCCAACCCCAAATCGATTGTTCATATGAAGGCGCTTTGATATATAAACATATTTATATACACAGAGATTAAATGGTTGGTTTTAAAATAGGTTTAATATTGAATCCTGTGTAAGAAGTATTAATGACAGGCTGGTAATTGGTTTCTTCTCTGCTGAGCCTTAATCAGACTAATCTCTGCAGACTGACACGTTCTGCATACTGTCGCTGTAGGCTGGCATTCGTAGTAAACTATAATGCTCGGCCGAGCAGGTGGGCTGAGCGAGGAGGAAGTAACACATGTCAGGGGCGGCAGCAGAGGGAAAGGCAGGCATATGCTCTCTCTTTGTGGCCTGGCCTTCCTGCATCACTGGACAATATGGCAGAGAAGCACATCTGACCCAAAATAATATCCTCACAGACGGAAAACCAAACGTCACCGTGGCTCAAAAACTCCTGGCATTCACCAACTCGCTCTGCTTCTATCTATCTGGGTTTTTCTTGGAGCTATTTTCAGAAGTGTTTCTGTGACAGAGGCGGGGAAAAGAAGTGAGCTAAAAGGCCAAACTTAGATGTTGTCGATCCCAAGAGGGAGGCCAGATTTATCCCTGTCGTCTCCAAGTATTGACCAGTGCCATCTCAGCTTACACCCTTAAAACCTGGATTTCTGTGTTGCACAGCGAGGCTTTCAGCGCTCTCTTGTCTGTTCTACTCCAACGCTGCTGCTTCTGACAACAGAATAAATCCCAACAAACAGATATTAATCCTCAAACATGTTGTTTGTTGATGAATTATGATCGAAAGGCTTGATTTATTTGCCCTCCTTTCTAAAAGTGAACATTTTGTGCTTGGCTTACAGTATGATAAATAAAAGCAGCTGTTGAATAGATATTGATTTGTCTATTTTCAGGTCAAAAGAAGTTTATTGAAACATGCTGCGTTTGTCCATCCACCTGTGGCAAGAGTCTCATCATTTTCACTATCATAGTTTATGTTTTCTTGTGTGTTGAGATTGTGGTGCGACCGAGTCTCCAGTTCCATCACGAGACATGAAAGCCCTTTCCCGAAAACAATAACAATGGACCACATATTCTTGCGTATAAATCTTGCAGTCTTGTCTTGCCGGCTGAAACTGAGTGTCCGGAAACGTAGGCAGTCAGATGAGGTTGTACACTTGGGCCCAATACAACTTTCGAGGGAGTGTGCCGATTCTTGATAGGATAGAGCGCCAATGGAGGGTTATGAAAACTGTGTTGTGTTGGACTTCCGTATGGGAGAAAAGCTCTTTGCATCCTGTCTCTTTCTGACATTCAACATGGTTCCTTGTGACTAACATTGGAGCTGTTTTGTAGTTTCTGTATGAGGACTTGGGTACCAAAACCAGCTAGGTTTGTTGTGACGTTGAGGCTTTGTTCTAGACAGCAGGAATATCCGATTTGTTTCTCAATTCAGATCTTTAAGACAGATCGTCCACACTGCTGTTTAAGAGTTCGGATCAGATTTTGTGTATCCAGACCTCACCAACCTATCTGCATTGGTTGCTTCGGTATTGATGTACGTGTAAATGACTTTGTATGCTGATGATGCAGCTTTTTATGTTTTTGTTGTGTGTCACAAAAAGGTAACCTGACTCTCGCCAGATGAATTTCGTTCCGCCTCGCTCCACTCATCCATCTGGGATCGCTCCATTGGAGATGTGTTTCAGAAGGCTGGGCCTTATCAAAAATCCTTGCATATGATTGGATAAACCACTTGTCTGTCATCTTTATTGACGTGCTACTTCAACCACTCACATCGAAACCAACCTGTGACGTCGATGAGAGCGACGTTCTTTTCACGAAAAAATATTGGGTAGATTGGACAACACGGATGAAATAGCAGCATCAGATGTTGACGCTTGCTTCCTCGATGCGAGCCGCCATTGTTGTCTGAATCAAAACAGTCGCTTCTCCGCTACGTCACATCTATGAAACTCCCGCCCGGAGGTCCTGATTGGCTCTACCATGAAAATCTGGTGCCGAAATCCCTCCCAACGGGAGCGATCCCAGATGGATGTGAGTGGAGCTAGGCGGAACGAAATGCATCTGGCGAGAGTCAGGTTAACAAAAAGGTACTCTGAAATCTGATTTCAGCGACCAAAGCTTCTGGACTTAGACACACCAGTAGATATGTGTCCTGCATTTAAAGTTGAAAATATCAAACGTAAAGTATTGCACACAACAATTCTCCCAATCTTATGGTGTTGTGGCAGTGAGTTCTGGAAATGTTGACAGCCATTTTTTATCTAACTACATTTGCAATCCCTAAAACCTTCTTCACAGCAAATGTTGTGTTCCTCTCATCTTTGATGTTAATCGCCGCGTCTTCAGATCGTATCATCGTCTTGAGGCTGTGCGTCATGGTGTCATTCACCTCAAACCTCTTTTTAACCAGCCGGCAGCGTCTGAAGCTGCAGCCTCAGCTGGTGTGGAGAGCTGCTCTGAATGCTGAGTCCACTGGGTGTCCTGAGGCTGTCTGGTGTCTCCGTCCAGCAGCCAGCGGCGGTTCGGTTTGGGCCTGAGAGCCTGGACACAACCTGTCATGCCATTAAGCATCTGTGCACTCTGGGAACTCACGCCAAGCTGAGACCTGTTGCCTGATGGATGATGCAGTCACTGTAAACAACTCAACATCACTGCTGAGGCCTCGGCTACATTTACCTCTTTTTTCTCCTGCCATATGTTGCCAAAAAGAGGGAAAACGAAACTGATCCAAATTCACACAAAATGAGGCTCTGCTGCATTTTTTACAGAGCTCGTCTGTCGAACAAGCAAGTTAATTTCCTCACACATCCATCTACCACCTGCAGCAGAGCTGAGCTGGGCTCTGAGCTCACAAACAAGTGTACACAGAGCTGATTTATCAGTTGCTCACAATCTGATCTCCGTCTTTTTCCAAACACACATCCTGATGGCAGACACATGCCGCCGTGATCATCCTGTAGCTAACAGGGGGAGATGTTTGCAATCCAAAGCCATTAGCCGAGCTGTCACGGAGCGACGGTGAGCCTCGGTGTTACTGGGCGGACAGTTACTGCAGCTGATTCATGGGATGGAAAACTTAAAGGTGCCCGAGGGAGTTCGGTCGCTTCACTGCCGAGGCCTTGATGCTAACTGTGCTCCAACAAGACGTCAGAAAATGCTCGTAGTCAAGTGGATTTATATAGTTTCCAATTTGGTGATTGCGCCCACATTCAATGTGATTGGACAGGTGTGCCATGTAGGGTTGCAAAGGGGAGGAACATTTCCGGTAAATTTCCAGTAAGTTTCCGGTAAATTTCCATGGGAAGTTAAGCTGGGGAATTTTGGAAATATTCCCCACAACTTCCCCCTGTTCCCCAGCAACCAACTCACGTGATTTGCCATATAATTTTGTGATTGGTTGAGAAAAGTGTTTTTTTGCTGCAAGAACTTCCTGTTTGCAGACACGTTACTGAGAAAATTCAGTTTTACCGTTTCTTCCTGCACCAAACACCGAACGTGACGGCAATATTCACGAAAAAGTGTCACGCACATTATTTATCACAAGTCCGGTTTTACTCGGCCTATCAACACAATTTAAAAACTGGTATATAGTTTGAAATCCGCACTTTCGCCACAAGTTGAAATGGAGAATCAGTGAGGCTGCATATCGCTGCTCTGTCGTCTTAAAGCGGTCACGTGATTTGGACGCACCGGCGCGTCCGTCGACCCCAGAGGGTTAATTACTTACTTAATTTTGTGTAGTCCACAGTTCTCAAATGTGTGCCTTCAATAGTCTTGTGCTTTGGGCTCAAAGTGTGGTCCAGTCTTCTAGAAATCATCAGTACATGTGATGGAGGCGTGCACAGTGCCTGTAGGGGGCGTGGCCTCAATAGCCATGCAGTAAGCAGTGTGCTATGTGCATGTGATTGAGGAATGGCATGGATGCATCTGTTTGTTTTAGTCAAGATTATGCTAAAATATACTTTCCCCAACTATATTTAAGTTCCCTATGAAGAGCCAACCTTCAATTTTGAAATTCCCAGTTTATTCCCGTTTGTTCCCATTAATTCCTGTTTATTCCCTTAAATTCCCATGGGAAGTTTCCATCTTTGAAAATTCCCAGAATTTTGCAACCCCAGTGCCATGAATCACAAATGTGATGCTTGTCACTTAAGAAGAGCAATACAGAATAATAAGATGATGATGCAGAAACAAGAACAAATCACTTACAACTTTATGTATAAGCAAAATGTTGTATATTCATAAATTCTTTTAGACTTTTTAGATGAAAGATATTCAAGCAAAGTGTGAAAGATGTTTAAAGTGAATACTGAGAGGTACAGCTTGGTCACAGTAACTCATTCTTCATATGAAAATAGTTTAATAAAAGTATAAATAAACAGCTAAAAATAAATGTCTTAAGACTTCATAGTGTGAATGTACCAAACCCATATTTAGATGTTTTTCCTCTGGTGTGATGATACAAACTAAGATCACCGTCAGATCTGCCGTTTCCGACAGAGCGGCCTCCATGTTTTCCCTCCCGCGTGCCGTGACGGGCGCAGAGGTCTGATTGAGGACGCTCTCTGCGGGCGAGCGTCACTTGTTAGCACCATCCCCGAGACTTCACACACACGCGGCGGCTGAGAAGTGTGTCCTCAGCACCTGTCCAGACAGCTGCTCCCATCGCCGGTGTGTCAGCACCCTCTAAAGGCCGCTCGGAGAGAGAGAGACGCCCTGACACCATTCAAACGCCGTCTGATCTGGCTTTTGGCTCAAAAAGTGAGAATATGCAAGGAAGAAAAAAAACAAACATAACACGCTGATTGGAGGTAACAGATATATTCCACAAATTTTCCGTGCTCTACATGCGGGGCATCCACCTGCACGGCCCTTTCTTGGCTTTCGGTTCCACTAGGGCAGCCTTGCCAACCCATCCTATAATCCACGGGGTGAATAAAAATGGATTTGGCTGGAACAGACGCCCAGTAAGCCGCCTTAAACCAACAGGCAGGATCGTCCACAACACAGATTCTCTCGTGTGCATCCTCATTTTTCACAGGTCACACTAACACTAACCTGCAGCGCTGTAAAACACATCGTTCAATTCAGATATATTTAATCTGAAAGGAAGAATCAGCACTCAGAGATAAAGATAGGTGCAGAATAAAGCTCTCACTGATCACAGCACAGATTGATCCAGGTGATCATGTGCTGATGAGAGAAACATGCTTCCTAATTCGCTGACTGACTGGATTTTTCGATTATTTTTTTTTTCTCCATGAGAAAAGCAGCATAATTGCACATGTTTGTGGAGGATGGAGGCGGTCGGTCAGAGGGTTTCCTGGCACGGCGTCCTCTCCTGCCTCCGTCTCCAGAGGCCTCGGACAACAGACGGGTCACAGCGAAGCCACATTTTTAAATCCGGTGTGCAGATGGACACCAGTAGTGGTTCTAAATCCTGCGCCGACCGGGCGGCAGCAGAACGAGGAGAGAGACCGATACAGCATCGAGTCGATACTGTGGTTTTTTACTATGAATCACATGTCGGCCAGTTGGAACAGTTTTACCCGTGATATCAGAGCTCATTCACTGATGAGTGTGAGAGATACTGAGGGTGATAACAGGCCTTTATATAAAGTAATTAAACATGCAGCGAAGGTCCCCAGGCTGTTTTATATTCTGAAAGGTGAGATGCAGTTGTGATAATTACAGTATATTTTTGGCTGCAGGCATCTGGACTGTAACGTCTGTAAGAAGACTAATGTAGCTCTGCATGATTCTTGTGTTTAGTCCATCTGACAAGAAGGTTTCGATGGTTGGTTTGTAGGGATGGGCGATATGGACTAAAACATTTATCCCGATAATTTTTGGTATTTATCACGGTAACGATAAAAATAAACACTAATTCAGCCTAATCTTTTTGACTATAAATCTATCACCAAAATAATAATAAAGGCTACTTTTTGCAGTACACCTGTACTGCAAAAATGTAGTGAGTGACACAAAACAAACAAGTCTGAAATGTGAGAACAGAATCTATTATTTATTAAAAATGTATTAAAACTTTTTAGCACACAGGCAGTAAAAAAAAAGAGTGCAAACAGCAAAAATAACTAAGCTTATAAAAATCACAAAGTACCGGAGGCTTTGGATGAAGTTGATGCTGCTTCTGCATCCTTGCATCCTTCTTCTGGTTTGTGCTTGTGTTTGAGGTGGTGGAACAAATTAGTGGTGTTACTGTCCTTTGTTTTTCATTCGTTCATTTGTTAGGGCTGTCACTTTTTATTTGAAATTTCGTTCGAAAGTGGGGGGAAAGTTCTTATTCGAATGTAATGACCTGTTCGAAATCAAAATGTACAGTCTATAAGCGCAACGGACCGTTTGAAGTAGTTCGCCTTGTGATCCAGCAGAGGGCGCTCTAAAACTTCACTATCAGCTTGACCTATTGCACGCCCTATTGACCCTTGACCTATCAATTCAGCTAGTGTTAGCTTATGTTGTTTGCTACGGAAATGCGACACAAGTGAGCAAAGCCGTCCTGAGCGGCGAACGACAACAAATCTGACCTCACCTGCTAGCTTGCCACCCACGTGAGGCAGCGGAGACTGAGGCAACACAGACGAGCGGAGCTGCCGAGCAACGTCAAGTGTGCGGCATGAATGTGATGTTAAACGGCATGTGAAGTTAATAAAATAATGAAAATAACGTTGTGCGGTGTCAAACCAAACCAGTTCCAGATAATGGAGGTGGAGCCTCGTTTAGGAACGCGCTCCTCGCTGCCCAGCGTATCTGCTCCGCCTTCCGCCATTGTTGTCAATATTCCATACGGGAATTTATCGTTTTTTATCGTGGGATGACATATTCTTACCGTGGGGAATGTTTTTGACGATATATCGTAAACGATAACATATCGCACATTCCCATTGGTTTGTCACTAAAACTACCGAACAGATCAGAAACAGCTGTGAAGCACAAATCTTGTGGATAAATTTGAGTATCAGATCTCTGGCTGACACATCAGCACGGCCAGAATGAACTGGTCTTCTTTGTAAAAGAAAGAAATCCTTTCTTTAAGATCATCTCCTCTTCAGATACAGTCTTCCTCACCTGTATTGTGGTTTTCTCAGATGGGATCACATGTTTCTCGCTCGCTCCGCTCCTCGTCAGAGCTCGCAGATCTCGTGGCTGTTACAGATCCGAGTTAATTTTGAAGATATAAAAAGAAAAACTAAATTTAAGAAAACTTCAGGATGCTGTTTTTAGCCTCAAACTGGAGAATGAGAAGAACCACATCCTCTGCTCGACCTCGCTGTCGCTGCACTAGATTCTGCATCGCTTCATGTTCTTTCTCTGTGACACTTTTTATTTGGGCTGAAAACATTCCTGAGTTTTTACCAACCATATTATGAGAGAAATAAGACCCACCGGACTGTAAAAACTTATTGATATCCAAGAAAAGAAACCTTTATTTTCTGTGTGAGGATTCAAAAACTACAGCTCATCTGAGGTTTTAACAGGGCGCCACTGTATAAAACTCATGGGGGCTTGTTTCTGCTCCATTTTCTGTTAAATTAACACATTTGTCTCTCTTGTGATAAAGTGACTCGATGTGATAATTGGTGGTAGATTAGTTAGTTAATCAATCATTTGTAATTTGTCAAGAAAACATCCCAACCATCTCTGGTTCTGACTCTTTAAATGATGATGATTTTCTGCTCTTTTTTCTTTTTTCCTGAGTTTTTCGGCTGTTTGTCAGATAAAACAGACGAGTTCAGAGCCTTTTTCTCGCATTTTATTTTGGTCTCGGAACAATTGATTGATTGATCAAAAAATAGACGTTTTAGTTTTATTTATAATGGAATAATAATTTGAACCCTTTACCGACTCCCTCCTCTCTTCTCTCTCTCTCCATTTCCTCCTCCTCAGCGTCTTTTTCATCCCTCCATCCGTCTCCGCTGTCGTCGATTTCGCCGCCTCGTGCCAACAAAATTAGTTTTCTCCCTCGCAGCTCTCCGATCACCCACTTCCTCATCTGACCTTGCGTTACTCCGCACGGCTGCGGGTCATCGGCCGTGCGCTCGCCTAATTCCACAAATTGTGTCTGGGGCTCGTGTTCTGTCGAGCTCAGCACTCTGGTTTCCTTTTATAGCGCCGGCCGCTTTTCAGGATTCTTATCATTATTTCTCCTGATAGGTTCGAGGGAGGGCTGAATCGCTAATGACAGCACCTCCACCGTGTCTGTTGTAATGGGTATTAAACCACAATCGTATTAAGCCGTCCGGAGTGGAGCGAGTGTCACACGGGCCGGTACTTCCTCACGTTCGCCCTGCTGACGAGGCCGAACACACAGCGAGTTCAGAGGAAGTGTTCGAGCGTCGCTGGCCGGCTGAGGAACACGCAGACAGCAGGACATTTATACTTTCCTTTTGTTTTGCAAACTTTTCCACCATGAAACTCTGTAAAACTCCTCTGACACCATCACAAGCAGCGTCCTGCTGTTCAGTGATTCTCTCGCCGTTCGGCCGAACTTTGTTCAAACCCGCAGAACTTTACTTTAAAGGCTCGTGGTGATCCAAAGACACCAGTGTGTCAGGATTAATAATGTGTTGTTAAGGTCTTTGGTTTGCATATTTAAACATTATATAGCTTCAGTAAAGAACTAGAACAGTGTGGGATGAGATGAGGTCGTTAGTGCTAATTTAGGGACAACAGACGATATTAAATGTGTTTGTTTTATTTTATTTCACCTTTATTTTACCAGGAAGTTCAATTAAGATCAAAATCTTTTCACAAATGAGGCCTAGAGCCCTTAAAAAGCAACATGTTGAACAAAAATCCACAATAAAACAGAAAAAGAGTGAAGAAAAACAATAATGTGGCTCTTTTTAAGGCTCAAAACTCAACTTTCTTACAAATCGGACCTTTAACATCTCGAGTTAAAGTTGGTTGAGTTTGCTAAGATCGCCTCTCCTCCACGTTTGTACTTTTCTAACAGAAAACACGTTTTATACTGTGATGTTTAGATGTTTCGGACAAAGAAATCACAGTCCTGGTTTCACTGCATCTTTTACAGACTGCTTCTTTATATTAACTTCAGTCTTCAGCTTCGAGAACTTAGATAAAAGTGTGAATGTTTCAGTGATGTGGTCTAAATCACTGAGCTTGTTATGATCATGAGCCTGATGCGTTCACTGTCTTCTCCCTGGATGTTCACATCTCTGGGATGTTCAGGCGTTTGTCTCCCTCTTCTGGATCAGCAGTGCAGTTACAGCCCTGATAAGTCGGCTCACACAACAATAATCAGCTGAACATTCACCAGATCGATGCTGCAGACGAAGCGTTCTGCGTTTTATTCTCCTCTTCGCAGCTGCTTTGTTTCCAAACCGACGCGTCACCACGTCTCAGGAAGTCGCTCCTCTTCCTTCTCTCTCGTTCTAAAAGCCACTCAGCACTTGTTGTGAGTCCGGAGCGTAAAAAACTTCTCAGAGCGATTGGAAATGAAGTTGGCTGCAGATGGCACTTAGCGGGGCCGAGCGCCGCGGCGTTAGCGAGCAGATGGCGGAGCGCCGAGCTGATGGATGCTCCGTCGAAAGCTCCAGACAAGAAACCTGCTGCTCCCCGACTCCGTCTGAGAAACTCGGAGAGGAGGAGAGTCTGCAGCGCCCAAACATCACACGACGGATAACACATGATGCTGATCATGCACCCGATAGAAGTCTCACAGTCATGGAAAACCTGGAGGTTCCTCTCTTTCCAGTTTTTTTTCTTCTGTGTAATAAAATCAGTAGAACAATAATCTCCCACGTAATGTTACGTAACTCAGAATCTATGATGTGATGTGTGTTCGACTCCGTAGCACCACAACGCTTCATTTATAATTGTTTTCTTGGACGATGCACTTAATGCAGTTTGGATGATATTTTGATAAGTTGCTCAGCTCCTTAATGTCGGAGCGAGTGTGAATTAATATTTCATGGCTCTCTGATGATGATCTAAGCTTTGGGTGGAAAACCGAACATAAGAATGACCAGAGAGCGATTTAAACTTTACAAACAGAGCTCTGATGTGTACGTACGTACAGCACGAAGCATCGGACGTGAAGGTATCGTGTGTGTTAATTATGAGGCTGTGAGGTCATCGAGTTACATTCAAGACCTTTTCTAAAAACACGTGATCGTACATCAGCCATCATGGAAAGCCCTGCTGTGTATCCTGATATATCCTGGAGTATTTACTGTTGTATTTCATGTTTTCCGAACGCCACAGCGGTCGATAATTAGTTGTAGTCTGCTGAAATGTTTCCGTGTCGACACAACAGCCTGCAGTCACGACGCAGCTCTTGATGAAACTCGGTGCTCACGCTGTAATTCACAGGAGAAAAAAAGGCACTTAGGGTTATGAATTAATTGATTAAGGAACTTATTAGTGTCTGTTGTACCAGATAGATCGTCGCTGGAAATGTCCTGGAAAAGGACGACAGTTTCAAGCACTTTAAGTACTCTTAAACCTTGTGTTTTCAAGGATTTCCAGCACCTGTACGAACCCTTGTCGCATGTCTCTGGATTAAAGGATCATTTAAAAAATAGTGGTTCGTTCTCCTTGTTGATATACTTAATTAAATATAAACTTATTTCTGATAACGAGTGTTTAAAATAACAGAAAATAAATATACGGTATATAAAAACAACATGTAAACACACAAACAAGAAACATTAAAATCAAATCTGATATATTGTCAGTTACACACGTATATATCCACTGATACACTGCAGGATCTACACAAACAGCAGCTCGCGGTGAATAAAACCCTCCTCAGCAGCTCTCTCGTGACAGCCGAGATTAATTAGTGTCATATAAATACTTGAACAAACTGAAGAGCTGACTGTGTTATCAGCTGCTTTGGCTTCAGCCGTCGTTCGGCTCATGAATCATCTTTGTTAATTTCATTTGCCACCAAAAATTACACGAGGGGAATCCTGTACCTACAAAATTGATAGCGGCCCCACAAATATCCGCGCCGTGTTTTTTTCTCTGACACCAACAGACTCGCCGTTTTGTCAGCGCCGCTCGCCGCTCTCCCCCCCTCTGCTAGATGTGCCGTGACTTGATATATCGGGTCTTTTAGCCCCTGCTTTGGCTCAAATCCAAGGCCCATTTGTACAGATGGGGTTTTACGTGGGCCATTTTAGCAAAGCACCCTCCCCATAAAGCCAAAGTGTCTCATCGCTTCATAATTGTGTGATTATGGTCAATTGCTGTGGTTGGGGTGACAGATTCTATTCGAGCCCAACAGATGCTTTTATCATATTTTAGATCCCCATTTGACCTTAATCAACCGTTACATGTATGAATAAAAGAGAGGAGATAATATTTCACTCCGGAGGTGGATCAGGTGTCTGAGAGACGGAGAGACGCCGAGGCTGCGAGGGAAGATCAAACAGTCGAGTTAACGCCGAGCCGGAGCTGAAAACTGCTGCTGTCGGGTGAATTATACAAATACTGAGGCCTCCAGGAGAGCCGAGGCAGGAGGAGAGATGGTGCCACCCAGTGGGAATTACAGGACATTACACCTACTGTATTTTAAATAAAAACTTTAATTGAATTATTAATTACAGGCAGCTGCTTCAGATGTCTGCAACAGAGAAATCAATTCAGTTTTTTAGAGAATACTAGTGAGACGTTCTTTGTGATTTCTGTTTTGTTCCCTGCTCCAGGATGACGATATATATCTACTAAATAATACCAACATTTTCTGCTTTTTTATGCACAGCTGACATAGATATGTGCGTGTGTCTTGTCTACATTGCGTAGCTCTACACAGGAGCAGGAAACTTTCTCATGTTTCAACTGGAAACATTAAATTAGCAGAGACTTGATGAGAGTGAAGTGTTTATTGACATGTGCACAGTAAAGATGAGAAATGTACATAGACGTCATCATAATTTCATAATAATAAACTTTATTTGTATAGCACCTTTACAGAAGCAGAGTTTACAGAGAGCTTTGACAATCAGACAGAAGCAGGAAACTCAGTGGGACGATATGACAGAATAAACTCTGAAGATGAGACGGCAGAAAAGAAAATGTAGAAAGGAAGAGAGAGTAGAATAAATAAATGAATAAGAATAACTTATTTATTAAAGATAAATTAAAGATGACAAATAAAAGCAGTAAGAGACGGTAAGAAAAAAAGGAAAGGGGGCAATGAAGCCATGTGTGTTGTTGTTTAAGTGAGACGGAGAAGTTTTCCCCAGAACCCAAACGACGCTTCACTTACATATAAGAAGCTGGAAGCAGACAGTGTTTGACAACGACTGATCTGAATATCAGAATAATTTGTATCCGTTTATTACCTCCATTAAAAGTCAGAGTCATGTTCAGGTTCTTTTGACTCCTTAAACTCTTTGTTTACAGTCATGTTCACACTGTTTATTATTAATGTGCAGTATAGAAATGGTACCAGGTGTTCTACTGTTCACAGACCAGAGACATAAACCAGGTGGTTCCTTACTGTGGTGCACGATAGATCTCACATGTTAAAGCCCCGACTGTCAGAGGAGCTTCACACAGCAAAGCTACGATCATAACAAAACATCTGGCGTAGCAAAGACAACACATACGATCAATAATTACACTTTATGAGCTTCAATCTTGCAAAGTCCAGTAGGGTATGTTGAGTTTTAGGGGAGTGACGAGTACTTCCGCCCAAAACCCCGCCCACATGAGAGGTTTGTGCCAGAATAGCAAACAAAAAGTCACTGAGCGCCAAGCAGAAAGCTGGCAGTATGAACATGAAGCTGCACATGAGAGCAGGAAGCTGCACATGAGAGCAGGAAGCTGCACATGAGAGCAGGTAGCTGCACATGAGAGCAGGAAGCTGCACATGAGAGCAGGAAGCTGCACATGAGAGCAGGAAGCTGCACATGAGAGCAGGAAGCTGCACATGAGAGCACGAAGCTGCACATGAGAGCACGTAGCTGCACATGAGAGCAGGAAGCTGCACATGAGAGCATGAAGCTGCACATGAGAGCATGAAGCTGCACATGAGAGCATGAAGCTGCACATGAGAGCATGAAGCTGCACATGAGAGCAGGAAGCTGCACATGAGAGCAGGAAGCTGCACATGAGAGCATGTAGCTGCACATGAGAGCATGTAGCTGCACATGAGAGCATGAAGCTGCACATGAGAGCATGAATACACTGTGGCCCGTTGGACCCAGCATCAGTTTGAATGCTCCGAGGCAGCAACAATGCTAAGAAGGCAGAAGCCTGCTTCCTTGATAACCTGTTCAATCCTTTGTGCTGAAACCTCCAAGAAATGGCATGTATGGACTCGAGGATGGCGAGGAGGCCGTGGTCAGTAGGGCTCGTCCATGTTGCCACTGACGTTGGGGAATCGACACGTGGCTCTGGTCATCCACAGTCATCCAGCCTTCAGACGGCCGTTCAGGAGCAGATAATCGTTCCTCGCTCCCCCAGTACGCGGGTCAAAAACGGGCTAAAATGGTACAGTGTGTTCCCGGCTGATCGGGAAAGATGCAGAGTCGACTATAAACAAAAGGACGATGCTATCTAAAAAGTAAAAGACTGCAAACATGCAGTTCTTTCGTCACAGATGACTTTGTTTTTGCTTCTGTGAGATTCATTTCCTCTCAGATTCTCATTTTTATCTAATAATGAGTGTGTTTTATGTGATTCTTACTGGCACGTATCTTCTATCTAGTCTGATGTAAATGGGTTCCAGTCGAGGCCTCGGGTGAAAGACGCTCTGAAGAAATCTGAGCAGGATGTGTCGGAACATTTACCTTCCTCGCAGAGCACGCTGAGCACATTTTGATGTGCCGTCGCAGTGACACAAATAACAACAGTGTTTTCTGGATTGTCAATTTTTCTTTCCATCTTTCTTTTTTTGGGGGGGCTGTGACAAAAAAACAAAAAAACAAAAATCCCATCTCCCATTGTTTGTAGAGGCTCAAAGGATTAAACAAAGTCAACAGTGATGGAGAGGCACTGATCTTTTGAAGTATTTACATTTGTGTTTTTTCGCCGCGCCTCCGTCCCCCGGAAGGCATGCGTCTATATTTTTCCTCTCGCAGAGTTTGTCTTCGCTCCGCTTAGGTAAATGGCGGCCTCGGCGACAGACAGGTGCTCTCCATCTTGCAAACCCGGAGGGGCTTCGGCATAAGACAAATGGGTCTGGGAGCGTCACCCCTCCCTGTTCCACCTGGCTCATCTCGTATGGCGTCGCAGCGATGTTGTGTCGTGGGATTTGTAGTCTTACCGGCGGTCCCAGTCCGCCCTCGAGCACGCAGAAACTCATCACTCACCACAAAACAGCGCACAGACACCGGGGCTGAAGTAGACAAGTTTATTAATGATAATAATGAGGATGATGAGGATGATGATAATATTAATAATTAGTCATAATTATAATAACGTTAATGTCATAATAAATAGAACTCTTCATCTGAAGCACGTAAAGAGAAGCATACAGAAAGAGAAAAAACAAAAACACAAAGTTCAGAGTACAGAGCCAGAGGAGGGGGCGGGGACTTCTAGAGACATTTTTTTAACCTTTCAATATATCCATTTAATTTTTTAACATTTTTAAACTTTATTTAACTGGAACATTTACAAAAAGGAGAAAGAGATAGATTTTAAAAAATCCTTATAAATAAATTTTGTCATTATTAGAACAAAATACAAGATTTCGGGGAGTCAGAGGATGTAGTTTTTTTTTTTTTTCTGTTTTTTTTTTCTTCTTTTTCCCCCTGAAAGGACAGCTGGGGGAGGAGGGGTGAGGAGGGGGTGAGGGTCATTATGTACAGAACACCAGGAATACAAAAGGGGCCAGTCGACTCACATACTAGAAGGCTATGGGGGGGAGTGGGGGTGGCGGGAGGAGGGTAAGTCGGGGGGTCAGGGGGGGGAGGCGGGGGGGCTCTCGGAGGGGACATCCTGCTAGTGTCACAGCTCAAGCAGTTGTGCTCAGGAAGATCAGGACCAGTTCGTTATACTGAAGGCATCTGAAGGAAGGAAGGGAGGGTCGCTCTAACCCCGGCCCCCCGCTTCATCCCGCTGCTGAGGCGCAGGCTGGAGTTTAGGACGGACGTTTAGTTTCAGGCAGGACGTCTCCGGACGCAGGGAATAAAATCTCGCGGTCGGAGTTAAAGCCGGAGACGGAAGACGGCAGATTCACCACAGAAGACCACGGAAATCATAAAAAAAATGTTGTTAAATCAATAACCACTGATGCTAGTAAGGCTACTAACATGGAAGACCAGCCAGACTAACGAGTTGGATTAGTTCTGATAATAAATATTCTTCATGTACAACGATGAGTCAAAAGGATAACGTGAGACGTCACAGAAAAAGTCTAAGGCAATAAAATCTCAGGTGCATTTTTAACTGATTATTTCGTCTAAAACCAAAAACCCTTCCAGAGAGAAATAAAGTAATTTTAGGGATGCACGATCCACATCAGACCGATGAATTATCAGTTTACGTTATCGGTGAAATCAAGGCCGATAAATAAAGCCAATAATACGAAGCGGAGCTGCTTAAACACGAAGAAGAAGAAGAAGA
This sequence comes from Lagodon rhomboides, assembly GCA_039737535.1. Lineage (NCBI taxonomy): Eukaryota > Metazoa > Chordata > Actinopteri > Spariformes > Sparidae > Lagodon > Lagodon rhomboides. The sequence goes on from CM077802.1 coordinate 2,368,616, forward strand.
AGAAGAAGCATCGCACGCCGTTGTCTACAGATCCAAACATGTTGTCGTCGATGTAAACGTTTTTTACACTTTCTGATAAAGACAACATGACTTCTTTTTCCCAAAGAGGAGGATAAAAGTCTCCCGTCTCTGGTCTCTACATCTTTTAGCTCGTCTGTCGCCTGAAGTAGGTCAGGACCTTTTTCTTTTTTTTTTTCTATTTTACAAATACAAAAATGTGAAATTATCGATCAGCTATTAAAGTGTTTCTCAAAACTAGCACCTTAAATTTTAGGCTTTCAAAGTCCCACCAACGTTTAACATACAGTAGCGTTAGTTAGCATAGTCTGTTTAGCTCACTGGGCCTGTTTACAGCTACTGTTAGCATGTTTGGTTTGTTTTTTTGACCTCTGCTTGGATCCTGATGAAGTGGGATTGTGGGAGTACCACACAGAATACTGTCACCGTGATCAGTATCTACCACGAGAAGCAGGTAATTATCGGCTCTACGTATCGTTTAACGCCGTGCATCCCTAAATAATACAATGAAACCTAACAGAACGGGAGCTAACGGGGAGCTAGCGGGGAGCTAACGGGGCTTCAACCCCCAAAAACATGTGGCTACACCAAGACACTCGAGTATCTCAAAGTCAAGAAGCTGTTTTTTCTTTTTTTTGCTCTTGTTCACAACACATATTACAGGAAATATAATATTTTCATAAGTGTTAAAGAAACAAATAAGTATGATTTTAAAACAGGAAGTGACTTGTCTTACATGTTCAGTGTTAAACTGTGAGCTGCAGGTGAAAAAGAGCTTCAAGCTACCTTTTAGTACAACACCTAAAAAACACTTACTACACTTAATACTGATAAATAATACTTCACTGGCTAATAATCACACTAAAGAGACTGATATCTGTACCACACAGCTCCGTTGTTGTCTAAAAACTGTTTTTTGAGCCTTTTATACAAATGTACATGTTCAGTGGGAACCAGTCGGCTACAGACAGGAAGTCAGAAAGTATCGACAGACGGACAAACACGTTGCTCGTTTTGGTCTTTTTCATGTGATTGGATGACGAGAAGAGAAACTAAAGAACAGCACCAGCCTTATTGCCTCAGATGTAAATGAACTACTAGCTAATAAGAATAAATAGGTAACAGTGGTGTCTTCCAAAAATGTGCCTCTCACATGTGACATCATATTTGTTTTTGTTGCAAAGTGCATAGATCAGTCGGTGGACGAAAATCAGATCGTGTGACCAAACGTTAACATGGAAAAGAAAGAAAAATAAATTAAACTGCGGTTCTTCGTCTCCGTGCGTTTAACTCGACCGCTCGGCCGACTCCGGAGCAGCTCTGCCTCCCAGGAAGTTCCCGTCAAAGTAAAACTCCAGCCTGCTCCTGAGTCGTCTCTGACCCGCCACAAGTCTGTAAGTAGGCCAAGATGAATCATGTGACTCTCAGAAACAAACCTACAGGTATAAAAATGCTAAGCCTGCATATGATCGCTGCATGGGAGAACAAATGACCGACTTTACCCCAATTAGACTTCACAACAGTTAGTTGCCATGATATAGATACTCTTTGTAATATATGAGAAGCTGTCTACAGATGAACAGAGGTCGCGTGGGTAGGAGCCCTGATTCAGAACAAGATTTTTTTTTTTTTTAAACCTGAAATAAGATGAAGTTAATCAAGAAGTGTGAGGTGAGATTTACTGTACAGGATATTAACAGTACACACTGTAGTTTTGTACAGGAAGTCAGGAGCTTAACCGAGTGTTACCCTCTTGGATCAATTCACACAAAACCACTACAGACTGAAGTAGTGTACCCTGAACTCTCAAACAAAGTTGTGCTTCACCCGAACCTGCTCGCCTCTGATGAGAAAGTTTCTTCTCAGGGCCAGCAGGTTACTTCCAATATGCAATAAAACCGCCCGCCCACCAGGGTCAGCATGAGAACAGCAGTTCATAAACCGAGGGCTGCTTGCGGGAAGCTTGCGAGCCGGGGCCTCGTCAGCGCGGCTCCTTATATTAGCAGAACAGCGAGCTCTTCCTCGGCGGTGATGAGCGAATGAAAATCTGGGTCACGTCAATACACATCCGGGCACCGCCAGTCATCACAGAGAAGTCTCGCTGTCTCCTGATCAAAGAGCACTGAGACCGTGTGTGTTCAAAAATCATACTTTGGTTCGAGTAAGAAAAAGAAAAAAAAATCAATATTCATAAACTTTGTATCTTGACACCCACAAAAACACCTTTGCGCTAATTAGCGACTGAGTCTTCCCAAGCTCCGGTGAAAGAAGAGGGGCCGAAAGAATTTACTGCAGTTGTGGTTTTCTTTTTTCCTGAAGTGTTTGTCGGCTAAAAGTAGGATGTGATGTTTTTGCATTCGATGGGGCAGAAATGTTGTGTGTGTGTGTGTGTGTGTCTGTGTGTAAAAGGGGGGTTTCGGGGGGGGAGATCAGTTCACACTATCACCATCACACTTTCAATCATATAACACATGATCACATGTTACAGTAAATATCAGGGACATATTTAGTTGGAGGGGGGGGTCTGATATCTATGTTCGGGGGCCAGAGGCTTTCCTGCCCACCCCCTCTACTCCCTGACATCACCACAGCCCATATAATAGATATGTATATATATTTATATACAGAAAAAGAATACATACTTATTGGACACCCTAGACATTAATGTACATTCAAAGAACTGAACCAACATTCTCGTTTTAAACACGTTTACAGTGACTCTCCTGATATAAAGAATTTTAAGGTTTCGCTTCCACCAAAAAGTAAAACTTTTTTTTCTCTTTAAAAGTTTTCAGTGCTGCAAAAAATAAACGAAAACGGAAAAACACACAAATAAATATTCTCAGAATACATTGACAAAAGAAATTGACATATTTTTAGCCCTCGTTCCTTGTTACCGTTGGATGGGCACTACTGTATTTCTATAATGTTTTATCTAGCGACATAGTCTATATGCCTCAGGCTTGTGTTTTGGTTATGCACCTGCTGATGTAGTACAATGGGATTATTCGATTATAATTCAATTTGTTACATGGACGTTGATGAGTTATTCTCGTCAGGTGGAAACGTGCATCCTTGGTAGTAACGCACCTTCGTTATCGCGTCGGTCTGATAGTTTGTCCGTCGGTGCAGAGTGACACAAAGGCTTGGGCTCGGAGTCTGGCAGGTGAGTAAAGTCGGCGACTTCTGCGCCATTTTCTCTTAACTAGTCCTCAGTCAATGACCTCTGCTGGGGCGTGGAGAGGGGCAGACCGGGGAGGCTCGGCTTTATACCGTCTCACCGTCCCGCCGTGGCTCACCCCCCCACTCCCCAACGCTGTAAACCAGTGACACTGCCCATTGGGGAGGGCGGGGATGCCCAATGGTGCTGCCAGGAGAAAGTGACATCACGACAGTATCCACGGGGGACGCTGCTAACAGTAGGCGCTGCCGGTCAGTGACACCGCAACAAGGAGGAAGGAGCGACATCACCGGCCCGGAAAAAGGAAGGAGCGAAGTTTAAGGAAGGAGGTCGGGGAGGTTTGGAAGGAAGAAGGCGGAGCAGCGAGACCAGGAGGCTGACCTTTTGACTCCACCCACAGGAAGTACAGCGTAGAAAGTGCTTCTGCCTGGATGCCGAGCGCTCCCTGCCACCTTTTTTCTGTTTATGTTTTTGTTTTACACGACCTCGGCGACAGAGCAGTGTGCCATAGAGAGAGGAGGGGGGGTTGGGCGTCCTCCCTCCTCCTTCCTGCATACCACAGAATCAGCATCAAGGGCCAACTGTTCATCTCCCTTACCAAAAAACATAAAAACAGATTTGTACATATATACTGCTTTATACACACTTTTTTTTTTTACCATTGTAAATCACAAAAGTATAGAAAAATAAAATGTTTTATAATAACGGGACACTTTTTCTTTCTCTCTCTGTCTTTTTCTACCCGGCAAAAAGGTGGTCCCTGGTGGAAACTGGCTCACTCCGTCTGTCAAGTTTGTGGCTGGTTTGACACCGCTGCCGCGGCGCCACTTTGTACGCCTCCCGTCTTCCCTCGCCAGCCTCAGTAGAGGGACTCCTTCTCGTCTTCTTCTTCTTCTTCTTCTTCTTGTGTTATTTTCTTAAAGCTAGTTCTCCTCCCTTCGTTGTTTTCATCTGTGATGTCCATCAATACTGAGTACAGCTCTTCCTTTTGTATTTACTGGAAACAGGGGAGAAAAGTGGGGAGACTGGTAAATATGCAGAAGGTTATGTTTTTTTTTTTTTTGACAGGCATACATAATGAGAGGTGCGATGAAAAGTCAATGTGGAGCAGCTCAGTGCAAGTTTTATTCCTCTCTGAATAACTTTTTCTCGGAGTATAGCCTCCTTTTGAAAACAGTATGAGTAAACATATGAGATAATGTATGGAATAAACAACACACACTCCCTCTAAAGTCCTCCCACCACAACACTTTCTCACATTTACGTAATGTACTGTTACGGGAAGGAGGAGGAGGAGGAGGGAAAAAGTTCCCGATGTAATGCAACGAGACGAAAAGGAAACAAACGCTCGAAACTCGGCTGGAAGTTTGAGAGCAGAGAGACAACAGCTTCATTCACTTTTCATCTCCGCCCTTGTAATGTGGCATAAAAGAAGCGGGAGCGGCGGCCTTGCGCCTGCCAAAACTAGTGCTACTGCTCTCCCCAGAATAAAGATCAGAGTGCGCTGTAATCATACAAGTGGAGATCGGCACTTTGGCAGTGCAAAGTGAAAAGTCTTAGTGTAATGGGGCTGGATGGAAGCTGAGAAGGGAGGGCGGGTTTTGCGTTGGCGTTTGGGGGGAGGCGAGTGTCCCAGGACCCTCGTCATGACAGATGCTCGCTAATTCGGAGTGATCTTCAGCGGCTCCGCGGAGCCTCCGACAAAAAAAATAAAGAAATGAAAGAAGACGAGGCTTTAATTTGGAAACGCCTTTGTAGTGCATCATCCCCCTCCCCCTCACTCCCCAACCTACTTCCAATCCGGAGAGACAAACAGTCAGACAAGTGGCGTGCTCAATCAGCATCCACCCTGCCTCCCCCTTTGTATCCGAGGAGCTGGCCCGAGCCTCAACACCTCCCCTATCTATCCTATACCTCAGATTTACTGAGCGCTCGCTGGGGACCCACCATACAAAAATATCCACGCGCAGGCTTATAGCTCAGCGGGGAGGGAGCACAATAGCGCCGGAGCTACATATAGTCCTCACTGACAGGCAGCCTAGAACTGAAAGGGCTGCGGAGACAAATATATTAATCACCCACGGACGTGAAGGAATCAGGGGAGGGTTAGTTCAGGTGTTCGAGCCGCGCTTCTTTCACTCATAGTTTGTTAAAGCAAGTCTATGTTTAGCAATTAAAACTTCAGCGCGCTATAGCGTCGGCTCACCCAGATTAGAGAGATGCTTTTGTCTTCGCGGACCTTAAACATATCGAGCCGTGCAGGAGTGCGTTTCTTTGGATTTTTCTGCTGCCGTCCCCAAAATAAGTTGGGTTGATCTCACAGCTTTCAAGTGTCAATGTCAGATTTCAAGATGGAGGAAGACCCCCCGTCAACTTTTGGTGCCGATCCAGATCCTTTAACGTTGTGAGACTGGGCGTCTTGATTCTAAAATATCCGGCATATTTAGGTAGTCCTTGTTGTGTTTGGACTTGAGTCTCTAACCAAATGGTTTTGAGTGACGTATCCATCAATATCGCAAATGTGATTTCTATAAATCGACACAGTAGCGTTGTTCTAATCCATGCTAATCACCATTAGCTATCTCGCTGGCTACGTAGTTCGGTATCGTCTCCATTCTTAAAGGTGTGATTGTAATAAATGAGCAGAATTCAAAGGTAACTCCAAAACTTTACGGGGCGTTTGATGACTTACGCTCGTCTTAGTTCAGTTAAAAAAATAAACTTGTATGCAGACGATGTGTTGTTGTATTTATCTGTTAAGCAAGAAAAATAGGTGTAGAAATATCTCCTTCCTTGTGAGTTATTCTGTTAATTTATTACACTAAAAGCATCTCACGTACGTCTCCCAGCTGAAACGGTGTGAGGTACAAAGTTATAACGCGACAGGACGGGCCGGGGCTAGCTGGTTAGCATGCTAACTTTGGTAGCCATCATCTACGTAACGTCAACACTGTTGTTCCTTCATGCTGTGTTGATATCGTTTATCTCATTTTCTGAATGTTTTAAACTTAAATTCTGCTCCATATGTTACAAATTAACCCTTAAACTCAACTCTGGGAGGAAAACTAAGTAACTCATCTGTATTTTTAGTAAAATGCTGTTGCTCAACGTGTAGCCAATACTTCCAATAGCATTTGCAGCGAGCGAATATTTTAAAATTCGCGGTACTTAATTTCTGTCGTAAGTCGCCTTGCATTGAACTTTCTGGGCCACCACATCAAATCAGTGAGTAAATGTCTTAAAGAAACAGTTAATGTGCACAAATACAAGAAAAAAAATCAGATTATGATTAAAAAAAACAACCTTTTGTTGACAACAACAGCAACAACATCCATGTGTGAAGGCAGACATAATGTTCTTATAACTGCTTTTATTCTGACACTCAAAAACAATCAGAGGTTACTTATATGTCACATATTGACAACAAAAGTAATTCATGAAGAAAGAAAACGAGTCATAATATTTATACTTTTTTTACCTATGAAATTAATCCAAAAAGGAAAGAAAAAAAAGTACTTCACACCTGTCAGACAATATATTCTCATGATAGAAAGTACATACAATTCAAGAACAAGTTCAGCTGAATTGAAAATACACAGATAACCCCACTTCATATAGGAATACATATAAAACAGTTACTCAGAGAATTTGCGATATAGTGTGTGTGTATATACATTTAAATGTATTTACAGGTACTGTAACTTTTTTGCTTGGTTCTCTTTTTGTACAAATCTTTTTTTTTTTTTTAAGTGGATTAATAAACGCACCTGCCAGCTTATCAGGGCTTCAGTGGATACTTGTATTAAATATAAATGATGGATAAAGAGTGTTTTTTTTTCTCCATGTAAACATATCTCAATATTTATAGTATTAATAAGTTTGGATCAAATAGAGGTCTGGTTGCATATTAAGCTGGTTATGGAATACAACGAAAGCAAACTCAACGCAAAAATATCAAAGTGTTTCTTCTATAAATTCACATTTAAATTACGTTTGACTGACTGTAAGCGTAAGTAAACGGCTCAGACCTCTACAATACTGACTACCAGAGTTATTTACATGTTATGTCTTTAACATTTAAGCCTTGATAAGCTGACACTGAAACAGTTAAACAATGCTTATAGTCACTTTTTTTTTCTGTAAACTGTAGACAGACCCGTGCAGACTGATGACGACACTCGACTCGTCCCCGTGACGACATGACAGCAGGAATAAACGATCGTCATGGTGATGAGGATGAAATATAAAGGAGGTGTGAGTCTGTAAAGGAGCCTCACGTTTAGAGAACAATCTTTATTTTCTTATCGTCTCCGTTGACTTTGAGCAGTTGACCAGAAGGTCTTTTACCGTCAGGATGCACAACAGCAGACGTTCGTTATTTTGGGAACATTAATTAGCAGGTTTATGAGCCGCTGATGAAGATGAATAAAGTCCGCTGTTGCTTTAAGGACCTCAACAGTGCGACTCGCGTGTCATTCAGATAAATTGTTAGTAATCTAAAGTCGGATTCGATTTATAAAGCGAAAGCAATTGAAGCTATTTGGGCTCCAGACTCGAGGGGGAAAAGACCAAATCTGCCACACGGGGCCTCTTTTCTGTTCTCATGAAGTTCGTGGTGCGATACGCTCTGCGGTGCCTCTCACCAGATGTTTTCTGTCTTATTTTAAGCTTTGAATTAAAAAATAAATAGAGATTTTGTCTATTTACCAACCAGATATGTGATATATTCTTACATGAGGTTGATTTATGAGCAAAAGTATGAAGTTATCAGTCGTTGTGGATACAATAACAATTAGTATATTGAATGTTTGATAGCTTCTATGATTATTTATTCTGTATTTTTCTGTAGTTTGACTAATTTTAATTAGTAATTTTTTAAACGTCCACTTTGTACGAAGTAGATCAACAGTGACAGACGTTGTTTTTGTCCAAAACTGAGTTTATGACGCAGCTGAGTTGATTCTTAGATAAAAGAAATCAACATTTATGCACATTGCTATGATTTAAGTATTCAAGTATTTTAAGAAAAGCTGCAGTAAAACGAGCTTGAAGGTGTTTTGGACGTGTTGTACAAGAATATTGTGGCGTTTTTGAATGTTTAAATCTGCCATCGTAGAAAAAGAACGGGATGTTATTCTGATTTTTGCATCTAATTATTCAAAGTGCTGTTGTTAAGAGTAAGTAAGTAATGATAGATGTAGGCCTATGTATTGTATGCAAGGAAAATAAGTTACTTTAGTGCTGCAACTGCACTTGAATGCACCACGGACTCCCTTACGAGGTGCACCTGAACGCACCATGAAATCTGTGTCACTCTGTCTATCTTCCTGTAAACGGTGTTGCCAGATTTACTCACTAAACACAAAATACTATCCACGTTTGGATCTTTACGGGTCTTACTTCCTGACAACCGTCCCGACAGCGTGACATTTCCTTAATTCCGGTACAATTTATCACACGCGATTACTCGTAATGTACGGGGAAAAGCGTTAACTCGTGCGCCCGCTGTGCTCTGAAACTAGTTAAGGAGATGAAATGGAGATGAGATAAAGCTCCCGAGAGCCGTGAAGTCCTTCATCATGCGAGATGAGACGAAAATGATTAAAGGTTATGAATATTTTTCCTCGCCCCCGATGCGTTCGAGGTCAGAGTTCAGCTGCTGTGATGTGATTACAGGGACTCGGAGTGAAGTCATGTGAACTGTTAGCTTTACTGCGAACTACAGTATGTTAGCAAACCGCCCTCGCCTCCTCCTCCTCCGTCTCCTCCTCACACACAAACACACACTCTAATGCATATATATATAGATGTGTATATCTATAAATACACACACACACATTCAGATCAGAAAGCAAAAACAAAAAAAATCTATTTCATTCCAGTCTGTCTTCCTGATCGTGGTCTCTAACCGAACGCCCACGCACGCACTCTGCTGCAGAGTTCATACGAGAAACTCCCACAAATGCACGAAACCGCTTCGCCTGTTTTTGAAAATGGTAAAAATAATATTCAAAGTTCGTCTTCGACTCATATAAAAATCCCCCAAACGGTTGCGTACGTACGAGCATATAAAAGGAAGAACAACGTTTCTGTTAACCCACATAAAGATTTTTCTGTAAGACTCATGAGATAAACGGGTTAATCTTCTTTTCTTTTTTTTTTTTGATATACAACATTACTCTATATCATTTTTAACATCTCGACTAAACATAACTAGCTGTATATGATACTTTTATAAATATGTTACATCTCGGAAAGTATTGAAAAACCAAAACAAAAAAAAAAGTGCAACAAACATATTTTTTTTTGTATCTTTTGAGACCACAAACACTTCTTTTTTTTGTGAGTACATATAAATTAAATATTATTGGCAATAGCTTTTGAGTCGTGTTTCCGTAGCTGCACTCAGATCTGGACAGCTAGCGGGAGCTACACACAGAGAGAGTCTCTTTTCAAATTCACCTCACGTAGCACGAAGTTGTAATAGAAGCCGATGCAGCCGCGGCGCTCTGCACACATTAACGCTGTGCCTCCTCACTCCTGGGTGCTTTTATATAATATCTTACTGTACTTGTGTGTGTGTGTGTGTATACAGCTGAAATGTTTTATACAGTATATGTCTACATATATATATAATACAGTAGCTTTTAATAAAGAAAAAACAACAGTACAGTCTTTGTTTTTATCCGCCTCTCTTCGGGTCTCTGCTTAAACAGAAAATCAAAAAAATAAGCTCTTCTTAGAAAGCCGCGTTTGCAAAGAGGAAACAACCTGCTGGTTTGTGTTAGAAATGAAACTATCCTGCCTGCTGAGAGAGAGTGAATAGCTCTGTATTCTAGTTGTGTGAGTTTTTCAGTTTAGCTTCTCCTGAGGTAAAACATTTTTGTTGTGCAATGCTTTAAAAAAGAGACCGGCGACTCGTAAAAAGCAGAACAGCCCAGCTCGGTGCTGTGTCGTTTACCGTGTCGTGAGAGTGTGTGAGAGTCGATGTGGACGGTGATGTGTGTGTGTCGGTGCTCCTTGAGTACAGTTTTATCTGCCGTGGTGTATTAGTGAGGATATGCAACCGTCGTCTTCTGCAGGTTCGGTTCACGTGCAGCTGTTCGGCGGTTACGTTTGGGGGGAAACGTTCGCTGCAGACGCTCAGAAGGGCGTCAGCTGTTCGAACCTGATTTCTGGGCCGATGAATTTAATACGTTCGCATCTTTTTCTGCATTATAATCTTACAAAGAACATATTTTCCACGCCTCCACGCCTTCAGGAGGCGACTGTTTTGTTCAATGAGCTGGTCATTAATTAATTTATTTGTTTATTCTCCAGTTTCTCGAGCAATTTAAACATCAGCACATCTTAATATTTTAACACAATCAAGGTTATCGCTTGTGATCTGCACCTTTCTTCCTGTTTACTATCAGTTGCATGATTTGTTAGGAAGTTTAAATGCACCTAAATGCAAAGAGTTCGTCTGGAGAACCAAAACAATATCTACGATATATCAGTCAGGCGCTAGATATTTTCAACCAATGAACAAAAGGGAAATTTGATTTATAATATTGTATAAAAGACAAAAGCTGGAATAAATACACTTTTGGTGCATTTTGTCCAAATCCACAATTATCCTCTCTTATTTTTGGACTATCAACTAATCAGATAATTGACAATAATCCTGTCTTGTCATTCAGGATGCACAGTTTTGGATTTGTTTGGATACACACTGCATATTATTTTCACCAAATATAAAGTTGCATAAAAGTTTAAATAAGTCATTGACTTGCCGATATGTTCGTGCATCCCCACGTGTCATCAAACCTTTTTACAATTTATAATTTATATTGTCAGGTGTGTTTTAAAACACCTTCAACGATAGATAACTTAACAATATAGACACAAAAACTTTAAAAGTTAAACGCCTCAGTGAGAGCAACGGTCTGATTCAGCAGTAATTATTAAAACTGGATTACTTCTACGATATTTTTGAGCCTCATAAAGTCTGAAAGAGAAAAAAAATAATCACAGTAATGATGCAATAAGTGTATAAATGTTCAAAAATCCTGCGTTATGAACTGAGAGGAGCGGAGTTTAAAAAGACGTGACTGTTTAATGAAAGTTCACTTTGGAGTAAACTCATTTGAGGCGGCTCAGGATTCATTTGGTTCGTTCACAGTCGCTCCTGTGAAGTATTAAAAACATCACCCCTCCGCTCTACACGAGTCCCGTCCCTGAACGCCACCTCGTCTCAGCGTTTCAACGTTTCCCCCCCAGTAAACATAACCGCCGGTGCAGAAACGGCTGCGTGTAAACGTGCAGGAACCTGCAGGAGACGGGGCTGGAGTATGAGCATCGTGAGTCCAAGACAGAAATCTGACCTCCATGACCTCTTTACTCTGCATGCTGTCATACCACATCGTACAGCTCGTAAAGGCTCCACTGCAAGTGCACAACAGTACTCCAACGTTTAAAGGAAAACAAAAGCAGTCAGAGCAGCGCCGTCTTTGAGCTAAGAATCACCGAGGCATGTTGGTCAGCGCTCGGACCGAGCTTTTACTTCTGAGCGTCGAATAGAAGGTGAAGGTTTAGAAGGTTAACAGACTGAGACGGATCCGTGATCGGACCTGCTGTGTTTGTCACGTTTTTACGTATCGTGATAAATGCCCCAGTATATTCTTAGTCAGACGACAGCGGCTGCGTAACACACCTCTGAGCATGCATCATGCGTGCTGCAGTAGGCTCACATTGGTTATGGTGACACAGCACCCATATACAGCAATCAAGATAATGCACATGTGCATAAAACTTTCCAAAAGAAAAAACCAAAAGCACAAAATGAATACAAAACAAGAGCAGACCAATGATGACATCAAATAGGTTGTTGTAGAAATATCAGCTTGAGAGGGTGTCGGGGGGGGAGGGACCTGGAAGCTTTTAGTTTGATTCAGCTCTCCACCAAGGACCAGCTGTTCGCTCGATTTGAGTTTGTTTTTTTTTTTTTTTAAGTTTGTCTGTTTGTTTGTTTGTTGGGGAAATGTCTCTGTCTTTTCTGGCTTTTTCTCTTTCTTTTAGTAGGGAGTGAAGCGACTGTACCCTCCTCTGTATAGGCTAGCCTGCAACATCAAAGATGAAAAAGTACCAATCAGTATTCAGGTGACAGCTTTAGTCGTTTTTTTTCTCTTTGTCCACAAATTTCCTTCCGTTTTCCACGCGACTTATTTTAACGATTGAGTTTCATTACATTTAAGCCAATAATTAGAGTGTGTGTCAGGACCAGGGTCATCTGGAGTTCTGGTGGATCGGTGGACTTTTTATTTTACAGAAGCTTTCTTTAAAAAAAAACACTGAGCCTGGTCTGAAGTACTTCCCTTAATTTATTCCTTTTAGAAATTAATTCAAAAATAGTGCGCTTTGTGCTTTTTTTTCTCTCTCTTACTTGAGGAAACCGATCCTTTTCAGGCGGTAACAATATCAGAGATTGAGCCAAAGCAGAATAAGTTCAGAGAGGTTTAATCACAGCTCCTTTTCAAGTCTGTCGGAGGTGTCTGCACCTTTTCTGGAGGGGCGAAACCACCACAGGATATTAGCCCTTAGATTTAGCACCATGCTCGAGATATCTAGGGCAGACGCGCACATATAAAGCATGCATGTGGGCCTGTGCATGCACACCTGCACATGCACACACACACACACACTCACACACACACACACAGGCTTTCCTCTCATCTTTCGGTGGCTCTGCTGCAATTAAGAATTCAGTCTAACTCCAAAGGCTACTGAATGTCTTCAAAGGCTAATTTTGCCTAATTTCGGGGAGCCCTCTCGCTCGTACAAAACTTTCATCCATACCAGATGATTCTGTATGCTGGAAAATGCGTAAAAGAGAATTTTCCAACCTCAGAGGAACTAATTATTGTATAGCTTTTAAATGCAAAAATGACTCCTCTCTGCCGGAGAACCATTAATCAAATATGATTAAAGAATTAGGAGCCAAACTGGTTCGTTTCTCCTCTCGGCTCACGAGTTTATTTCGACGTGGAGGCTGAGCGCAGCCCTTCTCCCCGAAGCCTCGCCATTTGTTCAGCATCACACACACACACACACACACACACACACACCCTCTGGAGTCTGTGTTAGCTCCCTGAGCTCCCAACACACACAAAACATTAGCTCTGATATTTTTAGGGGGGCCAAATCCTGTCTTCTGCTTTTTTTTTTTTTCCATCGAGAGGACGAACAAAGTGTCAGAGAAATGGAAGGAAATTTGGAGGAAAAAGAAGAAAGAATAAAAAACATTCAAGCACATTTTTTTAATTAAGTAAATGAAGAGGAAAAAGAAATGTCTTAATTAATGAAAGCTTTTAGCTAGCAGCTGCACCGGGGAACTATACGCTTCTTCTTTTTTTTTTTTTATGTTGTTGAAAAATCGCATGCATGCCGGAATGGTAAATTTGAGTCATTTCTCAAGCAGAGAGCACGCCTCCGATCAAGCTTGTGGGCAAGGAGGGGAGGGCGAGACAACTCCCTCCCTCCGTCTCGCTCTCTCTTTTATGTCCCACGGCACGCTGCTGCATGCGTTTGATGGTCCTTAATCTCTAGGTTTGGTCTGTGAGGCCGGTCCCATCATCCCCTCATCGTCATAGCACAAAAACCAAAGAGAAAACTCTCTCTCTGTTTCCAAAAAAGATGCTCTTTTTATTCCATCATCACTTTTCATCTTTGATGTTACAGTAGCTGCAAAAGCTAGCTAAAAACAGACATTAACAATTCAACTTCAATCCCTTCAAGTTTGGTTTGGCTGGATGGGAAAAAAGAAATAAAGATGATGAGCCCCACTCGCTCTGCAGCGAAGTTGAGCGATGTGGGATGAAACAGAAGATGTGAGTTTGTTGTGTGAGATGCAGAGTTTGCACGCCGCAGTAATCACTCATTTCAGGAGGAGCTCGTGTCAGATTGATGTTGCATGAGGTGAGCTTGCGTGGCGTAACAATACGTTTTTGTTGCACTAAAATGTCTGAGCCACTTTCCACATGCCGGGTGTTTTTTGTTTTTTTTACAGTACCGCTCAGCTCCAGCAGGGTGTGCCAGATAGCATGACAAAAAACTAAATCAATTGATGGATAAACACGTAAATAAAAACCAGCGACTGCTGCAGCCTCTGGTCTTTATTTTTTGGAGTGTGTGTGTGTTCGTGTTCGTGTTCGGGCTGCACACAGAAACGGGGCGGCGCTCTCAGAGACTTACCATAGTCCCCACACTGTATGTGGCGGCAGGGCCAATCGTGTGGTGGTAGGGGTCTGCTGTTGCATAGACTCTGCCATAGCTGCACAACGGGAGGAGGCACAGAGAGAAACACGGTCATTGATCTGCCATCGACGTGGAGAGCAGAACATTTATGCATGCTTGTTTAATGCTCAACCCCTCAAGTCAACTCTTTCATGTCTCTAACACAATCAATTATTTCCCTCCTCGGCCTCCTGGGCTTCCTGCATTATACAAGGTGGTTCAAAAAGGGGAGTTCAAAGGTGGGTGAATTATACTTGTCTTTTCATTGTCATCTTGATTAGTTGGATAGAATAGGTAATGAGCGCGGAGAGAGGCAGAGGAAGAAGGATGCAGAGGCGCCGCGGTCGGCGCCGGAGGGCCCGGTCGCTCACCCTGTTCTTGTTTACCCAGGCTGCACACTGGGCTCACGCCCCTGTCTTTTCATTGTTGCTGGTTTGGAACTAATCCTTCCAATTTCCTTCTGAGACAGGACAAGATGTGTCTGCTTTATTTATTTATTTATTCGACTTCACATATTCCTCTATTTACTTCCTTTTTTTTTTTTCCTCAATGCTCGCTTGCAAATGAGGGTCTGCACGGAGCAGATAAGGCACACCCAGCCAAGGACTGAGGGCACCAAATCAACCAGGAATAAAAAAAAGAAAAGAAGAAGTGGAGAGAGGAGGAAATTCTCCTAAAGGAAGACAACAAGACATACAGCGCTCATGCCTCTCGCATGAGCTCCATCCAGTTATATAAGATCTAAATATGGCTCGGCCCGTTTAAGTCCGGCAGCACCCAAGGTCAGCGAGCAGGACGTGAAATCAGAAAGGGCTGCGTGGGCTCCCTGGGGAAGGAGGCCGGTGCCATGAGATGGTCAGGGGGAAGTCTCCGTGGTCCTCTTATCTTCAGCGAGCACCGAAGCCCACAGGCCCTCCAAGGCTAATATATCTACAAAACGACTCTCGCCAGAGTGGCACTGCTGACGACCAGCAGGTCAAACCACCACAATGTCACACGGGCCTCCGCAGAGCCGATTGGACGACGGCAGGGGTCTCTCCAATGTGACCGGCTCCTCTGATGCATCGCACTCGCCGGTTTTAGTTACTTAAAGGGCTTTGGCGATGCAGCCGGTGAGCACTGTGGGCTTTTCAGATAATAAATGTTTCGTATTTTGCAGGGTTTCACACGCCTCTCACAATCCCGGTGACCTCTTTTTATGATTGGCTGACTGGCTCTCTCTCCTCGCGGTTAAGTCTGATAAGGTATTGCTGAGACAATACCGGCAAACCCTTATTGATCCGACGGGCACGACCGCTTATTCAAAAGGAAACAAACAGACAAAGCAAAACAAACAACTTGGGGGCGAATTACATTAAATCTCAGGGAAAAGTATAGGCAAGAGAAACAGGAATTAAATCACTCTGAGAGAGAAGAGAAGAAGAAAAAAGCCGCTGTCCAATTTCTGCTCTCGCCGAGCACGGCTGCTCATAATTCGAGCCGCGGCGAGGCCTGATAAATCTTACATTATCGATATGATCTTCAGGCTCTCAGGCAGGGTGTACGTTATCACAAGTGACATGCTCAATCCTTCCCAGATTAGATTCCCAAACCGGCCCACATCCCGGCTGACAACGGCTTTCAGGGGCCGAAATGAATCAGCGACGCCTCCTCAAACGGAGCACACCTGAACCAGAGTGACATCACTCAGAAGTGATAGAGTTCCTGCCGGTCCATCCCTCCCTCCCTCCCTCCCTCTCTCTCCGTCTCCCTACCTGAGGCCATTCATAAATACCGCAGTGATATACCCACTCTCCCATCACAAGCAGAGAGTCACGACATATATCACTGCTTTTTCTCATTGAGTCCAACAAGGTTAGTCTTTTTTTTTGTCTTCTTTAGCTCCGAGCTAAAAAGAATACGGCGGTTTTCCTAATAGAAAAGATAACTGGAGAGGAAGAGGGTAGAAAAAAAAACCCCCTAAGAAACCCCAAATAACCCACATGGAATATTGAAAATATAGAATACGCTGTTGAAGCGGCGCCTCATCCATCACGTACATTATTCATCTACGATTGTTATGAAGGAAACGCTTTAATTACCTGAAACAAAACCTCCCATGTGCTGCTGCTGTGCTGTTAGATATCGTTCTGTGATGCCGATTCAAAGACTCGTGTCGAGCTGAAGTTTGTTTTTAGGGCTGCAGCTTATTGTTCTCATTGCAGATTAATCTGATTATTGTCTTGACTAACAGATTAGCTGTTTACTGTCGTAGAGGAGGAACGGAAATATGAACATTTCAGACGATTTTTACTTTTTCTTTCCTCAAAAATGATTAATTGATTTATAAAATAGTTGGCGATTCATTTTAGTCGTCAATCATTTTCCTTCAACCGTCTTCGTCCACAGTAGAGTCAAAAAGTCTGAGATCATTAGTTTGATTTTGGTGTTGCACTCAAGCTGGCATGGACTCCACGAGTTTGTGTAAAAACCTGATGTCTTCTGTTATCGCAGCATTATTTGACAGTTTTTCACAAAGCTGCTCGCGTTTTTGCACAAACTTGTGGAGTCCATGCAAGCTGGAAGTGCATGCTGTCATTGAAGCAGAGGAAGAGGAGCAAAGATTCAGCTTTTTACTGGAATTAAAGAGTTTATTTTAGCAGTTAAGTTCGAAACGAATTCAAAATAGAAGTATTTTGACTCGTGGTCTCCGTACTCATTTATTGTGTTTAACAGCCAAAGTTCGTATTAAAGGTCCTTTTTGTAAGGAGATTTTAGTAGGTTGGGTCGGTTGCTGTGGCAGTTTTTGGGGCATGACACTAAAAAAATCAACTTTTCTAACAAATAGCACCTTCAAGAAGTTTTCTCTAAACTAAAAAATGTGTTTTATCAGATTTACATTCTGTTTCTTCTGCTGAGAAAAAACTAGGGCTGCAAAATTAATCGAAATATTATTGAAATTGCAGAAAATGTATCTGGAATTTTTCTGATGTCCTGAACTACAAATCCTAGCGATGCAAAAAAGATCAATCCCACAAATCGCAGTCGTAACTCAACGCGGGATGAGATGAAAAATTCACGTCAGGATTATTCTCGCCGAAATTGTGACCGACATTATCCTGATAATCATCAGAATACACTTAAGACTAAAGGGACGTGAGTTTAACTTACATTTTATACGGAAACATATCTTTTTTTTAATTCTTCTTTTAAGGTAACAATGAATCTTAAGGCTCTTCTGCATGAATGAAGGATAAATAAATGTTGAGCATCTCGCCCGTCCTGCCGTTCAAGTTGTGCTTTCAGTCAATGACTGAAAGAAGCGAGTTCCTGCAGCGGCAGTTTAAAAATAAATCACGTAAATCTACGTAAATTAACGTAGGACTGTACATTATGAAGCTTTTTAAAGTCGCTCAGGTTAACTGATCTCACATTGTCCCGTCTCTAATCATAATACCTGTCAAAATAATCGCAATATCGTCTTTTTTTTTTTTTTTTCACGTTGCCGTGCAGCCCGGTTTGATATTATTCCGTGATGTTTGCGATGTTGCATTAAAGTCTCATTTTCCTTCAGTCTTCCTCGTCTATTTCCACTCCGGCTTCATTCATTTCCTCCGTTCGACAGCCCGCAGGATCAAACTTATTGCTCTAAATCAAAAGTTCACATTAACAAAGATGGCTTGTCGAACGTAATATACACATGTTTATCATTTCTCTCCGAGCTCATTATGTTTTCTTCTGCCTGATGAGTAAAAAAAAAAATGCAATTCCCTTTCTTTGTGTCGACTCGAACAGAAAATCGTAGCTTAAAAGAAGACGCTCTTCTTTTTTTTTCCCTGCTTTAAATTGCATTTGATCTTCGCTGGAAGTCTTGACGTGGCATCACATTGTTTGTCCCTGATGGAAACATCCCCCCACCAAAAAAAAAAATGGACCCGAGAGATTAAAGAAACATTAATCTAATTACGTTTTCTCAGGGTTGACTGAATCTGGACGATGTGGCTCTGCTGAGGCATGTAACGCTCGACACGCCGGTACATCTCTCAATTCAGCCCTTTATTAAAAAGATGTAAAAGCTCCTCACCTGTCACTGTAAGCAGCGGTGGTGGTGGGCTGGGCAAATCTGTATGCTGCATAGCCACCCTGTGGAAAAACCAGAGTGTTAATCAATGATTAAACTCAACCTGCGCGGAGAAAGGTTAGATCTGAGAGACACAAGGAAACAACAATACACATGTAGAGCTTTAAATTGCCTTAATAGTTAAATGTCAGCGCGCGGTGTCTCGTCTGCAGGGTCGCCGTCGGACACCAGAGGGAGCTGTTTGATATATGGTGCATTAAGCGAGCGGTGGCAACTGGGAAATGAATGAATATTCGGGGGGGGAGCGAGTCATTGTCACACTAGAGTAGCATAACAGCATAACAGAGGCCACGTGAGCCCCCTTTTTTTAAATTGAGGAGGTTCTGCTGCTTCATTATTGAAGAGCCCCTTTTTTCCCCCGAACACGACCCCCCCGGCTCACAAATGAAGTAAGAAGGCAGAAGACGGTCGGACCGTCGGAGAGAGTCAGGACCGCTGTATTAATTTGCCAGAGTGGGGAAGGAATTAAAGACCTCATTGTGGAGTGCTGCTATTACTCTCTTTGAAAAATGAAGCTGTTCTCCCACTGTTTTTCTATTAGTGCCAGTGGAGTGTGTGCCCATCTGCGTCCGTACGGCGGATAGGTGGCTTTTAATAATGCATGTTTTCATTCATTTTTAAACTCAAGGGGGGGAAAGACGTCCGACGGAGAGGCAGCGGTGTGACGGTCGCTGCCACGGCTGCACATGAAATCAGGTCAGGGGCCGCGGCGATTGAATCTCGCTCCGGTTCCCCCTCAAGGTTTCTCCCACAGAGACAGGAAGTAGCTGCACTCGGAGGCAGATGACTTCCTGTGGGACGGCCATGCCTTGGGACCGCGCTGATTACCGCAACAGCCTGAACAAACACGGGCCAATAAATCACTCTCGCACATTGTCAAATCCTTGCACACAACAGTGCGGCACATTTGTTATTTTGTCGCGCCGAGTGTGTGTTTGTGCATTCATGTATGTGTGTCTCGACATGAAGGTGCACGCATGCATATGTATGAGCGGAAACGCGACGCGCCGCGTGTATATTTCCATCCGGCTAATGTATTAGCAGGTCATCTGTTTTCCGAGAGGAAGCTTCGACACGTCAACCAGCTGCTTCTGTGTCCACTGAATGATTGTGGGGGACGCTGAGGGCTTGAGGGACGGCTTCCTCTCGGCCGCCCGAGACCTTCGAGCCAGTCTGAAGCAGTGCGGCGGCCAGTGCCAAAACTAATGGCAGTAAAGCACCAGGGGCCGGCGTGACGGGTTGAGTGATGGAGCGACCTGGCCGGGCTTTGGTCAGGGGACGCCGGGGTGCAGGACTTAGCTGGAGGTGGCTGAACGAGTGCGAGAGACAAACAGTATCACTCAGAGCTCGCGGTCCACGCTGGTGGATGTCGCCCCAATAAAAAACAGTGAAATACTGTCCTATCACGCGGGCGGCTGTGTAAGCCATATATCACCGGGTTCCGTTCCCAGACACTGGTCGTCGTCGGGGTGAAAGTGAGAGGCAACTGTCATTGCTCGCCGCGTGCCCCGCTGTCATCTCGCTATCTCGGCAGACGGCGGTGCAGGAGGAAGAATCAAAGGGACAAATTACATCCTCCCACAAACGTTTGGACGAATGTCAAAGTGGGGCAGCGTGGTAATTTCAGCATTATCTCCACAGCGGCCGCGCTTTTCTCTGTCAAGGGCGACGTGCAGCAGGGCCGGCCCCCGATGTGACCCCGCCTGCACGGACAGCTCCGGAGGGACGGCTAATCCCTTTATCTGCCGCCGCTCCTCTTATCTCCCACGCGGTGATGGCCGGGAGGAACCGGCTCCACTCAGGCCCGCTCAGACCCCCTGGGGGGGGCAGGCGGGGATATCCCGGCCAAACCCCCTCCTCCTCTTCGAGTTGTACACAAACACAACACGGGAGAGGGGTAGCGAGAAGACAAGCCACCTCAAAAACCCAGACGGCTCTAAAGTAAGAAATGACCTAACTTGACACGGGACACTGAGCCCGGTTCTGCCTCTTTGCCAAAGTCTGAGATCATAGGAAGAGCGAGGAGAGCGAGGAGGGAGGAGCTGAGGGGGTTTTAAATTTTGTTGTTGGGTTTCTTGGCACAGTAGACAGAGGCCTAATCGACGCCGGCTTGGCAGCGAGGGCTGGGAGAACGCCGGGGGCTGAGGAGATCACGTTTTTGTCTCCAGGGCTGGGCTTTTTTGTCTGCTTTACTTCTGTTTCATCTGAGCAGGCGAGAGAGGAGAAAGCCAAACTGTACTTACGTAGATCTCTGCACCATAGAAGCCATCTTGGTACACCACCCTGTGAAAGGAGAGAACAGGAAAAAGGAGCGTTAAGTTGATTTTTGGCGCTGACGTTCTCGCTATTTCAACCCTTCTGCGGGTCCGGCTCGCTTTGGTTTTTACTGTACCACAAATAATGAATGACACATTAAAGGGAAAAAACGTTTCACATCCCCGTCCAATTTTCTGCTCTGGTAAAAATTGTTGTCTTTCCAGTTGTGCTGCAGTGTTTGTCGGGAGAGAGGGAGAGCGAGGGAGGGGAGGACAAAAGAAGGCAGCGAAGGAGCTCCGTCACATGACTCCGCTATATAAATCAACCAGCTGCCATCGGTAGCAAAAAGGGCCCCCGTAGTGGGAGGGAGGGGAAAAGGGGGGACGTGGGATTTCCAGTCCCGGCCGAGTCTCTCTGCAGTAAGACGGATCCTGATCTAATCACAGATAGACAGCTATACCGGGCCCTCGGCCGGTCTCCGTCAGACCTCTCCCACGGCCACACAGACCACCGCTGATAAGAGACGAGTGCGAGGCGGCGCTGCACAAAGCCAGGAGATCAGCATAGGCCCTGGTCACAGTCCAGCGAGATCTGCCCGGTAATACGCTATCTCAGCTCTCTGCAGCTTCTCCCTGTGGCTTTGTTAGTTCCTCCTTTGTCAACAGACAGCGTACAAATATAAGGATGAGCCGGAGTACATACCTAGATACCGACGATGATTCCCCTCCCCGAAGACACCTCCAGGAGGAATTACAAAGCAAACGGTCCGCAGAAAAAACCTGACACCAGCGTTATAACTTAAAACAAACCCACATTAGTTCAGTTTTTTTTTTATATTAAGCAGTTTTTCTATAATTGACAACGCGTGGTCTAATCCTATAATAACGAGGGCCGACCAAAATGCTCCGAGGATTCAGAGCTTCTTCCACAGTTGCCATGGTAAGCAACATCTAAATCCTCGTGTTTCTGCGTCGGCTGCAGCAGAAGTGACAAACAAACGGACAAAGAACGAGAAATGGACCTTATCTACGGCGTTTAATTGGTCTAAAAACCTGTGCACGTCAAAACAAAACACTATATAATGACATTTATCACCCAACTTCTCTGTTGAACGTGACTTTTGAGACATGATCGCATCAATATCTGTTCTGAAATTGTGATATTCAACAACCAGCACACCTGAATTTAGAAAGAAACAGTCACACACAAGTAATCAGTTCTTTTTTTGCATATCCAGATAATATCCAGATTGATTTTAGGAAGTCTGGGCACCAAAAAACACATTTTTGCAGATCAGATCCAAACTAATTGTCGAGGTGGTTTGAAATCAGATTCCTACAGATCTGCTGTTCACATCAGAATTCAAAGTGTGTTTCTTGCAACACAACGGCGACAACACTGAATCGTTGAAATAAAAATAGTCTCTCCGTGACTTTACAGTGTCCACTTCTCACACCTTTAGTGTTAGAGAGTCACCTCGACGCCGTCTGTAGTCACTGACGCCTACGTTGTTACCACGGCAACACAAGCTGATAGGTCGGCGATGTCCGGACAGAACAATCGATCAAAGTAACAGTGCGGTCTGAACATAGCCTAAAGATCTGGATCTATTTAAACTAGGGCTGCAACTAACAATTATTTTCATTATTTGATTGATCTGTTGATTATTTTCTTGATTAATCGATTAGTTGTTTGGTCTATGAAAATGTCAAAACCCAAGATGATGTCCAAAGATGTTTTTACCGTCATCCAGGGTTGCAGTGATACATTTGCTTATCTTATTAAGTTATTGAAATATATTAAAGTTTATAACAAGTTTCACATCGTTCAGGACATCGAATTTAGTGAAATAACAATAAAAATTATGATGTCATCCCTTCTTGTTACAGTGAAACTGTGATATTTTCTGATTTATACTGTTTTGGTATGAAGAAATCAGAAAATATTCATATTTAAGAAGCTGGAATCGAAGATTTGTGATGTAGTTTCTCTAAAAAAGACTCCAAAAGATTTATCGACCATCAAATTTAGTGAAATTTAAATAAAAAATATGTTGTTGTCCCTTCTTGTTACAGTGAAACTGTAATATTTTCTGATTTATACTGTTTTGGTATGAAGAAATCAGAAAATATTCATATTTAAGAAGCTGGAATCAAAGATTTTTGACGTAGTTTCTCTAAAAAAGACTCCAACAGATTTATCGACCATCAAATTTAGTGAAATTTAAATAAAAATTATGTTGTCGTCCCTTCTTGTTACAGTGAAACTGTGATATTTTCTGATTTATACTGTTTTGGTGTGAAGAAATCAGAAAATATTCATATTTAAGAAGCTGGAATCGAAGATTTGTGACGTAGTTTCTCTAAAAAAAGACTATTGACCATCAAATTTAGTGAAATTTAAATAAATAAAATATGTTGTCATCCGTTCTTGTTAAAGTGAAACTGTAATATTTTCTGATTTATACTGTTTTGGTATGAAGAAATCAGAAAATATTCATATTTAAGAAGCTGGAATTGAAGATTTTTGACGTAGTTTCTCTAAAAAAGACTCCAAACTCCAATCGACTATCAAAAAAGTTGAATACCTCATCAGTCAATCATTGTTGTTTTCTACATTTGGGTTATGGATCTGATACTCACGCTCCGTAAGCTGGGATCGGCGGTGGCGGTGGAGCTGTGCGGAACGTGTTGTACACAGCCCGCCCTCGACCTCGCAAGTGGGCACCCCGATAGGCCACCGTAGCGCCTGTGGCCGGGTAGGGAAACCCTGTGACTGGAGGGAAAACACACGAGAGAGACGGGAAAATGACTTTCAGAGAACATCCTCGGCTTGGCATTGCTTACCTTATGACAGAATACATTAGAGAGAGACGTGTGGCACTGCTTTCCCTATGACAGAATGCATTATGGGGAAGACAAGGAAACAATAGATTTAATCTTTTCTAGGTGCGCCTCATCGAGCACTCTCCCCTTTCCCAGCTCGCTGCTTTGTGCCGTACTCAGCAAGGATCCACATTTGCTGTACGCATCCTTTCCCGACGCCTGGCGAGGGGCAGCCTTGAAGCATAGGCAGGTAATGGATGCAATACCACTAGTTTCGCACCACGGCTTTTGCATAGTTTAGACGCAATGGGCTAGCAGCGAGGAGAGCGGTGGGGAGGGTGGACCGGGGGGAGAGGTAGAGGGCGTTTCTAGGTGTTGGCGAGAGTCAAACGGGAGGCGAGTGTTGTTGAACAACCTGACGAGATGTTCAGAACTTTCCCCCAAGGGGAAACGGAGCAGATGGGCCCCAAACCTCAGCATCTCCAAACCCATCTGGGAGCATCTACAGCCAATCGCACGGCTACGTATGTCCGGGTGAAAGGCGTCAGAGGTTGGTGTGACGGTGCGACAAAATGCCCGCGGTCACAGATTAGAGGACGGACGACGTGATCCTCGGCTCTCTACTTAACCTTCAATCAGTCCAGTGGCTGTCTGATTACAAGCGGTGGAGGTGCATACAAACACTCCGGACTCCAGACATGATTAAGTTGGCCTCCCCTTTTATTCCAGCAATCGAAATTCCCTCACATCCCCCCCCCCTTCGCTCTGCTCCTCAGCCTCAGCCCATCACAACGCCGTCATCCCCATTATTCTTCGACGCCCCCTCATCACCCTCCCCTCACCTTATTCTTTTTTTTTTTATTCATTTCCATGACATGTTTTGGGTGAATTCATCACCGACCACTTCAGTCTCTCCAATCAGACGTCACCGTGTGATGGGGCTGCTGTCTGGTCTTGTTGGGATGGTGGTGGAGGAGCGGCTCGGTTGGGGTTAATAACATGAATCCAATGTGTTTCAAATGAACCCAGCGACGGCAGGCGGCCCCCTCGCCATCACAGATAAACTCCACCGCAATGAAGATCCATGGCAGCTCGTATATACCGTGCCGTGCGCGGCGTTAACCCCGCAGGTGGACGAGGCCAGCGAGCGCCCTAATGAACGATGCACACCCGAAGCCCCGCTGCTTCAATAAAGCTGACAGGGGAGACAGATTAGTGGTGCTTTTAAAAACACAGAGAGCCGGGTTTAATGTCTTCCGCCATTAACATCACGCTCCATTAGTGGGTTTCCGCACACATATTCAAACTCCGCGTCTCATTTGGCCAGGTGACGCCCACATAGCTTCCCCCTCGACACACCCGCCGAGGTGCACGGCACTTTGTTTGCTGCCAGCGTGCCGATACACTGCCCGGACTCGCAGGGTGCCCCCTTTCCCCCCCCCAAGTGATTTATAATGCTGACCTTGACATTTAAATTAGTCTCTTTTTTTTTGGAGCAGTGGACATCTGAGCGCAGTTGCTAAAGGGCAAAAACAATCCTCTTTGATAGTTTCCGAGGTGTGTTTTCTGGGCCCCAGAGAGTCCAATTGCCTCTTTTCTTTCTTTTTTTTTTGGGTTGAATTTGTATGCAATATGCACGCGGTGATGTATGTGAATGTAAACTTATAATGAGTTGGCGATAGGCTACACTGCTTCAATAATAACCCATAAATCAAAGGCACTGTCACACCTTGGTGAGCCCGTGAAAAGCAACAACAGCCGCGGTGTATGAGAGCACAAACCTGGTCTAGCCACCAAAGTCAAACACCTTTTTTTTTCCGGGATGGGGGGGTGGGGGAGCCGGGGGAAAATATGAGTTATGCGCCGGAGGGCGGCGGGGTCACGCTGCACCTCATATGTCATACGTGTCAACTTGAGGGAAGCTCAATACCTGCAGAGCCAGTTGGACCTGAGGTAATCCAGCTCTGTGCCAATGATGGGGTCATAACCGGCTCCCATAAAGAAAGATCTGATTTTCCACAAGGTTGATCTCTCTAATACTTCCCGCTCAAATACATCGGGCAATGAGCACTTAATCCACGCGCTGGGGACCAAAAACAGCTTAATCTAATCAAGAGTCTGGAGCTTAATTATCCCCCTAACGTACACTCCGACAATGAAAGGATCTGTCTACATATATTAAGATGGCAATTAGCCTTTCTTTGTCTGTCATTTACACAGCTGGTAGCTTTTTTTTTCCACGAGTCCTCGAGAAAACTCCACCTTTGTAGCACAAAATGTGAACCGCCGGCGAATGAGCAAAATTCTCATCTCCCGTCTCGGCGGGAAGGAGCTGCTGCAGAGGAGAGGCTCTCTGTTCAGCCGGAGGGGGAGCGACCGTATGAGAGAGGGGGTTTCTAGGTGGCAGCTGTCCACGGTGCTGAAAAAACATCCAACAAGAGGACGGATCCAGAAAAAAAGTTGGCCAGTTCTGCTAAGTGCAGAAAGAACCGCGAGCAGATCTGCCTCTCAGTGGATCTCTGCTTCATTCAGCTCCACTGCTGCATGTTTTCATCCAACAGTCGTCTCTGTGACGGATTTATTGTTTAGTTTGAATCAGAAAAAAGGCTCATACAGACACGCGCGGATACGTATAAACATGGTTTGGTCGTAATGGATTACATGTAATCAGGATTATCTAATCAGATTGACTGTAAACGTTGGAGCTTCGCCAATACTGGATTTTTGGGGCTGAGAAAATCCTGAGATAAATATATTTTTATACTTTTTACTCACTACATTTTGCCAGTTTAAGTTATGAGTTACTCTGCAGATTAAACGCTGCATCAGAGCCAAAGTAGCACATTTTAATATTATTATATTTTATCGTCAACCGGATAAAAAACACACTGATAATCAGATAATCTGAAAAATGACGATCAGATCAGATCAGATAATCAGCTGACTGATAATATACAGTAAATACATGCATGCAAATATATGTATGATTTACTTTTACTTGTACTTTTGATACTTAAGTACATTTTACATCGTATACTTAAGGTTAAGGACCAATGTTTTCATGATAGCTGTGGATTACTGTGGTTTTTATTCCTGTTTATTTACATTGAAAATGGAAGATTTTGAGTCAGTGCTCCTCTGCATGTGGATAAAAAAAAGAAAAAGCAGCAACTAAACCTCCTGACATCATGTAGAGTAGATACAGTACAGCTGGAGTTTATTTCAGACGGGGTCTCTTAAATTGACCAAATGTGAATACTGAACATGCAGAAGGCGTTTAATTTGTATTTTAAAATGTTTTCAGATGTTTAAAAGAGAAAAAAAGAACATTTGTGGAACTATTTCACATATACGGTGAATCACTTTCAGTCTTTTATTTTGAAATAATCCAAAAGTAATCCAGTATTCAGATTAGATTCAGTTTATACGGTCAACTAATATCAGACTATCACAGATATATAGGTATCTACGTACATGTCGTCAGAATAAATGCTGTTCTGGTATCTTTGTGTTCGATGACCACATTTAAGACGTATTGATGTCAGAATTTCGAACCTCTATTTGATATTACAGTCAGTTATTTATTTTCCTTCCTTTGTTGAAGTAACATTAGTTGTAGTTGCTGTTTGTGCTCCAGAACATGTGATGATTGTCTCCAGTCACTTAAATAAATGAATGAATGGACAAAAAAATCCCCCAAACATCCAGCCTCAGTTGAGCTCTTGAGCACATAAAGTATTCAGATTACTTTTTCCAAACGATGTAATTTGTGGTCACATTTCAAAGTAATCTGAACCAACACGACATCTGAACACGCTCGTCTGAAACAGTAAATTAATATAAAGATAAACATCTTTAGCTGCACAGCCGTATATAAATATAAACTGTATACAGAGACAGGTGAGCATGCGTCTCTGATAAAATAAAAACAGAGCAGGACGACGACAGTCAGCTGGTCGTCGTTATATATGAACAGATATATATAGACGAGGCGGACGGGGGGAGGAGGGGGACAGATTCTGGGGTTTTGCTCTACAAAACTTTTCATGTAAACCAGATCAGCGCTCGGTAAAAGAGGACAAAGGTGAGCGCGGACGCCCGGATGCCTACCAGCTGCCACACACTGTGATTTGTGCCGTTGCCATGTTTTATTGCCAATCCCTCCATTTGACTGGGAACCCAATCACCTTGCTCCTCTTTCCTGGACCACCACCTCCCGCCTCCCCCCATCCTCCCTCCATCGGGGCTCTGGGGGAGGTTTGGGTGTTCGGCGGTAACACAGGACATGGACTCTGGGTTGGCGCCGCATGCCTGTACCCTCCACCCCTCCACCTCCACCCTCCTCCATCCTCCAGCGGTAGGAGGAGCCAATCTACCCTGGAAGAGGTTAAGAGCGAGGAGCCGGCGTGAGGCTCTCATCCGTCATTCTCCTGAATGGGTTTTGAGGACAATAAACCTGTAGCGCCAGGACGAATGGAGACGAAGTGTGCTGTCACCGAGCCAGGATTTATGGCTCCCAATTTCACTGATCTCCCGCACAGAAATGAGGACTGATAAACAGTGATTAATCGCCTTTATATCCCATTTTACTCCCACCAAAAGTATATTAACTGTAGCTATAATGATTTTGGAATACGTCCTGAATCCTGCGAACCTGATTTCTGTTTTTTTGAAGGCTCGCGGTCAGGATGTGTGTCTCTCTCTCTCTCTCTCTCTTTTTTTTTAAAGAGCTCAAACGGCCTTTTCGCTGCTCATCAGGGGCGTTTTTTTTTTTTTTTTTTGTTTCAAAAAATGTATCTCTTATTTATGTTTCCCATCTTCCCAGCTGGCAAGCATATGTTGTCGTTTAGGCTTGGCAAACTCCAGTGCCATGTCAAGACGACTTGAAAAATTAGCAGCCAATAAATCACCCAACCCCTCCTGCTTCCCCTGCCTGGAGTGGTGGACCACACTCCCTCTGATTTATGAGATGATTTGGGAAGTGTGTGTGTGTGTGTGTGTGTGTGAAATGAAGAAAGTGTGCATGAAAGAAGAAGAGGAGGGGGGGGACATGTATTAGTGTCTGTGTTCTACATAGGTTATCTATTTCTGTGTGCTGGAATGCTTCGGTGTGAGTGTTTAAAAAAAAACACAGGGCAGGCTGGTTTGTGTGGTGTGTGTGTGTGTGTGTGTGTGACTGATTGTTAATATAAGTTAAGACTTACTTAACATCCAGATTTTTAATTTAGTGTAAATTCCACCTGACCACGAGCGTAACGTATGTGTGTGTGCAGTGTGTGTGTGTGCAGCCACAGAGTGTGTTTGTGTGTGTGTGGTGTGCATAATTATCAGGGGGAAGAAGTCGAAATCAAGGGAGTGTAGGGGGGAGGAGGAGGTGTGTGGGAGGGAGGGAGGGAGGCATGGAGAGGGTGAGGGGTTGGGGATGAAATAAAAATGATAGATGGCTGCTTTCTGTCATGGACAGTTATTTAGAGGTTCGCCGTAAAGCTGTCCGGGGAATGAACAGATTTTAGTCTAATGAGCAGAAAGGAAAGCCGTTAAAGTGGCGCGATGTGCTCAGCACTTCTTCCAAATGAAATAGTACCATTTCCCCCTCATTAAAATGCAAAGGGTTCATATAACATACAGCAATAAAGCTGGCATGTCGAGGCGGGGAGAGATAGGGAAAACCCCACTGAGCTCATCACATTCCTCCATTACTGGGACCAGAAGGAATAGCGGCCTTCGACGGGGTAGGTGCCAACAATATCGCTCACTCAATCTCCCTTATTCGGTTAGCTCTGTAAAAGTCAATCTGGCGCACTTGGCAAATCCATCCACAGCAGCAGCCTCCACAATCTGATAACAGTTGCAGGGGCGCTTGCTCTTGAAATCATTTTTTCTTTTTTTTTTCCAGCTTTACAGTTGCACACCGGCACAAACAATGGCTCAGGCTCCCCTCAGCCACTCACAGAGGCTTGGATCATCCACTAGCTTATCTCTCAGATTCACTTTGATTTGAGGGGGAATTTCATGTTCAGTAGGTGCAGGATGAGCCCGATTGTGGAAATTCAGGGGGTCAGATTGGGATTGGCCGCGGCTGATAGCGGCCTCAGGTACGGTACGACGCGGAAAACCACTCAAGAATTCGAACTACAGGAGCCGGAGGTGACTTACCGGCGTACAGTTCAGGACCGTAGACAGCTCCCACCACTGGATTCAGCTTCCAGCCTGCAGAGGAAAACACGAAACACTCAGCTGAGAACAAGAACAAAATGGAAATGTTATCGTTTCTTTAAAAGATCCTACCGTTCGTGTAAGGGTTGGCCACTTTCTTGTTTGTCATCACTCGTGCTGTTGCGTTGTTCACCTGTTTCGAGGCAACACAACACACACACAGCCCGTTATCACTGACCTTCGCATGTATTAACCAGATATCTGATGGGCTAAAAGCAGGCAGCAAACCAAGACGACCGAGGGCAAAAAAAATTCATAAAATAATAGATAAATAAATAAATGATTATGTAAATGTTTGTAGCACTTTGGCGTGATTGAGTTTGGGTTCAGCCTTTTCATGAATTTATTCATCGTTTCAATTCTCTTACACATTATTAAATTACTGGCAAAGAAGAAGGGGGAAAGCATGCACCAATTACCCACAGGTATGAATAAAAAAAACAAAAAAAAACACACGAACATCCTCCAAATTCAGTAATTGGTCGGATAAACAAATGGATTCCAAAAGAAAAACACAGACAGTGCTTTGATTTTTCTTCTATTGACCTGATGAGAATGACTGAGTGGGGGCTCGGCTCGTCGTAAACAAGAGCAGAATTAGAGCAGGCGACACTAAACGATGGTGACGGGTGGGGGGATGCAGGTCCTCTCAGGTCTGACAGGAACCCAGAGGATGATGGCATGCATTCATTCTGCATTGTCAGGTAATGATGGACAACTGGCGTGTTCAGGCTGACATGTATGGATCCCACACTTTCCACTGAGAACCAGGTTATACGCACCATTATGCATGCATGCATCCAGGCACCAAACATTCAGGGGATGCAGATTTCCACACACACATGCTAATCCGGGGGGGGTTTATAGGTAGGAGGCAGCAGGCAGGAAGAAAGATTTGAAAAAAGGGAAATGAAAGCACCTCTATTTTGCGTCCCTCTACGATTGTACCGTTTAGTTTCTCCCGTGCACGATCGGCATCTGTGCTTGTTTCAAAAGTTACAAACCCAAAGCCCTGAGAGCGCCACGTTAGAGAGACCAGCAGGAGAGAGAGAGAGAGAGAGAGAGAGAGGGAGGAAAAAGAAAAAGGGAAAGAGAGGTGAGAAGAGAGGAGTAGGTGAGCAGCGGCGGCGGCGGCAGAGTCGAGTTGTAAGCAGCCCAGATTAATTAGAGGCAGTTAGTGAGGCGTCAGGAAACAGCAAACAGAGAGATCCGAGGAGGAGAGGATAACGGTGACATGACCTCGCACAACAACACCAACAAACCTGCCTGCTTTACCCAATTAAACAGCACGGCACCGGTGCCATGGGTGAATGTCAGGGAGCCGCGGATGCAAAACACTGTGTTAGCTGCCATAATAGTCGTATAATTATCTACACAACTCCGGCGGCTCAAACGGGGCCCCGTCTGCCTTTGAAGAACGTGGGCAGCGGGAAGAGAAGGACTGCGAATCCTCGGCGGGGAGATGTTAACTTGATCTCTTGACTATTTTCTAATGCGCCCGCTCTAATAAGTCGGGACATTTTTATGGAGGCAGAAATTACAGCGGCGCCCGTTGATGCGGAGAAGTGAAAGGTGTCACCGCAAATACCATCGTCTGTGATGGAGAAGAGCGAGGGGATTGACTTTAAACCCCCCCGACCAAAATATACCCAACCTCTCATTTCCATCCCCCCACCACCACCACAACTCTCCGTCTCCCTCGGGGGGGTTTGTCACTTCCTTGAGTTATGTGGACTGGGATGCTGGACCTGAGCTCTATAGTGGAAAGCATTAAGATATGCTGGCCAAACAAGTCCCATTCCTTTGGTTTCTATATATACTTCTGGAAGGTACGGGCAGGGGGGGGGGGAGGGAGCATGGCCGGCGCTGCCTGATAATTGCTCGAGGATGTAATACATGTGAGAGATGGCGAGCGGCGTGATCTCGTATGCATGCGCAGGATCTCCGGGGCTGCTATTCCTAGCATAAATAACACGGGACCTGTCCTTGGGGAAAGAGAGATAAAGAAATAAATTCAAAAAAGGAATTGAGGGCAAAATTAATCCTTTGGACATTCACCCGACTGTGGTTACCCCCTCTATCTTTTTTTTTTTTTTTTTTTTATCATGCACAAATAATTAGCTTACAAGAGGGGAGAGCGGAGCCACCATTTTTCAAAGGAGACAAACATATTGAATGCAAATTGCCAAAGCTTCATAGGAAATAGATTGTTTATTAATGGCCTGGTAGGTTCATTATGTAGCACACGGGGTGCGGGAGAGAGAGAGGCATCATGGGTAATGGCTTTGTAGGGCACAAACAATAAATGCTTGTTACGGCGGAGGAGGCAGGTTTATCCGGTGCTCAATCTTGTCTTGGCAGAGGGGGCCGAGTGCGGCGGCGTCGCCTGGTTGCGGGGCTCCCTGCGTGCCGGCGTACGAGCCCCAGCTACTCCCAGGTATGAATGGGAATCAATAGTATTCATGCCTCAACACCCAGCCAGGGATCCTGTCTGCTTTATGAATGGGAAGCCGTGGAGCTTAGTACACTCTATTAAATGAACAGCTGGATGAGAAGCCACTCGGCTGTTCACACCACCGCGAGCGAGCCTCACCTGTCCATGGTAGGTGGTTAGGAGACGGATACTGCGGCGAGGCTGCGGCGCCGCGGCTATTTGTCTGGTGGCTTCTCGGGTTTAAGGGTTCAGATTGTCTTTGAAATACATTCTTTCATGATCAAGACTGCTTAAAAGAATAATTTAGGAGGATATTTCTGATTTCCTGTATGGCTTCTGTAACGTCGCCCTCCTGAAAAGCCTACTCTGCTCTGATTGGTCGGCTCTCACAGGCCCGAGCGTCACAGTATTTATAGACCTGCTTCTGCGACCTCCCTCTCCATAATCGCACCTTTTATGTAAACAAATCCTGTGAAAAGACTAATTTAGGAGGATATTTCTGATTTCCTGTATGGCTTACTTCAAAGAAAATGTTTACATGCTTTAATGAAGCCTACTCTGCTCTGATTGGTCGGCTCTCACAGGCCCGAGCATCACAGTATTTACACAGCACCCGGACCTGCTTCTGCGACCTCCCTCTCCATAATCGCACCTTTTATGTAAACAAATCCCGTGAAAAGACTAATTTAGGAGAATATTTCTGATTTCCTGTATGTCTTACTTCAAAGAAAATGTTTACATGCTTTAACGTCGCCCTCCTGAAAAGCCTTCTCTGCTCTGATTGGTCGGCTCTCACAGGCCCGAGCGTCACAGTATTTATACAGCACCCGAACCTGCTTCTGCGACCTCCCTCTCCATAATCGCACCTTTTATGTAAACAAATCCCGTGAAAAGACTAATTTAGGAGGATATTTCTGATTTTCTGTGTGGCTTCTGTAATGTCGCCCTCCTGAAAAGCCTACTCTGCTCTGATTGGTCGGCTCTCACAGGCCCGAGCATCACAGCATTTATAGACCTGCTTCTGCGACCTCCCTCTCCATAATCGCACCTTTTATGTAAACAAATCCCGTGAAAAGACTAATTTAGGAGGATATTTCTGATTTCCTGTATGTCTTACTTCAAAGAAAATGTCGCACATGCCTGAATGAAGCCTACTCTGCTCTGATTGGTCGGCTCTCACAGGCCCGAGCGTCACAGTATTTATAGACCTGCTTCTGCGACCTCCCTCTCCATAATCGCACCTTTTATGTAAACAAATCCCGTGAAAAGACTAATTTAGGAGGATATTTCTGATTTCCTGTATGGCTTCTGTACTGTCGCCCTCCTGAAAAGCCTACTCTGCTCTGATTGGTCGGCTCTCACAGGCCCGAGCGTCACAGTATTTATAGACCTGCTTCTGCGACCTCCTCTCCATAATCGCACCTTTTATGTAAACAAATCCCGTGAAAAGACTAAACCGCGTTACTCGGCTTCATTGTTGTCGCCACGAACACACGCCGGTTTATTTTGACACAATCCCACAAACACACAGTCCTGCCGCTGGCAACGCTCAATGGAGCGCCCAAATGTAGATTAATCCGCCGCTAAAAATAGTCCCCGACAATGGCACACTTCAAGTCCCGATTAAAGGTCCAGTGTGAAGGATTTAAAGGGGGGGATTTATTACCGTGTGAGGCAGCTGGATTTGTGAGATCCTGTGATCGTATGATCTCGCAAATCCATCTCGCCAGGCCTCGAGCTGCGAGCACACGGCGGTTGATCCTTTGAGGAGCTACTGGCAGCTGTGGGCACCGTTTAGATGCGACGACCAGTTTGAAAACAGCAATGGCGGCTGCTCAAGAGGTTAGCGTAGCTGCTATAACTAGCTCTGATGGTCTGACGGTTCATCCAATCACCTGCTAGATGCTTCTAAATCCTACACACTGGACCTTAAAGTAATGTTCACTGAAACCTGCAGTGACCAGCTGTTTTAGGAATTAAGAATATAAATAAATCGATATATAAATGACCTCATCTTCAGTAGGAACCAACGGACTTCAGGTTGAGATTGTGAACACAGGACGGTGCTGACAGACGGACGAACATGATGATGGTTTTGGTCTTTTCAGGGGATTTGTTGACAAGTTTAGATGCGACGACCAGTTTGAAAACAGCAATGGCGGCTGCTCAAGAGGTTAGCGTAGCTGCTATAACTAGCTCTGATGGTCTGACGGTTCATCCAATCACCTGCTAGATGCTTCTAAATCCTACACACTGGACCTTAAAGTCATGTTTACTGAAACCTGCAGTGACCAGCTGTTTTAGGAATTAAGAATATAAATAAATCTATATATAAATGACCTCATCTTCAGTAGGAACCAACGGACTTCAGGTTGAGATTGTGAACACAGGACGGTGCTGAGAGACGGACTAACATGATGATGGTTTTGGTGTTTTCAGGGGATTTGTTGACAAGTTTAGATGCGACGACCAGTTTGAAAACAGCAATGGCGGCTGCTCAAGAGGTTAGCGTAGCTGCTATAACTAGCTCTGATTGGTTGAAGTTACCCCGTTATAGACAGACGGTTCATCCAATCACCTTCTAAATCCTACACACTGGACCTTAAAGCAATGTTTTAGGAATTAAGAATATAAATAAATCGATATATAAATGACCTCATCTTCAATAGGAACCATCGGACTTCAGGTTGAGATTGTGAACACAGGACGGTGCTAAGAGACGGACGAACATGATGATGGTTTTGGTCTTTTCAGGGGATTTGTTGACAATTAGAAAAATGTCAAAGCTTCCATATAACAAACAGGAGGCTGCTGCTGATTGTCCAGAGCTCGACGTGTGAGGTGAAAGCAGGATTAGCCTTCACAAGTCATCCAGGAGCGGCGCCTTATTCTCATCCTGATTTATTGCACATTTAAAAAAAACACAAAATGATAAAACCCTGAATAATGTAGGACCGACAGCCCGGCTTCAAAGAGGATCCGGTCCCTAAACAAGCAGTTTCAATTCCATAAGCTTGAGGACCTGCAAGCCTGCTGGCGGATTAAGTGAATTGTGAAACAGCTCAATAATGAATTGATTGACAGGGCTAATGATTCACAACTCGGGTTAGAGCTGCAACAACAAAAACAATAGGGAGGGAGGGAGAGCGAGAGGAGAGAGGCGCGGTGGATGCGGCTCTCCAGGACCCGGCTTAGGGACCACCACTCTCAGCCAATGTACACACTACACTAATGCCATCATTAGGAAACAGAAGAAGTACATGGTAATGAAGCAGCTGGCGTTCTAGTTCACTTACCTTGGATCCTCGCTCATTAAAGATAATCTCCACATCTAAAATCTTTCCAAATTGCTGCAGAGAGAGAAAAGAGAAACAAGAGAAAGAGCGGAGTTAGAAAGCCTCGGTGGCTGTGAATTCATGAGAAGCAGGACGACTGCAGGAAGAAGAAAAACCATTAAGGCAATATGGAAGTGTTACTTTTTGTGAGGAGACGGTGGTCAATTTGCATTTGTTAGCTCGGCAAACAGTCACTTGAAGCCGGCTGGCACGCCTTAAAAACGAGAACTCCTCGCCGCCGCCGCCGCTTTAATGCATTTCATCTACCGACGCTGTATGTGGAAGGAGATCACAGCGTCTGTGCACAAAAATACTGGATCTTTGATTTCATATCAGCATTTTCTGATGTTTGTTTGCTCGCTTGTTTCAACGCTAAGAGAGAAAAAAAAAAGAAGAAGCATCAGATAAGATTTTGATGTTTTTGAAAGACGCCTCCACCTTTTTTCACGATCACCTGAGGAAAACTCTTCACGTCTCGCGAAGTTTTTCGGGGTGGATCGGCGCTATCCTTTTTATATCTGCCTCTCTTCTTTCTTTACTCTCTCGTCCTCTCTTTGTTTGTGTGCTCTCGCCGTCAACAGGACTAAGGGCCGGTCCCCGGGGGTTAACATGCTCCAGCCTTTCGATTTAACAGGCCTGCCTCCGGATCATTAGAAAACAGAGGAATGAAAGTAAACTGTAAGTTCCTCTAATGAGTGGAGTGAGAGCGACTTTTAATTGCTGTCTACAATGGCCGTATTATTTCATTAAAAGTAATTACCCTGTCAAGCGGTCCGCGTCGCCTTCATTTCCACACAACAGGGAAGAAATGGGCCTTCCATGTGGTCGACGCTCAATGGGAATGGATGGATCGTTTGACTGAGCCACTAATAGGGGTTAGGAGGAGCTGGCTATTATCTGGCTGAAGTGAGTGGAGTGGGCTTCGAGGAGGTGAGGGGGTTTACGAAGGGGTTAGCGCAAAAACATATGTCGCCTCCCACTCGGAAAAGGGCTACGCGGCGACCTCACCACAACAAGTTAAAGGCTCGGTTATTTAAAACCGCCTCCTCCCCCCTCCTATACATCCATAGATGCTCGCCACACATCTGCCTCATATGGCGCTCGGCTCCATTGATTCGAATGGGGAAGAAGCGTTGGCTCGATGGCGCACACAGGCATTTATGTCCCAGCGTGATGCCCCTTTTCGCGCCTGAGATGACAATGCTTTCCCCACGCAATGTGCAGATGCTAATTGTTTTAACCGAGCGTAATGGGCTTGTGGCGTCGATTAATTAGTTTCAGAGGAAGTCGTCTTTGTGGATTTCCACATGGCGCTGGGGACTGCTCGCTGCTCACCAGTGAGCTCATGCACTCCCATCCCCACCCACCTACTCACACACACACACACACACTCCTGCACACACACACACACACAGAAACAGCTGCATCAGCAGCACCGATAAACAATAGCTTCAATGGGAGGAGCCTCCAGAGGGAGGAGGGAGGGAGGAGGGGGGCTGATGTCAGCTGAGACGCTGCAGCTACATCCATCCATACATGGACTGTAAGAACTGCTCAATATTGATGTGAAAATACAAGTTACAGGATCACATTCATCACGTAGTTCCTTTTTATATTACAGCCGAACATTTAGCAAATTGTGCTGCTGCATTTAAGACGCATCGCTTTTCTTTCATTTTCATCTGCGCGACTCTTCCATTACATTATTGAATCACGGCCGTGCAGAATCGTCCTGCGCTATAAATACGGAGGAATATGTTGGATTAATATTTGATATTTACATAGAAATGAACAGAAACCAATGGCAGCCTGGAGTAGTTCAGAGCTGAGAATGCACAGCATGAATACAAAAACAGGAGGCAGAAATGTTAAGTATAGTGCACGATTCGCAGTGAACACACTGGCTTTGATACGGCGTGGCCTTTCTCCTAAATGAAATTACAGCACGCCTTAAGCCTCCGAGAGTGGAGGCAACAAACAAGATCGAGGCCACTGTGCCTCCACCTTTGATTAGCTTGAATATCTTTAAGCTCTTCACAAACCTATAATTACGCTGCGGCGGCCGCGTGTATTCAAACAGTGCGAGCGCCAGTGTTCAGACGACTGCTGCAGTCGGCGTGACAGCAGGATGTGGCGGTGGGGAGGGGGGGGAGGGGGAGGGCAGAGGTCCTGATTGCTCCGGGGAGCGCTGTGAGAGCCCTTACAAGCGCCGGCGCTGAAGAACCCAGTCGCACAAACGAGGGCACCCTCGAGCAGCGCAGCATGGAGCTCGCCGGCTCCCTCGCGCTTGGAGTGTTTTCATTTCCCCCTCCGCACTCGCTCGCTCACTCGCTCGCTCTCAGAGATCACAGTTTCTAATTACTGATTAAGGTCCGCCGTGGTCGTCCTAATGAGCTCCTTCATTCAGCACCTCGTTAAAGGCTCACAGGTTCCTCCACACCCTTTAATCCGGTGGCGTGCCGGGTGCATCTCGGGCCACCTTGTCGTGTTTTAGGGTGCCGAACTAGCTTTTTTTTTTCTCTCTCTGCGACTTTGCAGTTCTGTCGCTGCACCTCCACTCTGTCTTCTGCATGTGTGTGTGTGTGTGGGGTTTCACTCATGCGCAACAGTAATGGTGTATTGAGCCGGTGGCGCTCCAGAAGCCATTAGAGCTGGAGGGATGAGGCTTCGCACACGCTGATCACACAAAGGCCCATTGTGGAGGCCATGTCAGAGGGTGGAGCTGACCGGCTATCTCCCTGCCAAGCTCCTACCCCAAGACAATCAATCCCACAATCCTCCGCTATGCCAGCCGCCACGGAAGGGGGCAGGGCATGTACCAGGAAGGACCGGGCACCACGTGGGTGGGTCGGGGTGATTGAGGGGAACTGGGTGGGCTGCGATCAATTCTGTATCGTATATCTGCATGCGGCCGGCCGGGCGGGCACACAAAGCCTCCGAGCTAATTACTGAGGCGATTTGGATTCCACACGACCTGCACCAGAGCTGGGAACAATAAAGCCAACAATCAGAGGGAGAGAAGAGAGAGCGAGCGAGCAGCCATGTTGTCTGCAATTTATAAAGCCACAGCCCGGGCCTCTCGAGTAATAAATATCATCAGCTGGATGTTGTCTTCATAACGATGAGAATTAACGCCTCTGGGCTCTAATGGTCCAATTAGCGCGTAACATTTAAAGTACATTTTTGGCAATCGCCTCCATTCAGATCCATTATCGTTATTGAATTGGGGATGTTTGGTTCAATTCTTATCGAGGCTTTTTTGCGAGGCGCGAGGGGTGAGCGGCTGAACTGTTCATCGCCTCATTAATTGGGCGAGAGACGGAGATAGAGAGAGAGAGAGAGAGAGAGAGAAGTTCTTTTTAAAGGACCGCCGGTGTGCTGACGTTTAATCTGATTCAGTCTGCAGATGACCGAGCGCTGCGGTTGTGTAACCTCTAAACTAAGAGATTCTGTTGTTAATAAAAAAACATTGTTCTCAGGAGTGAATGCTGTGAGATCTGGAGCAAAACACGTCTGACAGGGCGAACAACGAGCAGTCAGGAGATCAAACGGGTTCGAAATCAACCTCAAGTTAGTTAAAATCTCTTTGGGAAAGACGAACGCTAAATTATTACCGTGCTGGGTTTCATATCTCAACTAACCGGTGTCAGTACGGCAGTTTCATTCTTATATACCGGCTGTTTTTCTTTACTTTGGTGTAGGGGTGGGTAATATCGATTCAGCAGTCTTCTGAATCGATTCAAGCTCCTGGCCAGTGGGGGCGCTGTGAGCAACACCCTCGTGTGATTCGCGCTGTACGGACCAAACCACAACTTCTTCGTTTGTCTTCATATGCAAGGACCTACGGCCGTACAGTGTCGGCGAAAACGTGGGTTTTAAGAAGATGGTACACACGCTCGAACCACGGTACGCCGTGACACTAGTGCCCACTCGTTAGAAATTAAACGAGAGGTAATAGTTACGTAGGAGTCCGTCGCCATCACATGTAAGAGCCGCTCTCTCTGTCGATTTCAACAACTCCAAAACATCTTTTTCTCTTCGTACAGCTTCGGGACGGCGACTTGTGTCATGTGTTTGCGTGTTGGTGGTTATATTGATGTTATATTTTCAGATGTTTGGGGTTTTTTTGCCCAAAATGCTTTGAGTTATTTACAGTCTCCAAGCGGAAAGAAATACATAATTTAAGTTACATGCACTTTAGTTCAGTGTTAAAACAGCACTGTCATTTTTTAAAATACTTCTGCACGCACCATGTACTAGTGTTATTGAGCTGATGTTTTATTACTCGAAATGTTATGAGTTGTTTTACATTTTCCAAGAAGAAAGAAACACAATTTAAATTTACATGCACTGTAGTTCAGTGTAAAGCAGTGTCATGTTTTGTCATGCTGTGAGTTATACCATGGCTGTTCATAAGGCATGAAACTAAATAAATAATTATTTTAAAAAAGATATGTGGTACTCTTGTGTATTTCTACTTGATATTGAAGCATTTCAATCAATATTCAATCAATATCGAATCGAATCGTGAGATTCTTAACAATACCCAGCCCTACTTTGGTGTCGTTACTATATTCTGGTTTGCACAATCGCCTCACTCGTTAAATACGTGGCGTTTGTCGTGTGATTTAGCCCCACTACAAGCCAGATATTCCATTTAATATCAGTGTAATCACGTCTACTGATGTCGGTGAAGGGAGGCGTATGTTTCAGCGGAGGTGGAGGTGCATCCAGCATAAAACACTACGGGACAACCTGCAATAATTACCAACATTCCCGCTATGCTAAATTAAGCAATATTACAGGAAAAAACAGTCACGAAGCGCACCCTCGAGTGCAATTTGCAGATTGTATAACGTTTACCGACAGAATAGGAGATAAAAAATCTAAATGTGTTCATGTTGCGGGGCGATTAAAGAGAAGTTTCTGCGCCTGTTATTTCCGTTTCGTACGTGCGGGTCTGACTAATAGGGGAGACCGGGGATGATTGTAACGAGGGGATGGTTGTAACAGCATCACTTTCACCAATCATTAGAGTCATGTGATCAGTTTCACGTGTCACCACTCCCTCCCTGACCTTGCATGTGGATTTGCATGTCTGTGGAAAGAAGTATGTGGGCTTTAAAGCCAAAAAAGAAAAAAAATCAGGTAAGAAACTAATCTTTTGTACCAAGTTTATATTTTGGTTTGTACTGACACTGTTGAAGTTTGAATTATGAAACTTCTATTGGATTGAAGAGTAGGTTCTAAGCTAAAATATGAGTCATTTCATCAACACTCATTTTAAGCTATCATGCTAGTACAGCTAGCTAAACAATGGCCGACAGGGGTGGGGAGGGTTGTAACACCTTCCCGTAGGGCGTCTCATATATTTTCTCTATCCTACTCCCTCTTTTAAGTTTGCCAAGACGCTGGGTGCAGAAAACAAATAGTCATCACTGTGAATCTGATTCTGATTAGACAGATAAACACACTCACATCCATGTTTTATCATTTGTGCGCATGGTTGTTGTTTCTTGAAGTGTCAAACATCTTCCTTGAATTGTTTTTGTGAATTGGGAGCTGTTTCTTACGGAAGCATTCACTTGATAAATTTATGTTTTGGTTTGTTTTTTGGAGTAATTATTTGTGTTTTTCTGAGTAATTTATTTTTTGTCTGTTTTTTGGAAAATTATTTCTGTTTTTCAGAGTAAATTTTTTTTCCTATTTTTCTGAGTAATTTTTTTTTCCTGTTTTTCAGAATAATTTTTTTCCTGATTTTCTGAATATTTTTTTTTTCTGTTTTTCTGAGTATTTTTTTTTTTTCTGTTTTTCAGAATAATTTTTTTCCTGATTTTCTGAGTATTTTTTTTTTTCTGTTTTTCTGAATAATTTTTTTCCTGATTTTCTGAATATTTTTTTTTTTCTGTTTTTCGGACTAATTTTTTTCCTGAGTTTACGGAGCATTTGAAGATCCATTCATTCACTGAGAGCT
Source organism: Lagodon rhomboides (assembly GCA_039737535.1). NCBI lineage: Eukaryota > Metazoa > Chordata > Actinopteri > Spariformes > Sparidae > Lagodon > Lagodon rhomboides. The sequence continues at coordinate 2,410,249 of CM077802.1, forward strand.
CGACTTCATGGTTACAAACATGACCGACTTGTTCAGTTTAATCAAGTTTTACTTTGATCTGGGTTTAAGACACTGGGAGACAGTCCTGTCTTTAACTCATATAGATGGTGTTATATATTATATGATGTTATATATGCGCGGGCAGGAGTCACCATAGGTCCACGACATGGTCCACGGGAGAACGGGAGTCTGTTACAGGTTGGATGTTCTCACGGGAGTTCGAAGTATCTCGATATTTCAGGAAAAAAATTACTCTGAAAAACAGAAAAAAAAAATTACTCAGAAAAACAGAAATAATTACTCAGTAAAACAAACCAAAAAATAAATGTATCAAGTGAATGCAATACGCTTCCGTAGTTTCTGACCTCCCACTGCAGTTTTCTGTTCTCATGAGTCGTCCATTCATATGTATTATTGAATATTTTCTCAAATAATGTTCTTAGGATCAATGCCACTGAGGATGTTTTTCATTTACCCATCAGTGATAAGTTCTTTTTGGTCTTAGTAAATCACTGGAAGATGTTTGAGTGTTAGCACACGCACAATAAATTCATATGGAGGCATATTTTGTGGTGTGGTCTCAGTTTTTAGTAGTTAACAGCGGCACTCCTTGCATTTGACATTAAATAATTATTTCTGTGATATAGTTGGAGGAGTTGGAGGCATTTCTATTTCTAGAGGACAAATGAGGGTACTTTGTGTCAAAATTTGAGAGTCCAACCATGAACATGAACACTCTGAGACAAAAAGTGTTACAACCATCCCCGGTCTCCCCTAACTGGAGCACAGCCCCGTAGACTTGTAGTTCTCGAGACCGGTCTCGGACTCAAGACCACTTTTCCGTGGTCTTGGTCTTGTCACGGCCTCGACAGTCTTTGGTCTTGGTCTTGATCTTGATACTCTCTGGTCTTGGTAGTGTCTTGGTCTCGGTTTAGGCGGTCTTGACTACAAGTCTACTCAAGACATGAATGCATTCATGATGCAGTTTGCCTTTTGTTCTACAGTTTGAATGTATATGTTCATGTATCTGTTCTTTGTGATGTCTGTGTTATATTGTTCTTGTCCCACTGAACTACAGCTACAACTACAACTTGATAAAGTGTGTTATAATTGAGATGCCATTGCACACATCAAGGTGACCAGTTCTTCCTCTTGTTAATGTACAATTTGAAGTACAATTTTGTACTATTTGTACTATAAACTATTTGTATTTTGCATTTAATTTAATGCATTTTTTGGTGCACCTGCGTGCGGGTTCTACAACTCATGCAAAATGGCAAAAAAATAGTCTTTTTTTGGTCTCGGTATCGGTCTCGAGCTGAACAAGTCTTGGTCTTGATACTCTCTGGTCTTGATCTTGATACTCTCTGGTCTTGGTCTTGGTCTTGGTCTTGATACTCTCTGGTCTTGGTAGTGTCTTGGTCTCGGTTTAGGCGGTCTTGACTACAAGTCTACAACCCCGTCACGTCTGTAATAAAACCTGGAAAGCTCGTCGTCGTGGTGCATTCCTGGTACTCACCCCAAACATTTGCCTTAGGTCGGGGTCCCGGAAGCGGAAGGGAATGTTGGAGACATGTAACCTTTTGGGCTGCTGCTTCTCTGAAGAGTCTGAGTGCTGGAGCTGGAGCTGCTGAGAGCCCTCTGTTTGCGTCACGTCATCTGTCTGCCGGAGGGAAACAAACAGAGAGAAGACACAAGCTGCTCATTAGCCGCTACAGTATACTGTACCTCCCGGTCCTGAAGTATGGGCAGGGTGGGGTAGGGTGGGGGTTTTGAAGAAGCAGGAGGGTGGGGGGATGCAGGGTTTGGAGGAGGGTGGGGAGGCCCTGGCTAACTAACTTACTCAGCGTCTGCCATTTTTCAATCCGCCCGAGAAAGCCGAAGCGATAAACAGCCGATGACTTATAGTGTCAAACCTGAGGTTGTGCATTACAAATCCACTTATTAATCTCTTGCACTTAGCTCTTGAGCAACAGGGGAAGATTGAAGGCGCTGACAAAAAGGCGTGGATATAGATCCCACGGAGCCCTGACACGTCTAGACTAAAGACACATTATTGGTGACGTTTGCACACAGCCGTCAGGGTGCGAGGCCCAGAGCCCTCAGCGCTGTTGTTTCCATCATTATGCGAATGCGACGCTGACATTTCTATATAAATGACGCGTCGCGTGTCAATGACAAATTCCGCTTGTTTCTCTCTGTGACACCCGTGATGGATTTCACCGAGGCTGCTGCCGGCTTGTCTGTTCAGACGGACCTTGTTGTTTTTTTGAGGCTGTTTCTTTTTCTGTGGATAAAACCTCGTTGGTCCGTCGGAGGCAGAGATCATCTCCTCTTTTAATGCAGCGTTGTGGGGTGAATCTTCTGATCTCATGTTTGTTTATGTCTTTTAAAAGGCACAGGACTGTTACACGATATTTTCTGAGCTGCCGTCTTTGTGTTTTAGGGTTTGGTTGAGTTTAAGGAACAATTATTTGCTTTCTTTAAGATAGTTAAAGGCTAGATGCCACTAAATCCAACACACCGGACCTTTTAGATCACAAGATCAATACCGATCTCATGTATGAACATCAAGAGGACAGATAGAACCAGGAGGACATTAGCCTAGCTTAGCATAAAGGACTGTAAACAGGGGAACAGCGAGCCCGACTGTGTCTCTCATGCTCACTAATTAACACACGTCTCATTAGATTAGTCAATTAATCGATTGACAGAAAACTAACTGCCAACTATTTTGATAATTGATTAATCCTTTCAGCCGTCTGTCGAGCAGAAATGTCAAACAGATTTAAGATTCCAGCCGCTTAAATGTGAAGATCTGCAACTTTTTCATTTGTCATTCATGAGAGGAAATGAAGAGTCTTTGGGTTTTGGACAAAAGAACTAAAGACTAAATGATAAATCGTAAAAATAATATCAAATTTTAGGGCTCAAAATTGGCACCAACAACCAAAAAACATTCCGGTCGGTGGACAGAAAAGTTATTTTTGCACCCTGAGGCGACAAATTTGGGTTTTCGGTGGAGTTATGTTCTGGCACTCACCGTTGCAGTGGGGTTGCCAGGTTTGGTACCATCTTGCCTGAGACCTTTACTAGCAGCTGTAACTACCAACTGCATTTGGCAACCTGCTCTAGAACGGTTTGTTTGGAAAAACCACAAATTAGATTTTTTTTACATTGCATAATGGACTGAATCAAACGATTAATTAAACTGTTAATTAGCTCTATAGGTGTTGGTAGGCAACCATCTGAGCTGCATGATCTCCTGCAGAAGAGGTTCTGCAGATCTATAACGCTGGACGACTCCTACGACCACAAGAGGTCACGCATTTGTTTTTAGCGTTTGAACAAACAGCGTGTCGTCTTTGTGACGGGAGCAGCCTTCGTTCTGCAGCAGCAGCAGCGACAACATGATTAAAACAAATAAAATTCAGCCCTGATTTGGTGTAGATGACTCGGAGGGGACTAACGACACACAGTCTTTGTGTTTGGATCTAAAGACTAAATGATAAATCGTAAAAATAATATGAAATTATAGAGGTCTCAAAATTGGCACCGACAACCAAAGCAACCAAAAAACATTCCGGTCGATGGACAGAAAAGTTATTTTTGCACCCTGAGGCGACAAATTTGGGTTTTCGGTGGAGTTATGTTCTGGCACTCACCGTTGCAGTGGGGTTGCCAGGTTTGGTACCATCTTGCCTGAGACCTTTACTAGCAGCTGTAACTACCAACTGCATTTGGCAACCAGCTCTAGAACGGTTTGTTTGTTAAGAAGCACTGGAGAAACCACAAATTTGATTTTTTTACATTGTATAATGGACGGAAACGATTAATTAAACTGTTAATTAGCTCTGTAGGTGTTGGTAGGCAACCATCTGAGCTGCATGATCTCCTGCAGAAGAGGTTTTGCAGACTCCTACGACCACAAGAGGTCACTCGCCAGGAAAACGTTTGTTTTTAGCGTTTGAACAAACAGCGTGTCGTCTTTGTGACGGGAGCAGCCTTCGTTCTGCAGCAGCAGCAGCAGCAGCAGCAGCGACAACATGATTAAAACAAATAAAATTCAGCCCTGATTTGGTGTAGATGACTCGGAGGGGGACTAACGACACACAGCGAGGAGGGAGAGCGAGTGGAAGTGGCAGATATTGAGCACAAAAGCTGTTTGAATGTGATATGTAAACTGCGAGGTCTCCTGGGAAGTGCTCTCTGAGCATGGCAAACACACTATACACTGGCTGTGGAGTCGCAGACACGGGCGCAATCTTGTACCGAGACGCAGACGTGGAAGGGGAGTAGGTTGTTGCCAGAGTACAAACGGTTCAGATGACACGTGCACGCTCACACACACACACACACACACGTGCGCGGCGGTGATAACCCTCGCCCTGCTCCGAGGCTGTCGGATGGCTGCAGGCCACTCTTAGTGATACATTTCCCACCATTTAGGAAATGGGGTAGGGATTTATTCATTATAATTCATCATCACAGTATTATCATTATCATCATGATCGTAATGATGATCGCCTTTATTATTCTCATTATCATAATCACAATCTCCACTGTAATGGCCGTCATTTATTTGGTTTTTATGGCCCATTCCGAGACGGTGACATACATTGTTAACAGTGACAGTTGTTTGATTCAAGGTCCCGCTCCGTCTCTCCGCCTGCAGCCGTCCAGGTGGGGCAGGTGGGTGGCGGGTGCCTTAAGTCGAGCCTTGACGCCGTCCGGACCAGAGGTTAACAAGTGGCGAAGGACACGGCGAGCCGGGGAAGGCGGCGGCCGGTAAGGAGTGGATTTGTGACAGAGAGAGACGGGCGGAGGGGTCTTAACTCTGCCGTGTCCTCGCGTGCTGGAGGTTAATAGCCTGAGTAGCCATGTTGGGCCCCGGGGGTGACACATTGCAGACAGATGCTGGGACCGTGGAGGGTGACAAGGTACCAGAGCCCCGCGGGTCAATCTGTTTCATCGGTCACACATGACACTATCGACCTTTAGCGTATGTTGCCAGACTACTGAGCACCTCCGTCCTCCAGCTCTCTGTCTGTCTGGCTTTTTATCACGGCGGCCGGTCGCGTGTTTGCAAACATCCAGATTAACTTTCACTCGGCGCGCTCAGACAGGCCGGCAGCGCGTTGACACGGAGGGCAAGCACACATACGGAGAACACAAATACCGAATCGCTGACTCCGGAGCGCCCCAGACTGCACACTACTAACTCAATAAGTTGGAGTGTCACCGAGATCCGGGATGCCTGCCGCTGCGCCGCTGCTCCCGAGGCTCCCGCCTGCCTGCCTGGCTGCGAGATGCTGGTGTTGCAGTGGAAAATAATTACCTCCGTATTACCATAGGAGGCCACCTTCAGCGGCACTTTACTGTCCCGACAGCTGCTGTCACGGGGAGGAGGAGGAGGAGGAGGAGGAGGAGGAGGAGGAGGAGGTGGGATGCAAAACATGCCGTCACCGCCGAAGCCAGCAAACCAGAGAGTGAGAGAGCTGTCAACTCCGGCAACTCTCCGGCTTCCTGTTCAGTCATTTCTCTAAAAGACTCCCTAGCTGTTATTTGCAAATCGCCTGCAAAGTGCTCTGCTCAGCACTTTCCCCCTCCGCGCAGAGTGGCATTACAAGAGCATAATTGAAACTATCTGATTGGAATGCTGCCAAGCAGGTAGATTACATCCGATTAAATAGGAGGAGGAGGGATACTGAGTCTTCGCTCGCAAGAATTATAATGCCCGAGCTTTAATTCATTATTTTCCTCCGCCGCTCCTCCGCTGTTTGTTTTTCTTTTTCTAAAGAAGCTGTAAATATATCTGCTCCATCACCTGACAGGGAGCCGCCCCCACCTCCTCCTCCACCTCCTCCTCCTCCACCTCCTCCTCCTCGTTCATTCAAAGCAGTGGAAGGTGGAGGAGTCACTTTCTGCATAAACAACGCTCGGCGATCGGGAGGAGACGTGCCAATAAAGTTTGAATGGAGCAGAAAATCTCGCGTTATAAAAACACCTGGTTCGTTAATTATAAAGAGGCGGAGGAACAAGTGTGTGTTCGTGAAAACTGAAGTCGACTCGAGCCGAAATTTGATGAATTCAGAAACTCTGGTGCAGTGCAGCTGCTGCTGAGGCTCATGGGTAATGTAGTCTTTAGAACCAGCCGAACTGTGATGGACTTTAAATGCACACAGCGTCATTTCATGTTGCTAGGCGTAATAATAAACAAAGAGACGTAGAAAGACGATGTCGTGCAGCAGCGTAGGATTATGGGAGATGTTGTCTTTCATCATTTCGGATGAAAAATCTACCTGATAATGTTGTAGAGTTTTATTTGAGTTACACTATTTTGATTCTGAACTTAAAAAGCAATCCGAAGGCAGCGTTTGCAAAACTGCCAAAGATCCTTTATTGATTTGCTCAGGACGAGCTCTCACTCAGGTCAGATTTGAGAAACCAAACTTTCTAACTTTTCTCTTTTGTTGTTAATTGTCGGTGTTTTTTTGTTTATATTATATATCACCTGAAGGACACATGAGGATAAACTTGAGCAATAACAAAAACTTCTTCCTCTTTCCAATAGATGCAGCTAATGATGCTGCTCCAAACACTCACTAGAGCACCACATGTGGATTCATCCGCCGTGGAAAATAGTCCCTGCACAGTAAAATGCACTATTTCCTCCTGTTTGTTTAAAATGAGGAAGGTTTTTTAAAGTTTTATGTCTTCAGTAGAAACCAATCAGCTCTGAGATGAGAGCAGGTTAAAGAAAATAGGAAGTTTCAGCAGACTTGTTGGTTGCAAAACTGCCAAAGATCCTTTATTGATTTGCTCAGGACGAGCTCTCACTCAGGTCAGATTTGAGAAACCAAACTTTCTAACTTTTCTCTTTTGTTGTTAATTGTCTGTGTTTTTTGTTGAACTCTGGACTCTTTATTTTTATATTATATATCACCTGAAGGACAGATGAGGATAAACTTGAGCTGATAACAAAACAAAACCAAACCTTTTTCCTCTTTCTAATAAATTGTTCTTTAAAACACACCAGTCAGCAGTCCTGCTCACTAGAGCACCAAATGTGGATTAATCCGCCATAGAAAATAGTCCCTGCACAATAAAAATGCAGTATTTTCATCCTGTTTGTTTAAAATGAGGAAGGTTTTTTAAAGTTTTATGTCTCTGTGACGTTGTTGGTTTTGGTTTTTTCACAGGATTTCTTGACGATAAGTAATATCGAGTAACAGCAGCCTCGTCCTCTGAATTATCAATGAGCGTTTTATGTTGGGGAACACTGAGCGTATCTATAATATATCTGAAATGAGGGTTTACAGCGGGGTGAGAACCACGAGGCTCCTCCCACCTCCCCCGATAACGCTGCCATCCCCTTTTTCTAAACGGCGGCCTACATGCTGCCGTCAGCGCCGCCTCTGAAAGCGACACCGCTCGTGCGCGTACGTACGAGTGTTTTCCCGCGTGGCCCTGTGTGTTGGCGCAGTGTGTGTGCGTCTACGTTATCACAGTCGCCCAGAATACCCTTTGGAAAGTCTTCACGCCGCTGACACGGGCTGTGGAAAATCTGGAATTGAGTGCTGCCCTTACGCCACTGCCTTAATTTGTTATCTGAAAAGAGAATGATTACTCATGAAATTCAACCAAACCGCGGACTATTTGAACTGAGCCAGATAACGAGCTCAGTTTTTTTCTTTCTCCAGCAGAGCTCCCTGGCAGCCCTCTGCTCCCCTCATCTCTAAGGATTTGGAGAAAAGTTGGGGGCTGCCTCTCTTCCTCAAGTCGCCGGCTTTCAAGTCGGCTTGTTTGAACACGGCGCCGAGCGAGGTCCCACAGGTCCGACTCTGGACAACACCACCTTCCCAGTATAGACGAGCGACTGGTAGACACAGACGGATACAGAGAAGCCGACAGAGTCCCGGCGCCTCATTAAAACATACACACTATCCGCCTCTCCGCGGGGGAATTCACACAGAATCCATACGTTTCACCGAAGCTTCACTCTCTCTCTCTCTTGACTCTTTTTAAGTCCTTAAGTCGAGAAGATGTGCAGAGTAAAGCGTCGTCGTGGGGAAGAGAAGCTGAGCGCAGCAGAGTCGAGCCGAGGGAGGAGGGCGAGGAGGGTGAGGAGGAAGAAGAAGGGGGGGAGTCGCTGATCTGCTCCCTCAATCTGTGTTTCTGCAGGGTGCCCTAATCAAAGGCACCCGTGCCCGTCTGTGGCACCCAGAGCAAACAGGCTGGGTCTGTCATTAAAGCCGGGGAACACAGCGGTGGGCGACACTACACCAGCGGCCCCCGAGGATTAGACTCTCTGTTTACACCCCACTAATCTCATCCCTCTGTCCTGCCGGAGAAGACGACGGGTGGAAGTGGGGGAGAGCGTGGATGCAGAGAGTGAAGATGGAGGGAAAAGCGAGGCCGAAAGAGAGAGAGAAGGAGAGAGAGCGAGAGGGGGAAGGCATGAAGGGAAAAGCAAGGCGAGCTCTCATCTCTCCATGGCCACCATCTCTGGGCTTTCTTCACAGCGGGCGAGCAGATGAAATGAAATCAAATGCGAAATGGAGAGAGAGAGAGGGAGAGAGGGAGAGAAGGGGGGAGACGGTGAGAGATAGCGAGCGAGTGGAGGAGGAGGAGGTGGAGGCTGAACCTCCTGCCAAGTCTCTCCTCACTTTAAACTCTCGTGTGTGTGTCAGCCATTACTGTAAGTGCGGAGCGGCTGGAGAAGCGTCACACGAATCGTCAAATCAAACATTACGGCGCGGCGATAATACGCCACGCGGTCGCGATTGCTCCGCTTTGTGCCGCATAAGCACTTTTTCCTGAATGTTCGTCGTCGCCGTGCGGTAATTGTGCGGTTGGGAAAATGGAGTTATTAACGGCGCTCTTTTACGAGTGACCCAGATCCCTCTCAGGAGGGCCGCGGCCTCGCCGTGACCTCCCCCAGCAGGTGTTTCCACGCTAAAGCAGAGAACGAGGTCTGAAGGTCTTATTATTTTTTTTCTTCCCAGGCGCGTCTCGAAAGTTTGGAGCTAAGTCGTCCTCCTTTTTATCTACATCTGCCTCTTGTGAAGGTAAATCCCAGGTCAAAGGCATTTCATATAAGAGTGTGAGATGTGCAATATATAATTCAGACGCTCGCTCGCTCTCCTCCCAGCTGTGCATCTCGACGTGCAGCGATGCCAGAGGTTTGTTTTACCACTCCGAGTGCCAGTGCATTTAAATATGTGCACTCCTCTTCTTACGCCGAGGTGAAAATGAGTGAAGAAAGGATTAGAATCAGGTCCTGGCACGGTGACGCAGAGGATATTATCTCACGGTGAAAGGAACGTCTTAAACATTTGGACGCGGCTACGAGGAATTAGCTGATCTGACTGAGCAGCGATTGGTTTTGGCTGGTCGAGGGAAAAAGAGCGCGTCTTCTCGTTTGCTCTCCTAACAGACCTCCTTTCGGAGATCCTGAATCATTCATGTCTACAGCCTGTCACATCTCCTCAGGTTTACATGTCTTTTAGGGGCGCACTAAATGGCTCCTCAGAAATGCACTTTTATTTTACGAGCACATTTTTCGATCAAGTTCACCTCCAACGCCGAGCACAAAGCATTAACGCGACATCAAAGTCTTCCGCGGATCACGCTCCGCTTCACTTTTCAGTCTCGACGGTTCACAAAAAAAAGGAAAAATATCGGAGGATTACTTGGAAAATAGGTGGGCGGGGCCTGAGAGGTGAAACCTTTCTGAACGCAGCTGTGTGCAAAACTCACCTACAGCATGTTGGTTCATGCAGACAATCAAACAAATTAAATATACATCACAACGAGCCGAATTATGTGCAATTTTATAATATAATAATGCATGCAATGTATAATTAAAGGTGTGATTATTATTAATGCATCACCGCGTTAATTTTTAAATTTCTGGCTGCTATAAACTTCCAGTATTAAACCAACGGCGACTGCTTTTTTTTAACGAGGTGTGCAGCCGAGGTGGATTTGGGGCAAATCTTTAAATCTTCTGGTGTTTCTGCAGGAGAGACGTCGCTTCACGGCACAAATGGAGCCGAAGCTTTCAGGCTTTAGGCAAACAGCAGACGACTGGGGGGAGGCAACGAGAACAAATCTGACTTCTCTGAGTGAGACGGAGAGTCGGGGGAGGGGAAACAAGTTGCAGGAAACATGCTGACTTTGTCTGGTTTGTTAATAGAGCTGCAACGATTAATCGATAAGCTGTCAACGTCTGGAAGAGAAGTTCACCCAGAAATGTTTAAAAAATCCAGTCGTTATCTGCTCAGCTGCTGAAGGAAAGTTGGAGGAAGTTTCCTACAAAACATTTCAGGAGCTTCACATTAAAACAGCGTTGCAGCGTTCTGCTAAATAATTGAAGCAGCTGGGATAAACTGGGAAACAGCAAACAGATGAATCCACACAGCTCGTCCGGTCTGATCCAGTCTCCGAGATCCCACATCGATTTGAAAAGACGTTATTCACAAACAAAACCTTCGCGACCCATCTGAAGCGGGTGCACGAGCTCATCATTTTGGGATCTGAGGGCTTCCAGAGACGTTTCTATCGAGCTGTACGGATCCATTTTATGTTTTCTTGGTTGTTTTCTACGTTTTAAAACAAGATCCGAGCTTCTTCAGGTGTTTAGCTGCAACGCTGTTTTGCTTTGAAGCTCCAGAAATGTTTTGGTGGACTACGAAACTTCACCTGACTTTCCATCTGCACGGAGGAAGGAGATGATGACTGAGTTTTTTACTTTTGGGTGAACTGTTCCTGTCCAGCTTGATCCTTTAATAGTAACGTCAATAATCGATCAATTGGTTTGAGTCATTTTTTAAAGAAAGAAAAAGTCTAGATTCCAGTTTCTTCAATGTGAATATCTTCTGGTTTCTGTGACAGAAGACTTGTTGTCTTTGGACATTTCAGGATGTCATCCTGGGCTTTGGGAAACACTGATCAACATTTTCCACCATTTATAGATCAAACACCTGATCGATTAATCATTAGTTGCAGCCCCATTTGGCATTTTTATCATGTTAAACACAATAAACTCCTCTTTAATTCAGAGACAAAGCCTTCAGTAACACACATTTTGCTCTAACAGAAGTAAAGAAATAATGGTAATAATGTCTTTTACTTGCTGACAGCGTGTTGAGAACAGTGTTTGCAGGTGATGAAGGACACTGACCGGTGCGGTCGTGGTGGCGGTGATGGCGGGCGTGCTGTTGTCAGTGCCGGCCGGCTCGCTGTGCGTCTGTGTGGGCGTGTAGAGCGTCATGGCGTGCTCGGGGACCCGGCTCTGCCCGGTGTAGTCCTGCGTCGGGAGCGGGTGCGGTGCCGCGAACTCTGCGGGGATGCCATTCTGTGGGGGAGGGGGGTACTGGGCTGGGGTGTACGGCTGGGCCATCGCTTCCGGGGGGTTGGTGGCCTCTTGGTTACCCTGCGAGAGAAACACACAACAAGGAGGCAAAGCGTCAGAAACTCCACTCGAGATCAAAGTCGAGCACATTGTTTGATTGCGCGAGCGGCATGAAAGACGGAAAGCGAGTTGGGGGGAAAAGCAACCGGGGGAGAGTTCTCCTGCAAACCAACTAAGTCAGGGGGGAAACAGCCATCATATCACATCTCAGCCCGGATTAAAGAATTCCTTGATCATTGCTAATGAACACAGTTTATGTTGTAGAGCATGGCTCGCTGTTGGAGGGGCAAGAGTCAGGGGGAATCTCAATTGCACTTGTGGCAAAGCACAAGAGGAAAGATCAATTAATTGATAAAATTTTGATTAGGGCCTTTGATTCCTATGACAGGTCTGTTAAAGTAGCAGCTGCTCCCTCTCTCTCCGAGCTCCACTTTCCTACTTTTGAAATTAACCTGCGTCTCACTTTATCCTCCTGCTCTCTCTGTTTCCGTCGGAGGATATTATTTGAAACTGTTGGATACGAGAGCGGAAAACGATACCAGAACAGCGGTTCTCCGTCGCGTTCGTTCTGACGCCTCTTTGAAATCTCCAGATGTACTCAGGTTTAATTCGGAGGCAAAAAGAACCTCAGATTTTTTCATTTCAATCAAGAAAATCTCACAAAAAAAAGCGCTCTGTGGGGGCTTTTCCAGTTACTTCATTCTGAGCGGTTCTGAGCATGTGGACCAAAAATAAAACTGGTTCAGAACCCGAAGAGTTAGTTTCCAACTGGAACCAAAATTTTACAGGTTTTCGTTGACCTGAGGTGTGAAGAGAAGTGGACGTTTCTTATTCTCTGTGATTGGTGGATCGATAGCACCAAGGTTCCAGAAGTCTTGAATGGAACCGGTTCAAGAACCAGCTCATTTGGTGGAAAAGGGGCATTTGGACTCTGGGAAATTGTGACTATAAGGACAATAACTTTAGTTCTGCAGCCCTACTTCCACTACTAGTGATTATATTGGGGTACAAAGTCCGGTTCCACTGTTGGAACTAAAAGAAAGATGCCCCTTTTCCACCAAATTATCTCTGGTTCTTGGACGGGTTGCTACGTAGCGAACCAGCTCGCCCACTTTGGTTCGCACTTAAGGTCTTGCTGCTTTTTGGTTCCAACTGGGATCAAAATGTATTCAATTGATTGCACAAACTGGAACTGAACCGGTTCCATGTTGGTGGAAAAGCCCCAGTACACACAGAGCTGCAAACCCAGACTCTGGGAAATTGTGACGATAAGGACAATAACTTTAGTTCTGCAGCCCTACTTCCACTACTAGTGATTATATTGGGGTACAAAGTCCGGTTCCACTGTTGGAACTAAAAGAAAGATGCCCCTTTTCCACCAAATTATCTGGTCTGTTAAAGTAGCAGCTGCTCCCTCTCTCTGAGCTCCACTTTCCTACTTTTGAAATTAGGATATTGATGAGGATATTGTTTGAAATTGTTGGATACGAGAGCAGAAAACGACACCAGAACAGCGGTTCTCCGTTGCGTTCGTTCTGACGCCTCTTTGAAATCTCCAGATGTACTCAGGTTTAATTCGGAGGCAAAAAGAACCTCAGATTTTTTCATTTCAATCAAGAAAACCTCGCCCTCCTCATCCATATGCTTCCAGAACACACACTACGCGGTATCCACGCCACACACTGTGTGTTTTCTCCCTCCCTGCTCTTGACTTAAGTGATAGATGGCCCTTTGCAATGAAGCAGTTTCACAGACCCTTTGTCTCGTGTGGATGCTTGAGATGATGAGCTGCAGAAATAATGGACTTTTCTGGCTGGTGCACATTGTTAAACTCGGTAATGGCTGGACTACAGAAGTGCATGTCTTATTGTTGCGAAAAAAGCGGCTCCGGCTCTCGCGAATCCAGACTAATGAGCAGAACAGTGAGATCAGTGCTGCTGGAGCGGATATCCATCCCAACATTAAAAAACGCGGAGGGAAAAAGGTGAGACAATAACACCGAAATCCAATAACACCCCCTGCAAATACCCTCAATCAAATTTAAAGATACAGATCATGCGAGCACAATGCATAACTCTTTCGATAAGAGAGGAGGAAGGGGAAGAAAAAAAGCACACAATAGCAGGCAGAAGTGAGGCTTTATGATTGGAGAAAAACAATAACAGTAAACAGATAGAGAAGTTTCTGTCTCTTCCTTTACAAGCTGGCTGGGGATGGTGAGATCGGAGATAAATGTGTTTTATTCTCTCCTCTTCTTCTTCTTCTTCTTCTTCCTCCCACTTTTTTTTTTTGCTGCCGTGGTGTTTGGCCTCTTTTTTTCTGGAGATTTCCACAGGAAGCTCATTCTGGGCAGGAGGAACGCCGCGGTTTTAATGAGAGCGAGAGCCGAGCAACACTGTGCTGTAAATGTAGTGGAAATAATTCTGCTCTTGACGTGTTGGCAAACAAACCTCGGCCTAAACTGTGCTCTGCCAATTAAGGGAATGCTCCATTATCTAAATGAAAAAAGAGAGGAGCCTTGAGAGGAGGAGGAGGAGGAGGAGGAGGAGGAGGAGGAGGAGGATTGACCAGCTTCTTGCAGCCTGCCGGGCCTCAAGGCTGCAGGACCGGACCCTCACTCCTGCCTGACCTAATCCCCCTTCTCTTTTTCATTATACTGTATTTCCATCTCCTCTGTCTCTCCCTCAATCCCTCCCCCCTTTCCCTTTCATGCTCATCTCTTCCTCCTCCCCCCTCCCTCTCTCTCTTTTTATGCAGAAACTTTTTTAATCTCTACCCCTGTGCTCCACTTTTCCTCTCCCTCCAGTCATGGCATTATATAACACACACTTGCATTTGCGGGGCATCCTAATTCAAGGAAGCTCTTGATGTTGGCAATTTTCAACTTCTAAGCGCCCATTTTTTTTTTTTTAAAAAAAAAAGGAGAATGGGGTTGGTTACCTAAAAAAAAAAAAGGAAAGATGCACCTCCTGGTTTGACAGCTGAGAGTACAACCAGCGTCCTCCTTTCACCGTCGACACGCCGGCGCTCGGCGGTCCGGCAGAGACAGAAAGCTCAGCAGCCCGGAAAACCCGAAGGTGCTGTGTTCGACTGTTTGTACATCAAACAGCGCTCATGTCATTAACGTGATCAAAGCCGCGGTTATGTCTTTTTCCGGGGAGTCACTGTCAGGATCTCTGCCCGTGGACCTGATTGGCGTTCTGAAAGGATTTGCTGAGGAGTTGTTTACACGATCACTCAAACGCACGGGGTCACGATCAAAAACATCGGATCAACATCAACTCCTGGTTTTCAAGATTCAGGACAAACCTTTATCCCGCGGTCGGAGAGACCTCGTTACGCTCGCCGGGCGTTTCTGATTTAATTCGGGATACTCCTCATTACTTTTTCAATGAGGCCGCTGCATTAGCACTTCATACCCGATGGATGTGCTACTCAGATTGGACTTCCTGGACCGTATTTCACACACCAGAACCTGCTGCTAGGACTGGTATCAACGGTTATTACCACTATTGATTGTTTTTTTAGTTCGAAAAGGAAAGAAACCAGAAAATATTCACATTTAAGAAGCTGGAATCTGAAAGTTTTTACATTTTTCTTTCTTAAGAAATCACTCAAACCAATAATTCTATCCATGTTGTCAATTAAACCCACAACATTAATTGATCAATAAATCAAGCGATGATGATCTACGTTCTGAAACGAAGGTAATCAGCTGAAGATAAACATCATTCCTGCTCTTGTCGTCCATCGAGAGCCGCCACAGTCAATAAAACGATCAGAAGAAGATGAATCGGCAGGTATTTCTGATAATCAATTGATCACTTCATGTCAAACATTAGCTGGTTCCAGCTTATTGAAAGTATGAATCTGCTGCTTTGTGTTTTTAATGACAGTATGACACGACCTGTGGGGGCTTTTCCAGTTACTTAATTCTGAGCGGTTCTCAGCATGTGGACCAAAAATTAACTGGTTCAGAACCCGAAAAGGTAGTTTCCTGATCTGAGGTGTGAAGAGAAGTGTGAGGTTTTCCTTGACCTGAGGTGTGAAGTAATCTGGAATTGGTGGATCGATAGCACCAAGGCTCCAGAAGTCTTGAATGGAACTGGTTCAAGAACCAGCTCGTTTGGTGGAAAAGGGGTATTTGGACTCTTGACTATAAGGACAATAACTGTCAGTGCTGCAGCCCTACTTCCACTACTAGTGATTATATTGGGGTACAAAGTCCGGTTCCACTGTTAACTGTTGAGTAGGAACTAAAAGAAAGATGCCCCTTTTCCACCAAATTATCTCTGGTTCTTGGACGGGTTGCTACGTAGCGAACTAGCTCGCCCACTTTGGTTCGCGCTTAAGGTCTTGCTACTTTTTGGTTCCTACTGGGACCCAAATGTATTCAAATGATTGCACAAACTGGAACTGAACCGGTTCCATGTTGGTGGAAAAGCCCCAGAGTACACACAGAGCTGAAAACACCAGGTTCCTTTGTGTTCGAAGTAAATGTAAGCTAACACACTGTGTGAGAGTTGGACTGTGGTCCTAATCAGCAGGAGGTGTCACTGTTCTCTCGGCTATCTTCGGATCTTTGGTCACGAACATGAACCTTCAGAACTTCTCGGGTTCTTTATTCTGCCTTGTTGTTTCTGCTGAGCCAGTTTTCAGAGGGGCCTCTTTGCTGTATCCTCTGCTGTTTGACAGTTCCTTAGTTTAGGGAAATCTATGATGTAGTTTACTTTCCTCACTGGCAGCCCTGTTTGCTGTTTCTACTGTTTCTTCTTCACGCCTCGGTTCTGCATTTGTCCTGACACGTTCTGCTAAACTTGTTAAATCGTCATCTGCCCCCTGCGCTCGGGTCAGAATCTGAGTCGTTACGCGCGCGGGGCACCAATACCAGTGTATCTGTGTCAGGTCTGTTGCCATTTGAGCTTTTTTAAACAAGTGCAAAAAAGGGACTGAGACAGAGCCAAGTGACACACAAACAGGATAACAGCCCCGAGCTCGGTTCTGGAGAAAGAGAGGAAAAACTGCGCGAGTGTTGTAGCGCCGTGTCGTCGCCGTTTCAAAGGGCAGCAAGAGCAAAAAGCAAGGAGGCGGAGAGTACAGGCCTCATTAGCGAAACACAAAGTAACACTAGCTCTCGTATGATCTTCGCCTTCCTCTGATGTATGTGACAAACGAGTTATTCAACTGGAAATGAACTGGGGAGAAGAAAAAAGGGCCCATGCAAATCAGGGGGAGTTGTGTTCGTCCCAGTGCGACCGCGAGCCCCCTTTTTCGCTGCTCGGGCTCGACTCGCAGTCGTCAAGATAATCTGCGGCGGCCTAATGAAAAGCCCTCCACGACAAACCAGTCAGGTACGCGGCGCCATCTCGTTCCGCCGAAACAGATTGCTGTTCATTACGAAAGGAGCTCTGCGACTCGCTGTTATATTGGGACGCCGGCGAGTGTTTTCTCTACCTTGCGGGCCTGTTTATGGGAAAAGAGCGGGTCCCCTCGCGGCACTTTAATGCCCCTTCCCTTACGTGGCCCGCTGCCATGAGCCGCCTAAACCTCGCTCGTCCCCACGGACACCACGACGACGACGAGCAGCCTTTATCGATCTCCCATCCTTCCCTCCTTCCCTTCGTCTCTCCTTCCACCCTTTCTCCTCCTATTACTGGAGAGCACAATAAAAAACACTATCTCTAATCTTAAGCACTCTGCCCGTGTAAAATTGGATTGGAAAACCCTTACTTAAGGAGATCACTTCTGGAGCGGAGGAGGAGTTTTTTTTTTTGTTTTTACAGTCAGCATCGGGAGCCAAAGAGGTCAGGAAGGCCTCGTGGTGATGCCCACTGCCGAGGCTGCCAGTCGGAGAGAGAGACTCCCAAAGAAGGGAGGGAGGGAGACGGAGACTTTCACTGGTGCTAAACCCCCCCAGTGTGGATGGTCAAGGCTATATTCCATCTCAGCAGGTACAACGACTTGGCCGCTCGCCAGCGATCCGTGATCCTCTTTAGCGGCGCTGCGAGGGACGGCGATGAGAGGCCAAGAGGAGATGGGGCTGTGCAAATACCGGAGCTGTTAGGAGGAACTCATATCGGCAGAGTGCTCCGTGCGACGGAGGGTCAAAGAGCAGCGCAAAGGCAAAAATACGGCGGGCGACTAATTGCGTTGCATTGAATCCGGAGGGAAATCACTCAAATGGGGAGCGGGCTGATCAATCTCAGCGATCCCGGTGCCGTGATGGAGTGGGCAGCTTTATGGCTGCGGCTCAGTCACATGCGGCCCGGATCATTTTTCAGCGGAGGGGCCTCCCTACTTTACATGGATCCTTACTGTATGACACTAATGGTCCCCGAGCAAGAAATGTTCCCCCCCGATTCTATACGCTAAGCAATTCACGGCGGCGATTTACGAGCGGCTCTGCGGCGGTTTCTGCATAATCCAAACAGCATGAATAGTTAAATGTTGACTTAACATAAAGCGTCGCCGTCTCGGAGAATGTACACAAGCAACTTGCTTTGTCAGAGCGCAAGATGACATAACATTTTCTAATTTAATCTTAAAGCTTTTCCAGCACAGCACAGCGCTCCTCTCCTCTCCAGAACAGTGCTCATTTGGTTTTAATGACCGTCTTGACAGTGACAGTGGCAAACTTGTGACAAATCCCGCTGGGCCGTCACAGCACAGAACCGGAGCGGAGTTTATGGTGAGGGGTGTAATGCGGCACAGCGGAGGCCGGCGTGCGGCAATCAGTTGACGCAACACAAACGAAACACTGAGTGGTTTTCAGCCGGCTGCATGAAAAGCCTCTTGTTGTCGCCGGCTCTGCGGCTGATGCTCGGTTAATTGTAGCCCCGCACACAGACAGCCGGGCGAAAAAAGACGGCCCGAGATGATTTCCACAGGCAACTGGCATTCATTTTGTCTTGAAGGCGCATAAATAAAGGCTGTCTAGCCGGGTCCATTTTAATTAGGCGAGCCACATGATCTTACTCCAAGTCTCTCTGTTAACACTCACCAGAGGCTGCAGCATGTGTTAATTACAACCACACGCCACACAGTGAATCCAAGGTGAGCCAGGAAGAAGAACTCAAAACAACAACAACAAGAAGAAGAAAACAAGAACACCTTCAGCTGAGTTTCTCATGATGAGGCACATATTTGGTGCAGCGGCGATTCCCCTCCCCCCCAGCCAACCAATTACAGCGCGATGTTGGGAGAGCGAGCGAGCGAGAGCGAGCAGAGAGCGGGGAGATGTGGGGAGAAGCAGCCCTATTTAATGCAGATTCACAAACACACACCCCCCCTCCAATCTCAACAAAAGCCCCGGTCTTCCTCACCATTACAGTAGGTTTATGATTTCAAATAGGCTGGGGAGAGGGTTATTGTTTTGTCTCACATTTCCTCCCCTTTGCAAACTCCGCTCTTTCCATTTTTCCACCTCATTTGTGGAAAAATCAATCCTCGAAAATAAACACTCGGTGTCTTCGCTCCTCCGCGTCCAAGTCAATTTAGATTTCGTGCATGTTTTTCCCGCCGCTCTTTTTTTTTTTTCCGCGCGAGGCTTAATCGTTTTCACGTGTCACATATGTTTCATCCCCTCTAACGTGATTTTTCCTCGTTATTGGGAGCACTTATTTGCTCCGCGGCCCGGGATGGAGGTATTAGAAAGAGAGTTCATTTTCCTCAATCCCTTGCTGATTTCTTCATTACGTTGCGGCGCGAGGCGCTGCACGCGGCGCCGAGACGGGGCTGCTCTTAGCGATGCGACTGCGAGCGTTACTATACCTCAGAGACGCCGGAGCGCCACTTAATAAACAGAGTAGACGGAGGATCACTTTGAACTCCTGTGACATGTAATGAACCTGTCTGTCTCAGCCACAGCTGTGTCGCCGCTGCGCTCCGGCTCTGCACGGTGCGAACGCAGGTAGATAAATAAATAAATAAGCTCGAACACATCCAAAGAAGCCTGCAGGCCCCGTGAAAAAGCCATCAGTTACACATGGTTAGACTCGGAGCGTTTTGCCAACGCCATAAGAGGAGATAATTGTCTGTTTCAGTGCCGTTGCATAACAGATATTTACATCTGGGACTAATTACTCCAGTCTGGGTGTCAGAAATTTGGATTAACTTGTGGGATGCATCCAGTTTGGTGTTTAGACTCGTTTATTAGCGCGAGCAGACGCCGTGTTGCTTTGACCCCGTCAGACACACAAAAAGAACTTTTTTCCAGCTACTTTTCTTCTCGCCGCTTCCAAAGTTGTCAGAACAAAGTGATATCGACACAAAAAAAAACACGACTTTTCTTTTGAGATTGCTATCGATCACTCAGATAAAGACCTGAGCGGGAAAATGAAAACTGATAAGTGAAACGTCGGCGGGGCTGTTCTGTCATTCCGGTCATACAAACCCCCGTGAATCAATTCCACGTGGTCGTCACGCCAGCGCGGCGCTCGTCAGACTGCAGATGAGTCTCCAGAAAATCCCAACGGGGGTTAAAAAAAACGCCAACATTTGTTTTAGAATCAGCTGATTGTCATGTTAATTCAGTCGTCTTGCTGGGATTATGATACGCGGAGGCCAGAGTTCCTCGTGGGGACAAAACGCCATTACTTAAGCATGCAGGAATCTCGACATGACATTCCTTGACCGCTGTGACAATGGCAAACATATGCAAATGAAGGAGAGTGCCACTCTCATTATGACCCTGTCACGGCGGCGCTGACACCTCCCACCGGACCCCCCGACGGAAAAAAACCGGGAGATAAACGTGGAAAGAGGGCGAGCGGATTCAGGTGTAGCGTCGTTGTTTGTGTTATCTCCGTCATTCTCTCTGCTCTCTCATGATTCCCCCCTTTTTTTTTTTGTAATTTATTCCATTGGCCTATTTGCCTGGCTGAGTCTTTCTCTGCAGTGGAGGGAGGGACAGGTTTACATGGGCGGGATTCTTTGAAGTGAAAATGCCGACTGCTTCCCCGCTGTAGCCAAAGCTCATCTAATCAGGGGCTAATTCCAGTTATTAAGATTTGAGAGATAACTTTGATTCATCACAGTCCATCTACCCCTATCGGTTAATCACTGTCGCGCTAAGCTCTTTTTTAGTCATCCTTTTGTTTCCACTCCCTCTGGCACGCAGAGAGGGGGAATAAGAGAGATAGAAGAGAAGGAACGGGAGAAGATATTAACAATATTAATGACCCGTGATTCTCGTCTCCTTAATGAGAAGGGTTATTAACTGTGATTATCCGTGATGAAATGGTGGTAATTCTCGAAAGCTTGAGAAAACTTGTACGATCGCTTGTCTGCTGATTTGTTCCTGTGATGTTTAAGAGAAAGAAAAGGTGAGAGAAAAAACAGAGAGGAGAGTTTAGAGGATGAAGAGGCCGGGGCGACCTGGGGGAAGCAGAGACGCTCGCAGCAGGAAGCTAAGAGGGATTTATTTATTTTTTTGCCTGTTTTAAGGAGAGCGTCTGCAGTCCCAGCGCTGCCGCCGCCGTTCACACAGCTAAAAATCTGTCTTCCTCACAGAGATGAAGCCAAACTCTGAAGTGTTTCTCCCTCTTAAAAAATAAAAACCCCTCTTGGCGCTCACGTCGCCTCTCGCTTCCTCTCCGCGGTGGCTAACGAGTGGGCCAACGTACGTACGCACCCAGTCCCCCCGTCTGCCGGTTGACACTGCTGAACGGCTGTTTGAACACCTATGCCGCTCTCGCCAGATCCCTGATACAGCATTTCCACCACTCGGCCCCTTTTTTTCATTCCAATTATAGGAAGTTGCATGCTGGTGGAGTCCCTGTCGGCTCCATATGATTCCCTCAACGGAGAGGAGGAGGGGGGTGGAGGAGGTGGAGGAGGAGGAGGGTAGCTGTCTGGTGAATCATTGATGTGCAGTCAGACTGTTTCATTGCAGATCTGTGTGCATGTGTGTGTGTGTGTTGGGGGAAGAAGGGGGTTAGCAGCAGACAGATAACAATCCTGAATTATGCATGTCTGTCCCTTGTGAGGAGATGCGGGATGGTGGCGGCGGCGGCGGTGGAGGTAGTGGTGGAGGGGATGAGCCACACTCTCTTATCCCCGGGGACAAATTTGGATAGAGGTGTGGAGGAGTCGGGGACCACCGTGGGCGCCACCTGACCGCTTCAGACGCCTCTCTTTAGCTCCGCGAACTCCTCAAACTGTGACGGCTGCCGTCCGTCTCCGGCAGACAACAACTGCAGCAGGAAATCACTTCTGTTAGCCTGATCTGCCGGCAATAATGCTAATGGGGCGGGAGAGTGGAGGACTTGCCAACTTATTTGTTAGATGCTCCTTTTAAGAGCATCCGTGGGAATTTAAGGCCGGACCCCGCGAAGCACTATCACCCTCCCGAAATTACACCGCAGCACAGAAACACCTGCTGGGCCCCATTTTAGATAATAATCCCATTTCTACATGCCAGCGCGCCGCTCAGACGGGAGAAATTGGATTGTTTGCATTACTGACCTGTGGAGCAAAGCAGTCTGGGAAGAAAAGGAGCAACAGCCTCGAGGCTTTATTAGATTCAATCGGTCTTTCATAAACAAAAACCTTACTTTTCAAAAAACGATAGCAGAAAAAAAGAGAAGAAGAAGAAGAAGAAGGGAGAATCTACTAAATGTGGGTAAGCCAGCACTTTGTGGACACACTCCATTTATTTTCTCCAATTAAATCTCTTTAATTGGATTGAGGGCTGGCACCTGGTTTACACTCTGTCAACCACGCAATCCACAATAATTGATGCCAGAGCCACCCGTGTGTGTGTGTGTGTGTGTGTGTGTGTGTGCGTGGGCCGTGCAGCGATGGGGGAGGGATTTAGAGCATGTCTCACTACTCCACAATTTCACCGTGATCAATTTATCAATGGTCCGCCTCGCTGTCCACCAGCGTCCACCGCGCCGAGATGGGAAATACCTCAACAGCTTCACACACATTACACACACACACACACACACACACACGGAGGACGCACTCAGATCTTTTATGAAAGTAAAAGCGGCGATGCTAAGATGTTAAAGTGCTGATATTATCGAGATAACGCCGCTGTTATTAGCAAAGTGTTTCAGAGGCGCTTATTTTGTGGAAAAGTCTTTTTTAAAAGACTAAGAATGAATTGAAAGCATCTTTTATTTTGACTCACACACACACACACACACACACACACACACTGTCCCGCTGCCCCAAATACCCACCAGAGCACCAAATTCGAATCGTTACGCCGCTGAAAATAGTCCCCTAAAACTGCCCTCAATCCTCCCGTTTGACTTTTGTTTGCTACAAATCGCAGTGGTCAGCTGTTTCAGGAAAATACTGAAGCTTTTATTTTGAAGTCGTACTTCATTTTTAAAGATGTGCACGGGTAGGAAGACAGAAAGCAGCACATAAAGTCAAATATTGGGTCTGTTTATGGGAAATAAATGTGGAATAACGCCGGTTTTCTGAAACATCTCTGAGAAATATTATTCACAGAGTGTTCGTCTTTAACAACTTATTAATTAACCATTAAAATCCAACACTTTACACAGAATGTATCAGCAGCTTCTTTCCAATCAATCGAATGATTGTCATTAACAAATAATCAGTGGCTATAAAAAGTATTTTAAGAAGTTGTGCATGTTTCATCAACGTAAAAATGAAGAAAAGTCGTTTTTTAAGTGGATTTTTTGACGCTGATCAAGAGAAAAATAATGTTTAATGTCAAACTGAGACAGATCCATACATATTGATCTGAATTAATCACATGTACACGTGTACAGACACTATACAGTCGCGTACACGGTGCGTTATTTAATGGTTTAATCTTCAGAGTAACTTTTAACTACAGCTGTCAAATAACTGCAGTAAAGTAAAAAGTATGAAGTTGCGTAAAATGGAAAAACTCAACTATAGTACAAGTACCTTAAAACTGCACTTGAGCCCGATCACTCCACACGTGTGCACATTAAAAGACCAAACCGGCGCCGATGCAGCGGATTTACATATATAGTCGTGCGCTCTGTAACATAGGAGCGTATGCACACCTACAGAACCGACTCGGCGCCGCTGCTGCTGAATACAAATGGTGTGCGCCCACACGTGGAAACACGCGGAGATACAAATCCGAGAGATGCATCACGGCGCGCTGACAGCACCTTTAAGACACTTTGAGAAACACCCGGCTGCTGAGCGCCGAGGCTCCTCCACCGCCGCCGCCACCGCCGCCGCCGTACAAATGGAGAGAGGCAGAGACAGAGCGAGAGGGAGGCCAAGGGAGACCCGACACAGTAAATAAAAATACAATTTCCTCCAGTGACATGCCCATTCTGTTGGAAGCCTGACTCTAATTATTCTAAGCACTTTGAGGGATGGCTTTCCACCGCATTAATCTACACATCCCACCAGCCCATCCACAGTCGATGCACTTTTAACTACCTAAGGACGCCCCGAAACTCTGCTTAAAACCTCGGGAGGAGGAGATTGACTTTGTACAGTGATGGGGTAAAGTGCTCTGCCTGAGTGAATCTTTCTCTAAATCTCACGGCACAAACACCGGCGCAACAATTTTCATTTCCAATTTCAAATAGCGCCTCTCTCTCTCTCCCTCCCCCCAAAAAAAAGATCAAATTCGAATGGGAGAGTGTTCGTCGGTGCCGTTGCGGCTCAAAATAAGTCGGTGAATTCTCATTACAGCGGGCTTGTGTGCGAGAGTGCGGTTGTTTTCCTCTGGGCAGGAGAAAGCACTCGTAGCTCATTTGGAACGGAGATGAATCGATAAATCACCGGGGACCATCAATCAATCAATGAGCCTATCAATACTCGCCGGGCGAGGAGGCTCCTCCCACCAGAGAGAGAGGCCATGTTGGCTAAGAATATGTCGGGCAAATGGGCTTTTAACATAATAGCTGGGTCCACTTGTGCTGAGTGCGAGATTGATGCGGCGCAGTGTTTACATGTTGACACAGGCTGTAATAGTGATACACAGCAGGTCCCCTGTTTACATGTAAAATAATCAGCACACACACACACACACACACACACAGATACATACTGTAAAGTGTGAAAGGCCGCTCACATTCTGGTCGTGTTTATCAAAATCCAAACAAGATCAAACCATCTTTGAAGGCGCTGCGCTCTCTGATGGAGCTTCTATCTGCTCTGTACAAACATCTGCCCCCCTCGGCTCCGAGCGAGAAGAGACGAGAGGAGAGGAGGGCGATGCAGAAGTAAATAGGCGGAAGCAGAGATCTATCTCTCCTAATTAATCACCGCTCGTTTTTAAGTAAAAAAAAAAGTTTGGAATAATGGGGCTTCCAGCTGCTGCCGAGCAGACGCCGAGGCCGAGCGGCACGGCGGATGACGAGGAGCGTGACATTTTGGTATGAACTGCGCTCGAGACAAAACGCAGAGCGAGGACGTTAATGTTGAAGAGCTGGTGATGTCCTGTGTTTCTCTTAAAGGAGCAGTCCACACAACAATGCAAAGACAGCTCGGTGAAGATGGAAATTCAGATTGAGTTTGGTTGTCCACAAAACATTTCTGAAGCTCTGCAGTGAACGATTGTCCGTCTGCTGAAGCCTCGAGATCCTAAACCGATTCAAAAATACTTTATTTACACTTTTTATTAAGCTGAAATCTTCAGTTTAGCTGCTAAGCTAAAACGTTAGCATGCACCGTGTCTGAAGAGGGTGCACGAGCGAGTTAAATAAAGTTTTAAAACAAGCCTTGATCTTCTTCAGGTGTTTGGGAGAATGCTGTTTTACTGTGAAGCTGAAGAAAGTGAATTGAATTTATTTTTAATCAATCCCACCCACATAAACCGTCCTGCTGACACAAATACTCACTAGAAAGATGAAAATATTAATGAATTAATGTCCAGAATCCTCCTGTTGTGTTAGTAAATTACTTCATAGCTTCGCTTTGCTTTTAAAAATTAAATTATATATTTGTGAGGCATTTTAAAGAGGTCAGAAAGTCAAGTATCTGAGCTTGTCTGTCTGCAGAAGCCTCGAGATCCTAAACCGATTTAAAAAGACTTTATTTACACTTTTTATTAAGCTGAAATCTTCAGTTTAGCTGCTAAGCTAAAACGTTAGCATGCACCGTGTGCACGAGCGAGTCGACCTCGTGTGAGACTAGTAAAGTCCATTTTACGTTTTAAAACAAGCCTCCATCTTCTTCAGGTGTTTAGCAGAATGCTGTTTGACTGTGAAGCTCCAGAAATGTTTTGTGGGTGAGAAGATAAAAGCATTTTGGTTCAACTTGTCGTTTATCGTCTAATGAATCCGATGAAAAGAGTGAATTAAAAGTATTTTTAATATCTTTTTTTCCTCTGATCAATCCCACCCACATAAACCGTCCTGCTGACACAAATACTCACTAGAAAGATGAAAACATTAATGAATTAATGCCCAGAATCCTCCTGTTGTGTCAATAAATTACTTCATAGCTCAGCTTTGTTTTTAAAAATGAAATTATATATTTGTGAGCGATTTTAAAGAGGTCAGAAAGTCAAGTAAAACGATTAAATGATTCCTGGAGAAACACATTGAACATAATTCATCTATAAACTGCATAATGCTTAAAAAACATTTGTTATCGGAGGCGACAGAAACCTGAGACGTGGAGAACTTTCCTCCCGCTGAACATAATTCCTCACGCTGGCTGCGAGCATAAAGTGTTGGCAGGTAAATTAACTTCCCTCCAAGTTACCATCTCCAGCCTACGTGCCCTTCAGCAAAGCACTTATCCCCCTAACTGAGCTGCTCGGCGGCCATCAGCAGAAAACTGCAACCGAGAGTTAACGTGCTGTGTGAGAGCACCGCGGGGCGACGCCTCGCCTCCGAGCCGGGCTGCCGACTCAGCACGCACGTGTTGAGTTAAAGAAGAAGAAGAAGAAGTAATGAATGAATGAATAAACAAGCGAGCAAACGAATATATAACTACACAGGCTGTTGCTCTTACAAACACTCGTTCATGTATTGGGAGCTGTACTCTTTTAATTCACACACCTAATGAAGGAATTCAGAAGATGAGCCGGTAAAGGTGAAAAAAAAAGGTAATAACGCCGCCGGAGAGACAAAACGGGGTCTCGTGTGGACGCTGCTGCAGCGCGAACGATGCAAACTGTGCGACGACGCAAAGATACGACAGGAAGTGAAGTGAGAGCGCTCGTTCAGGTCGAATGACGAGCGAGGAAGGTTTGAATTTGATGTTTTTCTTTCTGTCTTTCTCGTCTGCTCCTCATGATGGACGAGTGATAAATGTAGGAAGGTGTGTCATGAACACCTGAGAGGAAACTGTAGATCTTCTAATGAAGGAATTCCGAAGATGAGCTGCTCGCAAAAAAGGTAATAACGCCGCCGGAGAGACAAAACGGGGTCTCGTGTGGACTCACGAACGATGCAAACTGTGCGACGACGCAAAGATACGACAGGAAGTGAAGTGAGAGCGCTCGTTCAGTTCGTAAATGTTTGAATTTGATGTTTTTCCTTCGACTGTCCTCGTCTGCTCCTCCTGATGGACGAGTGATAAATGTAGGAAGGTGTGTCATGAACACCTGAGAGGAAACTGTAGATCTTCTAATGATTTCGTTCATGATTTGATGATTAGTTTCACAGTAAATCGATTATTTGTTCAGTCTACAAACGTTTACCGTCTTAAATAACAAAGAAAAGCAGCAAATCGTCACTTTTAAGAACCCAGAACCAGATTCGTTGGACATTTTTGCTTGAAAAAATGACTGAAACGATGAAACAGAAACTGTTTTCCGTCGGCGTGAAGCTTCTCACAGTGAAATGACTGATCCTGCTAATTTAATCTAAATGTTTTGTTTTATGATCCTCGTGGACCCAAAACAAACCGTTCAACCGCTCGAGAAAATGGAAAAATTAAAACCAGCACCAACACAACGGACACATAAAAAGGAAATGATATGTGGGACACATTAGCAGACGGCACGACGCTTCTGCAGCAGCAGAACTGCTGTTTGTCAAGTGTCTCTTAATGACGAGGAGCACTTACACCGGCTTTCCTACGATCACAAGAAGCATTCATACCTCGCCAAGGCTGCACAAAACCCCGAAATGTGTCCGTCTGACAGGAGGGGATGTCGAGAGGACGCTGACGGACAACTAGAGGCTGTTCAATCAGAACTGGACCCAAAACAAACAGGACGCATAGAGACGACTTCAGGTTACAACCACAGACGGGCCTCTCACGTCAAGTATCTCTTAATGATGAGGGCACTTTACAGGCTCGGCTTCCAAAAGGCATTCAGACGTCGCCAGAGAATCACCCTGAATGTGTCTGATCGGTCTGAATCTGGATTAAGACGAGTCAAATTAGAAGTGTAGTGTAAAAAATGATATATTCATTGCAAAGTTAGGAACAAGACGACAAAGAGAAACCATCAGATGTCGACTGAAACGATTATTCGATCGCTTTAAATGAAAACGTTCGTGAGAAAATATGTGGAAAAAAGCATCCGCACACCAAAAACTAATCACTTTAAGTTTCTGGAGATTCTGTGAGATTCCCAGAGATTGACGGACAACTCAATCAGAACTGGACCCAAAACAAACAGAGGTTCAGGACGCATAGAAACAACTTCAGACGACCACAGACGGGCCTCTCACGTCAAGTATCCCTTAATGATGAGGGCACTTAGAAAAGGCATTCAGACATCGACAGAGATGCTCGATCCCTCTGAATGTGTCTGATCGGTCTGAATCTGGATTAAGACGAGTCAAATTAGAAGTAGCTCATGAGGAAAGTGTACAAAATGATATATTCCTTGCAAAGTTAGGAACAAGACGACAAAGAGAAACCATCAGATGTCGACTGAAACGATTATTCGATCGCTTTAAATGAAAACGTTCGTGAGAAAATATGTGGAAAAAAGCATCCGCACACCAAAAACTAATCACTTTAAGTTTCTGGAGATTCTGTGAGATTCCCAGAGATTGACGGACAACTCAATCAGAACTGGACCCAAAACAAACAGAGGTTCAGGACGCATAGAAACAACTTCAGACGACCACAGACGGGCCTCTCATGTCAAGTATCCCTTAATGATGAGGGCACTTAGAGGCTCGGCTTCGAAAAGGCATTCAGACATCGCCAGAGATGCTCGATCGCCCTGAATGTGTCTGAATCTGGATTAAGATGATGGTGACGGACGGGTCAAATTAGAAGTAGCTCATGAGGAAAGTGTAAAAAATGATATATTCCTTGCAAAGTTAGGAACAAGACGACAAAGAGAAACCATCAGATGTCGACTGAAACGATTATTCGATCGCTTTAAATGAAAACGTTCGTGAGAAAATATGTGGAAAAATATGTTTCGAGCGTCAAGCGCACCCCAAAAACTAATCACTTTAAGTTTCAGAGATTGACGGACAACTCAATCAGAACTGGACCCAAAACAAACAGAGGTTCAGGACGCATAGAAACAACTTCAGACGACCACAGACGGGCCTCTCATGTCAAGTATCCCTTAATGATGAGGGCACTTAGAGGCTCGGCTTCGAAAAGGCATTCAGACATCGCCAGAGATGCTTGATAGCCCTGAATGTGTCTGAATCTGGATTAAGATGATGGTGACGGACGGGTCAAATTAGAAGTAGCTCATGAGGAAAGTGTAAAAAATGATATATTCCTTGCAAAGTTAGGAACAAAACGGTTATTTGCCGTCATTAACGACAAAGAGAAACCATCAGATGTCGACTGAAACGATTATTCGATCGCTTTAAATGAAAACGTTCGTGAGAAAATATGTGGAAAAATATGTTTCAAGCGCCCCAAAAACTAATCACTTTAAGTTTCTGGAGATTCTGAGAGATTTCCAGAGATTGACGGACAACTCAATCAGAACTGGACCCAAAACAAACAGAGGTTCAGGACGCATAGAAACGACTTCAGATGACCAAGTATCCCTTAATGATGAGGGCACTTTACAGGCTCGGCTTCGAAAAGGCATTCAGATGTCGCCAGAGATGCTCGATCGCCCTGAATGTGTCTGAATCTGGATTAAGATGATGGTGACGGACGGGTCAAATTAGAAGTAGCTCATGAGGAAAGTGTAAAAAATGATATATTCCCTGCAAAGTTAGGAACAAGACGGTTATTTTTCATCAGATGTCGACTGAAACGATTATTCGATCGCTTTAAATGAAAACGTTCGTGAGAAAATATGTGGAAAAATGTGTTTCGAGCGTCAAGCGCACCCCAAAAACTAATCACTTTAAGTTTCTGGAGATTCTGAGAGATTTCCAGAGACTTAATCCGGCCGGCTAACAACCAGAACATCCACCAAATTGGACCGAAAATCCCCCTCTCAGCGGCGGGCGGGCGGCGAGCTGAGGATCCGGACCCCTTATTAATTTAATTGAACACAAGCCGGCATCGTATCTGACAATCAGCTGGATGTATTTGGTTGTAACCCGAGCGTGTGTGTGTGTGTGTGTGTGGATGGCAGCTGACACAATGGAAACAGATTGCCACGGCGGCGGTGCAGCTCTCCATCACATCGCAGCAGATAGCGGGGAGCGCGAGGCCTAAGGGTCAGGCGCCGCGGCCGCCTGCAGACACCCGGCACCGGGCCCGGCCATTACTGCTAGCTAATTGGAGTTTTCCTCGGGGTCAGGCTAGTCATCTGGACCAGCGAGGACCCCCACTCAAACCCCCCCTGCATCATTTTTAACACCGTGTCACCGCTTGACGGGACTCTCTCTCCCCCCACTTTAAGGACGGGGGAGGCGGGGGGGAGGCAGGATTAAGGGAAAAGAGTGCGATCTCCCCTCCACCGCGGCTGGTTAATAGGAAAAGTCTCTGTCTCCTCGGTGCACCATTCATCATGTCAAATGGTAATATCTTTAAAGGTCAGGCCGAGTCATAAAGAAAAAAGAGCCTTGGCTAAACTTTCCCGGGGATTTCCAGAGGTCTAATCACCAATCACCAAATCTGAAGTGTCTCTTTTGATTGGCTTTTGATGGCCTTGTTTCAGAGTGAATCATTAGACAGACAAAAAAAGGGGACATTTAGAAGAAAGAACGAGAGTCAGCTCATTTTTTTTTTTACATAGTAACAGGAAAGGGAAACTCTCCGGATTGAATTAACCAGCTTGGCAAAAAAAAATAAATAGAGGCTGGAAGAAATATGAAAGAAAGAGCGTGATTTATCCAGCTGACGAGAACACCTGAGAGGAAACTGTAGACCTTCTGATGGTTGATTTCGTTCATGATTTGATGATAAGTTTCACAATAAATTGATTATTTGTTTAGTCTACAAAAGGTTAAAACATTCACCGTCTTAAATAACAAAGAAAAGCATCACTTTTAAGAACCTGGAACCAGATTTGTTGGACATTTTTGCTTGAAAAAATGACTCAAACGATGAATCTTTGAGGTCTAATCACCAAATAAAGACAGATAAAAAAAAGGGACGTTTAGAAGAACGAGAGTCTTCTTACTTTTACATAGTAACAGGAAAGGGAAACTCTCCGGATTGGATTAACCAGCTTGGCAAAAAAAAAATAAATAGAGGCTGGAAGAAATATGACGAGAACACCTGAGAGGAAACTGTAGACCTTCTAATGGTTGTTCTCTGCAAATAACTGCTGATTTTGTTCATGATTTGATGATAGTTTCACAATAAATTGATTATTTGTTTAGTCTACAAACGTTTAAAACATCTTAAATAAGAAAGAAAAGCAGCAAATCGTCACTTTTAAGAACCTGGAACCAGATTTGTTGGACATTTTTGCTTGAAAAAAATGACTGAAACGATGAATCTTCGAGGTCTAATCACCAAATAAAGACAGATAAAAAAAAGGGGACGTTTAGAAGAACGAGAGTCTTCTTACTTTAACATAGTAACAGGAAAGGGAAACTCTCCGGATTAAATTAACCAGCTCGACAAAATAAATAGAGGCTGGAAGAAATATGAAAGAAAGAGCGTGATTTATCCAGCTGACGAGAACACCTGAGAGGAAACTGTAGACCTTCTGATGGTTGATTTTGTTCATGATTTGATGATTAGTTTCACAATAAATTGATTATTTGTTTAGTCTACAAAAGGTTAAAACATTTACCGTCTTAAATAACAAAGAAATAAGCAGCAAATCGTCACTTTTAAGAACCTGGAACCAGATTTGTTGGACATTTTTGCTTGAAAAATGACGAATCTTCGAGGTCTTATCACCAAATAAAGACAGATTAAAAAAAGGGGACATTTAGAAGAACGAGAGTCTTCTTACTTTAACATAGTAACAGGAAAAGGGTCCAGACTCTCCAGATTGAATTAACCAGCTCGACAAAAAAAAACAAATAGAGGCGGGAAGAAATATGACGAGAACACCTGAGAGGAAACTGTAGACCTTCTGATGGTTGTTCTCTGCTAATAACTGCTGATTTCCTTCATGATTTGATGATTAGTTTCACAATAAATTGATTATTTGTTTAGTCTACAAAAGGTTAAAACATTCACCGTCTTAAATAACAAAGAAAAGCATCACTTTTAAGAACCTGGAACCAGATTTGTTGGACATTTTTGCTTGAAAAAATGACTGAAACGATGAATCTTCGAGGTCTAATCACCAAATAAAGACATTTAGAAGAAGAACGAGAGTCAGCTAAATTTTTTTTTTTACATAGTAACAGGAAAGAGAAACTCTCCGGATTGAATTAACCAGCTCGACAAAATAAATAGAGGCTGGAAGAAATATGAAAGAAAGAGCGTGATTTATCCAGCTGAGAGGAAACTGTAGACCATCTAATGATTGTCTCTGCTGATTTCAGTCATGATTTGATGATTAGTTTCACAATTAATTGATTATTTGTTTAGTCTGCAAAAGGTTAAAACATTTACCGTCTTAAATAACAAAGAAAAGCATCACTTTTAAGAACCTGGAACCAGATTTGTTGGACATTTTTGCTTGAAAACTGACGAATCTTCGAGGTCTAATCACCAAATAAAGACAGACAAAAAAAGGGACATCCTGTTACTTTACATAGTAACAGGAAAGGGGAAACTCTCCGGATTGAATTAACCAGCTCGGCAAGAAAAATAAATAGAGGCTGGAGGAAATATGAAAGAAAGAACGTGATTCATCCAGCTGACGAGAAGCTGAAAAGCAGCAGGGGTGCACACACACACAAAAAAAAAGAAAGAAAAATAAACGGCGCGTAAAAAGCTAGATAAAATAAGAAAGAAGAAAAAGGTGGCGGGGAAATAAAAGAGAGGCAGAGGAGCTAAAGACTGCGACTGTCTGACAAGTGTCACACTTGCGCTTCGATCCAGCCTTCCTCCTGCGCTAATGACTGTCAACACGACAAGCAGGGCCGTCTGAAGGGGGAGAAAATTACTCGCTGAAAAGCAATTGACTGACCCCCATCATTTCTCAGGGAACCAGTGACCTGTGAATATTTCATTATGGGGAAAGTCGTGAGGCCCATATAAATGGGGGGCAGACGGAGAGGAGGGGGGGTGTTGATCTGCCGGAGAGGGAAACTGGGGGCAGACCTGCTGCCGTGTCGCCTTTTCACTACGCCAACAATGCATATCTCAGCGGCTCGGAGAAAGAGAACAAATGAAAGGAAGGAGTCTGTTTGGAGAAACATGGAGAGAAAGAGCAAATGTAGACAGAGAGAGAGAGAGAGAGGAGAGAGCGTCTGAAGAGGAAAAACTTAAAGAAGAAGAAGAAGAAGAAGAAATGTTTTGCAGGTGTTTTTTTTTTTACCCTCTGCGCGACATTCGTCTTACATTGAGAAACATCAGAGGCCTCGGAATCGAGAGGGGCAGGAAGAGAAAGAGAAGACGAGAAAAGATGAAAGAAAATCAATCCCTCGGCAAGCCTGATTGATCGGTGGAGTTTTGGACAATTTCATCAGGAGACTCCGCTAACCAGAGATGACACGACCCATATTGGAGGGAGAACGCATTGTGGAGATTAATACCCGCATTAGAGGCATCAGGTCGGATAAACGCGGGCTCCGGCAGTAAATACGCCGGGCCCGCGTGCCCCCTCAATGACGACTTAATGCCAGAAAAACCCCTCGCAGCCCACACTTTACTTTTCAAACTTTGTGCTGGACGGGATAATTGAGTCAATTAGGAGCACCTTAATCCACGGAAGGGATCTTCAAAAGAAAAATATACAGTCAAGGTTTGGGTTTGGTCTTAAGGATATAAATAAAGAGGGCTTGAAGATTGTCTCTGTTTATCCAACGACGGAGGGAAAGAGCAGGAGGATTATATCTGATCTCACGCAGGAACCTCACGTTACATATTAACTTCTGCTCCTTCGAAACTTTAATTCATCATCTTTTGGTGGGAATAACACTGTTTTATAATTACTTTCCGACAGCTAAGTATCCGTCAACATTGAATCTGCACATCGAGATAAGATCGGGAATGAATTTTTAATTAGATAAGATACAATATCAAGTTTCTGGTCATTCTGACATTTCCCTTTTCATCCCCCATTATTCGAAGACAAGCTTCAAAGACGGGAGGCGAAGGAAAGTCAATAAGCGCATCATGATCTAAACTTCCAGTGTGAAAAAACGTGTATGTCAAACCAACGGAGGGAGGAAATGGACAGGGTGAACTAGGGGGAAGTGCGGAGGGACAGAGGGAATACTGCTGATCGAGCAGATCGGGCAAGAAAGCATGAAATACTACATTACAGGGGGAAAAGGACAAAAGCAGCCACCAGGGCCTGATCATGTCGGCCTGACAGGGAGGCAGGGGGTGGAAGTAATCGAGGGTCACGCGGGCCAGATGACTGATCGGGCGGCGGCGGGCAAAGTGACAATTTTTGCGGATGGTAAATATTTCAACAGCGCTCGGTCGTGCGGTGGAGGTCAAGCAAAGCTCCCGTTTTAAAGCACAATAGACAGACACCTTTAATAAAACATCCCACATAAACACACATCGCAGAGCCGCTCACACACACACTTCTTCTTCTTCTTCTTCTTCTTCTTTGGCGCCTTAATGGTCTAATTTCCTCGGCTGCAGCCGGAGGAAGTCGCCTTTAGAAGCGGGGATGAAATTCAGGTGTGTGTGTCGGGGTGTGTGTGTGTGTTACGTGACCGTGACTGTCGGTGACATTTCGCAATGATCCACATTTCACGCGTTTTTAATGCAACAAAAAGGCCTCCTCAGTCACCGTCTCATATCTGGTTTTAAAAAAGCAAAGCCTTAAAGAGCGTGCAGGAGTCTTTTTTTTTTTTTGCTCTGCTGACGAGAAAAAAAAAGTAAAAATGTGCACACAAAAAAAGAAAAATCCTCGCTTCCAGCTCATCAGACTGGCATCCCTCCAGACGAGAGCTGGAGTGTCTCACTGATATACAACACCAGCGCCGGTGTGACAGTGCACATGGATCTCGTCCATGTATCGCTGGCTCGACATCACTTGCAGCGGCTCCCGCGGACACGTCCAACTCAAACCCTTTGTGGAGTACCCAGAGTGCCCCTGTTCTCTTTGTCCATCAGCACAGGTTGCTAGTCAAAGCGCAGACTGACAAAGCCTGAGTCGGGTCCAGAGGCATTCTGCTGCCCCCCCCTTCCCCTCGGCGCCTGTGAACTTGGCAGCTGATGTCAGTGGGCACTGAGTGGGGTTGGAGAAGCGATGTTCCCCCTTTTTGCTCCTCATCCTCACCTAGTCGGCGATAAGGCAGCAGGAGGGGCGGTGGCGTGGCTGTTAAGCCTAATTTTTACTACTGCGTTACATTCTCGTGTCTTTTTCAGCCTGTTCTCGCTCCCAACACGTAAAATACAGCAGCTGTAGCATCACTTTCTAAAGTCTTTTTATGTTACGCCAGTCAGTTAATGTTCATTCATTAAATAAGTTACGGTGCACAAGTGACACACGTAGAGTTGCACGACTGAACGTAGTTATTTTAACCCAAAACAACCTAACCAGGCAGTTTTGGTGCAGATTTTCTCGCCACTCTTGCAACTGGAAAGTGTCATGTGATACCTCTTAAGCCTAATTTTTACTACTGCGTAAAGTGCTGTACGTAGCTCACAGAGAGCCCGCTACGTAGTCGGAGAGCCTCTCCGTCGTCTCCGGAGGCACTAAATATTTTTTTAAGTGTCCGTCACTCCGTCAAGCGACAACGGAGAAGGCAAGGGCTACGATTGGTCAGCACTCCTGCAGCTCGTAGCGTTTCAGCGATGACGGCAAGGGCTACGATTGGAAATTGCATTGCGTATCCGGCACCACGACGGAGAACTACGAGGGCCCGAGGGGTCTCCGTGGTTACGCAGTTGGATACAGAAGTGTAACGCTGCCTTTAGATGGGATTGGCTGTTTTACATTACTGCACGTCTGCAGGAAAGTTGCCCGTTTGCAGATGTGAACCCGTCACCTGCGCTGCCTTTCATCACCGGTGGGGTGGGGCGAGATTATGACCATGAAGGCTGCGTTACGGCGCCCTCGGAGGGTAATCAGGAGCTCGGGGTGGCCTGGGTGCAGTGGTGGACAGTAACGAAGTAAATTTACTTGAGTACTGTACTTAAGTACAGTTTTTGAGTATCTGTACTTTACTTGAGTATTATTTTTGGGGGATACTTTTACTTTCACTCCACTACATTTCTATTGATGCTCTCGTTACTCGCTACTTTTGAACTTACGTCAGCTGATGATTTTTTTTTCAATATTCTGAGAAAATAAACTGTTTCTGCTGATTCCTGTATGGTTTGTCTTAGTCGTATTGCCGTACCTGTACTACGTCGTGCTATACAATCCATACAATGGAGGAAGAAACTGGAGAAACTCCCACCGAGCAGCCGTGGCCTTAACTCAAACCCATGTTTGAGATTTTTGTCACAAAAACTGATTTGTTTCAGATTAAATGTTTGTTGTGCTTACAGCGAACAAATTATATCACGGCTTACAAAAACTCATCTTCACAACCTGAAAAAGCACGTTGCAGTATGTAAAGTAGCTACTGACGTTAGCTAGCTTCATGTTTGTTAAATGGCAGATGAACATTTTAAACGTAACTGTATGAGCTTGTAGTATCATAATTTTTATACGGTTTAAAAATATGGCAGCTGTTGCAGTGCAGTCGAATGATTAAGTTGACTTTCTGTTCATGTTTTTTATACAATTCATATCAAAGAATCGCATCAGTGTATTGTATAATGACAATAAAGCTGCTTTTCTTTCCTGTATTTCCTGAGATATTTTTAAAATACTTTTACTCAAGTAATTTTTTAAGCAAATACTTTAGTACTTTACTTAAGTAATATTTTGACTAAGCTACTTTTACTTGTATTGGAGTAATATTTGACAAGGAGTATCTGTACTTTTACTCAAGTAGTGAAGTTGTGTCTCTGTCCACCTCTGGCGATCAGGCAGCAGGAGGGGAGGTGGCGTGGCTGTTTTACATTACTGCACGTCTGCAGGAAAGTTGATTAAAGCCCGTTTGCAGATGTGAACCCGTCACCTGCGCTGCCTTTCATCACCGTTGGGGTGGGGCGAGATTATGACCATGAAGGCTGCGTTACGGCGCCCTCGGAGGGTAATCAGGAGCTCGGGGTGGGTGGGGATAGGGTGGCCTGGGCGTGGGTGGCTGCAGAGAGCAGGAATGGTGGGTGCTCATTTATCAAACACCTCCAGGATAACCTCCCTTCTCTTTATTTCTCCTCCATCAAAAAATGTGCCGTGCATGAAAAAAACCGGCTCAACCGGCTCGGCTTTGAGCCTGAACCGGCGCTTTCTGCTGCCGCTCCGTCCTTGTGGCAAATTAGCGCTCATAATGAGCTGGGATCCCGTCCTCGGCGCCGCCATTAAAAAGGGCCCTTGGGTTCTAGGTAGAGTCACTGACAAGCCCATTTGTGTATTAAAGCGGTGAAATGCACAGCGTGGACCTGGAGCATGTAGCGGCTGAACTCTTGACCTCCGCCCGCCCCATCTACATCTCACACCGGGCCCCTCCGACACGGCTCCTCAGAGCTGTGCTTCCTGATCCCAGAACCCATTCACCCATTTACCCATTCTGAAACAATGAAATGGCCACAATGACTTCTTGGACCGGATTCAATAGGTACTTCAAGAAAAGGGAAACCTGCTGGGATTGGCTTAAATGATGAAAACTATTGTGCTCAGAAAGAATCAATCGGTGCTTTTCAGCGTAATTCGATTCTATCCACAAAGGGGCTCGGGAGGCAATCTTAAAATGGAAATGCCACTTTGCTTGGAGTGGGTGGAGAAGAAAAAAAAGAGGGGGGGGGATAGTTTGCATGGAAAGACACCATCTCCCACATTTAGTGCGCCTTTCAATCACGGCGGTATGTGTCTTACAAACCGCCGAAGAGTTTGTGCTGAGCGCAACAAAACTCGCCGAAAGTGGGTTATCGCTTTCAGCCGAATAATTACGGAGATGTGGGCGGGATGCACCACACCTCATCCCTCCGCATCCACCGCAGAGCAGCCTCGCGGCGGCTGAAATTTTAAATTGGTCTCTGCTTACATTTTTTTTCACAAAACCACAGCCCCTTTAATTGCGCAATATTAGAGCAATTTGAAATAGAGTCAAAAAACATGGCGGCGTATCTGCGTGGATGCTGCAGCTGCAGGTAGCAGCCAGAGAGCCTTACAGGTATTTACTGTCGGAGGGTTGTGTTACATATGGTTGCATAAGATAGGAGAATATGACATCCTCACAATAGCTGCGTGTCGTTATCTAATCATGGCAGAGGAACAAATTGGTGCATTCAGCTGCTTTGATAAAAGAAGACCAGAGGGCAGCCGAGGCACAAAATACAAGCAACTCCTTCTTATTTTTCTTGGATTAAGCTCTAATTTTTTTTTTTGTCTTGCACCTTGAGTCACACACCGGCTGTGAAATAACTGCACATGCACGAGTCGATCCTGCAGACGTCGAGCTACGATGCCTGCAGGAAAAAGATGTCGCTGTTAATTTACCTAATCAGAAAAAAATATCATTATTAAAGGGTTCCTCCCTCTTTTAGGATTTATTTTAGTAGATGTTAAAGTCAAAAAGTTCTGATATCTGTAGTGTTTGTGAAGTGATGAGTTCAAGTCCTACATCTGAGCTCCGTCTCTGCAGGTTTTAGGGCCTAAAACCTAAAATAATTAGGTTTTATTTGAAATTACACTGCTTGTATTCTGTGGCACAGTTTCATATCCACATGTTGTTTCTTGTTTTTATACTATCTGATGTTCCTGAAAAGTCACTGATGAGATGTTTTACAGTACAGAGGAGCCTTTATTATTAAATTTCACTTTTACTTTAACGATATACGAAACACACTCTGAGGCACAGAGAGAGAGAGAAAGGAATCAGACGAGTTAATTCTTCCTGCAGATAATTCCGTAAAATAACTGCACATGCACAAGTCGATCCTGCAGAAGTCGAGCTACGATACGTGCAGGAAAAAGACCAACCACGAAATAATCGTTCGTCGCAGCCTTAACTGAATCCCTGTTGTTCAAAATTGCAGATATACCAATAAACTGTCTTCACATTCTGCTGATGTCGCCGTTAATTTACCTCATCAGAAAAAAATATCATTATTAAAGGGTTCCTCCCTCTTTTAGGATTTATTTTAGTGGATGTTAAAGTCAAAAAGTTCTGATATCTGTCGTGTTTGTGAAGTGATGAGTTCAAGTCCTACATCTGAGCTCCGTCTCTGCAGGTTTTAGGGCCTAAAACCTAAAATAATTAGGTTTTATTTGAAAGTACACTGCTTGTATTTTGTGGCACAGTTTATTTTTGATGGCCACATTGTCAGATTGTCATATCCACATGTTGTTTCTTGTTTTTATACTATCTGATGTTCCTGAAAAGTCACTGATGAGATGTTTTACAGTACAGAGGAGCCTTTATTATTAAATTTCACTTTTACTTTAACGATATACGAAACACACTCTGAGGCACAGAGAGAGAGAGAAAGGAATCAGACGAGTTAATTCTTCCTGCAGATAATTCCGTAAAATAACTGCACATGCACGAGTCGATCGTGCAGAAGTCGAGCTCCAGCTCTCCTCTCCAGCGCCAATCCAGCAGGATGTCGCTTATCTCTCTGGCCGGTAAAGTGCGGTTGAGGCTCCGGTCAGCATCCTTAACCGCTATCTGTCACTCTACCTCCTTCCCTTTCTCCCCCACACACACCCTCACCTGCCTCCTCCCCCCTTCTGCTGCTGTGGGACCGGCTCAGTTTCAACCTGGCTGCGGTCGGAGACGGACAGGATGAGGTAGACGGGGAGTTGGACTGAGTCTGCAGCCAGCGTGCAGAGAGAGGAGGGAGGAGGTGGGAGGAGGAGGGAGGGGGGGACATTGTTAGAGGCTAACCCATGGGGCTGTTCAGTTCAGGGGCCCTTCTCCTCTCCCTCTGTCTGTCTTGGCAAGAGAAGAGGTAGTGTCTCTTGAATCATTAATGAAGGCGGTTGACGCCCCGTGCAGCAGTGCCCAGCAGCCACAGTCTCTCCCGCCTGCCTGCCTGCCTGCCACCAGCCTGGAAGTTTGAAAGAGAGCTGATGTAGTGTATATCCACACTATGGTAATGACAGAGGTAAAGCCAGGCCTCACTCTACTTTGGCAGTCCATGCTGTATAATCAGCCATGACGAATAGAAGCACCCGGAGAGACGAGGAGGTCTGCTAGCGTCGCGGCTGGCACACACACGTCGGACTGAAGTTTATGAGTAATAACGGAGACACACTCAAAGAGAATCCATCACATGGAGCTTCTGAACATGAAAGCCGGCTGTCTGCGTCGACGGAGTTTAATCTAAGCGGCGGAGAACAATGGGCTAATTAAAAGATTTTCTTTACCAAAATCCCAAGTTTTTGATTGAATCCTGGATAACATGCGTCTCACAGAGAGATGGAGGCTCCGTCAGAGGCTGTTTACTGTAAAATGCATGATGGAGACAGACAGACGGAGAGAGAGAAAAAAGGGAAAGCTACCTCGACTCTCCTCTTTCATCTACAGTGAAGACAACCATGTCACTATTGTTGCCTCCTCAAATTTCCTGATCAAAGTGCCTGAGTTCAGCTCCGAGCCTTCGAGTCACATCCATACTTCATTTTCGGGAGTTGAACTTTTCCGTCGGTGCAATCGATACTCCTCTTTTTTGATTTCGGCTGGAAATTGCCACTTCTCAGAAAATCTGGGCGAGCAGA
This sequence comes from Lagodon rhomboides, assembly GCA_039737535.1. NCBI lineage: Eukaryota > Metazoa > Chordata > Actinopteri > Spariformes > Sparidae > Lagodon > Lagodon rhomboides. The sequence continues at coordinate 2,450,802 of CM077802.1, forward strand.
CGACAGCGACGTATAAACAGTATTTAGAGGCCTGTAATTCAGAGATAAACACAGGGTAGCCCCGCTAAAACCAGCGACAGGGAGCTATCATCCGTCTGACGGCCCGGCGTGAAACATCCTCTGCGAAGAGGTCCGACGCTGCTTTACACTCCGTCAACATTGACTTAACTCATTTTTGTTGCACGAGTCGAAGCCTGAACCAGAGCTGCAGTGATTCATCTGTTCATTTCCAACTACTTTGATTATTGATCATCAGTCTGAGTGAGAAAATAAGGTCACATCTCTGATTCCAGCCGGTTAAATGTGAATGATTTTCTTTCATTTTTCAGCATTTTTAAACTGTGACGTGTCGGACGAACAAGTCGACAGCGGCTGATGTTCGTCTGCAGGGTCAGTCGGAGTCTCTCAGTTGCTAAGTTACAAAACAATCCACAGATAACCGGAGATATGTTTCAATCACACTACAAGGATGGAGAAAACAATCGACTGATTCATTGACGACGAAAATAATCGTTTGTCGCAGCCTTAATTGAATCCCTGTTGTTCAGAATTGCAGATATACCAATAAACTGTCTTTACATTCTGCTGGTCGCCGTTAATTTACCTAATCTATATCATTATTAAAAGGTTCCTCCCTCTTTTTAGGATTTATTTTTAGTAATGTCTAATGTTGAGTCCTACATCTGAGCTCCGTCTCTGCAGGTTTTAGGGCCTAAAACCTAAAATAATTCACTTTTATTTTGAAAGTACACTGCTTGTATTATGTGGCACAGTTTCATATCCACATGTTGTTTATTGTTTTTATACTATCTGATGTTCCTGAGAAGTCACTGATGAGATGTTTTACAGTACTGAGGAGCCTTTATTATTAAATTTCACTTTTACTTTAACGATATACGACTCACACTCTGAGGCACAGAGAGAGAGAGAGAGAGAAAGGAATCGGACGAGTTAATTCTTCCTGCAGATAATTCCGTCTCCATTTGTGGTCTTAAACATTAAGCTCATTACACACTTGTGGATACACCGTTTCCTACATGTAGCAGGTAATTAGCAGTAAAAGAAGCTGACCTAGCTTTACTCGTAAGCCCCTCAAAACCTGCGCTGGTGACGTTGACGAGCCGCCTGAACACTTCGGAAATGTTTTCGGGAGCTGCGCAGGTTCATCACACCGTGGGCGGTTTGTTTACGGCGGTGACATACGGACCGGACTTCACGATACACTGTACGTTCAGAGAATTACCATTAAATGTTTTATTCCACGCCACCTGTTTCAGAGGCGATCGACCAGCCTGTTCGCTCCGTCAGCTGAAGATCTCACCACGAGGATGACAAACATTAAAACAAACTTGCAGGATTTTCACCCAAACAACTCGACTCAAACACTTCAAGCAGATAGATTAGAGGAGAGACGTTCGTGCGACCGTCGAGCGCTTGTCACTTCCATTCAGATGTGGGAGAGGAGAGCGGACTCAATGCTAATCGACACATGAATGAAGCCAGGGAGGCGAGCTTATTCAGGAAGTGTACCGCCGCAGCCCCTCCACTCCCAGAATAGCCTCCAGCTTTACTGTATCTCCGGCTCTTTGTTAGCGCTTCGCCTCTAGCCTGCCGCATCTGCGCCAGGAAAAAAGAGAGGCGACAACAAAACACTTGTTTTTAGAGGGAAGAGCCCGAATCTGATTCAACTTCAGAGGATTAGAGTAACAATGGGGAGCTCACACACACACACACACACACACACACACACACACACACATGCTGGAGCAGTCGCTGCCCAAGTGGGAATGAACTGCTCCAGAAAGGCCAGGGCCTTGGCAAGGTAATTAACTGAGGGTGCTTGTTTCACATGGCAGAGTCCATTAAGTGCCATGTCACACTGATGTCAGGGTAAAGGTAGCGCGCGCACACGCACACACACACACACATGAGAGGACACACACACACACACACACACTCTGTGCTTTCAAATGGGGGCAAGAGCGTCTGAGGTGGAGATAGTGAAGTGAGAACGACAGAGGGGAAGAAGTGGCTGTGGCTTCTCTAACCGATCCCTCCCTAATCAGCAGACCCACTCCCACCCTCCTGGTCCCGCCATCGATCGCCACCACCGCCATCCCAGCGCCGTGATGAAGAGCAAGGGGGGGAGAGAGAGAAGAAGTGGATGTGTTACCCCCGTCCGTATACCCTCTAATTGCCCTGCCTGGGTTACCACCACCCAGCCGTCCCGGCAAAATGGCCCCCGCACTCACTGATGGAGCAACGATTCTGCTGGCGAGGCTGGAAGACGGGACGTAAGCCCATTAGGCACGGGTGACCACACCAGACGCTGCAAGAGTGGGAGGAAGTGGGAACAACCCGTCCACACAGCTACAGCGGAGAACAAACCGCGAGGGCGCCGCGCACCTGCATCTGCACACCGAGCGTATATACCTTTTTTCTTCTCGGAGCGCTGCTGCATCTCAGATAACATTGTCCCCCACTGAAGAGACTTCCACACGAGCTAACTGAGGTTTATCTCCCACTTAACAGATGAGCCGAAGGAAACCAGAGAGGCACTCGGGGACCCGAACGAGGAGAGAGGAGGGGACGAGAGACAGAGCAACATATCGGTATCGAAACAACAAAAAAGTGCTGCAGCCTGCAACACGAGGACGGTTTCTCTCTCTGCTCTTAAAAACAATGATCACACTGAGCATCGCCTTAAACTTGATTGCACGGCCTGTGTGTGTGTGTTGGAGCGTGGCGGAGCGCGGTGACGGATGGATGTGCGCTCCGCAGCCCTATGAGCTGCCGTTACGCTGCCCAGAGCAGCATTGCAATTAAAGGAGTGGAAGGCCTGGATGCTCAGACCGGAGGAGGAGGAGGAGGAGGAGGAGGAGGAGCAGGGGCCGGAGAGCTTTGGACGACGAGCGCCTGAACTGAACACTGTGCTGATTTGTGCACTGACTGTCCCCGAGAACAGGGCCATGTATTTTTAATCAATGTCAAAGTGATGAAGTGCGTGTTTGCCTCAGAAAAATCCCCTGACAAACACAAATAGAGAAAGACAAACTCCCCACGGGGGCGCCTCCCCCTTTTGTGAATGCGTGCAGATATAGAGCGCCGCAGCGACCGGAGCGAGCTGACCCCGACCGCCTCCGCCATCTTACGACACGACCCGATATAAAGACCTACTTCCTCATTAGCGGTGCGTGCAGACCGAGAGGAAAAGCAGCCGGATTTGGAGCGCAATTAGCATTTTTAATAACAATAAATACCGTTCGGATAAGTGGGGCTGCTGGCCGATAATTAGAAATTGGCGGATCCGTGGCCATCCCTCAAGACAGACACATGCTGACTTTTCTGCAGGTTATCTGGTATTGGGAATCATTCCTGAAGCATAAACAAGCCAGGGAGATAGGCTGGCTCCCCTCCAACAGCCTGTCTCCTCAATTTTACAGGCTTCTTTTCCCCTTTCAGCCAATTCAGCCCCAAATATCGATCAGCCGAGAGAGAGAGAGAGAGAAATTGAAAGAAAGAGATGGGTAGAAAGAGAAAGGGGGGGAATTGGAGAGATGGGATGAGGGGGTGAGGGAGGGAGGGAGGGAGGGAAGGCGGAAATGGAGGCCAAAGAGGTGAGGTATGTGGGTAAGTTGCAGAGAGGCAGAAAGTTTCTTAGTGGATTCAGCACACAGAGGAGGAGGAGGGTGGACGCTGTAGGAGAAGGCAACCAAACGGAGGTGTGTGACGGATGAGACGTCGCGTTGTGTCTCAATCCCTCGCAAACAGACATCTAACGCTGCGAGCCGCCGCGGCGCCGTAATAAGATCATTAACCCAAAGACCAGTGACCTAAGGAGAAAGCTCGCTGATCCCTGACTGAGGCGCCGAGCATTAAGGAGGCTTCTGGATGATTGCTCGAGAATTATGGGACCACAGAACACGAGCGGGCGGACTTGTGGGCGTAAATGAAGCCGCAACCGCAATTCTGTGATACATTATTCTCATAAGTTCCCTCAGCTTTTATTGGACCCTTTACGGTCCTGCCCCCCCGTTCGGACTCCGCCGCGCTGCGTGTAATCTGACAAGAGGCATCACGGGCTTGATGCGATTATACCAAATGAAATTACAACACATTCAGTGCGCCGAGGCGCTGCGCCGACCGGAATGCTGCTTAAAGCAGCGCCAGATGTTGTGTGGCGGAAGGTGAACTTTGACCCACGTCGGAGAGCCAATCAGTACGAGGAGCTCCAGCCGCGGGAGGAGGAGGCGGAGGAGCGAGGCCGCACATAGTTTTACACACTATAAAATATGCATTTGCTAAGTGGTACAGCATTTTGCCCTTTGAGAGGTTCATGCATTGTTTAGGTGGCGGAGCAGAGGAGGAGGAGGAGGAGGAGGAGGAGGAGGAGGCCGGATGGTGGTGGTGGAGGAGGAAGTGCTCCGTAATGGGGCCAAACAGGAGTGCTGATTTATGTGCACAGTCACCAAGGTAGAAGAGGAAGAGAGGGCGGAAAGAAAGAGGAAGAAGAAGAAGAAGAAGAAGTGTGGATGCTCTATCTTCTAAAGCAGTTCACCGTCTCTGCACTGCACCGTGTTCGGCCCGACGATCAGCTCCAACAACGCTGCGCTAAAATCTCCCTAAATTGCATCCTCTGTATTTTTAATGGCTCGTCGGTCGCGCCGAAGCCGAAGCTGGAACCTGGAGGAGCGGTGTTTTTGTGGCGGAGCGGCAGATGGCGGTGCCCGGCAGCGCTGAGTGATCGGTGGCGTGTCGCTGCTGCACCACACAATGCGAACCCTGCACACCTTTACACCTTTCTGGTGCATTTACACCGATGTTACAGCAGACATAAGTAACAGAGAAACAGAAGAAAGGCTAGAAACCAGACTGAACTCTCCAAACGCTGAGCTGCCTGAGCACCAGGACCCCCCGGGCCTCCGGGCCTGTAATGCAGCGGCCCCTCCCTTCACAACAATAGCACACACGCTAATGCACAGGCCAGAAGTGGCGGCCACATTCCTGGCAAACACAGCCCAATCTTTAACCTCTTTACAGTGCACATGATATACTTTGCAGGCCGGGGCCGAGGCTCTATCCATTATGAATGAACCCATATTACTCCGGGCATTAGCAATGTATGAGCTGGGCTTTAGAAACACAAGGTCTGGGGTTTTTCTGCCTGCCTCCCTGCCACTCCTTCCGTCCTTCATCCGCTCCCTTCCTCGCTGTTTTTCTTCCCTTCCTCGCCACGTGCCGCGGCGCTCACACAGCCTCCCGCGGACGCCCCGGCTCCTGTCTGACAGCTCGTCTGGGCCGAGCCCCGCCTGTCCGATCGGCAGCTCCGTGAACGCAGGGAGTTTGAAGAGGCAGGACCACGCCCGGGGCTGAAGCCCTCCACTGATCTGAGCTTTGCTCGCTCTTGAGCTCACGACTCCAAACCCGGCCGACCCTCGACTCGCTCGCTCGCTCGCTTGTCTTCTCCGGTCTGATTTCAATGCATCTACTGCCTTTGTGATGGTATCTGATTTCTCAAAGCCAGCCGACTGAAACTTTAATGAAATGCAAGCATGAAGAAGAGAAAAAAACATAACATCAAGGCAGAATACACTATTGTGCCGTGCTTACCATCCACATAGCTTACAGCTTTCAATACATTTTTCATAAATGTGCCAATTCACACAGCCTTAATATGGATTATTGTGTTCGCTGACGTGTGTGTGTGCTCGTGGGCAGAGTTTGTTATAAAGCACTCATGTTAGAAATGCCAGAGAGACCAACAACAGCCACGTCACAAATCTGCTAAAAGGTCATCCACTACCTACAGGAAAAAAGAGAGCGGACGACTTCTTCATTTCATCAGGCGCAATTCCTTTCTCATCACATCTAACGAACAAATCAATGACGGCAGAGCTTTGCAGAGAGGAGCGGGTTGTGATGACGAGAGCATCTTTACTGCTTACTTTTAGCGTTTTGGCAGCGGCGGAGCGAGGTGGGAAGATGGAGAAAGTGCTCTCGGCGGAGGCTGGGGCTCCCCCAGGGCTGCAGCCCCCCTTCTCCACCTCCCCTCTCCATCCCCCACTGTGGGACAACGAGATTACAGCAGCCCCCGGGGAGAGCCCAACTCCCAGCAGGAGCGCCGCTCCCCCGCTGGCTGCCCATATGAGAAGGAGAGCGTGCTTCAGAATCCCTCCCTGGACCGAACATGGGTCAGCCTGATAAAGACTGTCTCCGTTTTTAAATGAACAAAACAACACAGTCGAGCCATTAACCTCTGCTGGAGTCCTGCGATGTGATTACAGGCTAACAGAGTCTGAACGTCGTTAGCTACGAGGGTAAAACGCGAGCGCTCGTCCCGTGTTGTCCCCCTCGTGTAAAAAGGAAATTAACATAGTTTCAGCCGCGTTTCAGCCACAACAAATCGCGGAGGACAGGAAGGAGTGCGGTGAGCAGCCGAGCGGCAAGAGGCCTGGACAAGGCCTATTATGACAGGAAGCTCGACTCATCAGCCATTCAGGGCGCTGTAAGAGGAGACATAAATCAATGGCGTGCCAATTATGACACCACACTGAGCCGTGTGAGTGCAGGGAATTAGCCGCACAGATCTCAGTATCAGGTTCGGTTAGATGGGAGTGGGGAGGGAACGCCGAAGAAGCACCGCAGGGAGGATGGAGAGTAGGCAGCGCGAGGAGAGGAGAGGACCCGAAGCCAACGCTGAAATGTGAGGCAACTCATTACAGTTGATAAGGAAAGAATCAGCCCTGTTTATCTCCTTTGTTCCCCCTTTTTCAGCCCATAAAAACTCCTAGCGTACGCGGTGGAGGAAGGTGGAGGCTGCAGAGGCTCGGCCCCATTATCGGGTCTGCGCCGACGCAGCGAGGAGGCGAAAGCATCTGAGGTGAAAACTGTAAGACTGCAGTCGCCACACATCAAGCAACGCTGCTCATATTTCATTCTCTCACACTGAGATTTCTCTCTTAAGAACATTAAACTTCACCTGACACCTCACACACACACACACACACACACACACACACACACACACACACGCTGGCAGAGTGCAATCAAGCATTCGTCTCCGGTCTCGGGGAGGCTGGGAGCTCGGGTTTGAATCAGGCAGCAGCAGCAGCTGGGCCTGAACACGACGCCTCGACACCGCTGCTGAACACACAGCTGTATCCCAGAACTTAGATTCTGATTAAATGGAAACAGAACAGCCCATTAAAGTCATTAACATACATCCAGAGTATGCATGGGGGGATGTGCACCAAAGGGCGTGCATGCACAGTAATGTAGCGCATATATTAAGAAAAGATCCGCTGATAGAACTTGAAAGAGCATATCTTGCAAAAGCTTATATATATTATTTATCACTCAGACATCAAAAAGGAGACTTTGTAATGACCTTTTTAATTCATATGCAAAGGTAATGCAGATTTCTGAAACTGGAAATTCACCAAAAAAGCACAGGAGGAGAGGGGCGTAGCATGACTGCAGCGGCCCGTATGTTTAATTTAATGTCATACCGCCGCTTTATCTCGCAGATTATCACCAGGCACATATGCTGCTTTTAATTTCTGAGATTAGGACGTGCTAGTTATCTGGGTTTGTGCGGAGAGAACGTGCCGGGAATGTTACGTTCATTTATTTCTGTGACGTTAAATCTGAAATCTGAGATTTAGCGAACACATACGTCCACGTTATCTCATTACTTTCACACCTCTGCATCGTTACGAGCGTCGTCTCTTCCTGGTTTTAAACGCCGCAGTGCCGTAAAGTGATGACGACGAGCGATTCTAATACTCGCTGATGCTGCAGCTATTTTACTGATGCGTGATAGATACCAAAACAATAAATTACAAGCCCGTAAATGAAATTATCGGCCAAGAAATAGAGCCGTTAATACGAAGCCACTCGGGTTTGCTGAGCCACGACGTGCAGATTAAAGGCGTGTGCAGCCTTTTCTAACCGTCGGGGCTGCAGAAACTGACGATCGTGAACTTAAAGATACGACAATGTGAGATTATCGGTGATTGAACTGGCTCAAGAAGACGCTCACTGGGGAAATTCACTCGTTACAGCAGCTGTTTAGTGCTAAATAAAGACATTGAAACAGGACAAAAGCAAGACAGCATAGAAATCTTGCATCCCTTTTTATTTTCACCGTCAATTTATCTGTTGGTTGTTCATTGCTTGGTCTGTGAAATGTCAGGAAATGGGTAAAAAAATGTTGATTTGTGTTTCCTAAAACCAAAGAGGATGTCTCGTAAATGTCCACAACCCAAAGAAAATAGTATATAGTTCACAATTAATCTAACAACCAATCGATTAATCTAATACCTTTTTAAAAGTATGAACGGTGGAGAGATTAAGTGTCGTTACATGTTGTGATTTAGCGCTATCTTAAGATTATAAAGTTAAAATACGACTACTCTCTGCGTGTTTCCAACCCAAACATTAGCGTGGACTATTTTAGTGATGCTTCATAGATACCAAAACAATAAATTACAAGCCTGTAAATGAAATTATCGGCCAAGCCACTCGGGTTTGCTGAGCCACGACGTGTAGATTAAAGGGCCTTTCTAACCGTCGGGGCTGCAGAAACTGACGATTGTGAACTTAAAAATACAACAATGTGAGATTATCGGTGATTGACTGGCTCAAGGAAGACTCATTCGTTACAGCACAAAAGCACGACAACATAGAAATCTTGCATCCCTTATTATTTTCACTGTCGATTTATCTGTTGGTTGTTCGTTGTTTGGTCTGTGAAAAATGTTGATTAGAGTTTCCTAAAACCAAAGAGGATGTCTCGTAAATGTCCACAACCCAAAGAAAACAGTATATAGTTCACAATTAATCTAACAATTAATCTAATAGTTAGTTTTGTGAAAGTATGAACAGTGGAGAGTGTCGTTTCCCGGCATTTCCCGGCACTATCTTAAGATTATAAAGTAAAAATACGACTACTATCTGCGTGTTTCCAATGCACAAAAGCACGACAACATAGAAATCTTGCATCCCTTATTATGTCCACTGTCGATTTATCTGTTGGTTGTTCGTTGTTTGGTCTGTGAAATGTCAGGAAATGGGTAAAAAAATGTTGATTTGTGTTTCCTAAAACCTAGTTCCTAGTTATTTTATAGTTTAATCTAACGACCAGTTGATTAATCGAATACTTAAATTGTTTTGTGAAGCCCAAGATAACAAACACATTGTGATTTAGTTTTTATACCATATTGCCCTGCGCTTTCTTAAGATTATAAAGTAAAAATACACCAGATTTAGTTGTTTTCATGAAGTAATATCTGCGTGTTTCCAACCCAAACATCAGCGTGGACGGAGGCGTCGGTGTCGCTGTGAGCTGGAGATGAACCCTGCCGGTCTGATAGCTCATCACCTCCACACACTCGGGAGCAGCAGGAGCCCGAGTGTCACTCCGGACTGAGAGTTATTTGATATCCCCTGTGAGCTGCTCAGGTCACACCCCTCTACAGAGAGTGTGTGTGTGTGTGTGTGTGTGTGTGTTGAAGCCATCAGACATCAAGGTTTGTCGCCCGCGATCCCTGCTGATTTTGGTTTCTGTTCGCCGGCTGATAAATCATGAATGTTTTAATTGTACGCTGACCTTGATGGAAATGAATGAACATCATTTATCAATTAGGAGTGCAATGGGGTGATGTGGGGAGAAAGTGTCTGCTGACAGAATTATTTTTCATCTCGTCTTTGGCTCGGTCAGCCTTCCCCTCGTCTCTCGTCTAAAAAAAAAAAAAAAAGGGATCTCAGGTTGGAACAGTTTCCATCCTGCGGTGATGATGTTGTTGTTTTTTCCTTCCTGTCTTTATTATTGTCATTATATTCCCCACTGCTCATAAAATCCCTCCCCTCGGTACAATCTCAGCTGTTTACCAAGTCTAATTCAAAAAAGGAAAAAAAAAAAATAAAATAAAGGAGGAAAAATGTAAAAATGGCGAGCGAGCTGGTATGACCAGCCTAATCTGTGCGTGGGCGCTTCCAGTGTGCTCGCACAGTATGGCTTTTCATGACACGAACATCAAATCCCCAGAGAATACAGCTGCCACGATGAGATGTGTTTTTATGGGGGATTTAGGCTCCGGAAGAGAGATTTGAGTATTACCTATTGTCAAAAATGTGCAATGTTAGGAGAGCTGTAGCGACGGAGGATGGGGATATTAAACGGGCCTGTTAATGTTTTACACAGTGTTGTTGATGCTCCTGCAGACCCGTAAAGTCTTCACAGAGACGCTCGGTTTGTCGAGTGGTGCGGGAGAGGTTTTTTTTTTGGCGAGTGGGAGGAACGCAAGATAATTCTGCTCTTCGGAAAAAGGGTTTAGAGGAGCTGCAACCCCCCACCCTCATCAGCCGGCTCTTCCTCCGAGCAGTCTTGCATGCAGAGGGACATCGTTTTTCATCCCTCACAAAAGGCTCAGTGAGCCCTGTCTTTAACCAGCGAACAACGGGCCGGCCTACCCTTTCGTTCTGCAGACATCTAAACGCTGCCGGCGTTCGTCGGGAGAATCGGCCCGGTTTTTCTAACCTGGAGTGTCGACGCACCCCAGATAGATGTGCGACCACGAGCCAGAGGAGCCCGGCGCCGACCTTTTTTGAATGGTGGGCTGCCATTCTCGAACACCGGGCCCCAGATTGACTTCGCCCTCAGCCAGATGAGAGCGCCCGCTCATGTGTGAACAGCCCACGACTGCCTGCGTCGGCTCGCCAGATCCGAAAATGCCCCGCAGGTCTGAGGGAGCATTTTACAGCCTGTTTAACAGTAACTTCAAAAAATCCCCCCCCCCGTCCCATTTTTTTTTTTTCTCCACAAAGAGATTTCTCAGACATCAGGCCTTGGTTGCTGATTGCCTCTGAACGTGGTGTTGATTAAAAAGTCAGCATTGTTCAGGCTTTCTTGTTTTCTCTTTCTTGTGGATCCTGGGAGTACAAACAGCTCGATAGGCTGCGTGTGAAAGTCTTCGGGCCTCGTGTCTGACGAGGGACCCGCGGTGAGAGCGAACGGGGCCCCGCTCGCTCGCCCAGCTTTTGGAATCCAATAAAGTGCTTTATTCCAGGGCTGGGGCCGACGTGAGGCTAATCTTTGATCTGAACTGGAAGCTGAGGGCTCCGGAGTGGGGCCACGCCGCCCGATTATTTATGGGAACTTCAAAGGTTCCGCTGATCACACTTGTGTCTCTTATCTAGCGAGCGAGAGAAACAGCCACAACAACAAAAAGTGACTTTGTGGAGGAAGAGTGGGAAATTCAGAGCACGCAGAGAGAGAAGAGAGAGAAAGGTGGGGATAAAGGCGTTTGAAATGGGAACGGGAGGGAGGGTTTGGGCGGCTGCTCCGCGGGGAGATCTCCAGATTAGACGTGATCAGGCCCGATGTATACGAGCCGTCTGCCTGGGAACGCGCCTCCGGCTGGGTCCGAGAGACGATCGGACCTGGGGAGGATGATGCTTCCTCTCTGTTCCCATGGAGAAGAGAGGGAACCCCGTTCTCCTCTCGTCCGCAATCCCTTTTTTGTCTCCCTCCCTCCCTCCCTCCCTCCCTTCACTATCACCACCGCCACCTCCTCCACATCACATCAGAAATGTGACTGGGCTCAAACTGCTGACTTGCTCACAGTCCATTGAGTTTCCTCTCCTTATCAAATTACAGCCACCTCAATAACCCACTCGCTGCAGCACGCCGGAAGAAATGAGGTTTTCTCCACCGCCCGCCCCTGGCACTGCACTCTTTCCCTCACTTTTTTCTTCTCTCACATTTTTCTTTTCAAAAACAGCGGATGGAGGGGAGGAGGGGGGAGGACGGGGGTGGCTGATGTGAATGTCGGCGTATATTTTCCGTACGATCGTAATGTTTCGTACGAGCGTGTGCGAGGACGGCGGGGGGTAAGAGACGGCCCATCGGATGCACATTGCTGATTTGCAGACGCGGGCCGATGTCCAGATGGCAGGCGCCTTCGGGAGGCTGTTTTTTTACTTCCACATCAACAACTGCTCAGCGGCGGCGGCGGCGGCGCCCACCAAGAACCCCCAGCTACCTCCCAGCATCCTCCACCCTGGGTCACTTCTCCTCTGTGAGCCACCGGTCGTCAGAAACGAGCCGAACGGGAGAACCACGGGGGGAAAATGACACAGTCCCATCACCTGTTATAAACCCGGCGCCGCAGAGAGCTTTGGGGGGGGGGGGCCTTACGGAACGGAACGGCCCTCGCAAGGTCATCCGTCTCATTTTGTGAGCGAAGCTGCAGTTATTACAAAGTCAAAATGAAAAGCCTCATCCCCAGGTCAGCCGCCTGACAGCTGATGGATGTCATTTAACCTTCCAGCAGCTGGTTACTGGTCGAGACACCGAAGTAAATAAGGCCGAGCGAGAGGAGGGAGGGAAAGTTGCAAACACACCTCTGCTGATATGATACAGTCGCCTTCCGAGAGCATTTTGATTTATTTTTAACGTCGGCGGCACATTGATGTGTTTTTTTGAGGTGGTAATTGCTCGGCGTTAATGCATGCAAATGAGAGTTCAGGATGAATTTACAGGAACCTGTACCCACCACACACACACACACACACACACACACACACACTCTCCTCCTCCGATGTGAATTAACATCAATATTTATCTTAGTTCTATTATCCAATTCTTACCTCATTCACATGCTAATTGCTACAATTACCATTAAATAAGGGCCCCGGTTCAGAGGAAATAACCTGCTGCTGAGCACTCGAATTACTGACTCGTCACCTGTACACACACACACACACACACACCTACACACACACACACAGCGAGAGAGAGGAGAGAAGAAGTATGTTAAAAATCTGCCTTTTTTTTTTTAAAAATCCCCCAAACACCTGACAAAACAATGCAGCCGCGAGTTTTCTGAATATTTTTGGAAAGCGATCCTGTCAGCGAGACGACAGCAGAAATAACTTGATTGGAGGGAGCGGCCTAAATCGAGAGCGAGCGGCTCATGTATAATGATGGGAGGGGAGCCCGGAGAGGGTTAACATGAAAGCCCAGCAGAGTGCCAGCGCCAGTTACCTGCAGCGCCGCCGCCGCCGCCGCCGCGCTCTGCCTTCACCTGTTTTATTGGAGACGACGGCGGCGTGTCAGTGACAGCCAGTGTCCAAGTTGAGTGGGAGTAGATTAGATTAACTCCCCTGTGAAAGAGCCTTGTCTGCTTCCATTGTGCATCCTGTCTAGTTAAAACTACACAGGTACGCCGCGGCAATAAGCAGGTGCGCTGACATCGGAGTCGTGTTGGGAATACCGGCGGTGATTGGAAAACCTTTAGAGTATTCCTCAAACACAAACACGCGGCTGACGAGCGGCCTCCCCGAGCGAGCGAGCGTCTTGCATGAAGATCAAGCGAGCGATTCTTGCACCCACCGGACTTTATTCTCCGTCCCTCAGGGGGACTTTTCTCCCCGCGAAGACATCCATTTTGTAAATGGTGGAAGTGCGACGGTGTTATTGAAAAAGGCCTCGCAGGGAGGAGAGACTCGAGGCGACGCTGCGACCGAAAAGAGCGGCCTAAAAAACCTAACTGGATAGAGACACACAGCCCGGTGCTAACTGAGTTGTAAACTTCTCTCGCCCGAGGGCTGCAGTCATCCTCTGCTCATCGAATCAGCTCGCAACACAGAAGAGTGGATGTCAAAAAACAAAGAGAGAGGCGGCGTATACGCAGCGAGAGAGAGAGAGAACAATGCAAACGAAATAAAAAATAAGTAAAGAAAAATCCAATTCTCCCTTCAGGAGCAGTGTGTTTGAAACTTTCGCAGAAAAGTCTTTAACGCGTGAAAAGCGCTGACCTCAGCAGCTAGTTTTGGAGTTTAGTACATCTGCTAACCCTCCTCAAACAGAAATATGCATGAAGAATGATTACCGATGTCGGAGCCGTCCTGCCTTTTGGCCCGGCCTCGCGCTCGTACAGCACAATCAGGGGAGCTGATGACCTTTGCTGATGGCAGAATACCTAATCGTGCTAAAAAAAAATAAAAAAGAAAAAGCCCTCCTCCAGTTGTAAAGTCGTAGACGCGCTGCACAAGATCTATTAGTTTGCTCTTTTATCTGTAATAATCCTGACAGAACAAATAACACCCTGAAAAAAAATAAAGGCTGAGAGGAATTATCATAATCATTCAAAGTGATGCTCTGGGAACGAAAGAAAACGAACGTGAAAATAAATTCAAGATTCGATAAATCGACTGCACTCGCGGTTGCTGAAGTGAGCGGGGAGGGGCCGGCGGAGTGGATGGATACCGCCGAGCGCTGTCTGTCTTACGCACACAAACCTCCCTCGTAAATTATCTTGAGCAATGTAGAATTTATGAGGCAGAGATATGTCACTGCCGGCCTATCATTTCCACGGCTCTGTCACCGTAATTCTCTCCAAAACTGCCCAAACCCATAGATAAAAAAAAAGAGCGTGGCCACTGCAGCTACAGATGAAACGGCGAGGGGGAGGAGGAGGAGGCGGTGGTCCTTTTTTTATTTTCCTGACTCAATTACCCCACTACATCCGAGCAAAAGGATATGCAAAAAAAAAAAGTAGAGTAGAGGAGAGGGACAAGTGTGACAATTAGAATTTGCTCTGTTTATGTTGCGTGAAATCAAGTGTCAGGGGAATTTGGCGAATTGGAAGATGAGTCAGGCGAGCCGCCGCTTCCACGCTCACATCTTTACCTCTCCAGCACTCCACAATAGCTTTTACCTTTTTGAAATATGTGTGTGTGAAGAAGAAGAAGAAGAAGGAGGAGAGTGTGTGTGTGTGTGTGTGTGTGTGTGTGTGTGTGTGTGTGTGTGAAGAGATTTGGGGGGAAGCTTTTAGAGCGCTATCATAGAGCAGGTGGAGGACGGCGGAGTGTATCAGAGAGGGCAGTCCGCACATGCTGCCCTGCGAGATTGGATTCTCACCCATGAAATGTAAGCACACAGAAAAACGCTCCGCCGCAACAACCTCCTATTTACACAGCAATTTTCCACTCGCTCGACAACGGAGCTAAATCGCATTTGTCTCCCCGCCGCCGTTGATACCGACGCTGCCCCTAGAATTTCACTCACATCCAGTTAATTAGCGCTTCCTCTCGCGGGCGCCCGGAAAAAAAGAGCAAATCATTGGACGGAAAAAGTGTGCGGTAATTTATTGGATATTAGAATGATTACTTGGAAAAAAAAAGTTATTTACCAAAAAACAGCTGGACGGATAAATTAGGCCTCTTTCTCTACGTGACGTTTCAACATTTGTGGGTGAAAAGCGGCGACGTCGCTGCAGCCTCCTTTTGAAAACGTTAATTGCTATTCATTACTCGCTATTGCTGAATGATAACAATGTCGGAGTTACAATTCTGAGTCATTAAATTAGAAGGAAGAGGGGATGAATAGGACGAGCCCCGACAGACAACGTGTCACGGTTTAAAGGGTCACTTCACCCAAATTAAGGGGAAGAAAAGCTCCGTTTCTTGCTCACCTCTGGCGGTTTATCTCCAGCAGGAGCGCCAGGCAGATGCTTCTGGTTTCATCTGTGCTCAAATGACTGAAAAAATAAATCTGTCGTCACGTCTTTCAGTAACACGTCCCTGTATTAACCCTTACTGAGTCCTGATGGGACGTTTATCAGCATTAATACGATTATATATAAGTGTATAATAAGACTGTGAGACTTTAACTGTTAATAAATGCATAATAAAGTATGTATTAATCTAAATAAAGCATCAAAAAGGATTAATAATGACATAATAGGTGATTTTAAGAAGGTTTTTTATTAATAATCTCACAATAGTTGTGTTTATGATGCTGTTATAGTCTTAATTATGTTAATCAGCATCTCATTAGGACTTATAAAGGTCTTATTACATGTTAATTAAGACTTATTAAACAGGAACCATAATATAAAGTGACAAGAAACTCAATAAATGTATTTTATAAATTAAATCACACAGGCTTTTATTAACCTTCTTCAGCATCTATAAACTGTTAACGTTTATATATAACTGTCTGTTACGTCACTGTTCAACCTTTATTCTTGCTTTATGAAGATAAATCCACACTTTATTACACGTTACCTGACAGCTACCGGATCTAAAGCGAGAACAAATTGGTGATCGATCGATTATCGGGGCTGATATTCAGCATATTCTCTGATCAACACTGCGTGAATCTGAATCTGCAGAGTAACTTGTAACTAAAGTATGAAATAAATGTAGTGGAGTGGAAGAAAAGGGAAATACTATTCTAGATTTTGACACTAAGATTTGTATTTTTACTGCAAATGTTATTGCAAACATATTGTTCTGTCGTCGTTATGCACTTATTAAAAATGTTTATATAGTTTAATTCAGGTTGTAAAGCAGCTTTTAAGGACTGAATCATGTCAGAACATTCACAGAAACTTTTAAATTTATAGTTCTTTTGCCGAACTGCTGCATGAATTATCTTTTTCTCTGTAACACGACACATCAAATGTTGTTTTTTATTTATTTCTTGCATTAAGTTTTTTTGCCAGGAGCGGAATGCTGCAGCGAGAAACATATTAAACGTGTCGTCGGTGATGTTCTGCTGCAGACGCGAACAATTTGTGATTTATGTTTCCTCTTTATGTTGATAAGAAAACATCTCCGTAACGTATCCGCAGCTGTAAGTTCGTCCTGTGTGAACACAATCTAAAGCGGACAGGATTCCACTGAGGGGCAGCGGAGCGTGAATTTATTTATCTTTGTGTAATTTGGGTGAACAGACCCTTTAAGACTGAATCTCATCAACCTGGTAAACGATGCCTCCTGGACCACCCCGACCCTCCTCCTCCTCCTCCTCCTCCTCCTCCTCCTCCATCACTAATGCAGCTCTCCTCCAGCAGCTGCACACACACACACACCTTCATCAACCGGCCACACTCACACCTGTCTCCACACACACACACACACACTCGGAGGCGGATGCGCGCGCCTCGCGGAGGCTGTAATCTGTAATTTGTAAGTTCCATTTGTTTTTAACACACACCAAAGCAGCGGTCCTGTGGGACCTAATAAAACCTCATAAGCACACGGAGAGGAAGCCCGAGGCGCTGCTCTTTCCCACAGATCTCACCTTGATAGATGATTTTAGAAAAACACAGAGGCGTGCTCCACTAACAAAGTGCTGCGAGAGAGAGAGAGGAAAAAAAAAAGCAGTGATATTTAGACTCTCCATCGGAGGAAGAGGAGGAGGAGGAGGAGGAGGAGGAGGAGCGGCTAAATTATATGAGCTTCTCTTCTTTCTTACCGATTACAGGAGAAGCGCAGTAATCAGCGGGGTACCTGTTCGGCTGCCCGAGAGGAAAACGGGGGAAAACAAAGTTTGAGTTTCGGCTGGTTTCTCTGCCTCCTGCTGTTCTCGCAGCGCAGAGCTCCGATTAAAGCAAAACGAAAGGCCCCGTTTTATATGTTCGAGTCCGTCCCGTAATCATTTGTTTCACGGTGTTAAAGGGAGTAGCCAGTGGAGAATCGCGGCCATTACTTTATATTACTTCAGGTCTCTAAAAACGAACGTGCCATAACTGGCAATTTCGGACCCCCGGCTCCGCGATATAGAAATAATAATAATAATAAAAGGGCTCATTTAATTTGGAGAAACAAAAACAATTATGAATCTGCCTGGGTGGAGGTCATCTCCCCTCTGCGGCACTTCTCCTGGTTTCATTTCCCAATACCTGTAGACTTTTTTTTCAAGGAGAACTTGAAATCAATTTCAAGCCCCATTTAATTTTATACACCCGTACACGCTGACCCCACAACAGCATAGTTCAAATATTGATCTTCTGCGCCGGCGGGTGACCCGGGGAGCCTCGCGGTGCTCAAACGCTCGGCACAGATGCATCCGTTAAAAAAACAAAACAACAAAAATAATGAGATCAGAAAGGAGGATAAAGGAAACTTGTGAGGAATAATTCCCTCGCACTCGGTTCCCATGCAACGCGCCCGCCGCTCCGATGAAGACAGATAACGACCTTTTGAAAAACAAAATTTCAGCGTTTGCCTGGAGATCTATTTGTCAGCAGCGGCGGCAGCGGCGTGTCTTCTGGCATCAGGCTTTTTGCAGGAGCACGAGGAGAAGCGGTAATAATGCTTTGCTGTTCACCACTGCCATTAAGCCGCTGGTGATAAAAAGGTGCAGTGCTTTTAATGGCTTGTGATCGCTGCTGCTGCTTCTCTTTCTTTTCTGCTCTCACTTGTACGGCCACTCTGTTAACTCAGCACACGGGGTAATACGTCTCATTTGAGAGGATCCCACCGAGAGGAGAGCGCTTGAAGGACAGTGTGAGAGTGACACTACATTATAAACATACTAATCACAGCTGGCTGAGATACCGCAGTAAAGAAATAATTGGACTCAAGCTGGCCGGGCTGCTTGAGCGTTTTAGCGTGCCATTTTTGCAGAAATAGAAAAACCTCGGGACACGTTATATTCTCGGGGAAAGACGAGGTGATCCTGCCGTCTTTATCCTCCTGTAACTGTGTGTGTGGAAGTGTGTGTGATGTAGTGAGAGCTCCCGCAGTGTAAAGACAGGGAGGTGTTGTGTCGTGCATCTCGTCTTCCTCCTCCCCCTCCTCTCTCTCCTCGCCCGGTCCCTGTACTCGCTCGCGGTCTCCGTTTGGCCCGGAGGAAGCGCTGAAGCGAGCCGAGCAGCAGAGATTTCTGAACCGAGCGCACATTCCTGAGCCGCGTTAGAAAACGCTGGGCTGTGGAGAAGACGGGCCACCGCAATGCAGATTCGACGAGAGCGAGAGTCAACTGCAGCTCTTCATCTGACCCGTGTGAAGTAAAACAAGAACGTGTCTTTAACGTGACGCCGTCAAACATCTGGTCGGATCAATTTCAGATTATTTGGTTGTCTGAAGTTCTCACACAGCTGCAGAAACATTTAACTCCTCACCAAATCTTCAGCTGTAAATGACGTAACACTGTTTTCTTCAGTTAAATAAAGACTTAAATGCAAAAATAAAAGACATCATTGATATGTGATATTAGTTATTTGTAGTTTTTCTGTTATTTAAAGCAGCAAAGTCTCAAATGTATTCTAGTTGTGTACACATGACAAAGCCTTTCCATCACGATACACAAACAAACGTTGTCCAACCATCAGGAAACAACCGCTTTGTGACTTTTATCTTGAAAATCCTTCAAAGACAGGAATTAGCATCATATAGCAGTTTGCTAACGTCTCATGGAGGCAGCTACGCCCTTATTTCTACAAATATAAACAAGACTTATCGTCCGGTTTTTAAATTTCTGACGGTCCTTGAAGTGACAAAGAACTACGAATGTTTGTGTCAGCGACAGAAACCAAATCTAATCAAACTCTTCTCTCTACGTTAGCCACGATTGTGCAGGACTTTTATATATTCTGCAGATTCAGAATCACCAAATCTTCAGCTGTAAATGACGTAACACTGTTTTCTTCAGTTAAATAAAGACTTAAATGCAAAAATAAAAGACATCATTGATATGTGATATTAGTTATTTGTAGTTTTTCTGTTATTTAAAGCAGCAAAGTCTCAAAGTATTCCAGTTGTGTGCACGTTACAAAGCCTTTCCATCATGATATACAAACAAACGTTGTCCGCTGATGTCGATTTTATGAAATACAACAACCGCTTTGGGACTTTTATGTTGAAAATCCTTCAAAGACAGGAATTAGCATCATATAGCAGTTTGCTAACGTCTCATGGAGGCAGCTACGCCCTTATTTCTACAAATATAAACAAGACTTATCGTCCGATTTTTAAATTTCTGACGGTCCTTGAAGTGACAAAGAACTACGAATGAAAACTACAAACTCTTCTCTCTACGTTAGCCACGATTGTGCAGGACTTTTATATATTCTGCAGATTCAGAATCACCAAATCTTCAACTGTCAATGACGTAACACTGTTTTCTTCAGTTAAATAAAGACTTAAATGCAAAAATAAAAGACATCATTGATATGTGATATTAGTTATTTGTAGTATTTGCTGTTATTTAAAGCAGCAAAGTCTCAAAGTATTCCAGTTGTGTACAAATGACAAAGCCTTTCCATCACGATACACAAACAAACGTTGTCCAACCATCAGGAAACAACCGCTTTGTGACTTTTATCTTGAAAATCCTTCAAAGACAGGAATTAGCATCATATAGCAGTTTGCTAACGTCTCATGGAGGCAGCTACGCCCTTATTTCTCCAAATGTAAACAAGACTTATCGTCCGTTTTTTAAATTTCTGACGGTGCTTGAAGTGACAAAGAACTACGAATGAAAACTACAAACTCTTCTCCCTACATTAGCCACGATTGTGCAGGACTTTTATATATTCTGCAGATTCAGAATCACCAAATCTTCAGCTGTAAATGACGTAACACTGTTTTCTTCAGTTAAATAAAGACTTAAATGCAAAAATAAAAGACATCATTGATATGTGATATTAGTTATTTGTAGTTTTTCTGTTATTTAAAGCAGCAAAGTCTCAAAGTATTCCAGTTGTGTACGCATTACAAAGCCTTTCCATCATGATATACAAACAAATGTTGTCCAACCATCAGGAAACAACCGCTTTGGGACTTTTATGTTGAAAATCCTTCAAAGACAGGAAATAGCATCATGTAGCAGTTTGCTAACATCTCATGGAGGCAGCTACGCCCTTATTTCTCCAAATATAAACGAGACTTATCGTCCGGTTTATAAATTTCTGAAAAATAAAAGACATCATTGATATGTGATATTAGTTATTTGTAGTTTTTCTGTTATTTAAAGCAGCAAAGTCTCAAAGTATTCTAGTTGTGTACACATTACAAAGCCTTTCCATCATGATATACCAACAAACGTTGTCCGCTGATGTCGATTTTATGAAATCCGACCATCAGGAAACAACCGCTTTGTGACTTTTATCTTGAAAATCCTTCAAAGACAGGAATTAGCATCATATAGCAGTTTGCTAACGTCTCATGGAGGCAGCTACGCCCTTATTTCTCCAAATGTAAACAAGACTTATCGTCAGTTTTTTAAATTTCTGACGGTCCTTGAAGTGACAAAGAACTACGAATGAAAACTACAAACTCTTCTCCCTCCGTTAGCCACGATTGTGCAGGACTTTTCTGCAGATTCAGAATCACAGGAGCAGAAAATCTTCCTGGAGCTCTGAGGGTTAAAGTTTGAGTCGCGGCGTCACATCATCGCTAACTTCACCACACGTGAGTCTGCAGATGAACAGCTAACACAGGAAACATCTCCCGCCGTGTCACATTTTCCTCCCCGGCTGTAATTGTCTGACACTCACGTTAATTAAAAGCTTCATTATAAAATTTGCCACCTTCGAAAAAAAAAAAAAAAAACCCAAAACAAGCTGGGTAATTATTGCGAGGTGAGGACATCTGCGACTGCAGCTTTGTTTTTCCACCAGAAGTGGAGTATATTAGCATCCGCGGCGCTGTGAATGCTAATTCGCCGGCGCTGTAGGTCCAGGATATAGACAGCAGCACTACAGGCTAACGCTCAACACTAATGACTGGAGGATATTTAGCATTATTGGCAAAATGTAAATACACATTTATTGATGCAGTGCGCAGCGGCGTGCATGCAAAGCCCCGCGAGCCTCCGCCTACAGACGGCCAGAGCTCCTACATATGTAAAAATGTGGACGCTCGCATTAAAAACCCGGCCAGAGCCCCGGTGGAAAGGCTTTGTTGGTGAGTAAATCTATTGCGCTGTTTGTGCCATTCTTCTATACAGGGAACAAATTTAATTTTGTTCCATTTACAAAGGTCTAGTGGAGTAAGACGGTGGGTAGCCTTAAGAAAAAAACACACACACACACAAGTCAGGCCGGCTGTGAAGTCTCTGTGAAGAACAAGGCAGCACTCGCTCACACACCAAATGAAATTTCAAAATAAACGACTGAGCTGTGATTTACAATTCTCCTCCGGGCCAGAGAAAAGTGAGAAAACATTTCAATCAGCCCCTCCGCCTTTGTTATGCCGCTATGAATCAGCTGTTTAAGGGACAAAACAGCTGAACGGCGGCGGGGAGAGAAAGACTCTGAGTGATTTCACACCAAAACACAGAACATATTGAGAGGTATATTCCAGCGCCCATGAAATTGAGTTTTAAGTTTTTTTGATTTGTGCCTGATTGAATCTGAGTGAATTGTGCTCGACTGAATTGACTGAAAAACAACAAAGCTGCCACCGCTTTGTGATATAATGGAAATATTTCAAATATAGCGTTTACCTATAACAACACGGCGGCGGCGGAGGAAACAGATGCGACAAACGTTTGAATCGCTGCTTTTTGTTAACACGACGTTGTCAGTGCTCCTCTCGATGACTTCCTGTCTGTGCACGCCGGTTCTTATTGGATCCTCACAAATACAGCGTTTCAGTTTTAATAAAGAGACTAATTTCTGTAATAAGCCGGTCCTGTCGGAGTTGCAGCAGACGCTCCTCCTCCACCACGGCGCATTAGCAGGGACTATTTTCAGCCGCAGATTATTACACATCCGATGCTCTGGTGAGTCTTTCAGCAGCAGCAGCAGGACGGTGAACGAGTCAAAATAAAACTACAGCGTGGCTCATTGATGTGTGTTTTTGGAGGGAAGTAGATCTATCAGGGCTGGAACTTAATCTATAATACAAAAATAATCCGGTTAATTTTCCTCGTCTACTTTTAAAGATCGGCAGATAGCGAAGCGTTCTGAGCAGGAACGTCGAAATCCAGCCGTTAATTTTCACGATTCATCGATCGAAATCGTTATAAAAATACTCGTCGTAGCCAAAAGTAAGGTCTAAAAACCCAAACACTCTTCTTTTACGGTCATAAATGACAGAAAAGCAGCGACTCGTCACATTAAAGCAGCTGGAGTCGACACACGTTTGACATTTTTGCTTGAAAAACGCTGAATCGATTCCCAAAATAGAGCAAAACTAATTTCCCGATCGACTTCTCGTCACAGCTCCGGCTTCGATACGCACGTTTCTCGTTCGATGATTCGCTCGCCGTTGATTTTCACGTGTATAAAAATATAAAATATCACCAACCTCAACAAAAATAATCCGGTTAATTTTCCTCGTCTACTTTTAAAGATCAGCGATAGCGAAGCGTTCTGAGCAGGAATCTCAAAATCCAGCCGCTAATTTTCATGATTCATCGGTCGATCGTTGATAGAAATGTTATAAAAATACTCGTCGTAGCCAAAACTAAGGTCTAAAAACCCAAACGCTCTTCATTTACGGTCATAAATGACAAAGAAAAGCAGCTGGAGCCGACACACGTTTGACATTTTTGCTTGAAAAACGCTGAATCGATTCCCAAAATAGAGCAAAACAAATTTCCCGATGATTCGTTCGCCGTTGATTTTCACTTGGTTTGATGTCGATAACACAGATTATAAAATATCACCAACCTCAACAAAAATAATCCGGTTAATTTTCCTCGTCTACTTTTAAAGATCGGCGATAGCGAAGCGTTCTGAGCGGGAATGTCAAAATCCCGCCGTTAATTTTCACGATTCATCGGTCGATCATTGATAAAAATGTTATAAAAATACTCGTCGTAGCCAAAAGTAACGTCTAAAAACCCAAACGCTCTTCATTTACGCTCATAAATGACAAAGAAAAGAAGCTGGAGTCGACACATGTTTGACATTTTTGCTTGAAAAACGCTGAATCGATTCCCAAAATAGAGCAAAACTAATTTCCCGATCGACTTCTCGTCACAGCTCCGGCTTCGATACGCACGTTCGTTCGCCGTTGATTTTCACGTGTACAAAAATATAAAATATCACCAACCTCAACCGTCTAAAGACGAAGGGCGGATGTGAACGGCGGATCGAAACAGAACCAGCCATTGTATGCTAACCCTTCTCCCGAGAGGTCGGGCTGTGGGGGTGGCGGTCCCACGTGAAGCCCGGCGAGGCCGCGGCTCATATCTCAAACTCATCTCCGATGCACCCACACCGGCCTAACGAGAGCCCATGTAGGGACAAAAACCTATTAGGCCTCCCCAGTTACAGACAGCATCTCCATTTACAGCTGTCAATAGTACAGCTTGGCCTACAATAATTATCCCCCAGGAAGGAGCCGTCGCTGCGCCGCTCGCATTAGTCCGTCCCGAGAGACCGCCAACCTGAATCCTTCGATATCTAAAGTCCCCGTGAATAGCGGCGCTTTGGGAGGCAGGATCAAGGCCTGAACCGAGGGGGAAGTGTGTCACGAGTATTCCCAGTCCTCCCCGCTCTGCATCCCTCGCCTTTAACCAGATGTATCAGTGTGTGTGTGAGGAAGGAAAGGAGGGAGTCGGATCCCAGTACAGTTGTAGAAAAGAGATCAGCATGAGTAGGAAGAGGAGGAGGAGGAGGAGGAGGAGGAGGCCGCTGAAACCAGAGAGCCCGGGCAATTCCTCCCAGGATCCACCGACATAAAAAGGATCGCCTCCTCTCGGTGACCCAACCGTTTAGAAACGATACCGAGTAGAAGCCAGTTTAAAGGAGGGGGGGAATTCAAAACAGGCTCGAAGAAGAAGCCACAAAAAAGAAATCAATAGACGCAACAATAACAATAGACATCAGCGCGGCGGAATGCCGTGATAGAAAATCCAATTACAAATCAAAGAGAGGCAATTTTAGAAAAGGGGGAGATGTGGAGATAAGTCCGAGGCAACGACGGAGAGAGAGATGTGACACCAAGACAATAACAACCGCTGCTTTTTCCTCTTTAGACATAACTAACGCCCTGCTTCCCACCCAACAGCATCGTCTTAGATAATAGAGTTACATTTACGAGCGTTGCCATATGCCCACCCAGTGCCTGGTAAATAGAAAATCCATGAGATGCCATGTTTTTATGGCTCTGAAGACAGCTACTAACTACCACGAGCAAACCCGAGCTACCCCGTCAGCTCCGGCTCGCGCCATAAATATATTTATACTTTAATACGGGGCCTACAGCGGTGAGCATTGCATCCCGTAAAAGCCTCACCACACTGTAATTCATAACTCCCTCAATATCCAGCGCCGTAACTCACGAAATGAGCCACTACAATACGAATTGACGGTGGGAGAGAAGTGACATCATCCTGCGGAAGGATGGAGCCGGCACCCCGTGTGGTGGTGGAGAAACTCTCTCGCTGTCGAAGGAGAGGGACGGCCCTTCAGCGGTGCTGTGATACCGCCACTTCTTCTTCTTCTTCTTCTTTTTTTTTTTTGTGTGTGTGTAATCAGAAGCCCACAGTTCTCCCACCACACCGCAGGGAGTCTCTCCTTGTGTTAATGAAAACAAACATTTAGCCGGGATTTAGACGCGCCGCAGCCGACTACAAAGAGCATCAAAGCAAACTGCCTGGGAACACACACCCAAACACCGCCGCACACAAATAAAGGCAAGGTATGCCTCGCTAATCTTTTATGTAATAAACTCCTGTCTTCCTGTGATATCACGCGGCGCCATGTTCACACATAATAAGCAAAGCTGTTCCGAGCCCAACTTAATACAGTGTCTTATTTGAAATGCAAACAAACTGCGAGGCAGAGGCTATCACCTCAATCTATTCCCCTTCTGTTCTCGGGCTGTCATCTTACACGAGCCGACGCTGCAGCCCTGCACTGTGGCAGGAGAGGAGGAGGAGGGGGGGTGGAGGAGAGTGGCGGCGGCGGCGAGGGGGGAGGCGGGAAACGGGGGCAGCATCCTACGAAGGATGGGTGATGTGGGAGGAAAGGGATGGGAGGAGGAGGAGGAGGAGGGATGGGGGAAGCTGGCCACAGTGTGATTCAGAGGGTTGTTTCCCCTCGCAGCGCTGCAGGGCGAGGATTTACCGCAAAGAGAAAAAAGAGAAGCGAGAACAAAAGCTGCTGATACATTAAAGGGATTTGAAACAGAAAAGGGATGTTTCGTGAAAATAGCACACAGGAAGTGTCAGTTTCAGGACTTTTTTTAAAAAAAAGGAGCCTCGTGTGGATGTAAACACACCAACACACACACACACGTGGACAGGTACACACACACACACACACACACTCGAGAGGCTTACCGGCCATCCTGAGGATTTGGATGTAACGGGGATGTAGTGGAAGGTAAACCCACCTGAACTCACGTTGCTAACATGTTTTCTTTTTTACTCGTGGAGAAGAAGAAGCTCGACTTAAAAAAAAAAAAAAAAATCTAAGCTGTTAAAATGTTCCGAATCTGAAGATTAAGGTGCTCTTTAGTTTAATTTAATCAGAAAATAATTAATCTGAAAAATGTTTTCCCACCATCCTGAGGTGATAGATTATCCTCCAATTTGTCACCACTACATACACCGAGCCCGAAATCTAATTAACCGGGAAAAAAAAAACATAATCACAAATCTTTCCTGCGTTTCTGAGAGTTTGTGGCCTTGGCTGCTCTTCAGTGTGTGTGTGTGTGTGTGTGTGTGTGTGTGTGTGGCACCTGGTTTGTCCACATGCCTCCCCCCCCCGATCCCTGGCGGGGTGTGCCCGCTCTGGACAGATGGGTGGGAGGGGGTGAGGGCCATTACCATGATGGTGGGGGAGAAAGGGGGGAGGGGGGAGTCAAAATGAGAAAGCAGGAGTTTCCATCGTTGCACCGCTGTTTCCCCTCCATCACTGCAGCAGCACACACTGTTTACTGCAACACATGCTGCTGCTAGTAAAAACAGAATTGGACGCTCACCCCTCCTCACCCCTCCTCACCCGCCTCACCATCCTCCTCCTCCACCAACTCCCTGAATTAACACACGTGAATAATTCAGCAGACCGACAGGCGTTCGGCCTCTTAAGAGTCACCTTGTTGTTGATTTTTTTATTCTCGTTCGCAAAAAAAAAAAAAAATGCCGTCCTCAGGTTTCACAAAACAAGAGGATCAGTGACACAATCAATTTCCAAAAGGAGCACACACACACACACACACACACACACACACACACACACAAAAGAGGGGGAAAATCAATGTTAATTTGCGCAGATATATAATTATTCAAAGTGCTGTCACTTGCTGGTGATCACCATTAGAAAAATGAAGGGGTGTAAAAGAGATTGAAGAGCTCTCTGCGATGAATCCAGACGATATAAAACATTTAAAATAAAAAAGAAAGAGGAAGTTCTGTGTGTTTCTGTTTAAAACACGATTTTCTTTACGATGTAGAACAAGAGATATTTAAAAAAACTGCAAAGCTATAATCACTCGAGAGAGAGTTTTGTTTTACGTTACAGAACTAAAACCTCCGTCAGACTGCAGCCCAGCAGACGCAAATCATTTAAATACCAGCGAAAAAACACAGAACTAATGCTCCATGTGTTCGTCCCAGAGGCCTCGCAGCTCCAACTTCAAGATTTTTTAAGGAAACTGAATTGTGCTTCCCCAAAAATATTAAAATCAGAGAGTTGTGTGGAGCGGAGGCAGGCCTGGGGTCAGATTAGGTAACAGCTCGCAGGAACAACAGGGAGATAAAAACTGAGGTGTTTTCTGCATAATTCTCAACAACAACAACACAAAAAAAGAGCTGCAGAGAAAGTTGACATCAAGATGATTTATGGAGGAATCTTTCATTTTTTTCAGCCCTTATCTTTTTCTACAGCAGAGAAGAAGAAGAAGTGACGAGGAAGTCTGAGCATCAACAAAACTGACCGAGGAAGCGTTTCCGAGCACCGTGAGTCATGAAGCGACTGTACACAAACACCGCGCGTCACACTGATTCACGCTAATTCACTGCTTTCATATCAAGAAGAGAAAGGAGGAGGAGGAGGAGGAGGGAGGGAGGACACGGAGAATAGATTTAAAGAGCTGAACCCCCCCTCCTCTCCTCAAAAGCAAAGAGGGGTGAGGGTCAAGGGTTAGGGGGGTGGGTGAAAGTACTCAGGGTAACAACACAAAGCGAGCGCGATGCTATCACGTGCCGCCGCCGCCGCTGCCGAGGAGAAGCGCACGGAGGAATGAGGAGGAAAAAAAAAGAAAAAAAGGATCGGATGGATGGAGAGAGCGTGAGGAGAGGAGGAGGAGGAGGAGGGTGAGGAGAGCGCGACAAAAGCGAGCTTTCATTCAGTCTTACCTCGGGCAGGTAGAGGAACGCAGGGGGACACTGGAGCGAGTGAGGTAGCATCCCGGAGCCGGAGAGCAGCAGGCAGCCGGAGTTGGCCATGGAGCTCAGCGTGGGGTGACGGGACGCTTTGCGCATTTAGCAGGGAGATCCTTTCGCTCTACTCTCTTTCTTCCTCTCTCTCTCTCTCTCTGGCTCGCTCGCTCGCTCCCACTCTCTCTCTCTCTCTCTCTTCCTTTCTTCTTCTTCTCCGTCTTCTTCTTCTTCTCGGCTTTTTAAATTTCCCTTTTCGCTGGCTTTTGTGTCTCTATTGAAGATGTAGCAGGGAGGCGAGCGGCGCGCAGACAATGTGCATGTTCCACCTTTATCACTAATGCACTCTCTCTCTCTCTCTCTCTCTCGTCTCTCTCTCTCTCTCTCTCTCTCACTATCCCTGGCGCGACTCTGTTTACTTTGAGCGCGATAAAAGCCAACATAAGCATTCAGACACAGAAGGGGAGGTTCTGTGCAAGCCGAGGAGGGAGGGAGGGAGGAGGGATGAGGAGGAGGAGGAGGAAGAAGAAGAAGAGGAGGGGTTGTAGAGCCGACAGGGGGTTGGGTAGGTTAGGGTGGGGTTATAAAAGTGGTGGTGGTGTTGAGGAGGGGGGTTACTGATGAAGTCCCCGATGGATTCATACATCAAACGGGGCCGGCTGAATAACAGAGGGGATGTGAATGACATTAGAACAGCTGATCCTGGGCATTAGCACCTCGTGGGACGCTGCATGCTGCCTTTTAATTGCGGGCCCCCCCGACCCGCAAACACACACATAAACACACACACCCCCTCGGTGGCCCGGCACCACCTCCCCGCGTGTGTGTGTGTGTGCGTGCTCAAGGACACGGCACGTATACGATACATCCGCGAAGCCACCGGGAGATGCATTAAAACACAAAAAAGCTGCTTTCGGGGGGGCCCCGGCAGTGACGATCCCTTCTTGCATCTTCAACATGCATCCAGCCGAGCTCGCTAAACTGTACAGGCACAGAAAAAAAACAAAAAAAACCACAACCCAGAGCTTCCTTTTAATGTACCTTTCTGATTAATTCCGTTTGATACGGCTTTAAAAAGGAGCAGACAAAGAGAATGTACAAGATGTGTCTGTTACATCACAGGCAGGCGCCGGGCGGGCTCGAGTTGTTGGAAAACACGAGAAATGTTTCCTCAGTCTTGTCCGACAAAAAACTCACGAAACCTCGGAGATCGGCGTCACCGCGTAGTTCTTCTTAATACAATCAAGTCGAGGCGATTTATATTTATGAGGCCCGACGTTACAGATGTGACGTCGCCACGTGACGGGCCGGAGGACTTAAAGCGATGGATGGAGAGTGGTTCGACTCGCTCGATCTATTGGGTGGCATTTTTAGTGATTTTGTTCCCTCGGTGACTCAAAGATAGCTGCTGTTCCCCCCGGTTTGAAAACACAGCTAAGACAATCGGGCCTCTTTAAGCGGGATTAAGAAACGAGGATGTTATCTTCCCGCGCCAGAGCCGGAAGAACGGCGGCGACGGAGACGTGCACGGGCGAGATTGATGCGGCCGTACACGTTGCTGTAAATCAATGATCTGAACGTGCCGCGGCTGTCTGGACGTAAGCGAATCTGCACCCGTGTGTTTTATCGTTGCTGTTGTTGGACCCAAACCTCCAAATGTCTCCACTTTTACGGCGAACAATAATTCCTAAGATTTACAAGAAGTCCTCGATGCCGAATGCAAAGACGGAGCCTTTTTACAGTCCGATGAGAATTGCTTACTTTCCTGGTGAGTTTAGTCCGTCTGCCTTTATTTTTAAATCACTTTTCTGAGCTTGAGGATAGTTTTACAAATATAAAACCTCTGTAAATCAAACATTCTCGTGTCTTTTCAGCCTGTTCTCACTCCCAACACGTAAAATACAGCAGCTGTAGCATCACTTTCTAAAGTCCGAGTCGAGAGTGAATTTTTTTACGTTACGTCAGTCAATGTTCATTCATTAAATAACTTAAGTGACACACGTAGAGTTGTACGACTGAACGTAGTTATTTTAACCCAAAACAACCTAACCAGGTAGTTTTGGTGCAGATTTTCTCGCCACTCTTGCAACTGGAACGTGTCATGTGATACCTCTTACAAATAAAACCCGAGCTCATTATTTGAAGCTTTATTACGGAAGTCTAACTGTACGTTGCGTATTACGTATTATTGCTCACTGAGGGGCAGGTGGAGCGTTTAGTAGAGCGTTTTTTGGGCTGCAGAGGGAGTTTAATCCGTCTGCCTTTATTTTTAAATCACTTTTCTGGGCTTGAGGATAGTTTTACAAATATAAAACCTCTGTAAATCAAACATTCTCGTGTCTTTTCAGCCTGTTCTCACTCCCAACACGTAAAATACAGCAGCTGTAGCATCACTTTCTAAAGTCCGAGTCGAGAGTGAATTTTTTTACTCAGTTATTGTACATTCATTAAATAACTTACGGTGCACAAGTGACACACGTAGAGTTGTACGACTGAACGTAGTTATTTTAACCCAAAACAACCTAACCAGGTAGTTTTGGTGCAGATTTTCTCGCCACTGTTGCAACTGGAAAGTGTCATGTGATATCTCTTAAGCCTAATTTTTACTACTGCGTAAAGTGCTGTACGTAGGTCACGGAGAGCCCTCTACGTAGACGGAGAGCCTCTCCGGCGGCACAAAATATTTTTTTAAGTGTCCGCCGCTCCGTCAAGCGACAACGGAGACGGCAAGGGCTACGATTGGTCAGCACTCCTGCAGCTCGTAGCGCTTCGGCGATGACGGCAAGGGCTACGATTGGAAATTGCATTGCGTATCCGGCACCACGACGGAGAACTATGAGGGCTCGAGGGGTCTCCGTGGTTACGCAGTTGGATAGCGCATTACGCAGTTGCAGAAGTGTAACGAAGCCTTTACAAATAAAACCCTAGCTCATTATTTGAAGCTTCATTTCGGAAGTCTAACTAGACGTTGCGTATTACGTATTATTGCTCACTGAGGGGCAGGTGGAGCGTTTAGTAGAGGGATTTTTGGGCTGCAGAGGGATTTTTTAGCTGCAATACCACGAGCGGCCACTAGGCAAGATCGGATTTGAGCGGCGCCACCGTATCCAGGCCTCCTAAATCAGCCTCTCGGTTCCTACGTGTCCACTAAAGACGGCGTAGACGGGTCAGATAACGTCAGAAACAAACCCAAAGCCGCCGACGTGAACGCGACGTCGCGCTGCAGAGCTCCTCCCGCTCGCTGCAGCACATCACCTGCAGTCTCACCTTCGGAGTTTGCCGCTCCGGCCACACTGACAGTCATAATAGAGCTCCCGCTGTGGGAGACACAACACGAGCGCGCAGGAGAATTAACTCACTCTGGGACGCTCCCGCCGCAGATTAAACAATTCCCAGCATGCAGCAGGGGAGGGGAGGCGGCTGACCCGCAATTACACAGTCGCACTTGTATTTCATGAACTCGACAGAGAAAGAAACAAAATTCAAATAAGCCGGTGCAGGTACACAGTCTCATTCCTGGATAATTGGCCTGACTGTTTGATGCAAAGATCAGTCGTCACGTACGCGGCGCGGACGAGGCTCAACGGTTTGGAAGACGGGTATCCATCTCCGTGTCTCGCCTCTGGTGTGTTTTTCCCGTCTCTCGCTCTTTTGCTCTCTTTTTTTCTGTCTGTCTGTCTGTCTCACCCAGTTAATAATTCAAATGAGCACTGCCAGATCACTCCCTTCAAAGGGGGGAGTTGCTGGAATGTTCTCAACGGTGCCTTTTTCTTTTTGTCATGTGAAATCAAAGCCCCTCAAACGCGGCGGAGATATCCTCAGTTAACTCCCCAACGCTTACTGCTGCTGTTCTGCCAATTAAAGAAAAAGATCAACAACCGCCGCGAAACGGCTCGCAGTTGATCACCAAAAGAAGAAAAAAAAAAAGTGATCTTAGTCATTATCATCCTCATCATCACTTTTGTCACTGTCGCCCTTTGTCTTCCTCTATTTCTTCCTCGCGGCGCAATCACCACATCGCCGTGGCAGCCCTGTAATAATCAGCATAATCATTATTACCACAATCACCATCATCATCACTGTCACTGTCGACTCCGTCACGTCTGTCTTCCCGGGGCCGCGTTGCTGGCCTGCTTCAGAGCGGGGAATTACCCTCCGAGGCAGGACTTAAAAAAAAAAATTCTCATTCAGCCTGCCTCGTGCATGTGTGTGGATTTGTGCAGGTGTGTGTTTAAATCCCGTCTCTGAGATTCAGCTGATTTGAAGCATTACAAGCTTTTTAAATCCCGTTTTTAATCTCCTCTCTCTCAAAAAAAAAAAACATGCACTAACACATCCGTCTGTGTGTGTGTTCGTCTTTTTGAGCCCGTGTTATTTTAATGTGCTTCTCAAAAAAAGGGTTGAAAGCAGCAGTTCTAGCAGTAAAAAGCCATCACATGCACCGGGAGCTCAGTCAGCAATAATCAAAGGCAATACAAGCGGCGACTAATGGGGCCCAAACGATTGGCGGCACATTCCTGTTCTCCACTGTTTATCGTATGACCGCTGATCAATACGGCGCACTTGCACTAATCTTCATAAGAGATGACTGTTTATTTCCCTTAACTCCCATCACTCTGACAGCGGAGGAGGAAGTGCTCACATCCTTTACTTAAGTAAGAGAAGCAATAACACGGCGGTGTAAAGTAATCTTTTAAAAAGACGGGAGTCCGGCTGTAAAAAAAAAAAAAAAAAACATCTCTTAAATCAGCGAAAAGAAATCGTTACGTGCTCGTGAGCTCAGTGTTTTAACCGTTTGAGCTATAAATGCCACATTTTGTGCACAGATCATGTGTTTTGTGTCAAATCTTCAGCGAATGTTTCTGTTTTAACCGACATAATTACCGTGTGTCATCCTCCCTGTGGCTCCAAGTTTATTTCCTTTAACTCCCGACAGCATTTACACAGCGTTAAATAATCCAACGTACGACATCTCATCAGCCAAATAAATAGCATCAACACTAAAAATACTAATTGTGGAGAGCGTGATCAGGATCTTGATGTTGGGTATTTTATCTATAAATACCACATTTTGTAAAGAGATCTTGTGTTTTATGTGCAAATCTTAAATGCATTTTAATTTTTAATCCCTGTTGCTTCAAGTTTTTTTAGTATTCAGATCCTTAACTTGTGTAAAAAGAAGCAATAATCCAGTGAAATATTCCTAACTCCCGACAGCGGAGGAGGAAATATTCAGCATTTACACAGCGTTAAATAGATCGAACGTATTGACATCTTTAATCGTGTAAAGTCTCATCAAGTAAAATCAACATATGCATCTTGAACAGTAAAAATACTAATTGTGGAGAGTCGTGATCAGGATCTTGTAATGTCATGTGAGTATTTTACCTATAAATACTCACATTTTGGCTAAGCGATGAATCTATGTGTTTATATGTAGCCCAAATGTTAATGCATTTTACTGTTTTAATTGACATTATTGTCCTTGTTTTTTAGTATTCAGATCCTTAACTTGTGTAAAAGAAGAAATAACCCAGTGAAATATTCCTACATTCAACACTCTTATGTGAAAGAGCAAAATAAATAGTTATCAAAAGGTGATGTTTGGTGTTTGGTTGGTGATTAATCGATCAAAACAAAACCAACATTTGCCTCTTAAATATGAGGATTTGCTGCGTTTCTTCAGTCTTTTGGTTTTTGTAATGTCATCTGAAGACGTCACTTCGTGTTCTCGGAAGCTGTGATGAGATTCGTCGCCGTTTTTCTGACATTTTATCGGCCGAGCGATGAATCGATGGGTCGTGAGAACTCGCAGCCCCAAATGTAAAATCTCACCGTTTTAATTTACATTATTGTCGCCTCTTTATCATTTTAATACCCCCCTTTTTAAAATATAAAGTCTTTAAAATGGTTTTAATAGTTTGCATTTGTCATCTTTTATTCACTGTTCAATCGCAATTTTTTAAGTTTTATGTCTCAAAGCCTGTTTCAGAAGTTTCCCTCCACGCCGCCAAGAATAATGTTCTGCTGGGGAAATACATAATCTATAAGTTTTTAAATTAACTTATTGCCTGAAAGTGTAGAAAAAAGTGTGAATATAGAGCGTCTGAAATGACAGAAATCAGTTTATAAAACACTCCGATGTGTGTACATTTTTAATGATGGGATGTAAAACACCCCTCGGTGATGCTAAACTCTCCAAATTCTGACAAAATGACAGAAAAATACCTCAAATCGAAGGTAGCGCTCCAGTTTTGATCACTTGGTAACTACATCCGTCAGATTTATGTCCGAGTACAACACTAAAGTGGTAGGAATAAGAAGGGCAGAGCAGAAA
This sequence comes from Lagodon rhomboides, assembly GCA_039737535.1. NCBI lineage: Eukaryota > Metazoa > Chordata > Actinopteri > Spariformes > Sparidae > Lagodon > Lagodon rhomboides. The sequence continues at coordinate 2,485,217 of CM077802.1, forward strand.
ATGAAAAAAGACGGTACAGTTGTTCTGCACTTGACTATGGACACAGCTCCCCCATCAGGACGACCACCAGAGAAACACAAACATGTGAGAACGGGGGGATTATGCAATATTATGCGCAGACACAAACTTTGTAAATATGTATGAAAGTAAACACGGACCTCTGTCACATTCTCCATTAGTCACAGCGTAGGGCATAATTAGCCCATCTGAGCTGCCGCTGTGACCAGTCGAGCTGGAGAAAGAGATTGTCGAGTCCGAAGGGGGAAGCAGAGTGTTTCCCTCTGCACCACCACCACCCCACCGGACACTCAACACGAGACCTCGGGAGACGACGCACTCTGAAGAAAAAAAAAACAAAGCAGCAGTGTTTTGGCGCTGGTGGACTTTTCCGTTGAGAAGCGGCGAGGCCTTTGGAAGGGGCACCCTTGAAGTGCCCCTCTGACAAGCCTTCCTCATTATCTGGCATCTCCAGAGTGCCAGCCAACCCCGCTGCAGAAGAGGGGGCACGAGGACGCCTCAATCAGCCGCCCCGGGGGTACCCGGAGAGGGGAGGGTTGTGCTCTCGCTAAAGGTCCGCTGATTATATCTCGGGCCCGGAGCTTCAGGGATCCCCACTAATTAAAGGTTGTGTCATATCTGTTAGAGATAACAAACCTATGTAGCTCATCTTTTTTTTAAATCAAGGAGTTCCCTCCCTCCCTCCTCCGATATCTTCGGCGTCGTGTCAAGGCTGACCAGCTTTTCTTGCAACCCAGAGGAGAGGGCTCCTGTTTAACCTGCCCTCACCCATCGCGGCGTGCCAGCGGTGTTGTGGAGGCATCGGGGATCCTTTGTCTAGAGGCATAATTAAAGCTCTCGTTCATTATTTCTTCACTTTGAGCGCAGATCTGAGTAATTAGGAGGCAGTGCCACGGGGAGGAGGAGGTGGTGGAGGGAAAAAAACACGCACACAATCACACGTCTGCGCTCATAAACTCCAGAAGAAAACGTGTGCACGGTGGGGGAAGAAAAAAAAAGCACTTGTTCAATCTCAGCACCAAATGAGCCGCATTCATCTCCCACCTATCTTTGGATGCCAATATCTGGCACCGGGTGAAGTATGCTTTTTCTCCCCTCAAAGCTGTCATGTACTAATGCATTGATTAAAATTTTTGATTAAATGGACAGTTAAGGGAGGAACTGCAAGAGTGATCTGCGATCCATGCCTCGATTGGACGCTGGGATAGGATGTGGGGGCCTTGGCTTTTTTTTTTTTTTTGCTGCGTGTGGAGCTCAGGCACTTGCTCCTCTAATGGATTTTGAAACAGAGCTTGGCTTTTATATGGTGTCATTCATCCTCATATGTTTTCGCCTGCCGCGTCTCAAAATCACTGCTTCTTTATGGCAAACTAATGCACCCGCTGCTAAGATCAGCAGGTTGGCTCCGGCCATCGCTCAACCCGCCGAGCTCCGGCCAGGTATCAGGACGTTTTCTTTTTTTTTTTCGAGAAAGCTTCCATCGGAGGAGGCAGAGCAGAAACCGAAAGGTGCACTGACTCTGTCTCCCACACCGTCATACATCAAACCCCTCCACGCCGCACCGACTACACCCAACACACTCGGCTCCTCCTGCTGCTTTGACAAGGCAGGAAAGGAGGGGGGTGATGGAGCTTTATGGCAGCGGACAGTCATGTCAATACATCGAGCGTTTTACCACCCTCTTATCCAAAGGTCTGGGTTTGCTTGTCGCCACGAAGCACAGAGGCCAGAGGATGTGTGATAGTCGTGGTGGTGGGTGGAGGACGGGGGAAAGGTTTTGTTGAGGCATGGTGGGAGACAACAAACGGGGGTTGATGGCTCACGCCCTGCTGGCCCTCTAGGCCGAGAGAGGCTATGATGGAGAGAGAGCTGACAGGGCAGAGGGACGGCCAAGCATGGAAATCACATCAGATCAATGATGAAAAATTCAGTGCCGGCAAGAGTCGCTCTCGGGGATGAAGTCACATGGTGCATGTAAGCGTGTGACTACTGAATGTACATGGGGAGGCTAATGTGTCAGCCGGCAAATATGCATTCACCCATTTTGTCCTGCAGGGTTGGAGCGGTTAGTTAGAAACGAGCTTAATAGCAGGCAGGAAATGAATGTAAGAGAGACAAAAGGACACGATGGAGGAGCTACACTTGTATATGCAGACTTCTGTCGGTATTTAAAATTACAAGTTTGTCCCCGGGGCTTTACAGTCTGTCACACATCATCCTCCGCCCCGGCCGCCTCGCTTCCACACGGTTTTGTTTTGTGTCTGTAATTACGGATGTTCGCCTCTAATATTCAATGTAAGGAAATGCATTTCTTACGGATGGATGGAAGCACCACTGCAGACACTTTCCTGTTTATAGATGTGCATTAAGGAGACCGGTGATGCGTGGCGACAAAGAAGTGAGGAGGTGAACCATGCAACCGCTACGCATGTTACCAAGCTAGCATACGACAAACGTTAGCGACATATGCTGTCGAATCTTCCTCAAGATAATGAGGGGAGGTTACCAGGAAGCGATTATGGGGGATGCTTTTGGTAGAACTGTTGTAAGTTCAAGCACTTAAAAGGTAGAAGCGTCAAGCAATAATACAAATGTTAGTAGTCTTCCCTCAATAAAGATGCTACCGGTTCGCCCATGTTCCACGCAACGTAACGTGGGTATGAAACTGTGTTGTCCTTAAACGTCTGTTTGTTTATACAGTTTATTCAGTCATGAAAACAAATAGTTTGTTTATTTTGGTTCAGATATAAAAATATTTTTCTAATGCCAGTTTGAACCTCATCCTCGTCCGTGCCTTCACTCCACACTCGACTCTCTGCTCGTAGGAGTGAAGCTGCTGTACAACTTCACTTTTGTCTATTTACGCATGTTACTAAGCTAGCATACGACAAACGTTAGCGACATATGCTGTCGAATCTTTACTGGGAATAAAGATAATTAGGAGGAAAACCGATTATGGGGGATGCTTTTGGTAGAACTGTTGTAAGTTTAAGCACTTAAAATGCTGTAGAAGCGTTAGCAATAATAAAAATGTTAGTAGTCTTCCCTCGATAAAGATGCTACCGGTTCGCCCATGTTCCACGCAACGTAACATGAGTATGAAACTGTGTTGTCCTTAAACGTCTGTTTGTTTATACAGTTTATTCAGTCATGAAAACAAATAGTTTGTTTATTTTGGTTTAGATATAAAAATATTTTTCTAATGCCAGTTTGAACCTCATCCTCGTCCGTGCCTTCACTCCACACTCGACTCTCCGCTCGTGGGAGTGAAGCTGCTGTACAACTTCACTTTTGTCTATTTACGCATGTTACTAAGCTAGCATACGACAAACGTTAGCGACATATGCTGTCGAATCTTTACTGGGAAAAAAGATAATTAGGAGGAAAACAGATTATGGGGGATGCTTTTGGTAGAACTGTTGTAAGTTCAAGCACTTAAAAGGCTGTAGAAGCGTTAGCAATAATACAAATGTTAGTAGTCTTCCCTCGATAAAGATGCTAACCTACATCTTCGCAACGTAACATGAGTATGAAACTGTGTTGTCCTTAAACAGTCTGTTTGTTTATACAGTTTATTCAGTCATGAAAACAAATAGTTTGTTTATTTTGGTTTAGATATAAAAATATTTTTCTAATGCCAGTTTGAACCTCATCCTCGTCCGTGCCTTCACTCTCCGCTCGTAGGAGTGAAGCTGCTGTACAACTTCACTTTTGTCTATTTACGCATGTTACTAAGCTAGCATACGACAAACGTTAGCGACATATGCTGTCGAATCTTTACTGGGAAAACCGATTATGGGGGATGCTTTTGGTAGAACTGTTGTAAGTTCAAGCACTTAAAAGGCTGTAGAAGCATTAGCAATCTACAAATGTTAGTAGTCTTCCCTCGATAAAGATGCTAACCTACATCTTCACAACGTAACATGAGTATGAAACTGTGTTGTCCTTAAACGTCTATTTGTTTATACAGTTTATTCAGTGATGAAAACAAATAGTTTGTTTATTTTGGTTCAGATATAAAAATATTTTTCTAATGCCAGTGCCTTCACTCCACACTCGACTCTCCGCTCGTAGGAGTGAAGCTGCTGTACAACTTCACTTTTGTCTATTTTTATCACGCAGAAGTGCAAGAAACACAACTCGCGCGCACAACCAAGCAGTACTGTAATCATACTAAGTTACCGATCAATAAGTCAGGCCAATGTTCTCACATCCAATCCTCAGAGTCCAGACGACTGCTGCTTTTCTCCTCTGCCACCTATTTAATTGCATTCACCTGTGGCGCTGAATCCGCGAGTGGACACTACCTGGCAGCGCCGTGTGGGCTCGACAGGCGCACATTACACATATCAGTCGTTCTCTATAGCCTGAAAAATGTGCCATAATTCATATCTATCCACAGCAATCATTCTCAAAATCTACCATCTTTGTGCATTTCAGATTTCATTGACGTTCTGTGGAGAAGAAAAAAAAAAAAAAAAGCAACCTTAACCATAATGGCTGCAGCCCAAAGCGAAGTCAATTACATAGATTGGTGCAGTGACATAAAGTGTATTCCATTTGGGAGCAGATTGGTCATGCCCAGTAATGTTCCCTTCCAGCAGGCATACCTTTGACCATTACTCTAAACAGGCAGTTGGGGATCCAGAGACCTATTTCCCACAACTGTGAGCGCTGCTGTGTCTCCCAGAGGGGTCAGGGGTTCACACTGCTGCTACCATGCTCTCATATTTAGCAGCGGCGAGTGAGAAATGGTACATCGATACTGCCAGACGCGCGAGAGGCCCACAGCGGCGCACCAACACACACATATCATATCAGGCCGGCGGAGCGCGGGGCGTGTCGGGAGATGTGTGAATATGTCTGCAGCCGTACGACTGTCGGCACGTGAAACGCCTCGACGACACGTGTTGGACTGGTAGATTTTAAACCGCTGTTGTTGGATGTTGCAGTCGTACGTCTGTGCATTTAAATGGTATTCATATTTCTTCAACTTTAAGATACAATGTGACATTTCTGCATTAAAATGTTCAAAACAAACAAACCTTTGTTGTGTATTTTGTTGAGTTTTGTACTTGTAACGTTCAAAACAGAGAAATCTGTTATTTTACTCAAAGGTAACGGATCTAATAGTGAGTCAGAGAGTCACATCCATCAGCAGTGATAGTCGTGTAAAACAACAACTCCCATGATGCCACGCTGCTTGCGTCTGAAATTCCAGACTTTGTGGTTAGGACGATATATCCCATAAACCATACACTCTTAGAAATAAAAGTTCTAAGTAGAACCATATAAGGTTCTTCGGCTTGTCCTCATAGGAGAACCCTTTTTGGCTCCAGGTAGAACCTTTTATAAAGGTGGAGGGTTCTACCTAGAACCCAACATAAAGGGTTATACCTGGAACTGTGTGTGTAAGGTTCCACCCAGAATCCCCCATGAGAGGTTCTACAAAGAACCCATACAGGATCTTATAGCCATGCTTTCAACAATCCCTGAAGAACTCTTTCTCCAAAAAAGGGTTCTCTGGATCAGAATGGTTCTTACTGGAACCGTTAGTGTTACCAAGAACCCTTTTAAAACCCCTTTATTCAGGAAAGGGTTTTTCAGAAGCAAATGGTTCCAGGTAGAACCTCAGCCCTTGTAGAAGAACCCGTTTGGAACCCTTATTTCTAAGAGTGTACTGCTTCCTGTCAGAACATTTCTTTGAGTTCAAGTCACAGTATGTGATTTCTGCCAAACAAACAGTAATATAACACCAACTGTGTTATTTTGTTGACGTTGTTAAGCAGTGTGGGATCATGGGAGTTGTAGTCTTCGTTGTTAAACAACCACCATCGCTGATGGAAATCTATCTGACGTGACTCAAGTTAGAGGAAATAAAAGGTGTAATTAGATTACAGATACATTTAGTAAAAAGGGGATTACTAACAGGATTACAAAAAGTAATGTTAGTCATATTTGCTGACTTCCTTCCTCACTCTCTGATCAATCATCTGATGTTTCCCAGAAGTTAAAACGGTTTTCTGGGTTTGAACAGTTTGTTCAAGTTCACAACTCAACAGAATATATAACAAGTAATTAGATTTTTAATGCAGAAATGTCACAGATTATATCTTTAAAAGGTCCAATGTCTGGGATTAAGGAGAATGAATTAGCAGAGATGTGACACAATTTTCATAATAATTATGTTTTCATTCGTGTAAAATCGCCTGAAACCAATAATCGTTGTGTTTTCATGATCTACAGGGGAGCAGGGACTCTCTTTAATGTTTCTACGGTAGCCTAGAACAGACAAACTACTGAACAACACTGGCTCTAGAGAGAGAGGGCCTTTCGTAGTCCTACACACTGTACCTTTAAGACTACATTTCCCATAATCCACTCCAGTTCTGCTGTTTGCCCGTCCTCCTCCCACTTGTTTCTTTATTCGACTCTCAGCTGACATATTGATTTATTGTTATTGTATTGTTGTTTATTGTACATTCTCGGGTTTTGGCCTGTTGCTCGGACGTTCCTTTATTATTCTCATCCTGCCAGTTGGCACCGTTCTTACAAACTCAATCAATCACCTCCTCAGAAAAAAATAATCGGCAGATAAACTGACGATGGAAAAACGATCCATAGTTTCAGCCCCCATCGTCTTTTTTTTCGCCTCCTTTCAAACATTATCTAATAACCAGAAAAAGTATCTCGACGTCAATCAATCCGGTGAGTTTTGAGAGGCTCATCGTGTCAGACGCAATAAAGAGATCGTTTACTAAAGTGGAAAAAAACATCTTTAAACATCTAGAAATGGAGGAGCGCTGGAGGATGCACAACGTTTAATAATAATCCTGATCAGGGTTTTTAAAAAGGAAAAAAAGCACAATGACGGCATCCGTACTCTGAGTGATTGTTTGTTTTAATCATTCATGGAGTTGAAGGGCTCGCCGAGGTTTTCCCCGCCGCTCCCTCTCTCACCTTTTAACCCGCTTTTAAGCTTAATTTCTTTCTCCCCGAGCACAACCGTCAAAGTCCGGGCTAAAGACTGAGAGTGACCCGGCTTCTCCATCGCAGCCCCCCCGGAGGCGGCGGACGTCGCGGCGGCTAAATCAATGCCTCCCCTTTTGAATCGCTTCACAAATACCATTCGTTCCAAAAGGCCTTTTCATAAATCCGAGTGTTGAATCTTTTATGCGGCTTGTTTCTTTTTCTCCACCAGTGTCTTTTTTTGTTACGACGTCTGGGTGGTTAAAGCGCCTTGTGTTTTTTGAGAAGTGCTACTTAAATAGAAGCTCTAAATATAAAAGTTTGTGTGGGTGTGTTGCCTCTGTCCCAGTCGCAATGTGTTTCCCTCAGTGTTTGGATCTCTGTCGGCGTGTCTCTGGCTGGAGATGTGCTTTTTTTTTTTGTTGTGTGGAAACCTGCGAGGCTATAAAACCCTCCCGTGTAGCGTGAAGCGCCCGGAGCGTCTGCTGTTGTTACCTAAGATCCAACCCTGCCCTCTGACCACATCACCGGCAGCACAACAACAACAATCCCCGCCACCTCCTGCATTCTCTCCATTCCAGCGCCATCAAAACGTAGCTACGGGGACTCTCCGCGCTGATACAGATTTTCCACGGACATCTGCCCGCGGAACGACGACGGAGAGAGAAAGGGGGGGGGGTTTGAGAAATTCTTCGCCCAAAGGTGGTGGAAGAAATGTGAGCGTAATATCTCTGGAGTGTGGGAGTCATGAATGTAATATCATACTGAAGCAAAATGCTGCGATCCCTGCTCAATATTTTAAAAGATGTCTGGGTTTTAATGCCCGCCCTGTTGAGGGGCATAATATCGATGGCGCCAATGGAAAATGTTAAAGTGTCAAACTCCGCGAGGCGCATACGTGCGAGGGAGGAAATTACAAACATACATATATACACACACACACCGAGGTGTCAAAGGTAAGTGTTCAGGCACGGCGCCCTCGGCGAGAGGGATTGTTTTCCCTGGTCATGCGTGTCCGTCGCGATCAGTCATGCTCATGTTGCTGTATTACTTCCTGTGACGCTCGCTCGCTCTTTCCCTAATGCTTCTTTTTCTCCACTCTCTAAATGCTATCTGTCAGTAGGTGTTGCAGGACTGATAGAGGCTCGTCTGTTGCCTTTCTCATTACAGCGGGGGAGACAAAACCCGGCGAGCGCGGTAACCTTTCATGGAGACAGAGGGAGGGAGGCATCCACACAGAGCCAGCACCTCCGTCTACTTGACATAACCCTATTACCGCTTCCTTAATTTGTCCCGCCGTGACAACTCGCAGCCAAAGAAACGGTTAAAAGAATGAGTGAACAAAAGCTGCATTGCATTATGGGGGGTGGAGGAGGAAGGGGAGGGAGTTGTTGAGGGCGGAAGACAATGGGGAGGCAGAGCTGATGCATCAGCCATATTGGATCATTTCTAAAGCGCCACACATTATCCGGAGGTGGGCCCTGATTTACTCGACGTAACGGATCGCTCGCTCTTTCTCTAAAATCTTGTTCATTAGTTAAACTTTTTTTGTTTCTTCCTGGTGTGCACACCTTTAAAAGAAGAAAAGCCGGCTCATCAACTTAATCAAAAGAGTTTACCTGAGCGAGATTTCAACAAAAAGCTCCAATATGTTGATGATGTTTTATTCCGTTTGGCCTCGTTTCCCTTCTGAGAACGAGACGCTTTGTGTTCGATGTAATAATGTCGCCGTCCTCATTTAATATGTACAAACAGCACGCTTCTAAAGAAAAAAAAAAAACCTTCAGCGCGCCTTTTTCTTTTGTTTCCTAAATCTGTTTGTACAAAAAAAAACCCATGATCAAAGCGTCGCGCAGGCAGCGAGTGTACCTCCGCAACCGGAATGACAACGACGTCTCAAAAAAAAAATAACTAAATGACTGGCAAAATGAGTAACGGCTTCAAAATGGCTGATAATAAGAGCCGCTGAAGTATGAGCTCAGTGAAAGTGCCAGACACTCAGACAAATGTGACACTAAATCCTGCGTTTGGCACATCCTAAGTAAACAAAAGTGTTGATAAAAGGAAGCCAAAGCAATCTTCTTTTGTTCGTGCGCAAAAAATTTACAACAAGAAAAAAAAAAAAGCGCTTCAGCTCAGACACCTCGGCTGAAAGACTTCTCTGTAATCACACATAAGCTGTGACATCTCAAATATCCACTGTAATAATCTGCAACAAACTGATCAAACACGACGCTGAATTAACCTAAATACACACCCCGGAATAACTCTTTTACACAGCGTGGTTCCCTTTCAGGACGCCGCGGCGTGTTTCTGAATTAAGTACATTAAGTGCAATTCACACAGCTCCTCTATATTTCCTCTGTGTCTATATTTAAATCACCTAAACTGTCTGTGTTTGCATTTATTTATTACTTACCAACAAAGAAATAGACGTGCAGCTTGGAACAAGGACGGCAGGAACTAAACTAACGCGTTAAAGTTAAAGAATAAAAGTATCTAAAAGGACTGAAGTTGCACAAAACGTCCCCGTCAATATGTTCGAAGGTGAAACAATCCAAGAAAGTTCTGCTAAATAAATACAGAAGCTGCCACTGCTTTTTATATTTTGTTCTCGTCAGCAAAATCCCATGAAAAGGACCGACCAGTGGAGCATCTGTTGGGGGACTATTTTAAGCGGCGGATTAATCCGCACTTGGCGCTTCGTCGAGTGTTTCGAGCAGCAGACTGGTGAATATGGGACAGAGTCAAAGTAAACTTCAGCGTGTGTGAGTCACGGCTGCAACTAAAGATTATTGTCATGATTCTTGTCACAATTAAAGGAGCAATATGTGAAGGATTTTACTTTAAAACTTTTTAAAAGCATGCTAACCAGTTAGCTTCCCATCCGTCCTGTCTCGTAACACCACGTTGTACCTCAAGAGGCCAACATGAGATGATGAAGAAGCGACAAGCCTACATACAGCACCTTTAATTGATTAATCCTTTAGTTTATTATGTCAGAAACCCAAAGACTCTTCATTTACCGTCATAAATGACAAAGAAAAGCAGAAGATCGTCGCATTTTAGAAGCTGGAACCAACAAATATTTGACGTTTTTTTGCTAGTAATCGATTAATCTACTAATTGTTGCAGCTCTAGAAAGGAATAAGTCACAGAAGAAGAAGATATATCAGACTTTGATGCAGAGAGACTATCTGTAAGGAAATATATTCATTGTTGGTTGTGTTTTTTGTTGTAAATTTCGTCCTGTCACGTAACACCACGTTGTACCTCGAGAGGCCAACATGAGATGATGAAGAAGCGACAAGCCGACATACAGCACCTTTAATTGATTAATCCTTTAGTTTATTATGTCAAAAAAGCTGAAAGTGACGTCTTTAAAACACTATTTCTGTCAAACCAACAGTCCAAACCCAAAGACTCTTCATTTACCGTCATAAATGACAAAGAAAAGCAGAAGATCGTTGCGTTTAAGAAGCTGGAACCAACAAATATTTGACGTTTTTTTGCTAGTAATCGATTAATCTGCTAATTGTTGCAGCTGTAGGAAGGAATACGTCTCCCAGTGCGGCTCGTTGACGTGTTTTTAGGACAACGATGGCACAGAGGAAGAAGATATATCAGACTTTGATGCAGAAGCGACAAGCCTACATACAGCACCTTTAATTGATTAATCCTTTAGTTTATTATGTCATAAAAAGCTGAACGTGACGTCTTCAAAAACTATTTCTGTCAAACTAACAGTCCAAACCCAAAGACTCTTCATTTACCGTCATAAATGACAAAGAAAAGCAGAAGATCGTTGCGTTTAAGAAGCTGGAACCAACAAATATTTGACGTTTTTTGCTAGTAATCGATTAATTAGGAAGGAATCCGTCTCCCAGTGCGGCTCGTTGACGTGTTTTTAGGACAACGATGGCACAGAGGAAGAAGATATATCAGACTTTGATGCAGAGAGACTATCTGTAAGGAAATATATTGATTGTTGTGTTTTTTGTTGTAAATTTCGTCCTGTCTCGTGACACCACGTTGTACCTCGAGAGGCCAACATGAGATGATGAAGAAGCGACAAGCCTACATCCAGCACCTTTAATTGATTAATCCTTTAGTTTATTATGTCAGAAAAGCTGAAAGTGACGTCTTTAAAACACTATTTCTGTCAAACCAACAGTCCAAACCCAAAGACTCTTCATTTACCGTCATAAATGACAAAGAAAAGCAGAAGATCGTTGCGTTTAAGAAGCTGGAACCAACAAATATTTGACGTTTTTTGCTAGTAATCGATTAATCTACTGATTGTTGTCTCCCAGTGCGGCTCGTTGACGTGTTTTTAGGACAACGATGGCTCAGAGGAAGAAGATATATCAGACTTTGATGCAGAGAGACTATCTGTAAGGAAATATATTCATTGTTGGTTGTGTTTTTTGTTGTAAATTTCGTCCTGTCTCGTGACACCACGTTGTACCTCAAGAGGTCCACATGAGATGATGAAGACGCGACAAGCCTACATACAGCACCTTTAATTGATTTATCCTTTAGTTTATTATGTCAGAAAAGCTGAAAGTGACGTCTTAAAAACACTATTTTTGTCAGACAACAGTCCAAACCCAAAGACTCTTCATTTACCGCCATAAATGACAAAGAAAAGCAGAAGATCGTTGCGTTTAAGAAGCTGGAACCAACAAATGTTTGACATTTTTGCTAGTAATCGATTAATCTTCTAACTGTTGCAGCTCTAGGAAGGAATCCGTCACCCACCCTTTGATGCAGAGAGACTATCTGTAAGGAAATATATTCATCGTTGGTTGTGTTTTTTGTTGTAAATTTCGACTTTTCCTCGGGTAAAGGAGGTGAATATGTCTTCCACCGCTGTGTGTTTTATGTATCCGGTTGCAGCAACGGCGGCGTGTTTGGAATTCTTTATTTTCAAACACACAAAACACAAAAAAAGCCGGGCAGTGTTGGAGTAATAAAGTCGTCTTTCTGCACACAACTGTGGTGAGTCACCTGTTTTTACAAGCGGACTTTAATGTGTTTGAAGAAGGGGAACGCTACGTGGAGTGTTGTTAAGAGTCCCACCTTGGGCGCCATGTTGACCCCTCGGCGTTGGGGACTCTCGTGGCCGATCCTCCCTCCCTCCCTCCCTCGTCTCTGGCCTCTGATCTGGGCTGCAGCGGTGGCAGCCATGGGTGTGGGTTCAACGCCTGAGCGCGGGAGCTGTCTATGTAGAGAGATTAAAGGGCCCGTATCGATCCACAAGCGCTCATGCATTTTGCATGAGGAAGACATTGTCAAAGAGGCGTCTCAGATTAAAAAAAAAAAAAACTAGTGGAGGGAGAGTTCTAGAAAATATGCTGAACTCTGTGAAAAATCTTAATGTTGAAGTGTTATGCATGTAAACTCGCTTTTATATATTGGATTGTCCATGAACTCTCATCGACCCGAGATATTACTCGTTTTTCATTTCTTCTCCCCCCTCCACCACCTCCTCCTCCTCGTCGCACCTCGCCTCGCCGCCGCCCTTCCTCCTCCTTCCTCCATTTTTTGGTGGTTGAGGTTGTAACGTCGGGAGTCAGAATGTGAAAAACAAGCCCCACCGAAAAAAGAGAAAGAAAAAGAAAAACTGGCAGCCAGAGACTGTCTAATGGCGGCAGCGAGTCCGTTGGAGAATTCTCAAGTAGAGTGTGAATTATTTAGGATGTGTGGCTAGTGTGCAGAGCATAAAGCCACCCCGCCCGGCAACCGCCAGGCAGAGTGGCCGAGAGAATTCAGTCTGCAACAAACATTCGTCTGAGGTCTTTATTTCTCCTCTTCGCCATAAGTTTGGCGGAGTGAGAGGCTGAGAGAGTTCGGGGCTCTCGGCTCGCAGCGGAGTGCTTTCGACACTATTTCTTTTTTTCTTCTTCTTCTGCACAAGAACTCGGCGTGCTCGCGTGTACGAGCCGCCAAAATACAAAGCGAAAGCACGCACAGCGCCGTCACTTTGACCCATTTACGGGCCCCCATGATGCAGCTGATTATTCATCATCAACATTTCATGCAGGTCATCATGCATGTTTTAAAAGGCGACGCCGCCGCCGCCGCAACTGTACCGGGGAACCCCTCCTCTCTCCTCCTCGACGTCCGGAGAGCCCCTCGGAGCCTCCTTATCCCCCGCGAGCGCATGACAATCTCACCTGAACGACCCCGATAACAAGACAAAAGCAATCAATCTCTGATATTGGCTGGGTGGGAGAGTCGAGGGCGGGGGGGGGGGGATAACACGGGCGATATCAGCGAACGCTCAACAAAAGACGGAGATTTCCTGCGCGAGGATGATTAGGAACACGGCGGCTGCTGTGACACGCTGATCTGCGGCGGTTAAACAGAGGCGGCTGTCATCGCCGGCGAATGATGACGCCGGGCGCCGATAGAGGAAGATGGGATCTAGGTGTGTGTGTGTGTGTGCGAGGATCAGAGCGGCTGTGTTGATGCAAAACACTGCAACGCTTTGAACACACACACACTGTGTGCACACACAGCAGGTAGGTGACACTCGTTCCGGGTTCTGATTGTTTTAAACCGGATTGATCTTCAGGCGAACGCAAATCAAACGCCGCCGTCGTGATGAACAGGAATAAAAACACATAAATAAGATTATTGTGAAAGTGTTTATCACGCCCACACACATCCAGCAGGAGGGAAACACTCCAGGACGCTCCGGGCTTTTAAAACGATGACTTAATTTACTTCAAAAAAAAAAATCTATCGAACAATTAAATGAAAAGTCCAAAGACATAAAATTGATCGAAAGGTTTCTCAGACTGTTTTATTAGCGGCCGTACGAGAGGTCGTAAAGTTAAACCTCCCTCCTTCCAACCGACGCTGGACACTCCGACCTGTTTCACATCCAAAACAACTCGTTATTTATATCAGATCTGTTATTTTTCTGATTAATCAGCTCATCACTTTTGGCTGCACAAGGACAGGAAGTTGCAGATGTCGGTTCTTTGCGCAACAATTTCAAAATAAAAGTCACTCCTGCACTTATGACAGAAAGGAAGGGAACTAACGATTAGTTTAAAGGTGCCACTGTTGGCTGCGTTTCTACGATACGTAACGGAGATCCGATCATAACAACTCCACATAACTGGAAATTGATAAAGATATTTTTTTCTTTTTTGTCAGAAAATGAGGAAAATAAATCTTTAAATTGGTTGTTTTGTCCGACCAACACTCCAAAATCAAATATATTTACTTTACATTTCCACTAAAAGCTTGAATAAGTTCAGACTGAATGAGTATAATTCCATTTTTCATTTATTAAATTGGTTGTTTTGTCCGACCAACACTCCAAAATCAAATATATTTACTTTACATTTCCACTCAAAGCTTGAATAAGTTCAGATTGAATGAGTATAATTCCATTTTTCATTTATTAAACAGAATAAGTGTCGCTAACTCTGCCACATGTACAGAGTACGATTAATAATGCCAAGAGTGCCAAAACTGTTGGTGCATCGCTGCGTTTCTACGATACGTAACGGAGACCCGATCATAAAAACTCCACATGGCACCTTTAACTGGAAATTGATAAAGATATTTTTTTGAAAATGAGGAAAATATATCTTTAAATTGGTTGTTTTGTCCGACCAACACTCCAAAATCAAATATATTTACTTTACATTTCCACTGAAAGCTTGAATAAGTTCAGATTGAATTAATATAATTCAATTTTTCATTTATTAAACAGAATAAAAATGTACAGAGTACGATTAATAATGCCAAGAGGACCAAAATGTGATTATTTGACCGTTTTGTGACGTCTTATATTAGTCGCTGACTTGAGTCATTTCCTGATAAATGATCAGGAAAGCAAAATATGGATCCTGCGTGACCTTTTTTTCGGCGTAGGCTCTGCAGATGAACGTGATTCGTCAGCTTATCTGTCGTCGTCTCTTCCTCCGCTCGACGCTCATTTGCACCGACTGTGAGTAGAGATCAAACTTTATCCTTTAAGTGGAGTTAGTTTAAGGAAGCAAACTAAGGATTAGTTTAAAGGTGCCACTGTTGGTGCATCGCTACGTTTCTACGATACGTAACGGAGACCCGATCATAAAAACTCCACATGGCACCTTTAACTGGAAATTGATAAAGATATTTTTTTCTTTTTTTCTGTAAAAAATGTCAGAAAATGAGGAAAATAAATCTTTAAATTGGTTGTTTTGTCCGACCAACACTCCAAAATCAAATATATTTACTTTAAATTTCCACTAAAAGCTTGAATAAGTTCAGATTGAATTAATATAATTCCATTTTTCATTTATTAAACAGAATAAAAATGTACAGAGTACGATTAATAATGCCAAGAGGACCAAAATGTGATTATTTGACCGTTTTTTAATGTCTTATATTAGTCGTTGACTTGACTCATTTCCTGATAAATGATCAGGGAAGCAAAATATGGATCCTGCGTGACCTTTTTTTCGGCACAGGCTCTGCAGATGAACGTGATTCGTCAGCTGCTGGGTTCAAGTCGAGTTAGTTTTAGTTAATTAGCTGAGCTCGCGGTGTTCAGTGTTTCCACGCAGGGTGTGAACGCGCGTCCAGTCGTGGTGTTGTAAAGATGGACACCACCTTCAATGCATCAGAGCTACATCATGATTCAACTTCGCCAAATTGGTGCATTTGTGTTTTTCTCTCTCCCTCCTCTTTGCACATGAAGACAGAAGGAATGCATCTAGAGTTTCACATGTGAAGTGCTTCTAATCAAGAACAATTTAGCGTTCAATGTGTTAATCAAGAAAAAGCTTCAGGATCCAAATGTTCTCGCTCACAGGTCAAACTCCTCGACTCTAGTTTTGAAGACGACGTCGGCGCAGTAACGGCACGGTGAGAGTGTGAGAGCGGCGGAAACGTATAGAGCGAAATGTAAAACGCAATAACACGGGGAACAATGCAGCAGAAGACATAAAACCAGACTTATGTTCCTGCATCTGTCGCCCTGGTGCATACATTTCCCCGCACGGCGCCGGCGCTGAAACAACACAAACGTCTTCGTAAGGAACTCTAATATTTGACTACATCTAATCAAACAGCAGCGGATCAAAGACGTATACGCTGGTGTTTCTGCTTCATCAGCGATCACGTTTCCTGTTGATTATCATCCTCTGCTAATCATTTCAGCCCAAATCTGAGCGATAACAGAGTCGTACCTTCCTCCCTCCTGTCACAGCTGCTCTCTCTCTCTCTCCGTATACGCAGGACGATGTGTGGAAGGGAATTTTTCTTTTTCCCGACATCAAAAAATCAAAGCATTTAAGTAGATTGTACACAAGCACGTCTCGGAAGCTTGATCTTACTAATCTACAAATGGCTTCTTGTTATTAAACTGCTAATTCAGAGGATTAAAGGATCCATGAGAACACAATCCCCTTTACTTCCTTTCCAGGGTATGCTGAAGGTGGCTTAAATATTAATTAAGCACACGCACACATGTTCGCCCATATGCGCGCACATACAGCGCGAGCGTATACGAGCTTTGCTCAGGATTAAGTACAGTATGTATACGCGGGACTTTCCTCGTTCCCTCCGTCTCGTTTTGTCAAACAGTGCCGTCGTCTTTTTTCTTCTTCTTCTTCTGTTAAAGCTCCATTTGTCTCAGTCACAAACACACACACACACACACACGCACACACAGGAAGCTTGACACTCACACACACACACCAGCCTATTTTCATATCGCAGACAACCATATCTTACTGATTAATTCCTTTCATTCTTTTTTTTTAAGATGCTCAGTGCTGTCATCTCCCGGCTCCTCTCCTCTCACATCACCCAGAATCCTCATTTGACTTCTTTTCCCTTTTTTTTCTCTCTCTTCTTCTTTTTATTTTTTTTAAACCGCGATGGTCCAGGATGAGGAATTAAAAAGTCAGTTTGCAGAGTGCAGCGCTCTGTGTGTGGTCGGACTGTTATGATTAGTCTCTTTATAAATTATTCTGCTGATTATTTTCCACCATTAATCGTTTCGTCCGCTGGTTCCCTGCCGGGGGGTCCGAACCCCCCAGTTCCTGATTTTTAAGGGATGTAAGAAAAGTTGTGGTTGTTGAGTTTCATTCCCAACTCGTCAAACACCGACTGAACCGACCCGAAGTGTCGGTGTTTGACGTATTGGACCCTGACGATGCAAACTTAAAACGAGAACATCAGAGCCGTCACTCAGTGGTCCACAATTAACACAACCAAAGAGCGAATAAAGGAGGAGGGAGGAGAAAAACACTGAGTTTATCAGATTAGATATGTCTGGTGATTAAGGAAATACATAATAGAGACAAAGAACTGAAGCAAAAAGCTCCTTAAAATCAGGAAAACTCCAATCACAGGAGGGATTCTGCTCAAAATTCATCCAAAAAACAAACTCACTGCACCTGTTGTGTTCACTATTTGTGTTAACTGCACAGCTGATCAGCTGTTCTGTGCTGATATTGATCTGCATCGACTGAAATATCTATAAAATATTAGTCTGAGGGCTTAGTGTCAAACTTTTGCCTCGATACGATACCGAATTTCAGAGGCTAGAGAAGTTATTCTCATCAGTGTCAGTGAGCCAATCAGGATGCAGCATGCTCGTTAAGCCAAGATCTATAGAAAGTGATTGGCTGCAGGACAAACACCAGGTTTTGGAAACTTTGGTTGGAACAGATTTCATAAAATCAGCATCAGTACCAGAATCTGAAGTCGTCGGTTTACTCATCAGACAAATACGACATTTCAGAAGCTGGAAACTTTTAAAAAATGACGGAAACGATGATCAGATAATTGATGAATCCCTGCAGCTCCTGTGTGAGCAGCGTTCCGGACACACCTGTGTGTTCGGGTTGTATTTCCTGCCTCTTACAGACGGACGGCTCGCTGTGAATCTGAAGCGTAGCCACGAGATCGGTGTTTTTTTTTTTTTTTCCCATCTGAAAACACAATATTTCCATGTTTGGAGCGGAATAACAATCTGAATCATTTTTATTGAACTGTATCTCCGACATAAAACAGACCGCGGCTCCGTCTGCGAGCCAAGGGCACGACAGCTCCTCCACAAACTCCTCTAAATTCCTCCACTTTCTCTTCTTCTTTTCTGATTAATTTCTTGTTTCCACATTTTTCAAACAGCACAGATCTCATTTTTTTTTTTTTTTCTGATCGAATCCGTTATATATAGCACATTATACATTATATATAGTACATTAAGACTGACACTAATAATACATTCTGACATGCTCGCCTCGCACCGCACAAACTGCTGATGGCGTGGATTTACAAGGTGTATCGGCTGCGGCCGCGTTAAACGAAAAGTTAAATTATGAACCAATCTATTTCTGATTTTAACAACATCCTCCGACCACACATTATTTTAAGTGTTCCTGTAAAAAAAAGCCATTACGAATATAAAACACCTCAAATTATTGTAATATCCTGATGAAAAGAGAAAAGTTCATCCCGTCCGAGTTCCCTCCCGGTCTTTAAACCGCGACAGTAAATTGACATCAAGTGTCGAGCGTGTAAAAGTCAAAGAGTCAAATCTTTGCGGCCATAACGCGGGCGAGAAATGTACCGGAGGAGGAGGAGGAGGAGGGAGGAGGGGCGGCATGAAAAACTACTCACAGCAGATCACATTACCGGCCTTTTTCACTGAAATAAGCAGTGTAATTTATCCTGACCTTTTTAGATTACTATGAATGTGCTGTCTGGGTAATTTTAACTGAAGTCCTCAGCAGCTTTGCCGGTCTGGAAACACTGGCCATGAAACGTGAGGAGGCGGGCCGCTGATGGGATCAATGGGGCCGATGCCACCAATACCGCCATGATACAACAGCAAACAAATACTGAGGGACTGCCTGACATTCACGGCTATTAACACACATCCAGGAAAATCACTTTATTCCGTCATCATCATCAGCGAGCGGCGGCGGCACAGACTCACCTTCAGACTGTGTTCTCGTTTGATTCCTCATCACTTCTACTGACGCTAATAACAAAAGTAGAAGCCTATTTTAGCTGTGACAAGTGTTTCAGGATTAGAATTTCATTCCTAATGGGTTCTCTGGTAACGGTTTAATTCACTACCTATGTGATATCAATTCCATTATAATCTCATTAAGCTATTGCACACCGAGGTGATTTCGAATGAATGTGAAACAGCCAACCGTACGCTCCCCCCCTCTAATTGAGCAATACTTTTTATTCATTATTATTGCCCATTATTAAATTAATGAACTTAATGGACTTATTTTCTAAATTGCAAAGACCCCTGGCAACATGTTTTTAATTCCATTAGCAGACGTATTGAACAAAACAGAGGAGGAGGGAGATACACGGAGGTGTGCGGGCAATTAGCCTCCTGCTGCGACGGATCATCAGCGGCACAGTTTCCCTCCTCTCACTCGCGGGTGTTTGTCCATCTTGTCCCGAAGTCTCCGGTGACGAGAACTCACCTTCACACACACTCCACCGACTCGTGTTCTCCGCTCAGATATTCAGTGTTTCCTCGTGGCGAACCTGTTCAGCTTCGGCTCGACTCGGGTTTTTAACCTCCAGCCCGCCGCCCTTTGATATTAAGACGCGCTCCGCGTGCCCTGACAACATATTTGAATATTGTATTGTAAGCTGAACTAAACATAACCTGAATAATATATGAAATAGATTTTCTGAAATGAGATCTTTTCAGTAACCACAGGGCCGACACGCAAAATTGCCCAGAAGATGAAAAGCTGCGGATCTGCATAACTGAACGCCGCGATCGATACGTCTCAAACTAAAATGGCAAGTCTTGATAAGGTTATTGAATTTTTCTTTTTTAATTAAAAAGCATACAACTGCGCTCTCTGTCAAATACCAGCGGCGCGGCTGACGACGAGGACGGGGAGAGAGAGGCGCCGTCCTTTTGTTTATACGTTCATCGCTATATGAAAAACAGCGTCCCGTCTGTCGGCGCGTCATCAATCAGCGCCGCAGAGAAATGTATTTTCTGTTGAGTCTTGGGATTAAGCTGTCGTGGGAAGCTCTCAGAGCACAAACGTAGATATTAATTCCTACCACACGTCAATCGTCAGCTGTAAAAGCATCAGTGTTATTTATGAAAACAACTCTCATCCTCCTCATCGTCTCATCCGAGACACGATGAAGCAGCGACACCGTGGATTACGCAACGCTGAGAGACATTGTGTCCGTTTTGTTTAACGTAAACATCCAGAAGTGGCACGCGGCCGTCCCCATATTCTAGTCATGAAGATGCATAATTTAACAGAGCTGAGGCCGAGCCGTCGTAACAGTGGATGGAAAACTCTCCGCTCCCCGGAGAGAGCGCCATTACATTCAATCGTCCACCGCTGGATAAAACTCATTCCGCTCTGCACAGTGTCTGAATGGCTCCATACATTGTGCTCGGGCCGCGAGGTGATAGCACAGCGTGTCAGAACCACACTGAAGGGAATCTAAGCAGGTTAGTGTCGGGGCAGAACGGGCCGAGGCTCGTCGGGAGGGTCCGGACGAGTTGTTGACAACGAGATAATGTCAGCCGCTATTTTTAGACGAATGAAAGCGTCTTTGGGTGAACTCAGCCTGATTTAAATATTAATTCCTGTTTAGCTCCGTGTCTGCACGCACCTGAAGACAACAGGTTCTGATCCGAACTCAGCGGGATGACATGAAGCTCATTGACAAGCTGTTTTTTTACGAGGCGGGGCCATCGAGCGATATCGCCGCAGTATTCAGGGAAATACTGACATTTTGGTTTCCTGCAGTATGAATTTCCTCCAGATTACTCGAGCAGCTCCGTTTCAAAATAATTAATCCTTCTAGAAATGATTGGGCTGATTTATTAGCGGGAGAACATTTTTATTCAGCCCGGCTGCGGTTGATAAATTAATCAAACAATGTTTGCAGTTTGCTGCGAGTGCAGAGCGCGGACGTCACTCACCAGCAGCAAACTCCCAGAATCCAACATCCCTCACATCCGACTGAATTAGGTAACATCACGCAGACGTCTCGTAGATTCATCACTGCAGATGAGAGCTGTTTCTGCATTCGTATCGAGGTGCAAAATAAGTTGTGATGCAGCCTTCATGTGCACATCGCGATGACGAAGCTGGAACTATACGTCACGTAGACATGAAGCCAAACATGGGACGATATTCAGCACAAACACAAGTGTGACACGAACACTTGAAGCAGGAGGCGTCTTGTGTCCAGCTAATTTTTCTGGGATTTGATGTAGAAGAATCAGAAGAGAAAACTTAAATATCCAAATATTTTAAAATGCACACCGGAGCCGTTACGCAAGCAGAACGTCAGCACTTATGCACAGAGATATTATAACTGTTCATAATAAATATTTAAGACAACTAACATGAACTGTTTCTCCAACTCAGCTACACAAAACATGATTTAAACGCAACGTATGAATCAAAATGATTTACATTGAGTTAAGGTTAAAACAAACAAAACTAAATACAGTTAAAAAGACAAACAGTGGCTGTCTGGATGTCTTTGGCCACGAACACTTGAAGCAGGAGGCATCTTGTGTCCAGCTAATTTTTCTGGGATTTGATGTAGAAGAAGAATTAGAAGAGAAAACTTAAATATCCAAATATTTTAAAACGCACGCTGAACGTTAATCGGAGCCGTAACGCGAGCAGAACGTCAGCACTGTTCATAATAAATATATAAACACAACTGAACAGTTTCTCCAACTCAGCTGCACAAAACATGATTTAAACGCAACGTATGAACCAAAATGATTTATATTGAGTTTTAAGGTTAAAACAAACAAAACTAAACACAGTTAAAAAGACAAACAGTGGCTGTCTGGATGTCTTTGGCCACGAACACTTGAAGCAGGAGGCATCTTGTGTCCAGCTAATTTTTCTGGGATTTGATGTAGAAGAAGAATTAGAAGAGAAAACTTAAATATCCAAATATTTTAAAACGCATGCTGAACGATAATCGGAGCCGTAACGCGAGCAGAACATCAGCACTGTTCATAATAAATATATAAACACAACTGAACAGTTTCTTCAACTCAGCTGCACAAAACATGATTTAAACGCAACGTATGAACCATAATGATTTATATTGAGTTTTAAGGTTAAAACAAACAAAACTAAACACAGTTAAAAAGACAAACAGTGGCTGTCTGGATGTCTTTGGCCACACTCGTGTCATATTTATATTAATATATATATATATATATACAGTATATCGGGGATAAAATGACACCCGTGTCACATTATACAGCGTTTTAAGTGAGAATTATTTATCAGCGGGGGCTCAGTCATCTTTACGGGCTGGCCCTTTGCACGCTGCTGAATATTTCCGTTTCTAGTCGAGGCTTTAAGCAGCCGCTCTGACCGGCCGGGCTCGGCAACACACACCGACACCGGCAGCTCCAAACATACACCGGGTTATATAATGATCATGAAAACTACATGAGAGCGAACACATCCCCCTCGCCAACAAACACACTGACAGGAGCGTGCACGCATGATGCACGTAAACACACACACACACACATGGGAGGACGGTGGCTGACACCCAGAGAGGCCAAGCCTGACACGAGGTGAGATGAAGCAGCGTTTCTCATCACCGGCCGAGTCGGGCTGCGTCTGACCCGCGGGGATGGAGGTAGGCTCGGGGGCACGGCTTCGCGACCCGGGGCAGCCGGAGCGAGAGGGGCCCCCGCCGAGACTTATAAAGTCCCAGTCACAATTTACTGGGAAGGCTCGAGTCGCGGCGTGTCCAGCGGTCGCAGCGCGCCACCGCTGTCAGCGCCACTCTTATTTGCTTCATTCCCTTTGACACCGCCTCTCGATTAGGGTCATAAATTCCATGAAATCGGTCAATAACCTATAACACTAATGTCACTCTGCTGCCATTAATTTTACGGCCTGTGTGCCACACTGTTTCTTAACCCCTTTTTTACGTGACAGAGGGGTTTACACTCGCAGGGATTGATTGAGAAGAGTATATAACAAGCTCCGAATGGAGTCTGTGCAGCTGTAAAGATAAACACACGTATGGAAAGGATCCGGTGGAAGAGTGGAAACGTCCGGAAATGTTTTTTTAATTTAGTTTTGCGACCACATTTCACCTTCTTCCTTTACTGTTTCCACCCGTGGTGCAGGACCGACTCTCACTTCAGTACAAGTAACAAGACGACAATATATAAAATACTGAAACAGGATTAACTAGTCAGCATCCAAGAAAAACTGTATTCCGGTAAAGTAATGTGATTACAGTTGCAGAAAGGGATTATAATTTTAAATGTGCATTCTTAGAGAATACACACTTGTTATTAAGATTAAATAACACAATAATTACATGCTGACTGCATTTTTAACAGCTGTATTGGAGTATGTAATCCTCCTAACGCAAATACTTAAAGTAAAAGTACTCATTGATCTGAACGGCCTGTTAAAGGTGGAGCAAGTTTTTCCTGCTTTACATCCTGCTGGGCATCTTGATCTCGTATGTATTCGTTGATTTATATTACGTATTAATAATCTGAATACCGTATTTCACCAATTAATCGCCGGGCCACAAATAGCCGCCTGGTTCTTTTAAACTCCTGGGGTCAGCACCCTTTTTGCGTATTAAACGCCCACCCGAATAACCGCCGGGGCGATTATTTGCATTATTTTTGCAGAAGTAAACAGTCGGCACTTCCGTTTTCTGTCAAAATAAGAGAAGTAGCTAACGTTAGAAAAGGGTGTACCGTAATCTGAGATGACCGACTGACTCTTATTTTGACAAAAAACAGGAAGTGTCAGAGAGAACGACGAGTTTAACGCCCCACCTTCACACAGCGGAGGACAGGTCAACACGGAGGAGGACGGACAGCAAATGGACATAAATGATAACGTAAGAAGGAAGAAAAATAAAAAGTATGACGCTACGTTTAAGCTTGGAGTTGTGAAATACAGCTGTCATCACAATAATGGCCTGGTGCAGGTCTGTGTAGAAATAAATAAAGGCCTGCAGCGAAGAGCCGCCTGCTTCTTTTAAACGCCTGGGGTCAAAGTTGATTTTGCGTATTAAACGCCCGGGCTATTAATTGGTGAAATACGGTATTAATAATCTGAATATGTAAAGTAACTGTGAGTATAAAAAGAATAAAATGAGCACCACCGAGGAAGAACGTCAGAATGTCTCTTCAGTGTATTTCAGATCATTTGGAAACACACTGGGAACGTCAATCGAAGCTCGTCCAACGACCATGTGAGCGGCACGAACTCCAGCGGCAGTCGCTCTTCTTTTTCGCGTCAGGTCTATTTTTTTTCCACCACACGAGGCTACGCGGCCCTCCAACAGGTAAAAAACTACAGAGAACTGTGTATAAAACAAATATATTACGTTTAAAAGTGATTAAAATAAATGTCTCATGTACCAGAGGCGACATTATGGGGTTTGTTTTTTACATTGTACGATGTGGCTCCATGATCGTGTAGTTAAACACTCCAGTTAATTGATACCAGTTAATATAATCTGCACTAGCAAACCCGACATAGTCACCAAATTACCTGTGAAAAAAGTCATGTCAATCCATCTGAACAGGAGGGATGTAAAAGTGTGTTGAGATACATAAAGTGCACTCATTTTACTAGATGGTCACCATGGTGACGCGTCCGGTCGCGTAACCGTAACGTGCCTGGTGTAGCAGCTAAAACGCTCCGCCCCTCTTACGTTTCGCGTCGAGGCCGTTCTACATAGTCACCAAATTACCTGTGAAAAAAGTACTGTCAATCCATCTGAACAGGAGGGATGTAAAAATGTGTTGAGATACATAAAGTGCACTCATTTTACTAGATGGTCACCATGGTGACGCCTCCGGTCACGTAACGTAACGTGCCTGGTGTAGCAGCTAAAACGCTCCGCCCCTCTTACGTTTCGCGTCGAGGCCGTTCCCAGTGTACTTGAGCTGTAAAATGTGAAATGAGTAAATGTACTTAGTTACTCTGCATCACTTCCATCACTACAGACACTCTTTGCCTCTTTCTTTTCCTCTTGTGTTTTTAATTCTGGAGTCTTTAGCCGACTCTTCCTGGAGTCCTCTGTCCTGATTGGATAACGTGGGCAGGGATACCAGCACGCAGAGCTATTTAACACTTAGTTTAATAAGAAAATGATGCTCGCAGCAGCTTTAATAAACATTAATAGGAGTAAATGCTTCCAGAGTCCAGCACTCAGTCGACAGCTTCTCTCTTTTCTCTTTGTGTTTAATTGTATTTTCCTTCGTAATATGAAGACAGTAAAGTTTTTCCTCCTCACTGGTGGATTCATATTGAACGCATTACTTATCTTTTTTTATTGGGGCTAAAAACGCTGGAGTCAGCGAGTCGAGGATGCACCGTGTGCAGCACTGCAGGTTACTCTCCTCTGAACGCCTCCGTATACGTCACGTGCGGCTTGTTTCTGATTTGTGTTTCATAAAACATGTATCGGCTCCGACCGCCGAGACCGGCTCTCCGCGTACAAGCGCACATTAACGCATGCAAATATGTGTAAATGTGGGTATTTTTTATGCAGATACGAGGAGCATAGGGGCTCCGGATTATATAATTTGTTTATATAATGTAAGGAAAGTTTCCCGATGAGGTTTATAATGAACTCCGTGAATCTTACCAGCGGCAGGTTCACCTGAAAGATGACCAACGCGAAGCTGAGGAGGACGGTGGAGACGTGAATGATTTGTGACGTTCAAACTAATAAACTTTATTGTTTTTGTAAATAAACACTCGTCGTGAAGCCAAATCGAGAAGAACCACAGCGTCTCACCTTCTTTTTTTTTTGTGGTTGTTGTTGTTGTCGTCGCTCACAGGCGCCGTTGAGTTATTTCGTTGAGTAATACGTTTTTTTTTCCCCTGCTCGCCAACCAAAGACAAAAAATGACCAACGCAAAGCTGAGGAGGACGGTGGAGACGCGTCCTGCAATGATTTGTGACGTTCAAACTAATAAACTTTATTGTTTTTGTAAATAAACACTCATCGTGAAGCCAAACTGAGAAGCGTCTCACCTTCTTTTTTTTGTGGTTGTTGTTGTTGTCGTCGCTCACAGGCGCCGTTGAGTAATACGTTTTTTTTTTCTACCTTTCTACGAGTTTAACGGCTGAAATAAAGCCGCAAATAAACACTTTGCGAGAGAGATATTACAACGACGACAGAAGCTCCTGCCAACTATTTTTGTTTCTGCATTTTAATGAGTGCGACTTGATGATTCTATTTGAATAACTGAGTGTAAAAAAAAGTGGAAATTACATTTGTTGCCGTGCAGAGAGAGCGAGGGAGCGACGGGAGCGAGGGCAGGAGTGGTTTTCTTATCATGCGTGGCAGGTTGCCAGTGGATATGTTGCTGCCGCTCTCACAGGGGCCTCTCCTCCAATCTTTTCCTTATGTGAGAGCTGACACTTCAGGGCATATCTATGGCACAGGCGTGTTAGCAATGCACACGCCTTCTGCTGCAACGCTGCCGAAGGAGGATGAAGGACTGCCATGAGAGACTTCTGGAGTTGGCTGGCGAACGCAACAGGCCGACCGCAAGAAGGAAAGTAAAGACAAATAAATAAATAAGTGAAGGGAAATAATTACGAGGGAAATGGCATTTGGCGAACGGGGGATGCTCGCTTTAACAGATACTTGCGTTCTGGAGCTGGAAGAGCAAACTTCTGCAAATGAATCGGTGCTGAGAGAAGCGGTTTCTTTCTTTAGAATCAGCTGAAGGGGGCATTTTAAGGCCGGAGAGCTGAAATTGCTAAAGAAGTATGTGTTTCTGCTCCTCTCGGGCTTAAATGACAACACGGTACCGATCCGGAAACTCACTCCGAGTCCCACCGTCTTGAACGAAACGAACGTCTGCTCCAGTTTTACTCTTGTTTCATCGTTTTATCTGAGGAACCGTCGTTTTAATAATTAAAGTCTGAAACGTTATTGTGCATCATCACACATCCCCTCCGAGTGTGATCCACTCATCCGGGTTTGTCCGCTCAGTCACGAGTGAGAAACGAGACAATATCGCCTCGTGTTCTGGCGAGTTGGCGTTGAAAATATAGCCCACTAAATTGAAAACGATACTTATAGAAGTGATTTAGTCTAGTTGTAGATTAGTTGACAGTCTAATCGATTGAGTTGGTGAAGTTATAAAGTTTTACGTGTTGTATTTCTAATTTTACTTTTATTCTTGTAGTGACAGGAAGTCGTGTTATTCGAACCTCAGCAGAAAAAATGGTCACGTGAGCCTGATTCTGGATTTATACGTGTCCACATAATCACATTTAACGCTCCAGAAATGAATCTTGTTTCATCGTTTGTCTGAGGGAACCGTCGTTTTAATAATTAAAGTCTGAAACGTTATTGTGCATCATCACACATCCCCTCCGAGTGTGATCCACTCATCCGGGTTTGTCCGCTCAGTCACGAGTGAGAAACAAGACAATATCGCCTCGTGTTCTGGCGAGTTGGCGTTGCGCTGGCAACTTTCCATCCTTACTACTCCGCTCGCTCGCCGTTCAAGGCTGAGCTCCGAGCGAGCGGAGCCTTTAAACAACACCGCCGTTAATCATTAAATCAGATTTTTTTTGCCTCCTCTGGAATGGCTGGAGCCGAATTGACACGGAGCAGCAGCGGCGAGGCAAAATGGCCGCTCGCAGTAACGGCTCACAAGCCCCCTGGACAACCTGAGGCATGGCCATCCAATCCCACATCATTAAGGCGAGAGTCCTTTATTGTGTTGGAGGCATTAAATGGTGCGCTGGCTGCAGCCCTGAAGTCACACTCCACTAGGAGAAAACAGCAGAAAAATAACGGCACAGCTGGATAATGACTTTTCCCTGGGAGGCTGACCATGTGTACAAAAGCGCTAATGATAGCAGGTGCAATAAGCGAGCGCGAGGCTTTTACTGCGTCCGGATCTATTTTCCTCGGCTAAACTCGCCAGTGATTTCCCCCGTGTAGGTGTCTTTCTGTAGTTTAAGAACACCTCCCCCCTCCTCCTCCTCCTCCATCCCTCCCTCACTCACTCCTCTCTCTCCTCCTGTATCTAATCTCTTTATCAGCTGTGCGGCTAATATCAAAGAGGACTGTGGTGTGAAAATCCTGCAAGTAAAACCTGCTGTCAGAGCCTAATCACAATTAGCCGGGCTCTCGACCCGTCAGCCCCGAGGGGACGGAGGCCCAAAGCTGACAGAATTATTGTTACTAGCAGCGCTAAGCTTCTGATTGCTAATGATCCCGCGGCGCTCAAAGGGTGGGGCCTCGCTTTTCCCAAAAAAAAAGAGGAAAATGAACGTAATCATTCTTTGTGAACTGATCGTCTTTGCCTGATCGGCGTTCGCGGTTTAACAGATAACACGTTTCCTGGATGTAGCGGCTCCTCTCGCTTCCTTTAGCTCGGCTGATGTAACAGCGCCGCTACAAAGGCTCGCGTGTGTGTGTGCCTTCCAGATTATAAAACATCGAGCCGGAAAGTTAATGACTGATTGCAACAGCCCCCGTTACTGAAACTTGTAAGAAGAAGGAGAGCAACAACCATCGCAGACAAAACAAGGCCACGTGACGCCCCGCGGTGAATCACCTGCAGTCTAAGCCTTTCAAAGAAGCGCCTCGCATTTGATGTTAAGCCCCCAAACTGTTCTGGCTGTCGGAGGACTTGCCGGGGAGATAGAAACGTCTAAAGTTATTACAGCAGTCAGGTAAAGTGTGTGGCAGCGCCGTCCTGTAATGGGGGTGGAGAGCCGGCCAGCAGCAGCTAATGAAGGCGTCTCGGGGAGTACTAAAGAGTCTACGTGACACTACTCCTGATTCGCCCGTCTGAGGACACAGATCAATTAATACATTAACAAACGATCGCAAGCACTTCATCTTGCAATATGAAACCGGCGGCCTGGACTCGCTGCCCTCCCGCCCAGAATGGCTGATCAGCTCACGCCGGCCGCCATGAATTTCAACATCTTCCGCCGGTTAGACTGCGAACGCCTGCGAGTGGGTGTGTAACGTCTCACCAGAGGCTCCCGCCGTATACGTGCATGCGTTGTAACCACAACACGCGCCGTGCATATATGCACAGCGAGCGCTCCAGGCGATGCTTCATCTCGGGGAGGAGAATCTAACCTACTGATACAATTTGCAGTATAATGCACCATATACGAGCCGACCACAGCCGCTTTGATTGAACGTGTGCCTAAAGGGAATCCACTCCGCTAATGACCGCCGCTCCGAAAGCCTCAAACCGGCTCCTTCCTGATTTTTAAGCCACTGCTGGTGGACGTCTCCGTCGGGTTTTTGTTTTTTTCCCCCCGTGCAGATAAAAAACAAAGCATTAATGCAGGCTAACACACACCATGCGAGCAGCCTGCGGCACACTCCAGCGCGTCGGTCGGGGAAGTCTAACGTAAACCATTGCTCCTTGCCACGCCGTATATATCCAGTCTCCCCATTACCACCATCTCTACTCGACAGCGAGGGCCCTGCACTGCTAAATTATTCATCCCGCTGAGGGGAGGACAGAAGCATGCATGGTTTCTCCACTCCATGCTTCTTCCCTCTTTCCCTCCGTCTCTAATGCAAAGGAACAGCCGGGTGGAGAGAATGATATACAGGCCGTCGCTCCCTCCATCACTGTGTGGCCGTCGCAGGAGATGTCGCCTCCACTTCCTCCAATTACCACAGCGGAGTTGAGGTCGGCGTTGGGTTTTTGCTCTGTGGCAGACCAGACGCTCGTGCATCGAGGGAGGGGTGGGGGGGAGTAAGGTGGGTGGCACCCAGGGGCCCCATGCATAACCCGGGACGTCTTTGTATACACATTCATCTATATCAGTGGGCGATAGGGAAATGTAAGCCAAAGGTAATTGCCCCGGATAAGAACATCTGCTTGGTGAATAAATATTCTAATGAGGGGAGCTCGCAGGTTCCCCAGACTGATGCACGGCTGACAGGCCTCCGGAGGGACCGCAGGTAATGCTCACCACCTGCAGTTCAAACAGGAGGCGGTCCCACCCTGCTCTCGCAGCTAAACGCTGTCCGACTCATGCACACACACACTGACACACACATGCACACACACTTTAGATAGCAGGTACATCATCGATCACACACCGGTTGTGATGTTTCTGTTCTTGTGACTCTTTCGTTACCCGGCGACATCGAGTTACATCATTTCTATAACTTCCTGTCTCGTCACGTGACGCCGACATCTCACACCTGCACACTCTCGTTTTTCTGTTTCGTTGAACAGCAGCCGAAAAAAAAAAAAAAGTGCTGTCCCCGCCTGTGTTATTACCTCGGGGCACCGAGGATCATTAACTTTTTCATTGTCTGTTAATCTGTTTTCTGATTATTTCTGAGTTTAATTAATGCACAGTTCAATCATGGTGTCAGAGAGTTATGAAGAAGTTTCCCTTGGTA
Source organism: Lagodon rhomboides (assembly GCA_039737535.1). Taxonomy (NCBI): domain Eukaryota; kingdom Metazoa; phylum Chordata; class Actinopteri; order Spariformes; family Sparidae; genus Lagodon; species Lagodon rhomboides. Next base: position 2,515,631 of record CM077802.1, read on the forward strand.
ATCTCCCGACACCCCCTGCTTTGCTTTTCAAATTGCTTGTTTTGATAGTTAGTTCAGAACTTTCTGGTCCAAACTACAGTCTGCTACTTGTATGGTCCAAAACCTAAAGACAGTAAATTTAAAAATGATAGAAAAGTAATAGATTCACATGTTGGACAAAAGTGGAACCAGAGAGTATTTGTATTATTCTGATAAATGACAATAAATCAAACTAGTTTTTTTGGTTTGGTTTATTTTCTCTTGATTATAATAATAGTTTCAGCACTTTCACCATCACTGTAATGTTTTATATATATTTATTGTCATCCTTAATTTAAATCTAAGCAGTGTGACGTCACTATTTAGGGCTTCAGTTAACAAACGTTGTCCTTCTCTGTTATTGTTTCTGATTATTTCATCAATTATTCTGCAACAAGACATCTGAGTGTTGTCAAAAAACGCCCAATCACAGTTTCCCAGAGTCCAGACTGCATCTTTAAACTGCTTCTTTTGTCCAAAAACTAAACAAAACAAACACAAATATGTGAATATTCACCTTAAAAACACTTTCACCCGTCTGGTTTTCTGACAAAAGGAGAATTTAACATTAAACCCAGAGGTATTTGGTGCATCCGCCATTTTGAACGTGTGATGTCACGTCTCAAAACGACAGAAATGAAGTGTAACTGCGGACGAGTACAACCTCAGTGGATATATGGAAACGGTCAGAGACACCAAATGTGGAAGAGTTAAGACTTTTATCTTGATATATGACATAAATAATGAATCTATAATATAAACGTACACATCTGATCTTCCAGTGATGATCAGCTGTAACTGTCCACTTTTCTCAGTGCGGAAATATTTTTTGGTACATTTGTCGTCCGCGATCGTTTAGAAGACGAGAAATCTGATACCTAATAATTATCGATTTCTGAGTTTTAGAAAGGAAATGACACAACAAAGAGTCGCATATTGAATTAAATCTGCGAGCGAAATGATGCTTCTGCAGCAGATAGAAAGTGAAAGTAGTGGAAATGTTTCTGCCGGCTCTAATGGATCCGCTCACAGAGCTTACGGACGGCAGGCCCGGTGTCACGCCGACGAGCCGGCCTCCACCTGTGTGACTCCGACCGGCCGCCGGGTCTATTAGTGATGAAACTGGAGGTGGAGACGAGGTGAGCTACACCTTCAAAGAGGACCAGCACCCAGGAGGCATCAGCGAGGCCTCCAAACACACACACACACACACACACACACACACACGCCGCCGCACGCTGGATTATTTCCTTAAAGTTATGACATAATTCAGAAATGAAACACCTTCCTGTCACTTCCACTCGACTCGGAGACACAAAAGCAAACTTTTCTCTCCACTCAGAGGAACTTTGGGCCCAAAACATCCTCTCTGTCCAGACATCTGAGCTCCGGATCAATACGGCGCCGTTTCATTCATAGCACGCACACGAAAGTGGAGGTTTTTGTTATTCATGTTTTCCACGCTTTAATAAAAAAAATAAAAGGATTGTGGTTCAGGTATTAAGTCCTATAATGGAGTCATCCACGTGAAATAACTTTCCTTCCATCCTCCTCCCCCAAAAAAAAGATGCTCTCTCCCCAGAAATCTGAACTGGAGATCAATATCTGCACACACACACACACACACACACACACACATCTGTAACTGCATTACAGCCTCGAACTGTTTACTGTGGCAATTCTGGAAAAATACGTGATGCATCGGAAAATAATTTCATTTCACTTCGTGCGTCTCTGCGAAGGTGCAAAACACACGTTAGCGAAGACGGCGCCGGGATTAAAATGATCTGCAGTGTGCATTAGTGAGAAATATAAAAATGAAGAAGAAGAAGAAGAAAAATAAAAGAGGGGGGAGAGAGAGAGGATATAAATGCAGAGAGCGAGCGAGCGGCGAGCGCTGGGCGGGTATATTGTTGTGGTGAGAATACAAAAAAACCACGGAGGAGACAAAACCAATCTGACTAATCACACATGATCTCAAACAGAATTAATCAGCAGCTCCGGTTAACAATCTGTAATCATCCTCATTCTGCGCTTTAATGCTGCTTTAATTTATGAAAAAGAAATAAACAGGAGGCCTGACGTGAAACACAGACGGAGAAATCAAAAAAATGTCCTCGCAAGACCCGTGGCGTTTAAAGATTTGAGGAGGGGGGGTTTCAAACGGCAGACATGCTGCATGCTGGGTAGTTTCTGTTGAAGTTGAATAACAAGACTTGTGAAGGTATTAAAACAATCCTCCTCCTCTCTCGTGTGGAGCCGACGCTCAGGCCTCCGTAGCATCAATAAAACACATGGAAGTGGAAAAACCATCATGCATGTGGGAGGCGCCACACACACACACACACACACACACACTGTATATACTGTAGAGAGGGCTCTGACGCATATGACACACACACACACACGCTTGTATACACACACCGGCTCTCCACCCATGCCGGAGCGGCGTGCGAGCGAGCGAGCGGTAAAACAGGTCCACACTTTGTGGCTCTCCGGTACTCACCCAAAAGTACATCATCATGGTGGAGGTGGAGGTGGAGGTGGGACAGGTGTGGGCGGGCGGGCGGAGGAGAGACGGGCCGAGCAGCGCCGGGACCAGTCCAGCCAGTGTGGTCGGAGTCAGGAGGAGTCCGGAGCTCTTTACCGGTCCCTGTTTCCTCCCTCTCAACTGTTCAACGGGGCTTGACTTGAGGTTTCCCCCTCTTCTTTCTTCTTTCTTCTTCTTCTTTCGCTTCTTTAGCTTTGCTCTCGTCAGTTAATTTTTTTCAAAAGCCCCCCTTTTTCTTTCTGTCTCTTCCTCCTCTTTCCTTTGAGCCAACAACAAGAGAGAGGGAGGAGGAGGAGGGAGGAGGAGGATGGAGGGGGGGAGGCGAAAAAGGCAGAAGACGAGAGAAAAGGGAAAAAAAAAGAGAGCTGGGGAGGTGTTGTAACCTCTTTTTTCTTTTGACACTCTTCCACTCCACTTGCCTCTCCACACCACTCACTTCGAGACTCTCCCTCTGCCTCTCTCTGCTCTCTCTCTCTCTCTCTCTCTCTCTCTCTCTCTCTCCCCCTGTGCCGTCTCTTATTGGTGAATGTGAAATCAGTCGGTACAGCGCCGAGGCTCAACTAGAGCAGCAGCAGCAGCAGCAGCCTGCGCTTGACAGCTGCCTCCAGCGTTCCTCCACCCGAGCCGTGTTGCTCTGCATAGAGGAGTGCGCCGAACAAACCGGGATCCTGCAGACGGTACTGTAAAATTCAGCGTCCCGGGGAGGAGGAGGAGGAGGAGGAGGAGGGAGGAGGGAGGAGGAGGGGGAGGCAGGAAGCTGGGAGAGCTCTGCAGGGAGGAGGAGGAGGAGGGGGGAGGAGGAGGGGAAGAGGCTTGTGTTGATGATGATGCTGGTGATAGCGGAGGGCTAACAGATCGCTCCCCTTTCTTCTGTCTGTGACTGAGATGTTGCACTGAAGTTGTGGCAGTTTTAGTTCATTGAAGAGAAGAAGAAGACAACGCTGAAGAAGAAGAAGAGGGAGAGGGAGAAGAAGAAAGAGGAGGAGGGGTCTCAGAGAAAACCTTAAAGTATGCCACAGGCAGTTGGGAGGCACAGCCTATTTTTTTTTTCCACTTGTTTTCTACTTTTAGCTTCTCTCTCTCTTCACGTCTGTGCAATCTCTTTTCTCTCCCCCTCAACAAACGAGTCGGTGACCAGCGGTGTGTTAGGTACAAAAAAAAAAACCCTTTCTGTGGCAGATCAGAGGCCAGATGAAGTTGGTGTGAAACACCTTTGTGCGCCAAGCTATATTACATTACATGCTTTACTGTGTTTTCCATCTGGCGGCTGTAAAGGGGGAGGGGAAACCGGGGAGGGAGGAGGGAGGATGGAGGGAGGGGGAGGGCTTGGCTATCTTCTAGACAGCACTGTAACAATGAGCCTGCCTCAGCAATTTTCAAAACATATCATCAATACACGACTGGGAGCTCGCGCCTTTTAAATATTAACCCTGTGGCGGCCGGGGGCAGGCTGCGGGGAGCTCGAGTGGTTTTGCGGCGTCCTCCGGTGCCGGATCATCCAATAAAAGACGTCCTGGGGGATGAGCTAATTTGCTGTAGGATCCTAAAGAACATTTGCCGGCTATAGAGGGAACATTGGCGTAATGAACAGAGCAGATATTCTCAGGTTATGTTACCCCGTCGGTAATTGCCACATAAGGAGGCCGAGTTAAATCTGCAGCTGGCTCTGAGCGGATTGATACACAAGGGGCCTCGCTCGTATGGCGGAACTGTCATCTTAAATTTATCACCCATTTTATTTTTCCCGCCTCCTTCAGAAGAGTGAGACGGCGAGGACACGGAGCGGCAATTAGCGGGTTTTCTTCGCAAATATTGTGATGTTTTTTAAAGAGAGAAACGCTTTTTTATTTCAGAATAAATCAACACATGCATCATATAATCCCATCACACACACACACACACACACACACGTGCACGCAATCTCTTATTGGCGGCATTACCGTGCACGTGCGAGACCTCCATATCTTTCTACATGTCCACCAGAACCCAATGAATTTACATTAGCAATCACAGAGTGGGTAACCCGCCTCGCGCCTCCATCAATCTCCGATGGCGGGCGGTGCTCGTGGTGGTGGTGGTGGAGGGGGGATAAAAATGAAATGCACTTCTCAGGCAACTCGGATTAAGGATCACGCTTTTATCAAATACTAAAGTCTATTTCAAGTCCCGTTCATAAATAACTGAGGGGGGACGAGGGCGGGGGAGAGAAGAAGAAGAAGAAGGGCGAGACAGGCGAGGGTGGAGTGGATGTAGACAGAGAGCATCATGGTCTTGAAGCTAAGGGGCAACTTGAGGTTGGAGAGATTAGAAAACAAGGTGGGAAATAAGAATCTGAGGGCATTTCGGCAACACATAATCCCCACGACTCCTTTTTTCCAGGAATCTCCTTCAATTACAGATGAAAAATGGAAGCCGGGGTTAAGATGGCGTTGTAGCTCGGAGGTGCAGACCCGCTCTTCCCGCCTCCCGAGCTGCGTTCTCCCGCTTGTTGAAACGTTACGCTTCTTTTTTTTGGTTTATTTTCAACTGTGCTCATGATCTGGGTCAAAACACACTCGGTTCGGGTCGGGAAAAGACTGTTTTGGCTTAAAATTAACGACTGTTTACGTTTTTTACCTGAAACGAGCCTGGAAAATATACTGACGTGAAAATATACTAAGCCTGAAACCCAGTGGTTTCACATGTTGAAACACAGACCTGAGCAGTGGTCTCTGGCTTGGCAGCAGTGAGTTGAAGGTAAAATGATTATCATGACATATGTTTACATTATTTTTCCACTAAAAACAAGTTTCTTTAGCGACTCGATCCTAGAAAACATCTCTGCACGCCACAAATGTGTTTCTACATTTCTTAATGTTGCATTCTTACGTTTCTTTAGGTTCAATTTGAGTTTCTATGTCGTGACAACACTGTGCTGACACTCAAAAAGTATTGACTAGGGTTTTTAAAATATCATGTTTTGACTTAAATGAATGAATGAATGAAAATGAATGTTTTGACTTAAATTTCCTGGTTTTGAAACCCCCCAGAAACTTTAAAGTTTGCTTTGGTCAGAGGTCCGAACCTTCAACCCAGTCACCAGAATAAATGTTGCCGATGAACGTTTCTATAAAACACCGCTATGTTGAAACTTTACGCTTACGTGGGGTCAAAAAACACTCGGTTCGGGTCGGGAAAAGACTGTTTTAGCTTAAAATTAATTGGTTTGTTACCAGAAACGAGGCTGGAAAATATACAGACGTGACGCTGAGAGGACTCAGTGGTTTCAGAAGAAGAAGAGGAAGGGCGAGACAGGCGAGGGTGGAGTGGATGTAGACAGAGAGCATCATGGTCTTGAAGCTAAGGGGCAACTTGAGGTTGGAGAGATTAGAAAACAAGGTGGGAAATAAGAATCTGAGGGCATTTCGGCAACACATAATCCCCACGACTCCTTTTTTCCAGGAATCTCCTTCAATTACAGATGAAAAATGGAAGCCGGGGTTAAGATGGCGTTGTAGCTCGGAGGTGCAGACCCGCTCCTCCCGAGCTGCGTTCTCCCGCTTTACCGAGGATGCGAGTGGCGACCATTTAGATTTCCCACCATCGTCTAGACACTCCCCGGAGACTCCGCCATCCATTATAAAGATGGAGCTTTCAGAGAGAGGAGGAAGCGAAGGCCCTCGCACGCAGCTATCCTGCCTAAAATGTCCGTCTGTCTCCCGACTCTCACCGACGCGAGCGCCGTAGCCTTAATATTTTATGATGATCTCACCTCTCCTCTGTTAGCGCGCCGCTACTTACAGAGCAACTTCTGTCAAACTCCACTCAGATCTCTGTCGTTAGAGAGGAGACAACGAGCTCTCACTCTCGGCCCCGCTGTAATCCCAGCGGAGATCCGGAGCTATCGTTACGGCGAGCTCGACCCATCGTCCCCATTCATCAAACGCCGGCGCTGTCGGGTCTCAGCTGGCGTGAGACCCCGGCTGGGCTGGAGGAGGACGGGAGGAGACGGCGCTCACTCCGTCCTGAGCCTCCGAGGTTACTCCGCTCTAATCACACACTTCACTTTATGGAGTGACCTGTTTTACAACTCGCTGACAAGGATCCTCAGCGAGGCTCCTTTTAACTGTCCTCATCAGCTCCACAGGTAAGTATTGACATTTCTGTATGAGGGTGGAGTGGATGTAGACAGAGAGCATCATGGTCTTGAAGCTAAGGGGCAACTTGAGGTTGGAGAGATTAGAAAACAAGGTGGGAAATAAGAATCTGAGGGCATTTCGGCAACACATAATCCCCACGACTCCTTTTTTCCAGGAATCTCCTTCAATTACAGATGAAAAATGGAAGCCGGGGTTAAGATGGCGTTGTAGCTCGGAGGTGCAGACCCGCTCTTCCCGCCTCCCGAGCTGCGTTCTCCCGCTTGTTGAAACGTTACGCTTCTTTTTTTTGGTTTATTTTCAACTGTGTCATGATCTGGGTCAAAACACACTCGGTTCGGGTCGGGAAAAGACTGTTTTGGCTTAAAATTAACGTTTTTTTTTTACCTGAAACGAGCCTGGAAAATATACTGACGTGAAAATATACTAAGCCTGAAACCCAGTGGTTTCACATGTTGAAACACAGACCTGAGCAGTGGTCTCTGGCTTGGCAGCAGTGAGTTGAAGGTAAAATGATTATCATGACATATGTTTACATTATTTTTCCACTAAAAACAAGTTTCTTTAGCGACTCGATCCTAGAAAACATCTCTGCAAGCCACAAATGTGTTTCTACATTTCTTAATGTTGCATTCTTACGTTTCTTTAGGTTCAATTTGAGTTTCTATGTCGTGACAACACTGTGCTGACACTCAAAAAGTATTGACTAGGGTTTTTTAAATATCATGTTTTGACTTAAATGAATGAATGAATGAAAATGAATGTTTTGACTTAAATTTCCTGGTTTTGAAACCCCCCAAAACTTTAAAGTTTGCTTTGGTCAGAGGTCCGAACCTTCAACCCAGTCACCAGAATAAATGTTGCTGATGAACGTTTCTATAAAACACCGCTATGTTGAAACTTTACGCTTACGTGGGGTCAAAACACACTCGGTTCGGGTCGGGAAAAGACTGTTTTAGCTTAAAATTAATTGGTTTGTTACCAGAAACGAGGCTGGAAAATATACCGACGTGACGCTAAGAGGACCCGGTGGTTTCAGAAGAAGAAGAAGAAGGGCGAGACAGGCGAGGGTGGAGTGGATGTAGACAGAGAGCATCATGGTCTTGAAGCTAAGGGGCAACTTGAGGTTGGAGAGATTAGAAAACAAGGTGGGAAATAAGAATCTGAGGGCATTTCGGCAACACATAATCCCCACGACTCCCTTTTTCCAGGAATCTCCTTCAATTACAGATGAAAAATGGAAGCCGGGGTTAAGATGGCGTTGTTGCTCGGAGGTGCAGACCCGCTCTTCCCGCCTCCCGAGCTGCGTTCTCCCGCTTTACCGAGGATGCGAGTGGCGACCATTTAGATTTCCCACCATCGTCTAGACACTCCCCGGAGACTCCGCCATCCATTATAAAGATGGAGCTTTCAGAGAGAGGAGGAAGCGAAGGCCCTCACACGCAGCTATCCTGCCTAAAATGTCCGTCTGTCTCCCGACTCTCACCGACGCGAGCGCCGTCGTCTTAATATTTTATGATGATCTCACCTCTCCTCTGTTCGCGTACTTCCAGAGCAACTTCTGTCAAACTCCACTCAGATCTCTGTCGTTAGAGAGGAGACAACGAGCTCTCACTCTCGGCCCCGCTGTAATCCCAGCGGAGATCCGGAGCTATCGTTACGGCGAGCTCGACCTATCGTCCCCATTCATCAAACGCCGGCGCTGTCGGGTCTCAGCTGGCGTGAGACCCCGGCTGGGCTGGAGGAGGACGGGAGGAGACGCCGCTCCGTCTCTGAGCCTCCGAGGTTACTCCGCTCTAATCACACACTTCACTTTATGGAGTGACCTGTTTTACAACTCGCTGACAAGGATCCTCAGCGAGGCTCCTTTTAACTGTCCTCATCAGCTCCACAGGTAAGTATTGACATTTCTGTACTAAATAAAGCTCGCCACGAGAGTCGGCTCGAGCAGAGGGAGACCGCCGCCGCCGCCGCTTTGAACTCCTCAAACCGAAACAACATTTTTTCCAGTTCTCTTTCTCTCTCTGTCCTTTCTTAAGTATCGAGCCGGCAACATATGAGGAGAATAAAATGTCGGCATTTAACATTTCTACAAAACCTGCTGTCACGTTCACATTACGTGTTTACGAGCTGACGAAGAAGAAGGTGTTGGATATGTTTTTACGTTTGACGTTGGGCTGATTTCCAGCTGTTTTCAGCCAAAACATGATCTTTTCCTAAACCTAACCAGACCATAAACATTCCCACGTGAAAAAACAGAACACTTAATTGTAATAAAATATATTTTAATTAAAGTATATTCAAAATAAAACAAGTATTCAGTTCCAATTCAACATATAGTGATATGTAGTGTACATCAAAAGGTGTATTTACTTACATATATTGTAAACTTTTAAAAATATAGCCCACTAAATTGAAAACGATACTTATAAAAGTGATTTGTAGATGAGTTGACAGTCTAATCGATTGAGTTGGTGACGTTATAAAGTTTTACGTATCGTATTTCTAGTTCTACTTTTATTCTTGTAGCGACAGGAAGTCGTGTTATTCGAACCTCAGCAGAAAAAATGGTCACGTGAGCCTGATTCTGGATTTATACGTGAACACATCATCACATTTCACGCTCCAGAAATGAAACTATAGTCATGTTACTTTGCTATAAAAGTTCATTAAATTAATATTCCTTGGTTTATCCAAGAGAAACAAGCTCTGCACTAAATGTTTCTAAGTGATCACGAGTATCTGTTTTCTCGTGTAAAAACATAACTATTCAATAATGTGTTCCACTTCAATGTACTAAAAACAAATATAAAACAATACTTACTGTAGTTATTTAGTGTGTTTATAGGAAGTTTACTATTTTTTCATGTCCTGTCAGTTTGCTTTCTTGGAGTTGTAGATTAGTCGATTGAGTTGGTGAAGTTATAAAATTTTATGTATCGTATTTCTATTTCTACTTTTATTCTTGTAGTGACAGGAAGTCGTGTTATTCGAACCTCAGCAGAAAAAATGGTCACGTGAGCCTGATTCTGGATTTATACGTGAACACATAATCACATTTAACGCTTCAATGTGCTAAAAACAAATATACTACTTCAAAAATAGTCAGGTGATATGTAGTGTTCTTCAAAAGGTGTATTTACTTACATATATTGTAAACTTTTAAAAATATAGCCGATACTTATAGCAGTAATTTAGTGTATTTATAGAAAGTTTACTACTTTACATGTCCTGTCAGTTTGCTTTCTTGGAGTTGTAGATTAGTTGATAATCTATCGATTGAGTTGGTGAAGTTATAAAGTTTTAAATATCGTATTTCTGTTTTTACTTTTATTCTTGTAGCGACAGGAAGTCGTGTTATTCGAACCTCAGCAGAAAAAATGGTCACGTGAGCCTGATTCTGGATTTATACGTGAACACATAATCACATTTAACGCTCCAGAAATGAAACTACAGCCTTCACTTTGTTCACTTTGCTATAATAGTTCATTAATTTAATATTCCTGGGTTTATCCAAGAGAAACAAGCTCTGAGTATCTGTTTTCTCGTGTAAAAACATAATTATTCGATTATGTGTTTATTACGCTTTGGCAATAATGTCAGTCGAACGTTCCTGCTGGATTTAAACTCCTGCATCACAGTTTGATCAGAGAACAAAGATCTGATGGCAGGAGGTTGAGCATCATTAAAAAAACTAAAGAAAAATCCAGTTTTTGGCGGCTCGGCACCTTTTCATGTCGGAGTTTCTAACGAGCAGATCATCAGCGTACGAGCGATCACAGGACATCTTTATGAAATTCTCCCTGCCTACCTACTTTGGAGGTTACAAAGCAAACTGCCAGCAGTCGGGACTGAAGCGCCGCCGCCGTTTAGAGTCGTGGAGGAAACAAGCACAACAAAGTGCCGCTCGCGTGAAGCGGCGAGGCGGATGACTGACAGTTTCCCTCCGCAGCTCCACAACCTCCCTGATTTGCTCCCAGCTGAGATTACTGTAAAACCCGTATGCTCGACTCGACCTGGCTGCCGGTGATACCAACTCCTGTAATCGCTCGCTGCTCCTGATAATTCCCGAACACGCCGAGCCGCTGCTCGTACGCTGCATAATACCAAAAGCTACACACAGGAGGGGGATTCATTCATGCAGCTGCAGACCGCCTGATCGTCAGACGTCTTGTTTTCTGTTAATATTGTTTTTTTAAAGGATGATTGGATAAGACGACTGTAGAAAGACTTTAAAGTTTGCTTTGGTCAGAGGTCCGAACCTTCAATCCAGTCACCAGAATAAATGTTGGCGATGAACGTTTCTATAAAATACCGTTATGTTGAAACTTTACGTTTACGTGAGGTCAAAACACACTCGGTTCGGGTCGGGAAAAGACTGTTTTAGCTTAAAATTAACGGGTTTGTTACCAGAAACGAGCCTGGAAAATATACCGACGTGACGCTAAGAGGACCCAGTGGTTTCACGCTTAGACATGTCGAAACACAGACCTGAGCAGTGGTCTCTGGCTTGGCAGCAACAGAAAATTAACATCATCAAATATGTTTAGATTATTTTTTCAGTAAAAACAAACAAGTTTCTTTAGCGACTCGATCCTAGAAAACATTTCTGCAAACCACAAATGTGTTTCTACATTTCTTAATGTTGCATTCTTACCTTTCTTTAGGTTCAATTTGAGTTTTTATGTCGTGCTTACAATCAAAAACATTTGTCTAGGGTTTTTAAAATATCATGTTTTGACTTAAATTACCTGGTTGTGAAACCCCCCAAAACTTTAAAGTTTGTTATAGTCAGAAGGTTGCGAACCTACGTTTCCATAAAATACCGCTATGTTTAAACTTTACGCTTCTTTTTTCGGTTTATTTTCAACTGTGCTCATGATCCGGGTCAAAACACACTCGATTCAGGTCGGGAAAAGACTGTTTTAGCTTAAAATTAATGGGTTTGTTACCAGAAACGAGACTGGAAGATATACTTCCATTGGTTTTACGCTTAGAAATGTTGAAACACAGACCTGAGCAGTGGTCTGTGGCTTGGCAGCAGTCTTGCAACAGTGAGTTGAGGGTAAAATGAATATCATCAAATATGTTTACATTATTTTTTCACTAAAATCAAACAAGTTTCTTTAGCAACCTGGTCCCAGAATACATTTCTGCAGACCACAGATATGTTTCTACATTTCTGATTTTTAAAATATCATGTTTTGACAGAAATTATCTGGTTTTGTTGCCACAAACACGGCGAGAAAATGCACCAACTTGATCCTAAAAACATCCGGTGGTTTCACGCCTACGACGCTGAACAGCAGCCGTCTCTCACCTCCTGGTGTCACCGTGAGCTCATATACTTTTATTGTGGACGTTAAAAGACACGTACAGATTTTAACGTATCCGTAGTTTCGCGGGAACATAAAAACGCCGACGTTATATCCTGGCAGCTGGGCTGAAACCTGGTGTTTAACAAAGCTACATGAGATCTGAACTTCCTGTCTGTTAAAACACATCGGCCCCGTGTTGGACTGAAAGAGTCTGGGGAGCGCCCAGGTGCATGCTGGGAAACGCGCCTTGCCCCTGCACAGGTAGAGATTTTGGCGGATTAGCTTTAAGCCTCGGCTGCTCTTCACTTTTGTTTTTCATTTCCCTGAAATAAAAAGCGAAGCGGTTGATAAGTTATCTCGTGTGTGGGCTGTGGATTACTCTAATGACAAACGGAGAAATTGTTTCACGCCATCAAGACTTCCCTGACAGCCGATAAATATGCACAAAATAACAAGAAAATTCACGGTTTTACTTCTTTAACTCCCGCGTTCTGACACCGCCTGCATATTTAGCCTCGGAAACAGTAATGTTTTGTTTCCCGGCCCTGGAAGACATCATTAAACATCATTTGTAAGCATACATTACACTATACGCAGCAAATTGCCCATCTGGTGATTTCGGAGCTCACTGTCTGGGAAACAATAAATCTATTGTATGGCTCCATGTAAAGAATCCCACTAAAGTAACGCCTCCGTGTAGACGTACGCGGAGTATATTAAACGTGGCCGTGTGCACAGACTGTATGTAGTGTTAATAATGCAGTGTTTACACCTTGGCATTGAGCAGCCGGTGCTGGCCCAGGGCTGAGAACTGGCAGGGCTGTGCAGTAATTAGGGGCTGTGTGTTGGGGATGTGAAGGCTCGCTGCGTGTCATGCTGATACCACTGCCGGGCAGAGCCGCTGTGTCGGCGGCGCCGGGCGGCGTCGAATCCCACACAAGGCCACACCTTTTTCCGTCACAGCGGGAAGTTGCACCTTTTCTGCTCCTGCAGCCGGCGAGCTCTGTCGTTACGCAGCGATCCGAGACGGAGGATGTGAACGGCGTGACAGCGGTCGTTAGCTGTCCTCACGACGTGAGCGTCGCGTGGGGTCCGTGTGCTCGTATTAACACCTTATAATTGTTTACATGGCGGCGGCGTGGGGCGGCAGCAACACGAGGACCCGTTTGGAAACAAACGAGTATGTTACAGACCCTCTGTGTTAAAGGGTAACGCCACCAACTCTGCACATCTGCAGAATAGAAATAATAATAATAATAATAATAATTATAATAATAATAAATTTTATTTGTAATGCACTTTATATTTTAACAATCTCAAAGTGCTACAGAGGAAAATTTGCAAAGAAAAAAAAAATGTTAAAAAAAAAAATTAAATTAAAAAAATAAATAAATTAAAAAAAAATAAATAATAAAAAAATAATAACAATCTCAAAGTGCTACAGAGGAAAATTGGCAAAGAAAAAAAATGTAAAAAAAAAAATAAAATTAAAAAAATAAATAAAAATAAAAAAATAAATAAATAAAAATAAAATAAGAAATGATGTGCCAGTGACTACATTTGTATTTTTGCTGATTGTGATGTGATTTATTGTTTTTTTTTTTTAAATATTTCATATCCCTGAACTCAGTACAACCTCAGCTAAAAGATTATTTAAGTTAATAAACTGTAATATATGATGAAAGTATTGAAACTGTCATAAATCAATAGAAATACAGTATTCCTCTCGGTGCTTACATTCATACTTTTTTGCTTATCTTCACTTGCTCAATATGCTCAAAACGACAAAATACACCTGCGTCTGTGCTCCCTCCCACCGCTCACTGACAACGCTGCATCACCACGTTTTCGCAACGTAATGATGTCATCACGTCGCGTCCAGTGTGACGTGGCGGGAGACGACACTCTTCGCTTCCTGCTGCAAGAGAAACGAATGCTCTGTGTGTAATTCAAACAGGGTCATGTGACTAAAGGCAGCGTTACACTTCTGCAACTGCGTAACCACGGAGACCCCTCGAGCCCTCATAGTTCTCCGTCGTGGTGCCGGATACGCAATGGAATTACTTTTCATCTGTGCGTCCTTGTACGTGTTCAAAGAGGTAACATACAGGTGTTGGTATTTCCTCACTTCTTCGGCCAGGCGTCCTTCAGCTGGAGTCGCCTCGAATGCGTCTTCGTTCTAGTCGGTGTTTTGAAAATGGCGCGTCCGGTGTTTACGTTGTGATAGTAGTCAAACCGGAAAAGTAATTCCGGAAATGGTGTTTTTAGAGGACCAATCGTAGCCCTTGCCGTCTCCGTTGTCGCTTGACGGAGTGACGGACACTTAAAAAATATTTCGTGCCACCGGAGACGACGGAGAGGCTCTCCGCGACCTACGTACAGCACTTTACGCAGTAGTAAAAATTAGGCTTAACGATCTCCTGCAGCCAGCTGGGAAGTTAAAGTGTAGAAGAAGCTGCATGTTATCTCATGAAATCTGCCTCCAGTGATGTCACTCAGAGGCATTGTGGGTAATGTAGGCGGAGGGTTTTGTAAGAATGCATGGAATAAAAAAAAAGGTGATATCTCTGGTTTGCTGTCACGATTTTGGATCATGTGTTTTGACCGGGATTGGTCCGATCGTGCTCTTAAAAATCTGATTTTCAATAAGCTCGGAGAACATTTTTAACACTTTGAGCAATAAATATAAAAAACAGCCTTCTGGTGTTGAACTCTGCACATACATCATTTCTTCACAAGAGAAGAAAACCCCGTTCTGACTGGAGGGGACTTTAAATGAGAGTGTTTTCATGCTGTGCCGGGCCTCCGCTTTATGCAGAACACCTTGTTTGTGTTTCACTGTAATTACTGTTTACTCATTGAACTCTATTTCACATTTATTTCTGTCTTTGCATGTCCGCGTCTGCACTTCGCTCGCTAATGACGACGACGAGGAAGAAGAAGAAGCGTCTCTGTGATGTGATTTTCTCTGAAGCTTTCTTTAATATATACATGCGTGTTTCCACGTCCATCCATCATAAATAGAAAACGTCGCAGCGATTCCAGCCGTCTGCGTCTGACTCCTGTGTGTTCCGCTGTTACTAATTTATAACTGAGAGGAAAGAAGCGCGGCTTTGACACAAATTGCATCATTTGTGGAGAAAAGGGCTCAAAGGCGAACACCAGCAGTTTAGTATGAACTCCCGTGAAGAGAGGGGAATTACTGCAGACAGATTAAAAAGAGAGCAGATGAAATTAAAGCAGCAGCGAGAGAAACATCCCGACTGTTAGTCACGAGCAAAGGGTCAAGCTCTGAAAGCACTACATTTCCCACAATGCAACCCAAAACAACACAAGCTTTCTATTAAAAAATGTTGTATACGTTCACTCCACATATTATACGGACTGCTCCTTTAACGCTCCAAGCGGCTAAAAACAGCTACAGCTCTTAAATGTGTAATAGCGTCTGAACCTCTCGTCCTCTCCACACGCTTTAAAAAAGTCATGAAGCTATAGATTCTCAGTTTTTCAGTAGTGTCACACACATCTTAACGTGGTTACGCCATCGCACTCTGCAGCTCTCAATTCATCGAGCAAACCCATGCAGTCAAAGAAAATAATGTCGGTCAGACGTGGACAAAAAACTAAACTTCCTGAGGTTCTGTCTCAGCTCACAAGAAGAAGAAACAGCACATTTGTTTAGATTCTGGTGAATTTATCTGTTCTCAGACAAAGCAAATATAAAATCGGGATCTGACCGTCAGAAAACAAACCGAGAGAGTCGAGAGTCGCTCCAGATCTCTGAGAGTTAATTTCTATGGTCGTCTTTCCTAAAACCGTCACATTATATTAAATTCTCTTGCTTGTAAAAAGGTGCCATGAGGAGACTTTTGAACTATGAGAATAAGAGTTTAATTACGTTTCCTCCTTCGGTCCCTTTACGACTAAAAAAACAACAGATACATTTGTGGTTACGACATCGCACTCTGCAGCTTCGATTCACCGAGCAAACCCACGTAGTCAAAGAAAATAATGTCGGTCAGATGTAGACAAAAAGCTAAACTTCCTGAGGTTCTGTCTCAGCTCACAAGAAGAAGAAGAAACACCACATTAGTTTAGATTCTGGTGAATTTATCTATTCTCAGACAAAGCAAATATAAAATCGGGATCCGAACCAGATCCCGATTTTCAGAAAACAAACCGAGAGAGTCGCTCCAGATCTCTGAGAGTTAATTTCTTGGTCGTCTTTCCTAAAACCGTCCCATTATATTAAATTCTCTTGCTTGTAAAAAGGTGCCATGAGGAGACTTTTGAACTATGAGAATAAGAGTTTAATTATGTTTCCTCCTTCGGTCCCTTTACGACTAAAAAAACAACAGATACATTTGTGGTTACGACATCGCACTCTGCAGCTTCGATTCACCGAGCAAACCCACGTAGTCAAAGAAAATAATGTCGGTCAGATGTAGACAAAAAGCTAAACTTCCTGAGGTTCTGTCTCAGCTCACAAGAAGAAGAAGAAACACCACATTAGTTTAGATTCTGGTGAATTTATCTATTCTGAGACAAAGCAAATATAAAATCATCGCAGTCGCCATATTTCTATGGTCGTCTTTCCTAAAACCGTCCCATTATATTAGATTCTCTTGCTTGTAAAAAGGTGCCATGAGGAGACTTTTGAACTACGAGAATAAGAGTTTAATTATGTTTCCTCCTTCGGTCCCTTTACGACTAAAAAACAAAACACAACAGACACATTTGTGGTTAATTGAAAGCCCAAATCTCTGTATTTGGGTGTTCAGGGCCTCCGTAGTAAACGTGGTTACGCCATCGCACTCTGCAGCTTCGATTCACCGAGCAATTATCGAAAATAATGTGATGAATGTCGGTCAGACGTGGACAAAAAGCCAAACTTCTTGAGGTTCTGTCTCGGCTCACAAGAAGAAGAAACACCACATTTGTTTAGATTCTGGTGAATTTATCTGTTCTCAGACAAAGCAAATATAAAATTGTCGCAGTCGGCATCAAGTGACGTCACTAGAACCATATTTCTATGGTCGTCTTTCCTAAAACCGTCCCATTATATTAAATTCTCTTGTTTGTAAAAAGGTGCCATGAGGAGACTTTTGAACTATGAGAATAAGAGTTTAATTATGTTTCCTCCTTCGGTCCCTTTACGACTAAAAACACAAACACAACAGACACATTTGTGGTTAATTGAAAGCCCAAATCTCTGTCAGCTGTTAGTAAACGTGGTTACGACATCGCACTCTGCAGCTTCGATTCACCGAGCAATTATCGAAAATAATGTGATGAATGTCGGTCAGACGTGGACAAAAAAAGAAACTTCCTGAGGTTCTGTCTCAGTTCACAAGAAGAAAAAACACCACATTAGTTTAGATTCTGGTGAATTTATCTTTTCTCAGACAAAGCAAATATAAAATCGAGAGAGTCGAGAGTCACTCCAGATCTCTGAGAGTTAATTTCTATGGTCGTCTTTCCTAAAACCGTCCCATTATATTAAATTCTCTTGCTTGTAAAAAGGTGCCATGAGGAGACTTTTGAACTATGAGAATAAGAGTTTAATTATGTTTCCTCCTTCGGTCCCTTTACGACTAAAAAACAAACACAACAGACACATTTGTGGTTAATTGAAAGCCCAAATCTCTGTCAGCTGTCAGTCTTATTTGGGTGTTCAGGGCCTCCGTAGTGAACGTGGTTATCGACATCGCACTCTGCAGCTTCGATTCACCGAGCAAACCCACGTAGTCAAAGAAAATAATGTCGGTCAGATGTAGACAAAAAACTAAACTTCCTGAGGTTCTGTCTCAGCTCACAAGAAGAAGAAACACCACATTTGTTTAGATTCTGGTGAATTTATCTTTTCTGAGACAAAGCAAATATAAAATCGGGATAAAATCGGTCAGAAAACAAACCGAGAGAGTCGAGAGTCGCTCCAGATCTCTGAGAGTTAATTTCTATGGTCGTCTTTCCTAAAACCTTCCCATTATATAAAATTCTTTTGCTTGTAAAAAGGTTCTGTCTCAGTTCAAAAGAAGAAAAAACACCACATTTGTTTAGATTCTGGTGAATTTATCTGTTCTCAGACAAAGCAAATATAAAATTGTCGCAGTCGGCATCAAGTGACGTCACTTGATGCCGACTGCGACCGTATTTCTTGGTCGTCTTTCCTAAAACCGTCCTTTTATATTAAATTCTTTTGCTTGTAAAAAGGTGCCGTGAGGAGACTTTTGAACTATGAGAATAAGAGTTTAATTATGTTTCCTCCTTCGGTCCCTTTACGACTAAAAAAACACAAACACAACAGACACATTTGTGGTTAATTGAAAGCCCAAATCTCTGTCAGCTGACGGCTTTGATGTCTTTATCATCTGCTGCATCGCTCACAGACGAAGTGTTTACTGGCTGCAGTGTGCACGCAGTGTGTCGGAGCACAGATTCATTAGTGCCTGTGTTATATATTAATATATATATATATTTATATATCTGACTGTATGAGCTGCAGGTTCCTACAGTCGTCTCTTGCAGACCCAACTGGAATCCTAACAGCCTCTCGCATCTCCGTTTGACATTAATTGATAATCAAACAAGCCTTCACATTAGACATTTATGAGATCAGCTGAATTATCTATTTAATGTAACCCAATTATATGCAACCCTTGTGCACCAATCAACAGTAATTCCCGACTCATAAATGACAGCTACGGCGACAGATTTAATCAATAATAAACATTGATGAAAACTTGCGACCCGCTTAGAAAGAGGGTAATTAACAGGCAGGAGAAGGAAGAAAAAAAAGTGCTGTGCTGAATTTTTCTTGTTTCTGCAGGAAAATGGCTCTCTGATCCTCCCGGTTTATTACCGTTCACCAGAGTCTGAGCTCGCATCGCGGCGCCGCGAGCGTAAAGTGTAAAACAAACATTCAATTTCCCTTTTGACAATTAGGGATAGACATTTATCATTAATTCCTAACAGAGGCT
Source organism: Lagodon rhomboides (assembly GCA_039737535.1). Taxonomy (NCBI): domain Eukaryota; kingdom Metazoa; phylum Chordata; class Actinopteri; order Spariformes; family Sparidae; genus Lagodon; species Lagodon rhomboides. The sequence goes on from CM077802.1 coordinate 2,534,634, forward strand.
TCAGCTGCTCCGCTTCTTAATTAAAGCCTTATGATTTTTTTTTTTTTAAGTTGTTGCCATAAAACTGAATTTCATGAATTATTCAGTCTTTGCTTATTTTATTCTCCGTGCAAAAACTAAACACCGGGCCGGATTCAGCCGGGGAGAGATGAATCCGTGGACGGAGAGGAGACGGCGCCTCACATGGGACGTTTCCACCTGAACGCCGGAGTAAGATGCTAAGATTAGGAGGGCAGAGGACTGTCACATCCTGTAGTCGAACTTCCGCTAACACATGTCAACAGAGCGGGCATCAAACGCAGCCCATTAGCGACGTCGGGGAATTCTGCCCCCGAAGCCTGTTTGGGTTCAACAAACCTGCACGAAACCCTTCTGACAAAACGGAGGTAAGTGTGCACACAGGGGCCGGCTGCTCTTACCAGTCTTGTGAAGAGGGGCACTCCCAAATGCCAGAGGTGATCGTTCAGCAGGCCGCTGTACACCACGTTCCCGAAGACGGCAATGCTTCCTGACTTACACAACGTGTTTCCTACGGGGAGACAGAGAAACACAAGGCGGCGCGTCACGTAAACGGACAGGAAGCCGCCGCGGGCGACAACAAGACTCCGAGCGGAGCTGAGCTGAGGTGAGGTGAGGTGGAGGAGGAGGGGGAGAAAAAGGGCAAATTCAATCAAAGGAAATAATTGCAGAGAAATAACAGAGAATGCATCATCGATTGTTATAAATATTGATCTCAGAGGTTTATTGACCTTTCGTGTAATGACAAATACAGATAGGTTGCTCGTCTGCGATCAATAAACCCGGTGATACGAGAGGATGAGAAACTGAAAATCTGAATAAAAGAATGTGTGAAAATGCTTCATGGTCACATTAAAAAGGATCATATTACTTTCTTTTTATTGTTTTGGGGCTTTATGGGTCTTCAGTATTAGTCGGGGCAGCAGAGAGCCTCGGGTCAGAACCCAACACGCCGCCGACGACTCAGCCTTTTTTACAAGACGCTCGCTCTGGCAGGTGAGCTGCAGGCGCCCGACGGCATAAAACAGCAGAATTACACACCAGAAATAAAAATACTCTGACTACAGTTACAGTTACTTTCATCCCAAGAGAGCGGAGCAACTTCAGGAAGCACAAACATGGTGATGTTTTATTTTTCTTTATGATTTCATTGCTCTCTCGCTCTGCTGTTACAACCGGATCTCTCCCGAAACAGAACCGCCCTCCTGATCCAGACTCAACACTGCTTATTGAGATTTACAGCAGCCAACGTTTAGCACGAGCGAGTTGTATCGTAACTACACTTGTAGTTCTCGAGACCACTTTTCCATGGTCTCGGTCTTGTCATGGTCTCGACAGTCTTTGGTCTCGGTCTTGTCTCGGTCTCGACAGTCTTTGGTCTCGGTCTCGACAGTCTTTGGTCTCGGTCTTGTCTCGGTCTCGACAGTCTTTGGTCTCGGTCTCGACAGTCTTTGGTCTCGGTCTTGTCTCGGTCTCGACAGTCTTTGGTCTCGGTCTCGACAGTCTTTGGTCTCGGTCTTGTCTCGGTCTCGACAGTCTTTGGTCTCGGTCTTGTCTCGGTCTCGACAGTCTTTGGTCTCGGTCTCGACAGTCTTTGGTCTCGGTCTTGTCTCGGTCTCGACAGTCTTTGGTCTCGGTCTTGTCTCGGTCTCGACAGTCTTTGGTCTCGGTCTCGACAGTCTTTGGTCTCGGTCTTGTCTCGGTTCTCACAGTCTTTGGTCTCGGTCTTGTCTCGGTTCTCGACAGTCTTTGGTCTCGGTTTCTACAGTCTTTGGTCTCGGTCTTGTCTCGGTCTTCGACAGTCTTTGGTCTCGGTCTCGACAGTCTTTGGTCTCGGTCTCTGTCTCGGTCTCGACAGTCTTTGGTCTCGGTTCTCGACAGTCTTTGGTCTCGGTCTTGTCTCGGTTCTCAACAGTCTTTGGTCTCGGTCTTGTCTCGGTTCTCGACAGTCTTTGGTCTCTGGTTCTCGACAGTCTTTGGTCTCGGTCTTGTCTCGGTCTTTACAGTCTTTGGTCTCGGTCTTGTCTCGGTTTTAACAGTCTTTGGTCTCGGTCTTGTCTCGGTCTCGACAGTCTTTGGTCTCTGGTCTCGACAGTCTTTGGTCTCGGTCTTGTCTCGGTTCTCGACAGTCTTTGGTCTCGGTCTTGTCTCGGTCTCGACAGTCTTTGGTCTCGGTCTCGACAGTCTTTGGTCTCGGTCTTGTCTCGGTCTCGACAGTCTTTGGTCTCGGTCTTGTCACGGTCTCGACAGTCTTTGGTCTCGGTCTTGTCTCGGTCTCGACAGTCTTTGGTCTCGGTCTTGTCTCGGTCTCGACAGTCTTTGGTCTCGGTCTTGTCACGGCCTCGACAGTCTTTGGTCTCGGTCTTGTCTCCGGACTGGCTGAATGGTCTCGAAGGGATTTGTAACCTGTAATATCCAGGCCGGCACAGCAGGCTTGTTATTTTGCTGGAACGGTTCCTGGATCGCTCCGGTTCTACACGAGGTGCTTGAAATCAAAGCGGGGGGAAGTAAATAAATGCAATTTGAACAAGCCGTACGTGACAGGTGCGACGCTGGCGTTCTGTCAAACCCGCCGCAGAATGTAAACGACGAGCCTGTTCTGAGACAAAGCAAATATAAAACCATCGCAGTCGGCATCGAGAAACGTCACAACGGTCAGAAAAACAGTTGATTTCTTGGAGAAAACTATTTCTTGGTCGTCTTTCCTAAAACCGTCTTGTTATATAAAATTCTTTTGCTTGTAAAAAGGTGCTGTGAGGAGACTTTTGAACTATGAGAATAAGAGTTTAATTATGTTTCCTGTTCTACAACTCATGCAAAATGGCAAAAAAATAGTCTTTTTTTGGTCTCGGTCTCGAGCTGAACTAGTCTTGGTCTTGGTCTCGGTTTAGGCGGTCTTGACTACAAGTCTAATCGTAACGAACCTACGGGACTGAAGTCGTCTGAAACTGATCGTGGGACGTTTATTTCTTGCGGTCTGAAACAGTCACGGTCGTGTCATTTTAGTCTCGAGTCCTGATTCTTGTTCCACTAACTTCTGTCAGGAGAAAAGTCAAACTGTTCCTGGGATTTATTACGTATAAGTATGGTGCAATTTGAATTATTTGTGGTTTTAGCAAAGTTAAATAATGTTTAATTCAATGCAAAGATTAAAAACAGGCGCTGGGGTCCAGTGAATCACACAGGACAAATAAAACCTTCACACCTTTGAGTGTTTCGCAAACAGCCTCTTCACACCGACAGGAAGTCGGCCAAAAGTTAAACAGATACAAGACGACAACGGCACCGCTGCACTGTCAGGGTTTGTTTCGTCAGGACCTCCGTACGTACAGCCATGAATTAACAGCAGTATGTATGTTTGTTGTTCCCTCGGCGGGAAGGGAACGGTTCCTGGATCGCTCCGGTTCTATACGAGGTGCTCGAAATCAAAGGAAGTAAATAAATGCAATTTGAACAAGGCGTACGTGACAGGTGCGACGCTGGCGCTCCGTCAAACCCGCAGCAGAATGTAAACGACGAAGCTCCTATAGAAGTCGTGTCCACCGCCGGCGAGCCTCTGCACACAGTTCACCCTCTCAAAGACACTCTTAATTAGCTCGGTGCCAATGAGGGGCCTCCGCAAACAAAAACACACACACACACACACACTCTAACACTCTAACACACACACACACGTCCCCAGGAGTGTGATGCAGTGCGCGCTGCCATCCCCATGTATGTGATGAATGCAGCTTATGGAGCAGGCGGCACAGAAAACACAGGTCCCCATTGTAATTTCTGCACAAAGGAACGCTGCAAAGGCTCACCAGGGGTGGAGCGCGGCACTGCTGACAAGCAGCACATGCATTATTTAAAAACAAAAGTAAAAAATGCCCATTAAAGTGTCAGTGGTGCTTTCGGCAGTGCTGGCTGGGGCGTGGTGTGCGTATTACTGTTATTAATGGGCCAGGCGTGGGGGGCATTTCTTCAGTGTGATTGCTCTGCTGCTGTTGCTATCCGCGGTTCAAGCCTCCCCCTTTTTTTTTCCATTTCTTCACTGTGTGCGTGCATGTGTGTGTGTGTGTGCATGTGTGTGTGTGTGCATGTGCAGAAGAGGAACAGATAAAGAGCGTGATACCGACAGAGACGGAGAGACGCGGCGAGACCCCGAGTGCACAGTCAATGAGCTCCTACAGCTAATATCATTTCACATTATTGAATGCATATTAAGGCGGAGAGAGAGACCTTGTCAGACGAACAGGAGCAAGCGCCGCTTATATCAAATTCTGATCCGCCGTCACGGCCACGTCTAAAAAAAAAAAAGCCGGGAAATGTAGTCAGCATATTGAGAATAAGTGCACGGCGTTTCTCCGTGCAGTTTGAGGCTATACATTACGGCTCCTGACACAGCAGAGTGAGGTCATCGTGCATGTTGTAATTACAGCTGGGTAAACATGCTCGACTCGCACGAGGAGGATACAAAGCAACGACTTCTTGATCTCTCCGCTAACGGTATTGGAAACATATTTAATACATCAGCGGGAATAAATAAATTGCACAAAGTGTTTGTTCTGGTCAGCTGGAATCAATGCAGCGGCTGTGAGATAACACGGTAAAGACACATCCCTGACCTGTTCGTTCTGTTATTAACGGTGTTTACATGCAGAGCACATGATCACATTTCTCCATATTTGCATGTAGAAAATGTCACATAGAAGAGACAGCTGCAGCTCTGCAGAGCTTTCTTTATTTTTGTTTATAAAAAATTGATTCCTCCTGCATATCTGCACCGCTGGAGCATCTGCACTTTTCTTCCATTTAATAAAATCGAACGTAAACCGATGACGTGTCTCTTATTGGTTCACGATGAGCTTGTTAATGACCCTTTTTTTTTTATTTTGGTTGTTAATCCTGCGTTTTTTCGGGCTCCGCTCAGCAGTTGGGTGTTCTCTTCTCTCATCTGCAGACTCTGACAGCATTGAGCCCAACCTCGGATTAATTATTAATTGTGTGATTAAAGTGTGCATTGGGTGGAGGAGGAGGAGGAGGAGGAGGAGGGAGGGTGGAGGAATGCAACCTGCAGTCTACTTTACATTATCTACATTTTTCTTTTTATTCCCTCACTGTCTTACGTTCCAGAACAAGGTGCTTAACTACAGGCGTCAAATGATTTAACATGTACAATACCTGCAAGAGCAGGAGGAGGAGAGCGGCTGTTGTTTTATTAAGCGAGCGATGCCCGAGTCGAGTCCGGCTCAATCTTCTTTTGGCTGCGAGTCAGAGCTTCTTATCTCAAACGCACGTGGAGGCTTCGGCCGACAGATCTCAAGGCTGACGCTGCTACCAATACGTCAGGATTCAATCTGCTTATAAATTATTCTAAATGCCGATACTGAACCTTAAACTTCACCACTTTTCAAACTTTATTTTTCGAACAGAAGAAAACAGAAACGTATACTTTGGATGAGATAAACTTGAGAAATCGGAGTGAGTCGAAGCAGAGATGATTTCACTCCGACGCTCTCAGGAAGTTACTTCTGACGGTATTTGAGTCCTAAAAACCTAGTTTTCTATAAAACAAGCGAAAAAAAGTTTTTATATTCGAGTGTCTGCACATTGAAAGAAGAAGAATGAGGCTGATCTCTGCAGGAGAATCAGGATCTGAACGAGACGGAAACTTTGTTTGAGAAACTTGTTTTGAGGAAATCACAATTATGGCTGTAAAATTAATTGATTTGTATCAAGAAGCTGATAAATAGTTGAGCTAAAATGCTACATGCTACATGCTAAATGCTACCAGGATCTGCTCCATGTCTTTGTCTTATTTAATATTGAAAGGAAAATGTTTTGGTTGTGTGCTTTTGATATTGAAAATGCAAATAAATGACATTTCTTCTAATTTTTTGTGTCTTATTGACTTCGAACAGGAACTTTGCAATCAGCTTTGTATTAGCGGTGTCGTGGTTTATTAATACTGATGATCACCATGATTTAAAACATGAAATATTGATATTGTGCAAAGAATCCAGATGTCTCCTCTCACAGAGAAGGTGATGCAGCTGAACGCTGGTCGCCAAGCTAACAAGCTAACTAGCTACAACCACATGCTGCTGCAAAACAATCGTTGTTGAAGGGGAAGTCTCCATGTTACTTCTGACGATATTTGAGTCCTAAAAACCTAGTTTTCTATAAAACAAGCGAAAAAAAGTTTTTATATTCGAGTGTCTGCACATTGAAAGAAAAAGAATGAGGCTGATGTCTGCAGGAGAATCAGGATCGGAGACTGGAGACGAACAAGACGACAACTTTGTTTGAGAAACTTGTTTTGAGAAAATCACAATTATGGCTGTAAAATTAATTGATTTGTGTCAAGAAGCTGATAAATAGTTGAGCTAAAATGCTACATGCTACCAGGATCTGCTCCATTTCTTTGTCTTTAATATTAAAAGAATAATATTTTGGTTTTGTGCTGTCAATACTGAAAATGCAAATAAATGACATTTCTTCTATTTTCTTGTATCTTATTGACTTCAAACAGGAACTTGTATTAGCGGTGTCGTGGTTTAACAATACTGATGATCATCATGATTTTAAAAAATAAATATCGATATTGTGCAAAGACTCCAGATTTAATGCAGCTGAACACTGGTCGCCATCCGTCATGAAACAGAAGAAAGAAGAACGCAGCGACAAGCTAACAAGCTAACTAGCTACAACCACATGTGCTGCTTCTACTGCCGTGTACGTTGTGATCGTCCGTCCACAGACACGTTGTCGGATCAAGATAAGATCACCGCTCTGCCTGTTTCCTTTCTAAAATGTTGTCAAAAACGCATTTTAGCCTCCTGTAGCTGCAACAGAGGAATAATAACAAACTGGAGGAGGCCGCCATGTTGTTTCGCTGATCTGATATGAACCACGAACGACGGACAACAAACCAAAAAAACGAACACCATCCAGCTTGTCGTGCGTCAACCATCAGCACAACAGCGGTGCATTGTGGGTATCGTAGGTTTTTCCACCTCTCTGAGCAGCAGGGAACACCACGGCCCTGTTCTCTCTGCAGCAGAGACAGCCTCAGTTTGTGTGTCATCCTCTCCAGCAGTGAAATATTTCTTTAATGACTAATCAATAATGGAAATATTCGTTAGCTGCAGCGCTACACGCTGTAATGAAACACGATGAGATCCTTTTTCCACAAAGCTCTCTGTTTAATATCCGAGCGCAGAGCCCCGTCCGGGCGCGACGTCCACGTTATAGGTGACCGTTGTTACTCAGAAACATGTGTTTGTGTGTGTTTGTGTGTGTGTTTGTCGTGTCTCTCCGGCCTCCTCCTCCCCCGGCTCTGCTGCTGCTGCTGCTGCTGGAGGTGGGTCGCTTTAAGCATTTCGAAACTCCAGAATGCGCCGCTCACTTCTAGCAACGAGGCACATTGCTGCAATGCAATAAGGGAAAACAACACTTTTAATAATTCAGGCCCTGAGACCGTGAGGGGGGCGAGGCGAGGCGGAGGGAGGCGGAGGGGGGGATGGGTGGAGGGAAGACGTCTTAAAGTACCGCAGAATGGCTCATTTAGCTCCTGCTACGCATTATTAAAGTTGTATCGAACCCCCTCCTGGGTCTTTCCCAAAGTTTTTTTTTTTTTTTTCCTCTCCTTCTTTTTTTTTTTCCTCTTTCCCCCAAAAGCCTGCGAGGTAACCAATAACAGCTACCAACATTTATAAACGACAGAGTATCCTGCACCTCAGAGGAGGAGGTAAATAATGGTGTAGCTCTTAATCTCTCTTTCTCCCCTGTCCTCCCCGCTCACTAGTCCTCCGGTCCGAAATTTGTCAGTGCTTTATCCTGTTTGAACCGTAATACAGAGCCGCTCGCTGTCCAGATTATTTTCTGCCTGAGCTAAGCCCACGATGCATAAAAAATGTGGGGAATGAACCTTGTATGGAATCAAATTGAGTAATAAAATCGTGTTCGCCGTGGCGCTGATGGACGCGTGATGGTACCGTTAAGGACGTGTTCAAAGGTACTGTAGATTGCCTCGGAGCCTGATGGCTGTTTCCACAGCAAAGAGACTGAGTGTGAATAAAAAATGGAGGAGAGGAGGAAGAGAAATGGGAGCAGGCTCGGATGCAGATGTGCTCGGTTTTGTTATCGTGGGAAAACAACGACCCGGACTGTCGTCTGGTGTCAGCGTCGGGGAAATTACTCCCCAAATGTAATGGATTACGCCGGATCTGAAAGTAATAATAACTTCCAACCCACACACTGTCAGAAAAGGGGAAATGATTGGCTCCAATCAGTGGTGATTGATTTGCTGACAGCCAATCACAGCTCGTTCTATCGTAGGTTTAAAGACACATGAAGGAGCTGCTTTTTTTCAGAAAAGGGTGGAGACACTCTCATGTAATCGGGAGCAACAATACAAAAAACAGACATATCTGAAAGTTATCCTGTCTGATGCAGAGCCCTCGCTGTCCGGATTAGTTCTGCTGAGCTAAACCCTCCGATTCATCACAACATGTGGAGAACGAACCTCGTATGGAAGCTGCTAACTGTACTCCGTTTACGCATCCATAGCCCCTTTCAGATAGAAAAGGTGGCACATGTGCAGCAAGGTAAAGGCTGCAATGTGCCTCCTTGTCTGTCTAAAAGGGAGGTGTAATATTCCTCCTTTTCCAAACAGCCTCCACTTTTCCTCCTCTGGTAGGCGTCAACATGTGACGTGACGTGAAGCAGGAAGTTGGGCGTGAAGAGAAGCAGGGCAGTTTCTGCTTTTCTCCCAAAATCCTCTTCCCGTTTAACATTGGGGCTTATGGGGCAGTTGCTGGAGTTTGTGTCGGTTAGACGCAGATAATTCAAAAACCGTACATCCTCCCGATAAAGTGGACACGTTGCCAGACAGAAGACAAGTGTGGCTACGTTCTTGGAAAATATCACTATTGTAGAGTGAAATCTGTGGCTAGGATCGTCATCTAAAGAAACATTTTCGGAGAGTTTTTTTCAGGCTCCCCCACTCTGCCAGTTGGTGCTGCGCGAACATTCCGCAATACACACTCATTGAAAATCCTGAATTTTTCTGAATTTTTTCGAAATCACTCACGATCAATTAAGGGTCACCGTTCAAAAACTAAACATCGTAGAAAGAAAGTTCAAATACAACTCAAATAGATCAGACTTGTGCCTACATTTTAAAGTTTGAATGGTGTCTCTAGGTCAAAGTCTGCCAGAGCAGGAGATGTTTGAAAAACGTTGATGATTTTGAGACTTTTTGACCCCGTCCCATTCATTCCTTATGGGAAGTTTTTCGCAGTTTTTCTTCAAAATAAGAGCTTTACATTGCACCCCATCAGAGTTTAGAACTGGGTTCTTAGCGCGGGGCTTTTAATTTGAAAGTAGCGACCGCTATTAGCTCGCCGCTACAACAACAAGCGGACAACCAAGACAGCTACAGAGAGCGAGGAGACGCTAGCATCTCCTGAATCTCAGCGGCTTTCCAGCTGCTCATCTTCGTGGATGAAGTGACGAACTGACTGCTGTGATCAGCTGTTTCCTGGTTTTAAAACTCCCGGCTGTGGGTGCGCAGCAGTGCACGTCATCCACACCTCCGCCCATCTCAGCATTTGCCACCACATTGCCGCCTCGGATTTCACAGCAATGGAGGCGCAAATAAGTGTAACGTTACCCTCCGAGGGCAAAACTGGCGGATTAACACAGACCACCAATTTACCGCCTTCTGTCTAAATCCACGGAGCGAGCCGCCAAAAGGACGGCAGATTGGTGGCTTACTGCCCAGAATAAAAACGGCTCATGACTGCAGCTACTGTTAGCTCAGTTAGCCGTGCAGCTAGCCAGACCACCAGGGGAGTGTTGGCATTTAAACCGCTAGCACGTTAGCTGGTTAGCATGCTAACTTCAGTAGATTTCTGTGTTATCCCTTTACATTCTGCTCATAATTTAAGTCAATTTTTGCATTTATTAAAACTTAAATCTTAAATATTGCAGCTTGTTGCAGCTACAGATGCTACAAACTCCCTGAACATCATTTCCCTCCTCTTTTGTCAGTAGATGTGATGTTGCAGAAGTCTCCTTCAGCCACACTGTGGCTGTTGGCAGCCTCGCGCTGTACATCTGTATCTGCACTATAGTATTCTGTATCATGTTGTTTCAGCTCCTAATCGAAGCTTTATGATGTTTACATTTAATGAAATATTCAGGCCCGACGCTCGCTGTTTTATTGCTGCACCATTCTCAACAAACGGAAATATTCCAGATGTCTCGCGCATCATTTTAAAGACCTCCGCGGCTCCTGGCCTGACATCCTCGGCGTCCTCGAGGACTTTCTGCTACTACAATCTGAAATTAAATAAGTTGTTTGGGTTGTGAGCGATGTTTCATCCGCACAGCGTGAGCTCATTAAGACCATCCAGCGGAGGGGAGGTCGGAAGAATAAATGAAATCCTGCAGTTGTTTTCCAAAATGTGATGTTTGTACTTTAAAGGTACGCAAACATTTATTAATTATCCTCTCAGCTCCTCACACACACACACGGCGGCGATGACGGCGGTCAGCGTCTGAACGAGGCTGTTTCCCCCTTTGTGAAAACTTGACATTTCAGAGATACTGTGCGAGGGTTTTTTCAGCCGGCAGCAACAAATTATAATTATTATAATTTATGATCACTGCTTACATTGCACAATACAATGAGAGAGAGAGAAAAAAAGAAAAGTAAAAGCCTATTAAAATGTCCATTTAGGATATATACACCATAAACTGCTGCAGAGATCTTAAATCAACGTCCGGCGTGCTGGAAGAGACGCGGAGACAGAAGACAGGAGGTCAGCAGACAGAGGAAGACGCCGGGTGTTATGATTGGCTGATATATTAGCCTTTTTATGAGGAATCAGTGCGGTGGAGTCGCTGTTGTTCACCTCTGGAGTGACGATTACATATTTCACAGCAGAATATGACACTAGTCGTCCTCAGAAAGCCTTCAGATGTGACCTGATGCTGATGCTGATTAGACTGCGGACAATTAATAAAAGGACTGATGCCACTCAGGAGACGTTTAGCTTAGCATTTTAGCTGTAAACAAGGGGAAACAGCAGCACAAAAACAGATTTAAAGCGGTGGAATCACTCGTTTGGCGTTCAGACTTTGAGCCAAAGTCTTGAAGAGCCGTCAGATTAAATCATTTCATCTCTTTGCAACTCATCCGGGCGCTAAACCAGAAGTTAGCCGGCTCGGTCGGCTGCTTGTTTCTGGAGCATTTTAAGAGGTAAACACTCGATAAAGCACTATATTATCAGCATCAGCGCCTGAGAGCATTATTTCTTTTACATAAACATTTTGTTAAACCATATCATGATGTGATTCCGCCGACGGTGAAGAGATGATGATAATGAATTGTCCTCCAGCTCCGTGTTTTTCTCTTAATGGTCTAAACGCTGCTTAAGTTATTCGTCTTCCTTCCTGTCAGCAGCAAACAAATTAAATAGTTTTTTGGGGGGAATATTTTTTGCTTCTTTAATACATAAAACCAACCAGCTCCGGTTTCTGTGCACCTTCATAAACGCAGTGTGATGAGAGGCCGTGCACATCAAAGTACAGCCAGTCATCCATCCATCCATCCATCCATCCATCCATCCATCAGCCTCGCCGCCAAACAAACCAGTCAGCCGGCTGCCTCGCCTCCCGCTGAGTGTCAGACTCCGACGTTCCTCCTGCTTTCTGCCATCTAAGCTGACTAAACACAGACCCTGTTTTTCTTCAAAGCTATGCAAATTAGCCACGTTGCTAAGTGGATTCCTCTCTCTGCTGTTGTGGAGCCGCCGGGCCGATTAGGGCCAATTTCTATCTACAGAATGTATACACACCTACGTACAGTGGGGAGCGAGCAGAGCGCTTCCCCCCCCGACGGGAGGATCCTCGCCGGTCTCCTCTCTTTCTCATAACACAGCTCCGGTTTAATTGTTGAATTTAGAGAGAAAACGGCGCTGCGAGGGCTAAAAGCTGGAGGTGGGAGGGAGCGAACGAGCGGCGCGGCGCCGCACAGGCGCCACAGCGGCGGCGACCTCTGACCTCGACAACATGGCTGCTCATTGATTGTGTTATGCTCAGTGTGTGGCCAGAAGTATGTGGACAGGCTGTGTTTGCACAGGGTAAAAATCCTGCAGGGGAAGAAGTAAATCCTCACATTTTACATGAAAAATTACTTAAATGATTATAAAAACTGCTGCCGAGTAATTTTCTGTCTGTTGACTGAAGCATTGATCATCACGTTTAATAAACTCATTTGTTTTGCGTGCAGAAATCTAAATTAATGAAGCAACTGCAGTGCAGACATAGAGGAGGAGGAGGAAGTGGCGTGAACGAGGACGTTAGACGTTAAGTTAAAATATTGAAGGTTTAATGAACTATTTATTTCTTTTAAGGTAAATTAATGCATCATAAACACAAATGCATATTGAAAAATGTAAATTCTTGCTTCTGTGATCGGTTGAGATGTTTGCTTGTGTTTCATTTTATAAAGTGGACAGGCTGTGTTTGCTCAGTACTCGTATCAACAGGGTAAAAATCCTGCAGGGGAAGAAGTAAATCCTCACATTTTACATGAAAAATGACTTAAATGATTATAAAAAGTGCATTTTCTAATTTGTTTTGTGTGCAGAAATCTAAATTAATGAAGTAACTGCAGTGCAATACAAACATTTCCTCCTGAGACGTAGAGGAGGAGGAAGTGGCGTGAACAAGGACGTTAGACATTAAATTAAAATATTGAAGGTTTAATGAACTATTTTTCTATTCTGAAGGTAAATGAATGCATCATAAACACAAATGCATGTTGAAAAATGTAAATTCACGCTTCTACGATTGGTTGAGATGTTCGCATGTGAGACATCCGACCTCCTTCTCATCTCTGTTGAGAGGTGCACATGTGCAGAACTGCACAATTTCCATCATCAGCTCCAGGAAAAAGAAAAGTTTAAGTGTTTTAATCTAAGATTTGCCGGCCTGACTTGTGTTGTGATTGCAGTTTAACAGTTCGTGCACGAGGCCGAAGGGGACAAACACAAAGAGAAGAAATGGTTTCCCCGGTTCTATTTCTGTCCGTCTTCCTTTGCTTCCCTTCGTTCGACACTCTCTGTCTCTGCAGAAGCGTCTCCGTCCTCGCTCTCTTTAATCAGTCCTCATTAGTGCACAGGCCTGTTCACGGATAGTTCACAGATTAATAAGTCATCGGCTCGGGGAACTTTCTCCAGGCTGCAGGGACCCGGGACGTAACTGAGTACTTTCACTTTCACTTGCTCGTTACTTTACAAATGAAGACTTCTGCAAAAGAAAAACACGTGACGATCTTATAAAATATGATGCTTGTTATAAATGAAACTATCCAACAGATTACACGAGAGCAGATGGAGCAATTAGCGGATTATTCAATTAGTCAATTGACAGGAAATTAATTGGCAACTGTCATGATTCCGATCGTTTTTTTTTTCGGGATCATTTTTCACGTTAAAAAAAACATTTCGTGGCTTCGTAAATGTGAAGATGTGCAGCTTCAATCCAATCAATCGATCAACAACCAGATCGTGTAGAAAAGTATTAGAATCTACACCGAGTACTTTGAATACTCAGGTACGAGTATCTCTGTGATCCTGGTGTCGTGACCCGTTCTGTTTCTAACGAGAAGCGGCGGGGTGAAGGGAACGCCGGATGACGGAGGGGGGAGGGGTGATTCCTGAGTCGTCATCATCATTATTATAATTATTATTATTGGTGTAAAGAAAAGTGTGTTGTTGTGTGTTGTGGAGTTCAAAAACACAACAGCAAACCCCTGTTCGCCGCAGTCGTTCCCGTCCCTTCTTATCATTATCTCTTCATTATCATTATCACCATTACGATCGGTCACGGCAGTATTATCCTAATTGTTCTCAGCATCGCCGCAACATACTGCGGCTAATGACAACCTCAAGATGTGCAGAGAAGGGTTGTTTTTTTTTTTTTTTTTTAATGCAGGAATAAATAATGCAAATGCACAAAAACGACCAGTGTAAAAACGGTCTCGACTGCCCATCTGGGCTCGAGAACGCCGCCGCCGCGCAGAAACAAACGAGAGGATAGAAAACCAAAAGCTGTTTTGATGTCTCAGTCTGGATGCGCGTTGGCAACGAGCGAGGGGCCTCGGGATTCCATCAGACTATTGATTGTTACCAACGCTCGAGTCCTGCTTTACCACCCTTATAAACAATCTCTCTGTCAAGCACACTATAGGGCAACAAATGATTTTATTTCATAGATTTTTGGATTTGACTGATGAATTATTCATTGATGTTCTACCCTTGGTGTGAGAGCAGAGGGGGAGGAGGAGGAGGGGATGGAGAGCGTGTTGACAGGGAAAAGACAAAGAAAGTTCAAAATGCATCTGTGTGCATGAGCAAGGCTTCTCCTCCAAAAGGTTTTCTCCTCCACCACCCTCCTCCATCAGCGCTGCTTTGTCAACATCAGCTGAGTGAGAACTCCCAGGGGCCGACAAATCTCCTGTAATCTGCCAGACCTCCCCTCCGTGTCCGGCGCTGTTGTTTTCCTGTATCCTTCTAAGTGTTATTGAGTCTGCAAACTCTGAAAAATTGGTATCAATTTGGATCCAGTCCAGCACCTGTGAAACTCAGCACAGTACGGCTGATGGTGTTGTTGTTGGATCACACAGTTTAGCAGCGCACACACACACACACACACACACACTCTCGGCCGCCCAGATGTTTCGGGGTAATGTGACAGTAAAAAAAAACCACAAAGAAAGATGGTTACAGGCGGTAAAAATTTCACAGTTTATATTTCGCGATGTTTTCTGTTTTGTAAGGCGTTTAACTGTGGAGGTCAATTGCTGCGGGCCTGATTTGTTTCTGGTAGAGGTGTGTGTGTCGCTGCTGATGATGTGTGTTTGTTTAAGATCTCTGGTGGCCACAGGTGGATCACATTAGTAATCCCGCGCTGGGAAAATACAGGGCGAAGCTGAGTGGGGTCTATAAAATATCAAAGCAGATCGATCAGTCCGACCTCGCAGCAGCGTCCACGCTCTGCAGGGTTAAAGCCAGTCAAGAGAGGGGAAACAAACAGCCTCTTTGCTGCTTTCTTACAATAAAAATACATAACAACGCGGCTTCTTTCTGCATGCAACAGCAACCAGCCGCTGAAATTAACTTTAATGCCATTCTCTCTCGTCTGAGCGAGCGAGCGAGGCTGAATAATGTAGCAGTGGTAGCTTCACTTCCTGAAAAATCGCCAAAATCACAGGGGATGATGATTGTTGCATCGCGCCTGGCATTTTCTGTTGTATCCAGTATCGGACCAAGGCGCTCTCAATTGCACCCCGGGGGCCGCAGCCTGCTAACTGAAGAGAAACCAGGTCAACTGATAGGGGAATTGTGTTGTTATCTTTATATGTGCGCTGCAGATCCAGTGGCAGCGGCGCTCACGAGCGGCTCGCAACGTTTTACAAAGCAATCAGGGCCTGTTATCGACGCATGGGTAGCAGGGCTAAACTACAGTAATCCACTTCATGTTTACTAATGAATCGCCATTTAGGGCCGTGGCTCAATCCTGCGCCGGGGCCGAGAGGCGGGGCCAACGCTCGGGTGGAATCACATCCGAGGGAGGAAGAGCGAGCGAGCGGCCGACAGCCTCCCGGACTTTGACATCTCATCGTGAGGTGGCTTGCTGGCGATGCAGAGTCTGTTTGTTGTGCATCCATCAACCCCGGTGTCCTGCCCGGGAGCCGATCGATAGCCAACACAAAAGCTCATTGATGACAGACAGCTCTTGACAAACATATAGCATTTTTTCTGTCTAGTATAGCAATAATCTCCAAGGTCACCGTGAGTCATTCAACGGCGGCGGGGCGGCCGGCGAGGAGCTCATACCGAGTCGAGCCTCACGCGACGGGGGGAACAAAAAGGGGACGGTGCATTTTAAGTCGGGCCGCTGAAAGCTCTTGGCACATTGTTAGGCAGCTGTATACACGGAGAATGAAAGCACACAAACTTGACAAGTGGCGATGCTGACGTGACATGTCGCTGACTGACAGCCGACCCTCCCCCAAGGACACACGACTAACCTGATGCTTAATGTTCTGACGGGGAAAAGGCCGGATTAGCGGGCCGGTCCTGGTCAGCGCGAAAAACACAAACAGCGGTTAATATTTCAGGGACTGTTTTGTAAGAGAAATATTAACGTTGTGCTTCTTCCCCCTGTTTGCAGGAGTGAGTGTGACAGCTGAGGAGATGGACAGCAACACACACACACACACACACACACACACACACCAACACACACTCAGACTACAGGTGTGTCAGGCCGCAGACTTGGAGTTATAATAGGAGGGCCCGGCTCCCCCCCCCAGGCCATCCTGCCAGCTGGCCGGACTGAGTGTGAGTGATGCCCGAGCGAGGCAGCCCCATTAGGGAAGTGCTGGTGGTGAGTGCAGGATAGCTCAGGTAATTAAAGCCAAACCAAAGCAGGCAGGCGAGGCGGGGGCTCCCAGATTTATGTGGCTGAGTAATGCACATACCGAAGTCAGCTCGCCATCCAAAAGGCCTCCCTCACTTACAAACAGTCTCGAGAGGCATTAGCTTCCTCACCACTCTGATGCAGCCTATTACTCTCGCTCCCTCCATTCTTGTTCTTCGTTTAACGGTTTTGTTTTGGACTTCGACTCTGCAACTCTATCAGACGCAGCAGCAGCAGCCACATCTCCGACCACTCAGACCAGATCTTTTTACATTTTTTTGTCTCCTTTTTCTTCTGATGAAAAACTGTCCTGAAGAATTTGAGACATCGTTTGAATAATGGAGATGGAACAAGCATTGTGCAGAACATTGAGTATATCTAGGACCGATTATATATTGACGACGGTGTGCTTGTGGACGGGCGAGTGCCGCTGGGAACCTTTTCTTTGCAGTTTTGGGAGAAACACTGGACACAGCTGAAAACAATGTGCATTATGAAGTGTTGTAGTCGAACCAGAACCTCGGCCCAGTCTTCAGAATGAAATGTTGGCAATTTACGTTTATGCAAACCATTGATGCTTTAAAATGTGTTTGTGTTATATCACATTCTAGAGCAGTTAATCAATTAGTTAATCTGTTTGTATATTTCTTATTAGTTGTTCTAAGTTCTTTGATTGCAGCTTGATGACTATAAACTTAAATATCTTTGGTTTGTTGGCAAAACAAGGCCTTTGAGAATATTCTCCTCTGCTTTGGGAAAACTTATCGCCATTTTTCTGATTATAGACCAAACAACTAATTGATTAATGTCAATAATCATTACTTATTATGCCGTATCGTGTTTACATTCCACGTCTATGGGCTGACTTTCATGTCAGCAGGTGGAGGGAAGGGGACGATGGCGCCATGACAGCCGGGCGCGATGGCTTCCAAGCCAAAGACCACTGTTCAAGACTGCATGCCGACATTTTTAAAGGTCAAACCGCTGGATGTTTTTAACGTGACATGAGGTTTTTTCCAAACCCTCACCATGTGGTCTTTGTGCCTAAACGTAACCGGACTGTAAACACAGTGTTATAACATAAAATACAACATTTAGAAGAAGAAGAAGAAACGTGCAGTTTCAACATCTCCGTGGTTTGCAGAGTTATTCTGGCAATTGGGTTTAAAATCTTTGTGGTATTTGTATCATGTTGTATTTGCTGTTAGTGCTCAAAATTAAAGTTTACTTGTTGTCTAACTGTGAAATGTGCATCACAAAATACAGATTGTTTGGCTTTAACATTCCTCTCAGTATCACCAAGACATCCTCATGTATAACAATAATAATGAAGGTTATTACCTGAGCAGACGCGACATGTTTGTTAATATTATCAGAACTTTTCTGTGTCAGTATTTCTGACTTCTTGTCTGCAGGATAAAAATATTTCCAAAGTCATATTTCATACCATCGATGACAGGTCGGAAAAAAAAACGTACTCACACTTCAAACTGTAATATTCATAACATCTTTAAAGTCAGGGCTCGTGTTTAACCTTCTGATATCCTCGCTTATGTAAAACATCCACTAATGGAAATGATGATACAAGAAGAGAAATCACTTCTTTGGTTAATGTATAATTAGACGTACCGGTGGAAACTGAACTCTCAGATGATCGGGAGCGCTCGTGTGAACTCTCAAACCTCGCACGACTCTCGGATCTTTGCTCTGAATTACAGCGACAAAAAAAAAAGCTGAGTGCAGTTTAAGTGCAGCTGTGATGTTTGCCACACCTTGTCACATTCTCCTGACACCCATTAACATGATGTTGAACATTTCAGAAAAATGATAACGGCGTGTCTGAGAGCCAGATACAGTTCTGAAGTCAACACTGTCAGGAAGCTGTCAGAATAGAAAAATCTCAAAGATGAAGCTCTCAGAGGAAACCGACCACACTCGGCGTTGAGGTTTTTGGTCGATCACACCTGTCAGCCTGAACATCAGTTACTTATGTGGGTCCTTGTTAGCTGACTGATGATGTGAATAGCTTCGGACTGGCTGCTGCTGCGGACCGGCTTATTTTTTCTGACCATAACTTAACCCGGCCTCGCTGATCAGATCTGCTGCCGCGGAACGGATCGGCTCAGATACTCGGATCAAACAGCGGAGATCGTGAAGGGGGGGCTGACTGAGTGACTGGAAGGTAGCATGCAGTAAATCCAACCCTCCTGTCAGATCGCATTTCATTCCCATCTCCGCAGATGGAAAGATAGCCGTGGACACACAGACGTATCAGATGGACAATGCTTAGATTGTCAAACAGAAAAACAGATCAGCGGCAGAGAATGAGAGACGGGCAGCCCGGGTCCTCTGGAGAGAGAGACGATGAGAAAAAAAAAAAGCCAGATGGGCAGACAAGCATAGAGTAAATCATGGAGAAGCTCCTCAATGCCGGAGCAGGATGGAGAATGGCAGCGCAGGGGTTGGGAAGAGTTAGCCGCAGTGTGCACGGGCTAGCATTATCAATGCTGACAGGCAGACAACCCGTTTATAGGGAAAAGGGAAAAAAAAAAAGCATCAAGGAAATCCTGCTCTTGTCTATCCCCAATTGAATTACTGCCTTGATCCAAAGATGGGGAGGGGTGAGGTGAGGTGGAGGAAGGGGGGAGGGAGGGAGGGCGGGATAATATTCTTTGACGAGAAGGGCCGCTCCAAATGCGCACAGAAAATGTATATCCGTACGGTGCGTCCCTCAGGGCTCACATCTCACAACTTTGCCCATCTATTTTTATTTGTTCCCCGTGCTTCTAGTTAATGCAGTGCTGCAGCCCACAAAATGGAGAAAGGGGGAGGGAAGGAAGGGAAGGGGAGAGGAAGAAAGGGGGGAGGAGGGTGCAACGAGACGCACTGCTGGGAGGGAGCGGGGGCGTAGATCGCATGACCCCTGCGATGTTGTCGGAATACTAATGTTACACAAAGTTCCCCGGCAAAAAAAGATACCAAAGGAACAAAGTGCATAGGGGAGTGTGGTGGGGAAACACAACACACTCAGGTGTGTGCACACACATGCACAAAAAACTCACAGGCTAGAGGAAATCTGTGGGAAGCCTGAGGGGAAAAAACGGCCGCCAAATGAGACCATTTGGGCACGATGACAGGAATTTGGATGAGACGTCTGGTCCGGTTCCATCCCGTTTAGCCAAACGCATTCTCTAATTACTCTTTTAAAAAGAGGAGCCAGCAGACGCATCATACATGACATGATGCAAACTTCAGTCCCCTCATGGGAAACTCTTCATTTTGTAGTGTTGGACCTCGTCCCATCATGTCGGTAACAACACGGTCAAACATGACAAGAGCTCGAAAAGTGAGAAAGAGTCTATAAATATCAGTCACGATCTCCCACTGGGTGATTAAAGCCGACCAGAGCAACAGTGGTACTGGTGAAGTTGGGTACCGACACAAAGCCCAAAGGATATGAAGATGTAACACCCACCCTGGACACACCGGACTGTAAAGTCTTGTATCACTTACTGATAGCTGAATTCATCTTGAATCTTGATTTACAAGAAGTACTGTGCTGTAGGTCTAAATTAAAGCAGGAAGTTGGACCTTCACACCAGTTTTTTTTTTTGATTGATTCCAATTCCTCAACTTCATGTAGAGGCTGATTTTCTGATAGCTGTAAACTTCAAACCCTGCACGGCTGTTATAATCTCTTGCGTATTTGTCGGCTGTTTGGTTTTGTCAACAAAGAACTACTGAACAAATTTCCAGGAAACTTGGACGGAGCCCAGAATAGACCCCATTAACATTTGTTGTGGATCCGGATAAGGGGACGGATCCAAAAACTTTTTTCTCACTTTATTTAACAATGTGAGAATTGTGAACATTTTCATTGATTTTTCCATGAATCCTGATGTTGGGTCTTGGCTGAGGTTTGCACTCAGTGCCATACTAGCGTTATGGATGTGTGGATGCTTTGCTAGTCGCTAGTTGTGCAGTAAAACATCTGTTAAGTTGCACACAGGAGTACAGAAGTACTTTACTGTAGGTCTCAGTTAGAGCAGGAAGTTGGACCTTCACTCCAGTTTTTTGATTGATTCCAATCCCTCAACTTTGTGTAGAGGCCGATTTTCTGATAGCTGTAAACTTCAAACCCTGCATGGCTGTTATTATCTCTGCGTATTTGTCGGCTGTTTGGTTTTGTCAACAAAGAACTACTGAACAGATTTTCAGGAAACTTGGACGGAGCCCAGAATAGACCCCATTAACATTTGGTGTGGATCCGGATAAAGGGGACGGATCCAAAAACTTTTTTTCTCACTTCATTTAACAACGTGAGAATTGTAAACATTTTCATTGATTTTTCATGAATCCTGATGTTGGGTCTTGGCTGAGGTATGCACTCAGTGCCATACTAGTGTTATGGATGTGTGGATGCTTGGCTAATGGCTAGTTGTGCAGTAAAACATCTGTTAAGTTGCACACAGGAGTACAGAAGTACTGTACTGTAGGTCTAAGTTAAAGCAGGAAGTCGGACCTTCACACCAGTTTTTTGATTGATTCCAATTCCTCAACTTTGTGTCGAGGCTGATTTTCTGATGGCTGTAAACTTCAAACCCTGCGTGGCTGTTATTATCTGTTGCGTATTTGTCAGCTGTTTGGGTTTGTCAGCAGGATTACACAAAGAACTACAGAACAGATTTTCAGGAAACTTGGACGGAGCCCAGAATAGACCCCATTAACATTTGGTGTGGATCTGGATAAAAGGGGACGGATCCAAAAACTTTTTTCTCACTTTATTTAACAACGTGAGATTTGTAAACATTTTCATTGATTTTTCATGAATCCTGGGTGTTGGGTCTTGGCTGAGGTATGCACTCAGTGCCATACTAGTGTTATGGATGTGTTGATGCTTGGCTAGTGGCTAGTTGTGCAGTAAAACATCTGTTAAGTTGCACACAGGAGTACAGAAGTCCTGTACTGTAGGTCTAAGTTAAAGCAGGAAGTCGGACCTTCACACCAGTTTTTTGATTGACTCCAATCCCTCAACTTCACGTAGAGGCCGATTTTCTGATAGCTGTAAACTTATCTCTTGCGTATTTGTCGGCTGTTTGGTTTTGTCAGCAGGATTACACAAAGAACTACAGAACAGATTTTCAGGAAACTTGGACGGAGCCCAGAATAGACCCCATTAACATTTGGTGTGGATCCGGATAAAAGGGGACGGATCCAAAAACTTTTTTCTCATTTTATTTAACAACGTGAGAATTGTGAACATTTTCATTGATTTTTCCATGAATCCTGATGTTGGGTCTTGGAGGAGGTATGCATTCATTGCCATACTAGTGTTATTGATGTGTGGATGCTTGGGGTTTATATCGGCTAGTTGTGCAGTAAAACATCTGTTAAGTTGCACACAGGAGTACAGAAGTACTGTACTGTAGGTCTGAGTTAAAGCAGGAAGTCGGACCTTCACACCAGTTTTTTGATTGACTCCAATTCCTCAACTTTGTGTAGAGGCCGATTTTCTGATCGCTGTAAACTTCAAACCCTGCACGGCTGTTATAATCTCGTGCGAATTTGTCGGCTGTTTGGTTCATCAGCAGGATTACACAAAGACCTACAGAACAGATTTTCAGGAAACTTGGACGGAGCCCAGAATAGACCCCATTAACATTTGGTGTGGATCCGGATAAAGGGGACGGATCCAAAAACTTTTTTTCTCACTTTATTTAACAATGTGAGAATTGTAGACATTTTCATTGATTTTTCATGAATCCTGGTGTTGGGTCTTGGCTGAGGTATGCACTCAGTGCCATACTAGTGTTATGGATGTGTGGATGCTTGGCTAGTGGCTAGTTGTGCAGTAAAACATCTGTTAAGTTGCACACAGATGTATAAGGCACCCAAATTACGTGGTATCGAACCGGTGCACAGATTTGTTTACTTGTTAATTCCGATTCGAGCATTTTCGGAAGCATGGGAGGCATTTCTGAAACTGGTATCAATGTCTAATTTGCAAAAATACAATTATTTGCAATGTTCCGGATACTAAACAGGATGAAGGTTATATCTTCTTGATCTAGTCGTCCCTCTCCTACACATCCTGTCTTATGAAATAGATCTTCTTTCGATCTACCTACCTGTCTGATTGTCCGACTGCTCTTGCACCTCAGACAATAATACCGATATTGGAATTATTCAACATTTATTGAGTGATCAAAAGGATCGACTGGCTAAAAACTACAGAAATAAGACCCCTGACTCGGTTATTCCTTTATGATGCTGTGGAGTGGCTTTTTTTTTTTTTGTAGCTCTGCAGGAAGTAATATCTGCCAGTGTTTTTAGCTCTCAGAGAGACTGATGCCCCGGCGGAAATTGTTGTATGACTGCTGATACTTCCCCTTCAGTCGTCAGCGAGCAAGAAATAGGAAATGATGCATAAGTATCAAGGATTTACCGTCACATACAGTACGGCTGTCATCACACAGAGGTGCATCATGATGATGTACGCCTCCAATCCTCCATTTCTACTGAATGTCTTTATAACTCTGCATTAACCCAAATCCCCCGGCTGGCACTGGGAGGTGTCAGTGGGAGTTTGAAGGTGGGGTATTTCCTCAGTCACACCTGCCTATTACGCTTGCTACTCAACTTAATGGCACTCCCAGGCGCCCCGAACGTCTCGGCGAAGATCATTTTCTTGACAAAATGCTCAACTCAGGAAGCTATTCTGCAATATTTTTCAGAACACCTGTACATAAGTGTGTTTGGTGGGGAGAAAAAATGGAAAATCTACACAATGGCTCTCATTATTATCCATTTCTTCTCGCTCGACACCTCGGCTGGTATCAGTCGGTGACACGGTTTGAGATGTAAAATAGTAACTAGGCTGTTTTAAATCGTGCGGGAACCTTGTTGAAACGGTGAGAAAAGACACAAAGACGAACCTCGTGCTCCTGTGAACTCGTATCTTAGATATTCATAGCTCGGATATAAACACATGACCGCTCTGATGATGTGGACTGTGGCCACGAACACAAAGCAACTAACTCATTAATAGGGACAGACCATTTGGAATGAGCTAATTGAGCACATGCTGCTTAGCTAATCCCACACATTTCTGTACGCCATTGATTTCATTTGACCATTATCGTCCGAGGTTGTGACCAAAATTAGATGCAGCCTGGCTAATTATCTGACAGTCGGCAGCTAATTATCCGGCTGTAGCGAGACGGAGAGACAAAAGAGGGAGAGAGAGAGAGAGAAAACCTCCCACCCACCTCTCTTCAAACTAGCAAACTAGTCATCTGCAAGACTTGTGATAGAGACCACAGCGAGGGTGGGGATCAGGTTGGGTGATTCCACTTAAGATCTGAAGCAGGTTCCCCGAGAGAAACGGAGCGAAATGAAGCCGAATATAAAAACCCAGCCAGACTCCAGAAACACTCCGGCTTCACAATAAGCCAGGAGAGAGAGAGAGAGGAGAAAAAGAAGAAAAACATGCGCCGTGATGCTTGGCCTGATTTTCATCTGATGAAAATTATTTCCATCATTCACCTGACGGCAGGAGGACTCCGCAGACAGAGCCAGCAGACCGTAACACACACTGTGTAGTCAGTCAGCCAAACAAATGACTGGGAGATGACGCATAATAGCAAATTAGCGCTGGTGCTACTACCCGCGGATCAAATGCTGTTTGGTCTTTTGGGCTTGGCAGAGATTGATGAGGAGACGGCGGCGTTGACGTCGGGGCAGGAAGGAGGAAAAAGGCACGGTTGTTGGAAGACATCTCCTGAGGTCAGAGGTCAGGAAGACGAACCCGCCCGAGATACGCTAATTACCCAGGAGGCTACGCCCAGCCGGCTGCTCGCACACGGAGACGAGCTTCAGTGCACGGATGAAACGACTGACATATTTCATACAACTGTCTTAACGGTCTGCTTGGATTGACGGTTCACCCCTTAATCAAAAACACATATTTCCCCTCCTACCTGTGATGTTATTTAACCATCTAGATGTTCTGAGTTTTAAAGATGGCTGCCTTCGCTCCAGTATAAAGGAACTACATCGGCTCTCAGCACTCAAAGCACCAAAGGATTAACCTGACTCTCTCCAGATGCATTTCGTTCCGCCTAGCTCCGCTCACATCCATCAGGGATCGCTCCCGTTGGGAGGGATTTCGGCACCAGATTTTCAGGTCGAGCCAATCAGGACCGCCGGGCGGGAGTTTCGTAGATGTGACGTAGCGGAGAAGCGACTGTTTTGATTCAGACAACAATGGCGGCTCGCATCGAGGAAGCAAGCGTCAACATTGATGCTGCTGTTTCATCCGTGTCGTCCAATCTACCCAGTATTTTCTCGTTAAAAGAACGTTGCTCTCATCGACGTCACAGGTTGGTTTCGATGTGAGTGGTTGAAGTAGCACGTCAGTAAAGATGACAGACAAGTGGTTTATCCAATCATATGCAAGGATTTTTGATAAGGCTTCTGAAATACATCTCCAATGGAGCGATCCCAGATGGATGAGTGGAGCGAGGCGGAACGAAATGCATCTGGCGAGAGTCAGGTTAACAAAGGATTACATTTGAAAAAAAATTACTACCTGGTTACTCAAGATAATCCCCAGACGAGCACGTTAACGAGCAGAAGTAAGTCTGCACCGCCGCTAAGCTAGCTAACGTTACACCTGAAGACGTTGCCATTAGTGTTGACATCTTGCACCGCGAGCACGAACCCCTCGTCCATGCTCACAACAAAGGACAGCAGATTGATGATCGGTTAATCGAAGAGTGATCACTGACAAAACAGAGACACAACAAGATACCAACTCCGTTCTGCTTTTGGCTGACAAACCTCGTTAGCAGCTGGAACCGATTGTCCGAATTCTTACAGACCTAACATTTAAAATCAATGATTCACAATCATAATAATGTTGGATGGATTTGTTCTGCATCTTTCTACAGGCTGAAACAAGTTATCAATACGACCTTTAACTCATTTTCTGAGCTGCATTTTAAACTATTTGTACTTGATCCAGCACGTTAATGAGCAGAAGTAAGTCTGCACCGCCACTAAGCTAGCTAACGTTACACCTGAAGACATCGCCATTAGTTCATCATTCTTGCACCGCGAGCACGAAACCCCTCGTCCATGCTCACAACGAAGGACAGCAGATTAATGATCGGTTAATCAAAGAGTGATCACTGACAAAACAGAGATGCCACAAGATACCAGCTCCGTTCTACTACTGGCTGACAAACCTCGTTAGCAGCTGGAACCGATTGTCCGAATTGTTACGCAGAGATAGACAAAACAATCATTTTGGACCTGACGAACATTTAAAATCAATGATTCACGATCATAATAATGTTGGATGGATTCATTCTGCATCTTTCAACTTATCAATACGACCTTTAACTCATTTTCTGAGCTGCATTTTAAACTATCTGTACTTGATCCAGCACGTTAATGAGCAGAAGTAAGTCTGCACCGCCACTAAGCTAGCTAACGTTACACCTGAAGACGTCACCATTAGTGTTGACATCTTGCACCGCGAGCACGAACCCCTCGTCCGTGAGTAGATGCACGAAACTGCTCACAACGAATGATCAGTTAATCGAAGAGTGATCACTGACAAAACAGAGACGCCACAAGATATCAACTCTGTTCTACTATTGGCTGACAAACCTCGTTAGCAGCTGGAACCAATTGTCCGAATTATTCATAGAAATGGACAAAACAATCATTTTGGACCTGACAAACATTTAAAATCAATGATTCACAATCATAATAATGTTGGATGGATTCATTCTGCATCTTTCAAGTTATCAATATGACCTTTAACTCTTTTTCTGAGCTGCATTTTAAACTATTTGTACTTGATCCTGAGTACGACGGCACCGACAAGACGGCGCCGCTCTCTTTTAAAGCATGACCAGTGGTTGTCTGAAGCAAACTGTGGAGGTGGCGGACCAGAAAATGGTGACATGAATCATTTCTCTAATAGTCATTTGTAACAGTTTTAGATGGCACTTATAAATGATGGTGTCCTGCTGATCGGGGCGCTGGATCAGAAAATGCTCAGAATGTGTTGTTCCTGACGGCATTGACAAACGACCTGTTTAGTCATTTAGTTTGGAGAACCAACCTAAATGTTACTGAGGGGCCTCAATGAAGAACTTTTCCCTCAGACTTTCAATTTTATAGAGGTCAACGTGAAAAAAAAAACAGCGGAAGAGAAAAAGCTCTCGGATTTTGCGTTGTAGCTTAAGTAAGCTAAAAAGTGCACAGCTGCACGGAGCTTTACACTAATGCATCACTGAATAATTAATGTTCCTGCTTCATACTTTACATTTTTCAGCTCGTGTTAGATATAGAAACTCACCGACTGCTGGTCCTGTTTTTATTTAAGCATACCTCGAGAAGTAATTTGTCTCTCGTACTGTAAACACACCACACGGGCGTCCGTACGGTATTCTACGTAACCCGGATAACCCTCTCCATCCCCGTGACCCCGGAAGTGCTCCGACAGGAAGCCCCCCAGCGGGCGCAGGTTGCCGACGGGCTGCAGCCGCCTGGCTCTCGGTAAACAATCGGCGTGTTTGTGTGAGCGATGGGCACATCGTTTGTTTTGCTAATGGGTGTTTTTCTCCTTCACACTCCGCGGGGAGCGCTGTCTAATGAGCCGCCCACCCGCGCCTTCCCTCCTGCAGCCCCCGTGCCCCGAGTGTGCGGCTTTAACCCCGCTGCAGAGGAGGATGGATGGATCGCAGGACACTCAAATGCACATATGCAGACGCTAAAAAAAAGAGAAGAGGCTTTATTTAATTCAGCTAAACTCAGCTAAACACACACACGCCGAGGACGAGGGAGACTGACCTAAAAATACGCTTCATGGAATGTGTTACACGTCTTGAAATATTGATAAGCAGATGCGGGGAGGAAAAAAAAAAACACCACACACCCACGTGAATATAGCATGTAGCTATTCCCAGGCTAATGCACAGGAATCTTTGCTAACACATGTGGACGTTGGTGAACTGACAAGAACTTGGTAGCTCAGCTGTGCGGCTCTCTAATGCACCAGAGAGGGCATTAAATATGCATGTGAACCTATGAAGCCGGGGTATCGGCTTCGTAGCAACATATCACACGGCGGATGTCACGCAAAGGCTGTGGATGATGAAGGAAGTGCAGTGATCAAAGCTCCCCGCCTATATGTAAGTACGCATGTTTGTGTGCTCCCCTCTGCATCGCCCGGCGGAGCGATTGTGTAACATGTTCCAGCTATTCCGGAGCATGACGCTGGATGGATGTGGTTTTGAAGTAGATCATGTGTTCGGAGGACGGTGGAGAGTGTTTCTGGACGGCTAGTTATTCTGTGCAAACTGTGGTGGTGTCAGAAAGTCTGCACGGTGATTCACATGTGCATGAATCCGGAGAAGATTAGTGCATGCATACAATTATTTTTTTGACGACAACAATCACATGAGTCTGTAGCATGAAGGGGACGGTTGTAACGTTTATCAACACCAGATTTTGAAGCGACTGGACACATTTTTAACCTCGCTGGTGGTCTATTTAAAGTGACTCCAGTGGGTCTGCAGTGTGTTCACGTTTTATGTGCGTGGCCGTGCAGCTGATAAACAAAAACCTAAACCTGTAAGCTGGTGTTTCACGTCGCTGACTGCCAAAATATTTTCCTTCGGAGCGCCAAAACTGCAACTTAACGGTGAGCAAACGCCGATTATATTGTTCTAAACTGTATTGTTAAGATGCAAAATGGCACCAGGGTCCCAAATTTCCTTAATTGACTGATTCCTGTGTGAAGCGTCAGCTGGCCCTCTGCGCTCGGAGAGAAGTTTTACCCCGTAAAACACATAAAACAGCATAAAAATTATTATTATACCCATTGTTCTTTGCTCAAAACATCTACTGAGCCAACTTGGACATCATGGCGAGCCAGCTCTGACCCACGGGCCTGACTTCACAACCTGCCTGTAGGCTACTTAAACTTCTTAATTCTTCCCTTCTGCAGATATTTATCACATGTTGCAGCTCGCTGGCAGCGGAGTAATTGATGCACGTAGGTTTGTGTTACCTACAAACAGCAGGACGCCTCTCTTTGCAGCAGAATCAGTGGGAGCAGCATCGCGGCACGCCTCGCTCGCTCCTCATGCATCCGACGTGTCGCCGTCCTACGCATCTTCTCTCGCTCATTTTTTTCGTGTTTTCCCCCGGCGGCCCACGCTTAGCCCGCGCGCTTGGGTCTTACAGTGTCATAAATCGCTTTAAGTTCGGCTGATGTGGCTCCGGTGTGTGCTGGGAAACAGCGTCTACACAGAATGATCAAAACATTTAACATCATTATGGCGAATAGTCGCAGAATATATAGAAAGTAACTGCTACAAGAAGTAAAAAAGTGTCACATAAATCCAAATTTCGCCCTCTCCTCGCAAAATATCGCCGTAAAATGACGTTACAGTAAACATGTACTCATGTATGATGGCATACGGACGCCACCGTCGCCACCTCAGGCCTCGGTTTTGATGTGCACGCCGTGCTATATTCAGATTAGTGTGACATCATATAAAATGCATTTAGATTTGCTAACCATCTGGAGGCAGGCTGAAACAGGTGTTCCTCCGGAGCGGAGGCGCTCCCTCAACCCAAATCTCTGCATCGATGAGAAAACACATCAATAGTGAATAGCGACGTCGCGCGACAATCCTGAAATCTCATATGCGGAAAATAATCCGCCCGCCGCCTCGTCTTAAATAAGCACTCCTACTGAAATATCACGGCGAGGGATGCCTTTCTTTCTTCCGTCTGAATGGGAGTGTGATGTTTTTCTAATTCAGCCACGACGTATTTGCTCTTTTTCTCCCATTTTTCTTTCTTGAGAATAATCTGGCATCGACGCCAGGAGACACCCACGTTTGAAGTAAATTATAAATTCAAGTCAGCGAGTTATTTTAGCGACGGCTCTTTCCCGCCGCTCACTTCGCCTCCCAGGGTGTCTATATTCATATGTCAGATGATGAACGCCGCCAAAGCCATCACGGATGAGGCGTCTCCGACAGACAGGGGCAAAGTGCTGCGGGTGAGAAGACGGAGGAACAGCTTTCCTGGGAGCACTGAGGCTATATGGGCCTTCTATAAAACAGTGGCACAAAGGAAAGGAGACCGAACTCGCTCTCTCTCTCCTTTTTTTTTTTTTTTTTACACCATATGCTCCTGTTCCGCACAGGAGCTCGCCTGAATGGGATATGAGGTCCAGAGACACTGCTGGTCCAAGCCGAGCAGGTGTGCTGCCGAGGCTTTCAATCACACACACACACACCAACACACACCAACACACACCGACACACACAGATATATACTGCTGTTTACACTCTGCAGAGTCATAACGCAACAACTCTCAGCGTAGCAGCTGCCCAGATTGGCCATCTTGAGCCGGGACGCCGCATACTTAAACTGTTAAGCAATTTTCAGTCGGTAAAATGAAAGTTTACGACGACGACGACGACATCAGCGAAGAAATATAAGGCGGCTGTCAGTAACGCTGCTCTCAGCTGCGGAGGTAAGCACTGCGAGGTGGTCCTGATGTCCGTAATGGAGGTCAGTTATTTGTTCCCGGGAAACTTTTGTCTTTATAACCGGCCGTCAGGTCGCCGTTAAAATTTGGTGCAGATATTCATCATCCTCGGACGGTTTCTGCTGATGGTTCTGCTCCGGAGAGGACGGACACTTTCCACTTTGGTCCTAACGTAAGCTTTATTCTTGCACCACTTCCTTTGAATTTAAAGAAATGACCACATGTTTTAGCACCACCCTAAAGATGGACTTAAGGCTCTCCGTAAATCAAAATTCATGGTATCTTATTTGTGCCGTACAACTCTTCTAGACTTTTTACAGTGAAGTAACTCGTAAGCTTTTGGTTACGACATGGACACCACTGCGAGGCGACCGCATCAAGTCAATCTAGCAGGAAGGGTTTTGCAGGAAGGTATTAAAAAAAGATGAGATCGTTGGGAGAACCAACATTTTCCTCCTACAAAATTATCTTTCGTGCCATTTCTGAAAATGTCTGCAAGTTATTAACTTCCAAAACTTCCACTCACGAGATCCTAAATACCAAAAAACATATCAACGGATCCTCTCATGAACATGGTAAACATTGATAGCAGCGTAATATTTTGTAGTTTTTGAGACACAGTATTGCTGGAACAAAGTCCAAATGCTCCAGATGTCACTTTATTCTCGTCCTTGAAGCCCGAGATGACAGAACCTCTAATGCCGTTTTTCCACCGACAGTACCAGCTCGCCTCGCCTCGACTCAGCTCGCCTTTTTTGCGTTCCCATTACTGAAATCTGGTACCTGGTACCTGCTAAAGTGGAGCTTTTTTAGTATCACCTCCGTATAAGTTCCAACCGAGCTGAGCTGATACTTCTGCGTGACGTAAGCTGGCAGCCGGCCACTGATTGGACAGAGAGCGACGCCGCTTGACGACTCGTGACGAGCGCGACGTCCGAGCCTGACACCCGCTACCTTTAAAAACTAGCATCTGCGTTCAGTCAACATAGTGATTACATGGAAGGAACAACGCGCAGGAACACGGCGTGGACCGTGGCAGAGGTGGAGACGCTCCTGAGTGTTGTCGCTGAAGACGCATCCAGAACGAGCTCGATGGTGCGACAGGAAATGAAAAGGTGGACGTGTTTAGCGTCGCCCACAGCTAGCCCTGTTTATGTGTCGCGTGGATAAGTACGTCACTGATGACGACCCGCCCACGTTGATGACGACCCGCCCACGTTGATGACGACCCGCCCACGTTGATGACAACCCGCCCACGTTGATGACGACCCGCCCACGTTGATGACGACCCGCCCACGTTGATGACGACCCGCCCACGTTGATGACGACCCGCCCACGTTGAAGACGACCCGCCCACGTTGATGACGACTCCACGACGTTGAAGACGTCCTGCCCACGTCTGATGACGACCCGCCCACGTTGATGACGACCCGCTGCACGTCTGAAGACGACCCGCCCATGTCGATGACGACCCGCCCACGTCGATGACGACCCGCCCACGTCTGATGACGACCCGCCCACGTTGATGACGACCCGCCCACGTTGATGACGACCCGCCCACGTTGAAGAGATACTAATTCTAGATGGAAACGCAACGCGTCTGAAACCAAACGAAGTAGGTTTATAGCACAAATTCATGTGTTAAAGGTAGATTATAAAATAAACATTTAATTCATCTCATCAGAAGTGTGGTTTGATTAAAGCAGCAGTATGTAGATATTGTCATTGTGTGTGATTTGGCGCCTCCTACAGTTTCAATCAACATGATTTTTAAGGTAAATTATTACATAATGTTGCGTGAATATTAATCCCAGACCAAGATTACTGTATTCTACTGTGACGCTGAAGGAAACGCTGCTCTGCTGTACACCTGTAAATACAGCCAGGTGTACACCACACACACACACACACACCTACACACACACACACACACATCCATTAATGCATCCCTCCCCGTCCCTCTACCGAGGCTGTGGTATTAGTGAAACCCCAGTCTGCTGGCAGCCCTATCCATCATCGCACCACGCCGGATAGACAACAGAGCAGCCCACAGTCCCACATTTGCATCGGACCACCTTCATTAAATTCAGAAAAGGTAAGACTAATTTAGACTCTCCGCGGCGACGCGATCTATCCATCCAAAGTTTTTTCATTGTCCTCTAATAGAATTAAAAGTAGAGGTCATGTGTGGCGTATCAGTCGGGGTGACTCGAGTAGCAGCACACGGCGACGTCTTCACGAGCACAACCGGATCGTTTCCATATTTTATGAGACGGAATTATTTAGAATCGCTTCCGAATGGTGATGTAGTCCGAGCCGACCCGTGTGAGCTGCTGATCATCATCAGAAGCTCTAAGGTTCCTCCAAACAATCCAAACTCAAGGTCCAATTCCTACATCTTCTTTTGTTCTGGAGAAGAAGTCTGTACGAGTGCGACGGATGAATCGGGAACAGCCGCCGAGCTCACGTGTCACCAGGTTCATCTCCATGGTAACAAACGAGCAGAAACCTACAAAGACTGGACGTGAAGACTGTTTCCACCAGCTGGTTCAGATGCTTTCAGAACATACTGAACGACCAGCGACGAGAGCAACGTTTTCTGTTCTCGTACCAGAACCAACATGGCGGCTCGGATCAGCGACCGGCAGCTGCAGGTTTGTTCGTCTGACCTTCCTGAGTTTTGTTATATTTTTTTATAGAACATCATATTTCAGGATCATTTTCGTTGGCAGGTAATCTCAAAAAATTGCACCACATTGCAACTGATTTTAACGATTTTCTTCAGTGAAAAAGGCCAAAGAACAAGTGATTCACTGTTGGTGCCGATCCAGCTGCGATTGGTTTTGAGCCGCTTGAGTGAAAACTATTTAGCACCTGTATCATTTAATCCTTCCAATAAAATGACATCACCACGTCGAATAAATGCATCTCTTCTGCAACTTTTAAAAAGAAATCGATTGAGCGTTGCCACTTTTCTGCTCCTCGTTTGCATAAAAACTCTCGGCCTGGACGCCGGCTCGGCTCTATTTATGGCATCTATCTGGAGGAGGACCGTAACCTCGCGGCTCCACTCTCAGATGACCTCGTGATCTCCCACCACATCGCACGCTACTTTTTTTTGTAGTACGAGGTGGTGTACAGTTGCACCGACCTCGCACAGCTTCGGGGGGGGAGGAGGAAGTGTGAACGCTCTCCTGCACATGCTCTGTTGGCCTCTGGCCCGGCTGACTCCTGACTGCTGCTCCGACCAGGTTCCTCTGTGAAGAGCGCCGAGCGAACAAATGAGATGTCTCCTCTCGCCGGACCGACTCCTGTGCATGCAGCGGCGGCGGAGTACACAATGTTCGCTCAGTCTCAGACGTGGCGAGCGCCGGGGCTCGTTGTCAAAACCCTTTCAATCTCCTCCTCCTGTGTATTACTGACTGCAGGTAATGGAGAACAATATGACAGAAGGTGTTGACGGAGTGGGTTGTAATATCGGATATCATCGCCGGCGTGCTGTCGCTCGTGTAAAGGTCAGAGACGGGGCAGAGGATGGACTCGGCGTAATAAAATACACTTTACATTTTCAACAAAACGTTAAATAAAGAGATGATAGAAACAATAAATACGAATCTGCCCTCGTGAAGCTTAAAGAATGCATTAAACCGTGTGCGTACTGTAAGCCTTGTCAATCACGCAACCTACGGAGCGCGAGAATAATTTCATTTCCAATCCTCGGGGAAACAGAAATCAAGTTGCCGGCTGACAGTGAGCGGTGACTCAAGCTGTTCAAT
Source organism: Lagodon rhomboides (assembly GCA_039737535.1). Classification (NCBI taxonomy): domain Eukaryota; kingdom Metazoa; phylum Chordata; class Actinopteri; order Spariformes; family Sparidae; genus Lagodon; species Lagodon rhomboides. The sequence continues at coordinate 2,568,498 of CM077802.1, forward strand.
AACCGCGAACGGCCTCGACGTGCGCCGTGCGACTCCACGGGCGGTTTTAAAAAACGACAATCAGATAAAGGAAGAAGCTCCGTTTTAATTTTGGAGGGGAAAAAGTTCCCATCCATCAGGGGTATCTCGGTTAAAGCGGTTCATCCGTTTATTGATTTTGTCGCCGTGTTCGGTGATAAGAGGTCATTTCTGTGATGTTCCAACGCCGGCGAACACGGAGACTCACAATCAGACGGCGTGTTCGCTGTGACACCTTTTATCTCGAGTCTTCTTCTTCATGGATTTTAGTGCTTGTAACGCTAATGACTAAATTATTTCTTCGGCTTGCAGAGGTGGAAAGTCGTCCTATCACATATTTACACTGCAAGAGATGTTTTTTTTTATTCATTAAAGGGGCAGTTCAGTTTAAAACATTCAAACAGTGGCAGTGCTAACTGAGCTAACAAGCTAACAGCAGCTACAGCTAGCAGCTAATTGCACCAGAACTCTTTCCCAGAGAAGCCTGAAAGTTGTTCAGCCGTTTCAAAGAGGAGAAATCTGAACGCTTCATATATTTTTAGACATTAGCGCTCCTTTAGCTTCGTAGCTTACAAATATCAAAACGTATGTGCATGTTGCAGAAGATTTAGCTGCTATACTACATGTCTTTGTTGTAAATTTGTGGTTTTAGTTTAACAGAAATACTTAACAGTGAATGAATTCTCAGTTATTTAAATCAATATGTAAGAGTTTCAGTTTAAAACATTCAAACGGTGGCGTAAAACATCACTAACACTGTCTCGAACGCTAGCTGCACTGCTAACTGAGCTAACAGCAGCTACAGCTAGCAGCTAATTGCACCAGAACTCTTTCCCAGAGAGGCCTGAAAGTTGTTTAGCCGTTTCAAAGAGGAGAAATCTCAACGCTTCATATATTTTAAGACATTTAGCTTCGTAGCACCGGTCTGGTGAAGGGTGATCAGACCCCTGGAGCTCCGTAAAGATTCAAAAGAGCTTCACTGGGCTTCTCAGAGTCCTGGATGAACCTGATGAACAATGCAAACTGCTCATCCCTGCAGCCATGTTTCCAAATCTGGTGGAAAGCCTGAAACTAGAAGATTGAAACGTATGTGCATGTTGCAGAAGATTTAGCTGCTATTCTACATGTCTTTGTTGTAAACTTGGGGTTTTAGTTTAACAGAAATACTTAGCAATGAATGAATTCTCAGTTATTTAAATCAACGCTCTCCTGATCGACTTCAGTCTCGTCTCTTCTCCGGTTGTTGAAGCGTGAGTTGTTGCAGCGGAGGATACGGATAATAGATGAGACAGAAGCGCTGCTCCCTTCGGCGCGGCGACATGTGCATTCGGTATATAACTGTATATCTCAGATTGAAATGGGACAGAGGAAAGCAAAAGGGAATAAGACAAGGTCGCTCGCTGACTTATCACTTGTCTCATTACTTGAAACAGCGACTGTCAGCAGCTGTGCATCTTCCTGCTGGTCCGCGAACGCATCCACACTCCACACGGCAGAGAGGAGAGAAGTGGAACGAGGAAGCTAACGGATGCTCCTCCAGGTTCTTCCTCACTTCTGTTGAGTTAATTAACGGTAAGAACTCACCACGAGGACGACCGTGTAGAAGAGTGATTGATAAACATTGATAGCAGCGTAATATTTTGTAGTTTTTGAGACACAGTGTTGCTGGAACAAAGTCCAAATGCTCCAGATGTCACTTTATTCTGGTCCTTGAAGCCCGAGATAACAGAACCACTAATGCTGTTTTTCCACCAACAGTACCAGCTCGCCTCGCCTCGACTCAGCTCGCCGTCTTTGCGTTCCCATTACAGAAATCTGGTACCTGCTAAAGTGTTTTTAGTATCACCTCCGTATAAGTTCCAACCGAGCTGAGCTGATACTTCTGTGTGACGTAAGCTGGCAGCCGGCCACTGATTGGACAGAGAGCGACGCCACTTGACGACTCATGACGAGCGCGACGTCCGAGCCTGACGCCCGCTACCTTTAAAAACTAGCATCTGCGTTCAGTCAACACAGCGATTACATGGAAGGAACAACGCGCAGGAACACGGCGTGGACCGTGGCAGAGGTGGAGACGCTCCTGAGTGTTGTCGCTGAAGACGCATCCAGAACGAGCTTGATGGTGCGACAGGAAATGAAAAGGTGGACGTGTTTTGCGTCGCCCACAGCTAGCCCTGTTTATGTGTCGCGTGGATAAGTACGTCACTGATGACGACCCGCCCACGTCTGATGACGACCCGCCCACGTTGATGACGACCCGCCCACGTTAATGACGACCCGCCCACGTTGATGACGACCCGCCCACGTCTGATGACGACCCGCCCACGTTGATGACGACCCGCCCACGTTGAAGAGATACTAATTCGAGATGGAAGACGCATCCAGAAAGAGCTTGATGGTGCGACAAGAAATGAAAAGAGAGGAATGAGAGGAAAGAAGTGGGACGAGGAAGCTAACGGAGACTCCTCCTCACTTCTGTTGAGTTAATTAACGATAAGAACTCACCACGAGGATGACCGTGTAGAACAGTACTAAAAAGACATCAGCCTTGAACCGACGCCGTGTTTGTTCGGCGATGCCGAGGACGCGCGGCACATTAGCAAGTAGCAACCCGCCGATGATGAGTTATAAGTAAAAGCCAATTATCTCGGCGGGGCGCGGCGTTATTACTGTACCGACTCGGCCTCTCGAAGTTCTGTCAAGGTTAAAAAACAACGCTTCAAAACCTGAATGAGACCGCAAACAAAGGGAGTTCAACGGGGAGAGACACGCAGAATGCCAAAGAAGGGGAGAGGGGAAAAGAGAAGAGAAAGACAGACAGAGCGAGGAGAGTGAGAAGGAGAAAACACAAAAGTGTGGCCCTCCTGGGTTGGATGCTGACACCAGTGAGGGATTACTGAGAGGAGGAGCGCGGCCATATGGCTGCATGGCAAAGTGGAACCCACGGGGAGGCGGCGGGTACATTAGCTTGCACGTTGGCCCTCCATCGCTTCCTCTGCACTGCGGTTTGCGGGACGCACAGGAACATTGACAATGACATCAGGCTCTCCCACCTCTGTGATGGCTCCCGGATCCCAGCTGACACGGCTGGCGAACGGCCAGGAGGAGGAAAAATCACCTGCTCCGCCCCGCGAGCACAGAGTTACTTATGCCACTCAATAATGACCCGGGGACCGCCGCCGCAAAAACAACAAGCGCGATGGTCACGGGGAAAAGGGCCGAGAGTGAAGGCGTTCACCCGGCGCTCGGCATCGCTGGCCCCTCTCAAACAACGGAGGAGAGAGTCATAATAGCACCGCGTTTCACACCAAAAGCGCCACTGTCGTTAAATCAATAAGTCATTACCTTTAATGGGATAAGCACTTTGAAAACTAATTGAAAACAGCTCCATTTACTCCAGCCAGGCCCTTAATGCAAACAATACTGTTGTTGCAGCGAAAAAAACAAAGAAGAGAGAGAAACACAGACGCTGCAGCTCTCCCTGAGTCTCGCCTCTGATAATCTGGTCAACTGTTTCGCTTTGTAATACGCTCCTTTTTTTAAAACCGATAGAGCCGTTTAACCCCCATCACATCGCGAGCAGGACTGTAAAAAGGCAAAGGGAATCAAAGCGGCGGCGGCGTAATGACACCGAACAATAGTCGACACCGAACCGGCGGGGTAAACGGTGCCATCGGCGGCCGTGAGCCGACGTTGGAGAAGTTTTGGGAGGAAGAAGAAGGGATCTGAAACTTCTTACTTAGCAAAGGTAATATGATTAAGTCTGAGTGGTTCTTAAGTGATTTGTTTTCCCCCAGATTTCACAAACAGACTAATCTCGCTTGCACAAAATGTGTCAACCCGCTCCGACCGTTTCACTAGTGCGAGTCCGAGCCGCCCCGTCCGAAAGGCAATAGTGAGCATCTAAAAATGTGTCGTGGCAGGTTTGGAGAGTATTGATTTATATTAGAGAAAATGACTGTGCATTCAATTCCAATCAAAAGCCTCGGTGGCAGGCAGCCAGTTCTGTTACTGGGTGAAAGACACTGTATTAAATGTAAAGCAAATTGAATGCGCAAAGCCAAATATAAACCTTGGCAAGTGTTGCTTCATCAGAAATGGATTCTCATCAACACGGTTACTAAGTGGGGAAACGTCACCGGGGTTTTTAAACGTATGATAGAAAAAAGGGGCAGGAAGCGATTCTGCACATGTGTTCGTGTTTAAAACCATTTAAAACCATCAGCTGGAGAAGATTTCAGATCCGTGCAGCTGCTGTTGTGACGGTTAGGGAAGAAATCATTTACAAAACGATGAGAATTTAACCAAATATTTCACTCGGATGTAAAAATACGATGTGTTTTGGACGAATGGGGAGAATTTAACAGTCAAAATATCAATATGTGGTCACCCTGATGGCTTAAAGGATGAGTTCACACAAAAATAAAAAGGATTTGTCGTCCACAAAACATTTCTGGAGCCTCACAGCAAAAAACATAAACATAAAAACATAAAAAGGCTTCATACATTTTCATCTAGTTAAATCTTGAAGTCTCTGGGAGCCTCAAATCGTATGAAAACATGTTATTTACACCCTCGATGTGCGATCAAGCACACTTATGGTTTTAGCTTTGCATCTACCACAAAGATTTTGGGTGTAAATATCTCAAAATGGATTTATATTGGACCCTCTGGACGTCTGGAGGTTTTAAAACAAGTCTCCAGCTACGTCAGTTGTTTCGGAGAGCGCTGTTTTGCTTTGTTTTGCTCCAAAGCCTCACCTGATGCTTCCATCAGCACAAGTGTGAGGAGATAACGTCTGAATTATCACTTCTGGGTGAACTTTTCCTTTAAAATCCGGACGAATCATTTCTCACGTGGTTTAAATCTGACGTATTTATAACTTGTGGTCGACCGACACCCGTGAAATTCATCCGTCTAAGTGTGGAGGCCAGTCAGCGGCGTGTACAGTTCGCCTGATAACGAGGTTAGCCATTAGGCTGCTGGAGGAAGAGATGATCGTGCTGACAGACCGAGCTGAAAGATTAGTTAACAGGTGGGAGTCTGGAGGCCCCGCCCCCACCGCCACCGCCACCGCCAGCCAAACACACACACAAACACTCATCCCATCTCTTTTTTTTTTACACTTGGAAGAATGACATGCCCACATAAATGGGTGAATAAAAGAACGGGGGCACCATCTGGTTGATCCCGGTGCTAATGGAGCAGCTCAATTACGCTTTGACTTTCAGTGGACTGACCGGGACGGTGGCGGCGGCGGCGGCGCTAATGTCGCTGTGTGCTGTTTATGTTTAACACCAGACACTGAGTGGACATGCCGGATTGTTGGAAGGAAATAAGAAGGAAAGAAGGCTTCTGCACGGCTGCCAACAATGTGTCACCGGCGGCGTCCAATCCGAGGAGCACTTCCTGTTCTCTTGATGTTCCTTGGTAAACACCAACAAAATGGAGGGAAGGTGGCGATGGCGGCGGCGGAGGGGGGGGCGATCCGACACTTGTTGTTCTATCCTTGAACGAGGTGCTCAAGCTAAATTGGCTGCGCAAATGGCTAATGTGTATAATGGAATTGAGAGTTGCCCTGCATAAGGGCGTCTGCTAAGCAAATAAATAATTTAATGCAAATCCCAGCGTCGTGCCTCCTGCCAATTAAGCTAACCTGTTTTAGCTGTAAGTGATTTTATTACATTAGCATGCCGTAGCTCTGACTGCATTAGGGAGGGTTTAATCAGTCTGTAATCAAATTAGAGCACAAGACAGAAGGAGGAAGTGCCGCGCTTCCACAGAGCACCTTGCATCGCGCACCTGCAGGTTCTCATCTGAGAAATCTCGATTTAAAATGATTTTTTTATACATATGTGTGTGTGTGTGCAGCATCATGTGGCCCGCGTGCATGTATTTAGTTTCTTTTTTAGCATACAAGCTTTCATTTACAGCAGCCCCTGACTGTGAAATAGGTTTCCTATACGAGCGTACGCACCACAAACCAAACTGTGGTTGTTTACGAGCGGTTCTGTTACCGTCGCGGTGACGAGCGAAGACTTAATCGATTGACGGAATGCTCCTTTTTTTTTGTTTTTCTATGTGTACGGCTAACGACGTGTCATCTCGTCCCCGTTGATGTTCGCTGTCACATTCAATAAAGCGTCGCCGACGGGCAAACTGCATTACCGGGCGTGATTAACATAACACGCTCATGCAATCATCCGTGTTGCCTCATCACGCTGACCAGAGGAGGAGAGGAAAAAAAAAAATCCGGAGATGATCTACGGCTACTTTTCACACAACGCTTCAGAAAATTCACAGTGAGGTAGCTGCTGTGCTTAAGCTGTCAAGGAGCAGCCTCGCAAAGCCTGACAAATCTGCCTCCGTGAGAGTGAGCGCTCAGAAGGCGCTGCCAAAACTGATACCCTCATTGCCTTGTTTTCCAGCTTTTGTTTTTCCTTTGCTTATTGGAAGCCGGGGTTGTTGGATTGATGGTGGGTGGGGGGCGGAGAGGGGTAGCAACATGAGAAATGTGTTTGCCCCGAAGGCAAAGTGCAGAGAAGAGTCTTTAAAGATTCTCCGGGCTGACAGATGGTGCTGATGGCTGACAGACATTGTCTCACATGAAGGAGATCTGCCGGAGACGAGTTTACTCGTGATCACCTTCCTCCTCCGTCGCTCTCTGATCAGGACGCATAAATAACTCGGCAGTCGGCTCGCTGGCAATTAAAACGAGCGTGAAAACATACGTCGAACATGCGATCGCAGGAGAGGAGGGAAAGGCTCGCGTGGTGACGTACGAGTGTGTAAAGTTCATACGTTTGGACTAATTAACTGACGACTCCTCCGTCGCTAACGAGGATCATTACAGGTGGGAGAACAGAGAGATTTTCCTCACCCTGACATCTCTTATGACATTTCCTCTACCAACATACGTTTACGTAATGAAGACGAGGCAGGAAGACGTGTTGGCAGGCGCACGGGGAGGAAACAGCGTGAAGTGGGAGGTTCGGCTGATGTCAAAGAGGAAGCTGAACGGCTCTGCAGGAAGCGTCAGGTGAGAGGTGGTCGTCACCTGAGTCTGACTGAAGTCTTATTCACATGGTGAGAATATAATATAATATAATATAATATAATATAATATAATAGTATAAGAAATGTGTTCCCAGCTCGTCACATGTTGAACAGTAGTCAGCTGATCAGACGGTCAGAAACAAAACGCTGTCACATGAATCAGATCTTTGTTGATCCGGTCACTTGGCCTCAGTTTTTGTCCTGTGGTGGGTCATCAGGTGTGTTTGCGTGGACTTGTGGGGTCCATACCAGCCAGGTCGCATGCTGTCGGTGAAGCAGGAGGAGGACGGGTCAGCTGCTGCGACATGTACGTGGAGTTTTTCACTTGGATTGTCAAGCTGTGTTGTCGTTTATAGCGGAGAGGGTGGTGTTACGTTCGTCTCAGGATGTGTTTTACTCCAAATAAAGCTCCCTCAGTTAAAAAAATTCCAGTTTTTTTATTGCTTAGTGTCTTCGTCGGGACGCACGTGTGATAGATAAGATAGATCTCAATTAATCCTGAAGGAAATTCTTGTTCTAAAAAAGAAATTACAGTCACAACCGGTGGGGTACGCAGGTCGGGGTCACACACCGGGCCCAGTTTTTACAAGAATATAGACAATAGACAATATCAATGTCATGGGAGGTGTTACGTTCGTGACTGTTGAAGTTGTTTTGGTGCTCTCAGTATGTATTTTATAGGGCTGCAGCTATCGAATATTTTGGTAATCGAGTATTCTATTGAATATTAATCGAGTAATCGAGGTGACGCAGCGCATCCACAGTTGTTGGAAACTGACAGTGAAACGTATCCATGCCGGTCCAGTTAACAGGCTCGGTTTTCTTCTTCGGTGGTGGTGAAACACCAAAGAAGCTGCTTAATTTCCGCTGTTTTTCAAATGAGTTGTGTGTAACCTGACTGTCAGATACACAAAGGTGCGTGGTGACACACGTGACGGACGCATTCCTTATTTTCACCGCGCATAGCCTTTGACGTAAGCACGTTGTGTCACACTAAAAAGAATCCGTGTGAAACGTGCGCTTTAAATTTAATTAAACGAGGTTTTGAGGCAGAGGAAATCCCTCCATCATTTTTTGTACTCGAGTTATTCGAGGTACTCGAGGAATCGTTGCAGCCCTAGTATTTCACTCAATTTTTCAGTTTTTTCATTGCTTACTGTGTTCGTCAGGGCGCACGTGTGATAAATAAGATAGAATTCAATCAATTCTATAGATAATAGAGTGAAATATACAAAACATACAACATGTAAAGTGTTAAAGAGAAAAGAAGTAAGATCTTTCTGGTTTACGAAAGTAGATTTTCTTCTTCCAGAGATTGCTCCCAAAAAATTACAGTCACAACTAGCAGGGTTATGCAGGTCGGGGTCAAACACCGGGCCCAGTTTATACAAGAATATAGACAATAGACAATATCAATACGTGGTCACCGTGATGGCTTAAAGGAGAAGTTCACACAAAAATACAAAGGATTTGTCGTCCACAAAACATTTCTGGAGCCTCACAGCAAAAAAACATGAACATAAAAACATAAAAAGGCTTCATACATTTTCATCTAGTTTAATCTTGAGTCTCTGGGAGCCTCAAATCGTATGAAAACATGTTATTTACACCCTCGATGCACGATCAAGCACACTTACGGTTTTAGCTTTGCATCTACCACAAAGATTTTGGGTGTAAATATCTCAAAATGGATTTATATTGGACCCGTCTGGAGGTTTTAAAACAAGTCTCCAGCTACGTCAGTTGTTTCGGAGAGCGCTGTTTTGCTCCAAAATAAAATGTTTTCTTGACTCCAAAGCCTCACTTGATGCTTTCCATCAGCGCGAGCGTGAGGAGATAACGTCTGAATTATCACTTCCGGGTGAACTTTTCCGTTAAAATCTGGACGAATCATTTCTCACGTGGGTTAAATCTGACGTATTTATAACTTGGAGTTTGGACAAAAAAAATGTTTTCTTGACTCCAAAGCCTCACCTGATGCTTTTCCATCAGCACGAGCGTGAGGAGATAACGTCTGAATTATCACTTCTGGTTGAACTTTTCCGTTAAAATATGAGTGAAATATACAAAACATACAGAATATAAAGTGTTTAAAGAGTAAAAATGCAAAACCCATTGGTTAATAGAATGAAAACAGAAGCAAGATATTTACAAAAGTCGATTTTTAGCTGATATATGAAACTAAAAAACAGAATATTGCAGATGATGATCGTTGTTTGTGAATGTGTATCAGGAAGTGAACTCTAAACTGTATTAATAACGTGGCTGCGGAAGAAAAAAGACACTTGACATCAGATTGTCTCGTGTGAATCACCCTGCTGATGCTCGTCCGATGCTAACGGGGCTAAAGTCAGCGTCGATGCTAAACCACGCATGTAAAGTGCTGCAGGAAGTAAACGTGACGTCACACAGGCCTGTTCTCTCTCGACCCCTGTAGCCCTCCGTCATGAGTTATGGCCTCGCAGTTTGAGAAGTCATTGATAGGAAGGCAGAGCAAGAGAAGAGGAGGAGGAGGAGGAGGAGGAGGAGGAGGAGGAGGGGGAAGTGAGGGGTGGAGGGAAAAAAAAAAAAAAGGAAAATCAATCGGAAGCGTCTCAATTAATCTGGCGAGTGGCGGATTGATTGCGGCCCTAAACTGGGTAAACAGGATTGTCTATTTAAGGGCCATGATCCCTTAATCATCACTTTAGCTCAAATAGACCAGGATCGCCACATCTGCTGGCCTGGCCGGATGCAGATGCCAAGGCCTCGCCTTTCAACTTCAGCCCCCTTCCTCCCCCCTTCCTCCTCCTCCTCCTCCTCGTCGTCACCTGTGATGGACGGACGAGGCGCATGTGGCCTGGAGCGCTCTCCCTCGGCCCAAATTGCCGACGTGGGACCACTCCGAATGGGTCCAACCTGAACCCTGACCAATGCGCAAGCTGGGGCCCCGTGGTGGTTTGTGGCTCTGCTGAAATGGCTGCTATCGGGATTGAATACAAAACACGGCATTATGGCCTCGCTCAGCTCGCCATGAGGACCGTATTATAAGGCTGCGAGGTGGAGGAGGAGGAGGAGGAGGGAGTGTGGACCAAAAGCTCTCGCGGCATAACATGAATTACAATGGGGAGTGTTTTACGGCGGGATGCGGGGCGTAGAGGACCGGAGGGTGCAGAGATGCAGCTCTGAGAAGACCAGATGAATGGTGCACCTCACTCTGAGTGTAGTCATCACCATACGGGAATATCACTGTATCTCCTCCCTCCCTCCCTCCCTCCCTCCCTCTCTCTCTTATTGTCTGGAGTGCCGGAGTTGCCCGGGCTCCATTCTCTAGAGCCTGATTGAAGAGGCTCTCCTCTCCTCCTCACCGGTTTGATTTACTTAGGCTATCTGTGGGAATTGGGCTGGAAGCTTCCTTATTAAGAGGAGACTGTCTGAAGGGTCCACTGACTGATTGGGCAATTGAAGGCGAGGCACGTGAGCGGAGATACAACAGCACATCGCCGTCGCCCACAACACCAACACACACACGAATGCATACAAACACCCCAGTGGTTTATGTATGAGGGTCGAGCAGGCACATGTCTGTCACAATTCCTGGTAGCCGGCCTCAGCCCAGTAAACCGGACGGATCTATCTCTATAAAAGGCCCTTAAATCGCTCCCCGGTGGTGAGTAGCTGGCGTTCGGCGGCTGCTCCCACGCAGCCTGTACACGCACCGACACACTCGTGAGGAAGGAAGAAGACAAACAAAAAGAGCTAAGATCAGATGCTGTGGCTGAAGATACGACGGAGACAAAAACCTGTCTCCGATCAAGCACACTTATGGTTTTAGCTTTGCATCTACCACAAAGATTTTGGGTGTAAATATGTCAAAATGGATTTATATCGGACCCTCTGGACGTCTGGAGGTTTTAAAACAAGTCTCCAGCTACGTCCGTTGTTTTGGAGAGCGCTGTTTTGCTTTGTTTAGCTCCAAAAAAAAATGTTTTCTTGACTCCAAAGCCTCACTTGATGCTTTCCATCAGCGCGAGCGTGAGGAGATAACGTCTGAATTATCACTTCCGGTTGAACTTTTCTGGATAGAGTATCAAATATGAGTGAAATATACAAAACGTACAGAATATAAAGTGTTTAAAGAGTAAAAATGCAAAACCCCATTGGTTAATAGAATGGAAAAAAAGAAGCAAGATATTTACAAAAGTCGATTTTTAGCTGATATATGAAACTAAAAAACAGAATATTGCAGATGATGATCGTTGTTCGTGAATGTGTATCAGGAAGTGAACTCTAAACTGTATTAATAACGTGGCTGCGGAAGAAAAAAGACACTTGACATCAGATTGTCTCGTGTGAATGCGCCGCACAAGACCAACATGCTGATGCTCGTCCGATGCTAACGGGGCTAAAGTCAGCGTCGACGCTAAGGCGACGCTAACGCTGTGGCTGAAGATACGACGGAAGACAAAAAACCTGTGATGCCTCGTGTGATGCGGACTGTAATGACAGCTCATCGTTTACATCGTAGACGCAGCTAAACACCCTCACATGTTGAGGGAAGGGAGGGGGAGGAGGGGGAGCGCTGGAGGGAGGCTGAACACAGATTCAGGTTTTTCTTTTTGTTCTGAAGTCACCCGGCCCCGCGGTCACACAGACGAGCCGGCATGAATACAAAATGGAGCAAATTCCACCACTTTCACTTCATCTGAGAGACAAAAATAAAGCCAGAGAACAAGAAATCTGGTTATGACGGGGTGGAGGAGGGAGGAGGAGGGAGGAGAGCGGGGGAACGCATTCATCAAATTATCCCTGCCCATTGACGGCTGTCTGTGCCCAGAGGCCCGTCCTCTCCCATATGCGCTGAATACATTTGCACCAAAGACACCTCTTTAAACACAAACTCCTTCCTTCCTTTACAGCGACGCCCGACGTCTCTCCGACGCACGATTCACAAGACCTGCTCGCTGACCTCAATTTGCTTCAGCCTCTGTATCTGTAATAGCCCATCTGTTTCTTCCTACTCATAAGCAGACCCGCCGCCGTCGTCGTCGTCGCAATCTAATATCACGGCACTTATTTTAGACACAACAGATAGATATGGATTGCGGCCGTAACTGTGATTGTGTTTCCGACGAGTCGAAAGAGAGAAAGAAAGCGATGGAGCTATAAATAAGAATTCAAAAGCTTATAAGGTTATAGGACTTGATTCTCTCGGCGGCTAATGAAGAAATCAGGGTTTTTCCTGCGTTCAAAATTGCGAGGCGGCGATTGATATCGCTCAACACAGCGCAAAGTTCCAGCTGTGTTGATTGAGCGATTGCGGCAGCTACGTATTTTAAATGCAGTTGCAGCGTATAGCGTCACTATAGAGGCGCTATATCAACATATCTCAAGGAAATTGAATCGAAAGCAACTGGATTTGGTTTTTGTCTTGAAGACGTTTCAAACGTCTTCAAGACAAAAACCAAATCCAGTTGCTTTCGATTCAATTTCCTTGAGATAACTATGACCTGGATGAATGAGAATATTCACAAGCTTGCTATATCAACAGCAGTGCACCGGAAAGACATGAAGCATCTACCAAAGAAGAAACGGATAGAATCGTGATTTTTCCAGCTTTTTCCCGCTAGTTGGTGCTGTCGGCGTCCCGATTTTCCCTGGCGGATAGGGATGTCACGAGAACCGATACTTGCGATACCTTTCGATTCTAAAATGTCAAAACACTGACGATGCCCATTTTTTTGAAGTACTGCTCGCACCGATTCCGGTGTTGGCATCGGTGCAGCGCCTCTTCCGGAAGTTGTGTCCGCGGGGTTGTAAAAGGTAGTAAATGAAATTAGCCCAAATTAAGGCCAGTAAAAAGTAGTAAAAGGTAAAAAACGTCATCTGATGAGATAGTAAATTTTTGAACCCCCATCCAACTTGGCCTATGAGTTTTTCAATTTGTGTAACTTACGTGCAGGCCTATCTCCTTAAATTACTAAAACTTGCGTGGATTTATTTTTATGTTGCGAGTAGGACTCGCGCTCGCGACAAACCTCGCGCATGCGCTGACCCGGCTAGCTTGCTGCAAAACCTCTTCGGGATGCAGACCACCATCAGAAGCTGAAAGCACTCCTGGCCTCGGCGATTTTACCTGACTGACAGCTAGCACTAAAGCTCCGGTGGAAAATGATTAGCACTAACAGTTAGCTAACGCTACCGTTAACGTTAGCCTAACATTAGCTAGATATCATCTAACTTTAGTAACGATATGTAGCTAATTTTAGGCTAACGTTAATGGTAGCGTTAGCTAGTGCTAATCATTTTCCACCGGAGCTTTAGTGCTAGCTGTCTAACGTTGCGTTCTCTCCTGCTGTGTTCAATGACTCAGTTCATCAAGCTGTAGCTAACGTTAGCTAAGCCTATGTCAACAGAGCTCCTGGGTAACTTGGATATACCAGAAAATATTAAAATGATTGAAACCATCACTCACCAAATTCAGTCAAGTAAAATCGCAGAGGCAAAATTTTCATCCTTTTTTTTTTTTTTTCACCGTGGTATCGAAATTGGCATCGAGAATCGTGTAATTTTACTGGTATTGGCACCGACTACTGAATTTTTGGTATCGTGACACCCCTACTGGCGGATGATACAAACAGGTAAATATTGCTTGTCTTTTCTGCATCCAAGCATGTCGTGTTTATTTAAAAAAAAGTTTCCTCCGTGTCAGTAGTGTTGTTTTTGGCGGCCTGTTTTACTTTTAGTTTTAGTCTAGTCTTTGTGTCAAGCTATCATTTTAGTTTTTATTAGTTTTAGTCACGTTCATACTCCTTTTAGTCGTGTCAAGTTTCAGTCGACTAAAAATCTGAGCATTTTAGTCTTATTTTAGTCAGAATTGTCCATGACTATTTTAGTCTAGTTTTAGTCAAAGATTGTATTTAGCCAAACCCATTTTACAATTCAAACAAGGTTATCCTATTATTATATTATTGCTACCTTATAGACTCAAGAATACATCCATTCCAGACACAGAAGACGCTCTGATTTGAATTTACAACATATTTATTTTAACTAAGAACCCACTTTACACTCTTTCTGTCTAACAAACTGTTTACCTTGCCTTGTTTGGTGTAATTTTTCTCAGCACAACCTCACTTATGTGACTGTACAGTTATTTTTTAATTTTGACATACTGTATTAATACAGTGGACCTAAAATCACACAAAAATCATAAAATCTGAGTAGGAAAAAGTTAGATTTTTTACTGTGAAAACCACAAATATGTTTAACGAACCATTTTTATTACTTCGAATGCAAATTTAGTTTGTTGTTTGCTTATTTTGTACATAAGTTTTTGAAATTTACAAAGTTATATGTAACTATTTACATTTTAATGCAGACAATGCCTCAGGCTCAGGCCTCCCTCAGGTCCTCACAGCTCAATGAGGAGCTGCACTGCCTGCTCCTCGTTCAGCAGTCTCCTCATTGTTTTGACACACAAAACAAAAAAACGACTACACTACACACTAAACACGGTGCGTCCGGTGCGTCCGTCGACCCCAGAGGGTTAAGGATTTTTGTTATAACATTTCGTCTCGTCTCGTTTTGGTCAACGAAAATGAAGACACATTTTAGTATAGTTTTTATTTTGTAAACCACATTTAGTCTCGTTTTTATTCGTCTACAATATTGCATTATATATTTAATTATCGTTATCGTCACATGACCAGCATTTTCGTTGCGTCTCGTCTCGTTTTCCTCAGGTGATAAAGGTTCGTTGACGACGATATTTAGTCATAATTTTCGTTGACGAAAGCAACACTACGTGTCAGAGTAACGTTCATGATTTTTAGCGTTGCAGATATGAAAATCAGCCACTACTTTAAAAAGAGACCTCGCGAGGAAGAAAGCCACGAGTCCAGGTGAAACACAGCAGAGAAAAAACGTAACAGGCAGTTGAAATGTAATAATTCACGGCGGTGACAACATGTGGAAATTTGTGTCAGGACTGAAAGTACTTCACAAGGGACTGGTGGTAGCGATGTGCATGATTCAGGACAGGACGAGTCGGCGAGGCGAGGGTAATTAAATCTGTTTCCAATCAGGAGCATAACAACGCAAAGCCAACGTGTACGTGGTTTTTATTCCTCTTTCCAGATCTTCTCAAAAACAAAACCGGACCAGGACGCCTTGGACTACAAGGAGTGCCTGAGGAGGTTTTACAAAATGAAAAAAAGGAGACTGAAATGTTCTGTGGCTGGTTGCGAGACGTGTGGATGAAGTGTATTTTCAATTTAAAGTTCCCACCTGATTTGTGTATGTATATAGTTTTAATAAATGAATGCTTCAACATGATAATGGTCACATTCTTGTTGGAACTCTTAACTTAAAGTATGTTGAAAGTAAGTCAGTTGAATTTACTAAATACATGCACGTCATGGAAATGAAGGTGACATATTGCGAATTTCCCCGACTTTCCCTCCGAAAAAAGACAAACGCCAGCTGATCATCCTGATTCACATTCAGCCCATACGTGCCTCGTAAAGATTAGCCTTCATCCTAATCAATTCTGCAAATTATTTCATCATTCGGGGGGGAAATCGCATCGATAACGGCCCGGATGTATGTTTTTTTCTCTGGCTTTTGCTATTCTGTGTACAGAAAGCGTGCGTGTCATGAATATTTATCCGTCCATCTGATGAATAATGTTGTCTGTTTATCCCAATGAAGAGGATTGTAATGATCAAACAAAATTACCATTTATGACAGTTATGGTTCCCTCCTAAGACGGCGTGAATTATTAATGAGCGCCATCGATTCCTCCTCCTCGGCCCGGAGAAGGTGAACCGGGTAATTCCGTAAGTGCCACGGTGTAGATGGGCCTGTTCGCTCTGGTTCTGCCTCTCCTCCTCACTCCATCTCATCCTCCCATTTGTACCTTTCGCCAGTGCGACCGGGGCAGGGTCTCTTCCCGTAATTCCATTACCGCCGCTACTATGGCATCCCATCATCCCACAGGACGACTTAGGGACCACTTAGAGACTTGCGCACGTTTAGCCGCGTTACAGTAATGCTGCCAACTGGGCAACAGGCGCGATCTATCACGATCTAACAAACAGCAGCGCTCCGGCTCCAGAGTGCGGACGGATCCGTTTAAAAGACACAAGTGGGACGGAGGGGAAACGGGAAATGCATCGAGGCGGAGAAGAAGAAGAAGACAAGAAAAAGTTTTGAGTGATAAACAGCGTTACCTTTAAAAAACTAGCAAAACAGAAAACACACGCGTGACGACACTTAAATGACACAGAAGAAAATAGACAAACGACACGCGACGTAATGAGAAGCCAAATCAAGATGAATAACCGTAATAACACAAACAACAGAATGATCACGTGAAATAAAACACAACTTTACATAACATGATATATAATTATATTGAGATAAATAAAAGGACACGAAGCAATGAGATAAAACAATATAATGATGACACATACAAGACAAAAGAACATATAACACAACA
Organism: Lagodon rhomboides; assembly: GCA_039737535.1. Taxonomy (NCBI): domain Eukaryota; kingdom Metazoa; phylum Chordata; class Actinopteri; order Spariformes; family Sparidae; genus Lagodon; species Lagodon rhomboides. Next base: position 2,585,053 of record CM077802.1, read on the forward strand.
TGAGACGACACAACTTTGAAATAAAATCCATACGACACATTAAGACACAATGATGTCGTATATTATTGTTTCATTAGATAACGAGATAACACATCTTAAAGGGACCATCAAAAAGCCACTCATAGCGTTGAGGGGAAGCCCTGACGAGTCGATTACCGAGACCTGAGTGTCGAGATTGATTGATTCTTAAAGGGATATTCCGTAAGTTTAATCCATGGTCTAACACACCGTGACACCGAGTAAGACTCCCCCTCGAGAGGTCAAGTTAGCTGACCGCTAGCTTAGCTAGTTTTAGCAACCTCAGAAAAGACCGCACGATGAAAATGTCTGATTATTACTCCATGGGATGCTCCGTTCTTATTATCGAGAGCTGACAGGGAAAATAAGGGAAGTAATGGAGTAATAATCAGACATTTTCATCCTTGAGCTGCAGAAATCTACTGCACTCGGTAATCGACTCGTCAGGGCTTCCCCACACAGGCAGGCTGCTGGAGGAGAGGGTGAGTTGTGCTGTGTTTTTAATACAAATCCAGCAAAGCTAGCAGATGTTTGATGCTTCGTACTGTGTGCTGGGACTGTACATGTACTGTTGCTGAAGTTTGCTGCTGTTCTCACCATTAATTGTGGCTTTTTGATGGCGGTTTCTAGTTGGAGACATAAACTGCAGTGTATTGTTATCGTGCGGTCTTTTCTGAGGTTGCTAAAACTAGCTAAGCTAGCGGTCAGCTAACTTGACCTCTCGAGGGGGAGTCTTACTCGGTGTCACGGTGTGTTAGACCATGGATTAAACTTACACCGGAATATCCCTTTAATATACTAATGATGTAACGCAACATAACATGTCATGCGACGTTATTACATAACACAATGTTTCATAACATAACATGTTCCATGTGTACGTGACGTAACAATATAATGCTCACTAGAGTTTAACTATAAGTCGTTTTAATTGCTCATGATTAGTCAAACAAACAAAATGTAAAAACTAAAATACCCAGAACAATTGATCTGACCGAAGAAAAGTCCTGAAATCATTTGTTTGGCCGAACAAATCCAAACTGAACACCACACGGCACGAGGTTTCTAGAAAACAGGAAATCAGGGTTCCCACGCGTCCTGGAAAACCTTGAAAACCTGGAAAATGATTGACCAATTTTCCAGTCATGGAAAACATATGGAAAATGAGAAAAAAAGGACAAATGTCCTGGAAACGGTTAAGTTTTACTGGAGTAAAACTTACTTGGAGTTTTACTCTCCACTTTACAATGCTGCCCTTTCATGTCTTCCCAGGAGATTCAACAACTTAGCCTCTAAGAACAACGGCTGTGCACAAAGGGCCTCATGTGACTCCAGCGACTGCCGTTACAACACAATAGAGCACTAACGAAGTCGAAACCAACTTTCCACCATCCCCAACGACCATACTAACGACTGTCGTTGGCAATAATGGAGCACATACGACCCATAGACATCAGTGGCCTTGTGCCCGCCTCCTGAGAGGTTAAATAGCTGGACCTCCACACCGGCTAGTTGGACTAGTCCCAGCCTAGTCAAGGGAGCAGGAACTGATGAAGCCTCTCGGATGAGAGGTGAAACGTCTTCAAAGACAAAAACCAAATCCAGTTGCGTTCGATTCAATTTCCTTGAGATAACTATGACCTGGATGAATGAGAATATTCACAGGCTTAACATAAAGAAACGTACAGCTTGAACTTATCTGTAGTTTTGCAGAAACACACTTGGCTAACATTCATTCTGGCAGTTGGGTCGGATCTTCTGCGGACATTACAGCCGTGTTTGTGGCGACTAAAACCAGATATTTTTTTCGAGGGAAGTCTGACCAACTCCAGCCGTGTTTGTGGTGACAGAAGAGGGTGTTGTGATTGTGACCTCGGGACATTTCCAGCCGTGTTTGTGACGACCAAAACAGGCTTGTAAGGCCAAACCATGTCGTATTTCTAACCATAACCATGGGAGAAATATAAAATTAAACCTCAACAAACGATGAAAATATTCACAGGCTTTTACTAGGAAATAATTTCAGGGTTCCCACTCTTTCCCTGAAATTATTTTCCAGGAGTTTTCCAGGACATTTTCACTGTCCTGGAGAATAATGTCAAGGAAAGAGTGGGAAAATCCAGCGAATTCTTACATCTGAGGGCGTTTTTACCAACATCCTTCTGTTTTCTCTTATAATTTAAATGCACAAGCATCAGTTGTAAAAGATTCAGTCTGTGTAGCTTCACACAGCCGAGCAGAACAGAACAGAACCGGGCCGAGCGGAGGAGCCATCAGAGTATAATGGTTTATTTTAGTGCTGCGATGGCTCAGTGGATTAGAGTGTGACCACAGCGGAGGACTCTGCGACGGGCTGAGGAAGTGCTTCTCCCCCCACACTGGGCTCGCTGCTGTACTCAACAGATTAGCAGCCTTTGTTACACAAGTGGTGTTTTCTGAGAAAGGACGGGGTGTCTGAGAGGCTGAGAGGAGTGTGTGTGTGTGTGTGAGAGAGAAAACACACACACACACACACACACACACACACACATATACACGGCAAAGCTCAGCGGATCAGGCGCAGATCTCATCACCGGCCCACTTTAGAGCTCGCGTTTCTTCGGACCGAGTCCCTATCAGCCTCGCTCATCTCCACCCCACGCCGGCGAGGGTAACACCGAGTTCTGGAGGAGGGGTCAAGAAGCGTGGGCTCACCCAATAAACCCGCCTCCCCCCCTAATCACCCCTCTCTCACTCCTCCCTTTTCCGTCCCTCCATCTCCGAGCCAGAGTGCATAAATCTGCCCTTCTTGACAGCTGCAATCAACAAGGGCCGTAGTGAACCATGCGTAATGGGCGGTTAAGACAGGGGCGTAGGGGAGCGGCGGGATTTACAGCAACAATTATAGCCCCCATACAACGAGACGCCTGGGGGGCGGGGAGCAGCTCGGGAGGAGGTGGAGGTGGTGGAGGAGGGGTGGTGGTGGTGGTTTTAAGTGAGACACAGGTACGTCCCCATCACTCTCAGAGAGGAAGTGCCCCGCAGCGACGCCACAATCCGGGAGGAGAGCGCCGCCGCGGCAAAATAAAAGCGCGAGCAGATAAATGATGACAAGTGTGAGGAGGATACACGGATAATCCTTTTTAATGCTACACGTCTTTCTCGGCGTCGGACCGCGTGCACGCTCGCTCGCCGCGGCAAGTGACACGAGAAATATGCGACGATATTTCAAGGGAGTGTGGAGCTTTTCATATATTTGCCTGACCTACTCCGCTAATTCATGTATCTGTGGCCCCCCTCCCTCCCTCCCTCCCGCATCCATCCATAACAAATGGCACCACACACCGGTGGACATGACCCGCGGATACGTACGTGCATGTGCGACATGTGTGTGTGTGCACGTGCACGCGCGTCACCGGCGGATGCTTTTAACGATCAGTCATTTTAATCAACACGTGACCTTTTAAAAGCCATTATGACAAACAGATCAGCCATGAAAGCCGGTGACCTGGTGTGTGGCCGCGGGACGTCAGGCCGCCGCTTCCCAACATGACCCCTCCCCCCTCCCTCCCGCCCGCCATCACACACCATCACACACACACACACACACACACACACACAGGAAGCCCCGGTGCAGACTCAAACAATCTACTGAGTAATCTGAAAACACGCATCACGCCTTCTTGTTTAATTATAATAAAACCTGCTGACGTATGACCGAGCGCGTTGCCAGGGAGTCGTAATTGGACTTACCTTTTTTTTTTTATAATATATTTTATTGCGCGGCGTCAATGCGAGAAGGGAAAGTGAAATAAAATACCGTCTAATTAGCGATTCAACGTGCAAATTCATTTAGTTTTGTGGAGAAACTAACAATACCAAGCGTTCAATTTCAAATCTAATTTTTTTTTCTGCACGACTTATTGAATTACTGAGCTGCATGGGGAGGGATTAGATGGTGCTGCTGGTGGTGGTGGTGGTGGTGGAGATAAACACTTGGTCATTAGTTCTAAACAAGGACGGAGATTCATTAGGATTCACTGGGAAAAAAAACGGGGAGAAAAAAAAAGTTTAGATAAACTTTAGGGGGAGAAAAAAGAAGAAATTGTAATTAGACATGAAAAATATTCCCAATAATCAAATCACATTTTGTACTCGGGGCTTTGAAATTAAATTAACTGAGTTCATATACTGGTATATCTCTCAGCCACTTTCTTCACTCTGAAATGTGTTGCCGGAACACCAGTCCCCAGAGACCAGATAGGAATCTAATTAACTAAGATCAATATTACTCAGAATTTTCTCTGTCTTTCCAGCTCTCCAGCTACGAGTGTCTCCCTTTGTCTGCCCGTCTGAGGCTCACATGAGGTTTATTTCTGCAAATGTTGCTCGGTATGAAGAGGTCAGCGCGCGAGGCGACGTCACACAAGATGGTTTTCTCTCTCAGATTTAATCCAAAAGATGTTTTTTTTTCCTCTCCTGTGAAGTGGAGCATCTATGTTATTGTGATCACACGTTTTTTTTGCACAGCCATATGTGTTAAAGAGCAGATTCTGGCGGAGCGGCGTTTGCACGGGGAAGCCAAAACCTGCTGATTCAGGTGGAAGAAGTGCGATTTGGTGCAGGGAGAGTAAGATCCCACAGCCATATGCCGCGTACAGATCAGCGGTTGGCCTTTTCCCTCTCACGACGGTTCAGATTAATTACGATCATCACGTCTCGAGTCCGGGCCCCCATAAATCACGCTGACTTTGAAATAATGTAGTAAAATAATATTCCATATACGGCATCGCTGGATATTCAACACCATTATCGCCCATCTTCAGAGACGAGGGAGAATTAGATAAAATGTGAGGCTCCTTATAAAATCGTGTCTCCACGCCGGAGCATAAATAATTACATTTCTAGTAAATGGCCGGAGGTGGAGAGCCACTCAGAGCGGGACGACACCGCCAGCCGCGTGGACGCGTAAAGTTCAAGTAAAGTGTAAAAAGAGGGGTATATTTGAGGTCCGGGGAACTTAGCCCTGCAGCGCCGGCGCCCACAGAACATAAATCCACTCTGAGGAAATCTACAAGGCTGTCTATCAGCAAGATATGTTGGACCGGACACAAATCCTCTCAGTCATAAATCTGCAAAGGCAGAGAGGGACAGCCGCTCAATCAAGAGTCAGCTCCCGTCAACACGTCTCCCCAGGTGAGAACGCTGTTTACATGCGTGTGTGTGTGTGTGTGCAGTGTATTACCATCTCTGCAAACACCCCCAACAAACCGCCCTGTGTTACCCTGCAGCCGGCGTCCCTGCAGGTCGGCCCGCTGCGATCGGCTCTGCTGAAGGATATGAGTGTTGACACTTTACTGACACGACACGTCGCTCTTTTCTAAATTACAGAAACCTCAAAGTCCCAACAGATGACGGGCCTCCGACTCAAATAGCGGGTCTGTTCTCGGTTTCACCGCTGCTCAGGGGGAATCCCATCTCATTAACCTGGAGGAGTATTTGTTGCGGATGCCGCCGATGAATTCGTAGACGACGGCGAAAAGCAAATAACCTGATGCGCCAGATGGTTTCTAGAACAGAACCATCTGGGAAGTCGACCTTACAAACTGTTTAGAAAAGTCGTACGTGGCAGTCGATTGGACGAACCATCTGCCTGTCACCATCAATCACAGGCTAACTGATGCTATAGCAGCTACGCTAACCTCAGGAGGAGCAGCCATTGTTGTTAACAGTTGCGTCAGTCGTTTATCTCGCCGGTTACCACCGCTAAACCAAGCTAGCAGCTGCCGTCTCGAGCTAGCTAGGAGATGGATTTGTAAGATCGTGCCAGAACCATCTGGGAAGTCGACCTTACAAACTGTTTGTAAAAGGGACGGCGCTTTCGGAAAAATACGGGGCAGTCGATTGGACAAACCATCTGCCTGTCACCATCAATCACAGGCTAACTGATGCTATAGCAGCTACGCTAACCTCAGGAGGAGCAGCCATTGTTGTTTTCAAACTAATGGTTGCTTAAAGGCCGGCACACAAGGGCTGAAACGTCGGACGTCTGAAGCGTTCGGAGAGAGTCGGACGAGTTCGGGAGCTGCTCTGTTCGGTGTGTTCAGCTGCTCTGATCCGACTGAACATGCGAAGTCGGACGTCTGAGGTTGGATGCCGTCGGATACTCTGATTGGTTGTTAGCTAGCTGTTCAGTGACCATTCTGATTGGCAGTGTGCCAGCGAATCAGCGCGGCGTGTGGGAGGGGCGGCGGAAGTGACGACGGTAAACAAACCACATAAACAGAGACGGCACAGAGTTACAAACAACACTTCGCCGTTCGTTATTTTGGGGATAAACCAGCGTATGTTTGGAAGCCATGGCTGTGTGGACCGAGGACTTTGAGGAGCAGCTGGCTGCCCTGGTGGAAGAGAGACCACCGTAATACGACATCACGCAAGTAATGCTGAGCTAACACTGTGTGTGCTTTGTTCTGATAAGCTACGGTCCGCACTCCGTTCTGTCATTTCCTGTTTTTATGTTTCAGGTTACTGGCACGAGACTAGCGCCACCCGATGTTTAGGAGACTTATTGCATTTCGTGCAGGCGCAGAACGTTTACGCTACGGGAACGGGTCAGACAGGAGGCGACAGAGTGGTCGGATAAGGAAGTCGGCCTTGGGCGGTGTGTGGAGGCCTTAAGTCGTTTCTCTCGCCGGTCATCACACCTAAACCAAGCTAGCAGCTGCCGTCTCGAGCTAGCTAGGAAGATGGATTTGTAAGATCGCACCTTCATGTTATCTCACAAAAACCTCGCAGGGTAAAGAAGGAGAACCCGGTCGGGGTTCCTGTGACGAAAACAATCGAACTCCTTGAATTTATTCACATTCTTTATTTTAATTCTTCTCCTATGAAATCTGAAGCCTCTTACATGTTTGGAGGATTTTGTTTTATATCTGAAAACCTCTGTTGTGTCTTGTAATTCGACCAAACAAAACAAATTCCTCCACACCTGCCTTTCTTTTTGTCCTATTTTTACACTTTGCATGCATGCGTGTGCCACGTTCACACATCATGCAACTTCTCACATTCGGACGTCTGCTTTGTAGGACCAGTTGGCAGTTAATATGTGTCGGTCTTGTGTTTTTCCACGGTTGTTTTCAGTTATGCAGCCGTGGAAATGATGAAGGCTTTTCCCGCTTTGAGAAAGCAGTGTGCCTTGAATTTTTAGAGCTGATAAAATCCCTCCGTCTCGTGGAGAAAAAAAGCAACCAATCAAATTACCTTCAAACAACTGATATGCCAATGAATCTGGGGGCTTTGGGGCACTTGAGGGGTCCGGGGCTCTGCAGGCAGGCGCCTGATTGGCTGGTAACTCGGAAAGAAAATAAGAGTCGGGTGAAACGAGGTATTTGGCTGAACCGTGTACGTCTGTTTCTATTAAGCTACGCTTGAGTCGTAAGAACAAAACCTTACAACTTACCTATGCTAATTATCTCATAACTCCCTCCTGCTTTCTGCTTTCGCCTCTCAGCGGATGGAGATCTGTTTTCTCTCCGCTGGACTGGTTACGGTGCGTAAAAAACAACCGTCTCCGCCATCGGATCAGGTGTTGCGCCGCACGCATGCCATCTACATTATGATATATGATTCATAGCGTGTGCTGTGACACATTGACAGAGTATGGACTGGTTATTGATTTCCTGAAGTGAAGTGGTGTGTTAATGCTTGTGGGTACTGGACGGACCCAGCGGGGCACGGACCACATCCTGCTTTTTCCTTTATTCCTCCTGGGAGAGGAATCGTTGGCTACGCGCTGTAACTACCACGAGGCTACAGTCACAAGCTGTGGGGAAATCCTTAACCTAGCGGAAGAAAAGCTGTTTTTGGGAGCCGACTATCCAGTCTGAGCCCATCTTATGCCGTTTTTCCACCGACAGTACCAGCTCGCCTCGGCTCAGCGTGGCTCTACTTGGTTTGGTTTCAGACGCGTTGTTTCCATCTAGAATTAGTATCTCTTCAACGTGGGCGGGTCGTCTTCAACGTGGGCGGGTCGTCATCAACGTGGGCGGGTCGTCATCAACCTGGGCGGGTCGTCTTCAACGTGGGCGGGTCTCCATCGACGTGGGCGGGTCGTCATCGACGTGAGCGGGTCGTCATCGACGTGGGCGGGTCGTCATCGACGTGGGCGGGTCGTCATCGACGTGGGCGGGTCGTCATCAACGTGGGCGGGTCGTCATCGACGTGGGCGGGTCGTCATCGACGTCGACGGGTCGTCATCGACGTGGGCGGGTCGTCATCGACGTGGGCGGGTCGTCATCGACGTGGGCGGGTCGTCATGACGTGGGCGGGTCGTCACGACGTGGGCGGTCGTCTTCAACGTGGGCGGGTCGTCATCGACGTGGGCGGGTCGTCATCGACGTGGGCGGGTCGTCTTCAACGTGGGCGGGTCGTCATCAACGTGGGCGGGTCGTCATCAGTACGTACTTATCCACGCGACACATAAACAGGGCTAGCTGTGGGCGACGCAAAACACGTCCACCTTTTCATTTCCTGTCGCACCATCGAGCTCGTTCTGGATGCGTCTTCAGCGACAACACTCAGGAGCGTCTCCACCTCTGCCACGGTCCACGCCGTGTTCCTGCGCGTTGTTCCTTCCATGTAATCGCTGTGTCGACTGAACGCAGATGCTAGTTTTTAAAGGTAGCGGGTGTCAGGCTCGGACGTCGCGCTCGTCATGAGTCGTCAAGTGGCGTCGCTCTCTGTCCAATCAGTGGCCGGCTGCCAGCTTACGTCACACAGAAGCATCAGCTCAGCTCGGTTGGAACTTATACGGAGGTGATACTAAAAACACTTTAGCAGGTACCAGGTACCAGATTTCAGTAATGGGAACGCAAAAAAGGCGAGCTGAGTCGAGGCGAGGCGAGCTGCTACTGTCGGTGGAAAAACAGCATTATACACAAGGTGAGACCAGGTTGGGACCCACATAAGTGTGTGCGGACTAAAAGTCATCAGTGTTGAACGAGCGCGAGGTGAACCCGCCTCAGGGCCGGTCACACGGGGCAAATTCTGCATATTCTGCATTTTTGTTGTGTACTTTTTCAATTTGGCTGCTGTAAGTACTTAACTTTCTCTGGATGATGTCCAGTCCAAGTATGCAAACGTTATACTTATTTCCGGAGGAGTCGGGGACAGTTTGACAAAGACGTCAGGCGCTTTTTCTGCTCTAAGTTGACGTTCTTTCAGAGCGCTCCTGCTCGACTGTGAGGGGCTCCAGGCGACTAAAAACAAGGAGGCGCCCGGGGCGAATACGTCGTGTGCCAAATAAAACTGCAGTCTGTCTCGCTGAGGCCTTGAAGGGCTGCGTCTGAATTTGTAGATTCTCAAAACATTCATTTTGAAATGAGGAAACTCTGATCCTCAACCAACCAATGGTCAACTGGGACTTCAACACTGATTTCCTGTCTTTTCAGCCGGTTTAGATTTGGTTACAACATCAACAAAACACAAAAGATGTGTTATTATTCTGATAATTTGTACATTTGTAGGTTAAAAGAGAGACAAGAGGGATCATTGCGAAGGTGTTTCGACTAAAGTCATCGGCAGGAATTTCAACGCATTTCATGTTTCATGTCAGGAGCTAAAGAAATTAATAAAAACCCTCTGAAGACTCGAGTGTCTGTTGTAGCTAAACAGATAAAGTGGCTGCTTATCAATCAGAAGATTTGCTGGTTTGATTGTTAATGCTTTGAAAAACACCTTTTATCATCTAGAATGTGCAAAATCATCATTTTTGGAGCCTGACTGAAGAAACCACTTCCAGATTTTCTCAGAAAAATGGTCTAAATGTGAACTTTTAATCAAAGAGAGGATCATTTGTAGGTTAAAAGAGAGACGAGTGATCATTGCGAAGGTGTTTCGACTAAAGTCATAGGCAGGAATTTCAACGTATTTCATGTTTCGTACAAAATGTCATGAATACACAGCTTTGATTATTCTGAACCACGATTTGTGGAGAAAACTACACGAGCTGAAGGAATAAATACCCTCTGAAGACTCGAGTGTCTGTTGATCAATCAGAAGATTTGCTATAACATTTGTTAATGCTTTGAAAAACACCTTTTATCATCTAGAATGTTCAAATAACAGCAGAATCATCATTTTTGGAGCCTGACTGAAGAAACCACTTCCAGATTTTCTCAGAAAAAATGGTCTAAATGTGAACTTTTAATCAAAGAGATCACCGTCAAACCAGTTCTGATCGTCTTCATCACATCGTATTCACACGTCCAATCTAGAAAGAGACTTTCCGAGCATTTGAATCTGAATTATGTGCGAAACACTAATTAGTTTTGGAAGACTTATGCGACATGTGTGTTTTTTTAAGACTCAGTCAAGGCGTCTGCTCGTGTAGATGTGTTATTATTTTTGATCATTTGTACACTTGTAGGTTGAAAGAGAGACAATAGTGATCATTGCGAAGGTGTTTCGACTAAATTCATAGGCAAGAATATCAAAACATTTAATGTTTCGTACAAAATGTCATGAATACACAGCTTTGATTATTCTGAACCAGGAATTATGGAGAAAACTACACGAGCTGAAGGAATAAAAACCCTCTGAAGACTCGAGTGTCTGTTGATCAAGTGGCTGCTTATCAATCAGAAGATTTGCTATAACATTTGTTAATGCTTTGAAAACACCTTTTATCATCTAGAATGTGCAAAATCATCATTTTTGGAGCCTGACTGAAGAAACCACTTCCAGATTTTCTCAGAAAAAATGGTCTAAATGTGAACTTTTAATCAAAGAGATCACCTTCGAACCAGTTTTGATCGTCTTCATCACATCGTTTTCACACGTCCAATCTAGAAAGAGACTTTCCGAGCATTTGAATCTGAATTATGTGCGAAACACTAATTAGTTTTGTGTGTTTTTTAAGACTCGAGCAGCAGTCGAGGCGTCTGCTCGTGTAGAGACGGCGGCGTAATACCTACAGTGTAACAAACAGGAAATGTTTGCTGTCTGCTTCATTTCAGAAACACCGACGCCGCCGGGGGAAAACAAAACGCAAGCAATGTCTGTTTGTGTTTGTCGTGTGCACAGGTCTAACACAATATTGCATAATGTCTTTCCATCGCAAATAACTCCGTCTGAAATGCGATCCAGCGCGTTGCACACGTGTCGCGGCGTGCATGAAAATCACCGTGATTGGGAGTGACTGAAGGGAGGTGTTTTACATCTCGTGTCCGCCGTAAAACGCTGCGGTGGGTTGCACGGTTGTAATTCCTCCGCGGTGATTGTTATTTTTTAGGAGCAAAAGGATAAAAAAGAAAAAGCAACAGGAGGGACAGTCGGCGTTTACTGGATCACCTGCACGAGCGTCATCAGGTTTGTGCCGCGTTCAGCAGCACACAAACTCGAGCGTTTGTGTAAAGTACGAGTGAAATTAGAGGCTTCTCCTTGTCCGACGCTGTTGCACCGGGGGGACTGTAAAAATTGATTAGTCATCGTTTCACTCCTGATGAGATTCCAACACTTCATTCGACGGGCGAGGGGGAAGAAAAAAATAAAGAAATGCGATGTAGATTCCTGCCTTCCTCCCCCAGAGCGCCTCATCTTTATTTCATCCTCACGGGAACACAGTTTGGACTCTCCGTCTGAAATAGGAGGGTGACTAAGAGAAAAAAAATATTTTAGAGGGGAAATTAGGAGAATAAAGTCATAATATTACGAGATTAAAGTCAAAATATTACGAGATTAAAGTCAAAATATTACGAGAATAAAGTCAGAATATTATTACGACTTTATTCTTGTATTATTACGACTTTATTTTCGTAACATTACGACTTTATTCTCGTAATATTTCGACTTTATTCTCGTAACATTACGACTTTATTCTCGTATTATTACGACTTTATTCTCGTAACATTACGATTTTATTCTTGTATTATTACGACTTTATTCTCGTAACATTACAACTTTATTCTCGTAACATTACGACTTTTTTCTCATATAATTACGACTTTATTCTCGAAACATTACGACTGTTTTCTCGTAACATTACGACTTTATTCTCGTAAAATTACAACTTTATTCTCGTATTATTACGACTTTATTCTTGTAACATTACGACTTTATTCTCGTATTATTACGACTTTATTCTCGTAACCATTACGACTTTATTCTCGTATTATTACGACTTTATTCTCGTATTATTACGACTTTATTCTTGTAACATTCCGACTTTATTCTCGTATTATTACGACTTTATTCTCGTAACATTACAACTTTTTTATCGTATTATTACGACTTTATTCTCGTAACATTACGACTTTATTCTCGTAACATTACAACTTTATTCTCGTATTATTACAACTTTATTCTTGTATTATTGCAACTTTATTCTCGTATTATTACGACTTTATTCTCGTATTATTACGACTTTATTTTCGTAACATTACGACTTTATTTTCGTATTATTACGACTTTATTCTTGTAACATTACGACTTTATTCTTGTAACATTACGACTTTATTTTCATATTATTACGACTTTATTCTCGTAACATTACGACTTTATTCTCGTAACATTACGACTTTATTCTTGTAACATTACGACTTTATTCTCGTATTATTACGACTTTATTCTCGTAACATTACGACTTTTTTCTCGTAATTTCCAAAATTTTCTTTTTTTCCCTCTTAGTACGGCCCTAATACTCCGTCGTATAACATAACACCCACATGTGATTCTCCTCAGCATCTCAAACAACAGATAAAAGCATGGAGGCATCAAACATCCCCGTCAGAGAGCCCGTGGCCTCGCCGGGCGTGTTTCAGGCCATTGTTCCTGAGAGAGGAGCTCTTTATCTCTGGAGTACAATCGTCACACCTCCCACCTTCACCAACCGCCACCTCCACCGCCACCAACCAACTCTCCCTCTTCACGGGGAGTCTGGGCAGTTCTGTGCGTTCAGCACATTTCTGCACGCCGGATATTTGAAATGTCAGGACATTTACTTTGCTTATTTGAGGTAGATCTGAACTTCCATACTGCGAGGCACATTCCCCAAACCGGCCGCATGTATTATTCATCCCGGGATGTATACAGGGGCCAGTGCACTTGACTTTGTCAACGTTCTGTAAACACATGCACTAAATTATTGAGGTGTGTGAAGGAGGGCCTGTTGCCGGGCCGGTGGGCCCGGTGCCATGACAGGTTGGATGGGCAGTAACGAGGAGCTGCGTAAGCACCCACAGACAACCATTAAAAATGTATGAATCGTCATCTCCCTCTGGCCAAGCAGAAGATCATCCCACCGCCCGCGACTCCAGCTCTCCCCCGAGCAACTGCAACAAGATCCACCTGCCAATTCGCTCCTGTCACCTGCCTGCGCCACATCACTGTCACCTCCATCAGGTGGGGACGCAGGAAAAGGCCGACTGTCACTCCGTCACCATCAGCTGTTAGATTCTGATCCTGCCGGGTCATTACGCCGACACTGATGTTCACAGCAAAACACCCGGTGCAGCCGGCAATCAGTGTAACAGGCCCGCCGCCGCGCGCGATGACATAAAGATGATATCCGCTGGTGTAAAACCTCTCCGCCTCGTGCGAATCACCTACATCATGTTGTCCTGACAAGTGTTTGTTGAAAAAGATCCTCAATATGATTTTTCTAATGGTATACAATCCAATAGATAGTAATTTCCTGATGGTCTAATTGGTCCCGGGGGGAGTTTTGTCTTCATCTATTACGAGGAGACCCACAGGACCTTAGCTTTATTGGATTTATGACAGCGGAGAGAGAAAAGATACTAAAGGTATAATTTATTAACAGTTTTTCTTTTTTTAATTGAGCTGTGTACAGTAGCTGCTTCCTCCTCGAGGTTTCTTATTTCTGTTAAGAGGCGAGGGGAGCCGCTCGGGTGTGGGTCTCAGCTAACAACTAACTAATCTTCAAAGTAATGAAAAGAGACAGTTATATTGATGAATTAGAGGCACTTGTTGTACATCACAACGAATAAACGTTGGCTCTTTACTTTTTCTGCAAACCACAGATGTATTAAAAGTTTTATATGCAGCAACTTCATGTTCCTTTAGGTTCAATTTAAAATTTTATGTAGTGACAACACTGCGGCGCCTGAGGTCCCATTAGGTTACGTTACGTAAAGATGATGTTTTACCTGACCTGGTTCCAGTGTCTCATCAGAAATATCTGGTTTTGTTGCCACGTGCACGGCTGTAAAATGTCTCGTTAAACTATCCAGTGGTTTAACAATCAGAAGTGTTGAAACACAGTCTTGAACAGTGGTGTCTGGCTTGTGTGTCGGCAAACTTTGTCATTTTCAGACGAATCTTTAAACACGATGGTCCAACCGATCTTACATTTCTGCTGTGGTTATTTTTTTTATAACGCTGATGCTTTGCTAGCATCTTTGTTATCGACCAAACTAGGGCTGCAGCTATCGAATATTTTGGTAATCGAGTATTCTATCGAATATTAATCGAGTAATCGGGGCGCAGTCGTTGGAAACTGACAGTGAAACGTATTCGTGCTGGACCAGTTCTTCTTCGGTGGTGGTGAAACACCAGAGAAGCTGCTTAATTTCCGCTGTTTTTCAAATGAATTGTGTGGTGTGTAACCTGACTGTCAGATACACAAAGGCGCGTGGTGACACACGTGACGGGACGCATTCCTTATTTTCACCACGCACAGCCTTTGACGTAAGCACGTTGTGTCATACTAAAAAGAATCCGTGTGAAACGTGCGCTTTAAATTTAATTAAATGAGGCTTCGAGGCAGAGGAAATTCCTCGATCTTTTTTTGTAATCGAGTTATTCGAGGTACTCGAGGAATCGTTGCAGCCCTAATTGTAGGTACAAAAATCGTTTGGTTACGTTACGTAAAGATGATGTTTTACCTAACCTGGTTCTCAAAGTCTCATCAGAAATATCTGGTTTTGTTGCCACGTGCACGGCTGTAAAATGCCTCGTTAAAATATCCAGTGGCTTAACGATCAGAAGTGTTGAAACACAGTCTTGAACAGTGGTGTGTGGCTTGTCAGGATGGTGCACATCACTTCCAGGTAGAAAACTGGCGGTTGATTTTAATTGCTTTGTTATTTCTTTATCTTTAAACACGATGGTCCAACCGATCTTACATTTCTGCTGTGGTTATCTTTTTTTTTAGCGGTGATGCTTTGCTAGCATCTTTGTTATCGACCAAACAGCAATATCTCGGACTAAAAGCTCGTGTTTTTTGCAAACTCAGATCGTTCTATAGATCGTTTTTTCTCATCAAATCCTGGTTTGTGATTCTTGGCAAAGTGTCGAGTTTAAAAGTAAGAGTGCAAACAGCAGCTTTATTCTCCAGGCTGTCATAAAAACACATATATTGCTGTCAGAAGTGTTTCTGACTCCTTTATGTTTACATCCGTCTTTACTTCGGTTATACGTGCCGGACACTTCTGACAGGAAGTGGAGACGTAATCACGTTGGACAGACTTTTTTTTTTCAGATTAGATTCTGATGTTTAACTTCTCCCGCCGCAGCCTCAGTCGGCCATATTGCAAACAGACGGTTCAAAGTTCCCCGCTGAGGGATCAGAGAACAGGTTCCTTAACAAATTACCAATTCTTATAAATTTTAAATCGGTTTTCTATTCAGAACCGGGCATCGATACACAACCCCGGCCCGTCGGAGAGAGATGGGAATTAAATCCTGTATACTCTATTCCCACCATGGATCTCAGCCTTGTGTTAACCCTCATAAATAAAACAACAGCACAATCACAGACTCCACCTTAACCTCCACCATTGACGATATCTGCAACGCTCGCTCGTCTCCCAGAAAACCTGCCCTCGCTCCGCCTCTCGCTGGCCCTCGGTGTGCACGCCCGAGGAGCAAGAGCCAAAAGGCAAAAGCCAAAGCAATTAGAAAAGCATCTCCTCGCCTAAAGAGCGAGGCTGATCTGCAGCACCGCGACGGGTCCCCGAGGTGCGCCGTTTAAAGCCGTGGCGCCGCGACACAGTTAGTCCCCGCCATTAAGGCGATCTGTTTTGTAAAAGGACGGCCGTCGTAATTTATCTGTTTTTAAGCTGCAGTTGAGTACTTTTCCACATCCATCTTGGCGCGCATTAGAATTTCAAAAGCATCTTGTGAATCAGGGCTGGAGACCGGCTGAGATGATTGCAGTGGTTTTCTATAGTCTCCCGTGGCGCTCTCCCTGACCCCGAGTCTGTAATCTATATTTTCAGAATAATACAGAGAACTGGAGATGTTCAAGGGCATAACCCTCTAATCTACTCTACTCGCCGTGTGCCTGGAACGTCCACGACCGCGTCTGAGCTTCGGAGAAAATAAAAGCCGCCTCTTCTAACCGGCTTTTATTTTAACACTTCTTCTTCGAGAATCAAAAATCAGGGTATTATAACTAGGGTTGTCAAAAGTATCGATACTCAAAAAAGTATCGACACTAAAACGTTGTATCCGGATACGATACTCATTTTCAAAGTATCGATACCCCCTCGACGCCGAGCTGCGTCCTTCTCACGTTCTGCCTTCACACACACACAGCAGCAGGCCCCTCCCCCTCACCGTGACGTGCACAGTAACAACAGAGCATGATGGCCGGTGCTGCTGCAGGAGGTCCAAACCAACCAGGTTTGGTTGAAAATGAAAGAGGGAAAAGTGTTGTTTGGAGGTATTTTGCCTTCGAGCCTGACGTGCACGGAAAGCCGAAGGAGGCGGATCGGCGACCAAGTCAAGCAGCAGGCTACTTCAAACGTGGCGAAACATCTTAAAGGGATATTCTGGTGTAAGTTTAATCCATGGTCTAACACACCGTGACACCGAGTAAGACTCCCCCTCGAGTGGTCAAGTTAGCTGACCACTAGCTTAGCTAGTTTTAGCAACCTCAGAAAAGACCGCACGATAACAATACACTGCAGCTTATGTCTCCAACTAGAAACCGCCATCAAAAAGCCACAATTAATGGTGAGAACAGCAGCAAACTTCAGCAACAGTACATGTACAGTCCCAGCACACAGTACGAAGCATCAAACATCTGCTAGCTTTGCTGGATTTGTATTAAAAACACAGCTCAACTCACCCTCTCCTCCAGCAGCCTGCCTGTGTGGGGAAGCCCTGACGAGTCGATTACCGAGTGCAGTAGATTTCTGCAGCTCAAGGATGAAAATGTCTGATTATTACTCCATGGAATGCTCAGTTCTTATTATCGAGAGCTGACAGGGAAAAGAACGGAAGTAATGGAGTAATAATCAGACATTTTCATGTTGTGTTTTTAATACAAATCCAGCAAAGCTAGCAGATGTTTGATGCTTCGTACTGTGTGCTGGGACTGTACATGTACTGTTGCTGAAGTTTGCTGCTGTTCTCACCATTAATTGTGGCTTTTTGATGGCGGTTTCTAGTTGGAGACATAAGCTGCAGTGTATTGTTATCGTGCGGTCTTTTCTGAGGTTGCTAAAACTAGCTAAGCTAGCGGTCAGCAAACTTGACCTCTCGAGGGGAGTCTTACTCGGTGTCAAGATGTGTTAGACCATGGATTAAACTTACACCGGAATATCCCTTTAAGGACCGACAGCCTGGCCTTTACAGTGAATTTCGACAGGTTAGTGTCTTTTGTTTCAAACTTACCTATTACTGATGTTATCGTGGCCGGTGGCCCGCCATTAGCCGCAGCTAGCAATTAAAGGCTGACGTCACGTTAATGATTATAAACAACGTAAATAAATAAATCAGGCACGTAGTGTGCCCATATTACGTTAATTGACACAGTGTCAGTATAAATAAGCATAGAGTTAATACGTTTACATAAATGTTGGTGACTGAAAAGTGTTATTTTCTCTCTTGAAGACCCAGAATGAAGCAGAGAAAAGTCGACCTGCAACCAAACAGCAACACACACAGCCGACTCTACCTCAGACCTGAAACTTGTTATCATAGTTGCAGTTTTTTTTTGCACAGCTGTTTTTTTATTATAAATATTTAACCTGTGGTTCTGTTAATTTTTACATGTTGCATTTTTCTTGTTAATAAAAATATTTCTGTTAAATTTGGGGGTCTTTGTTTTTATCCTTGTGGTATCGAAAATGGTATCGAGTATCGAATATTTTCCTGAGTATCGGTATCGAGTTGAAAAAGGTGGTGACATCATACCTGACACACACACATGCTCAGGTGTGCAGAGACGCACACACACGGGGAGCAAACACAAGCCGAGAGATGGACAAACACGGAGCATATGCTCCTTCCACAATGATCAGTGACCTCCCAGGCTCGCAACACAGTGCTAAATGAGCAACTTTCCTCTGTGGAGTAGTCAATAACCACACAGCCACAACGATCGTGTCAGCGTCCAGCCTGGCCAACATCCCCCGTAATTAATTAGTTCATGTCTCCTCCGCTCAGAGAGAGAGGGGGGAGACGGCGCGAGGCATATGTACTCATCCATTACATGTGCTATCCGGGGGTCAGCGGCCCTGGCAGGAGCAGTCGGCGAGAACGCCTGCAGACTTCAACCCGGGCCCATTTTAGAAAATTGCCTTTTGGGTTAAGAAACCGTGCCTCCTGGCCGCCGTGTCAGTCAGAGACAATTTGATTAATATCAATCAGCATTAGAAGACAGCGGATCTATACGCCCGGAGGACGACTCGTCCAGAGGTCTGGGGAGGAGCTCCGGCGGGGATGGTTGGAATGAAGCAGCGCGGCAAATCCCTTCAGTCTCGGCGAGCCGGCCGGCCGCCGCTTTTCCATCTCTGTCTCGGTTTTTCACTTCTTTCTCAACTCCAATCAGTCCTGCCTATCCCCACATCACCATCCTGTCATCTCCACCAATACCAATCCCACCGCCCCAGCACAATACCTCCCCCCTCCTCGTCTCCCCCGCCGGACCCCCCTCTGAAAGTCTCATATCACCCTATGTGAAAAACAAGCCCTATCTCTGGGCTGGAGGGGGGAGGAGGAGGGGGAGGAGGGGGGAATCAATCTCTGCTCGCTCCGTGGAATCCCTGACCGTCAGATACCGAGAGGAGGGGAGGAGGAAGAGGGGGGTGTAGTCACCACATCAGTCTTCCCTTCGCTCACATGCTGCCTTTTTGACTTTGTGCTGAGTCAGGATAAACACTAAAGACAAAAGCCGGATCACGGAGCGGCGTTCCCTTTATCGATTCCCCCTGCAGCCACCCTCCTGCGTCCGACCACGGCGGCGGCGGCACATCTGTATCAATCTGTACGTTCCTATAAGTCTGCACTCTGAGCATCTGCGTTGTCTGTGTGGGGTAGCGTTTTAATCAAGGCGCCCGCACATCAGATTAATGGAGAAATTTGATAAACGTCTCCTATTCGCGAGCCGGATTTTTTCTGCCAACTCAGGACTTTTCGGCTCGGAGCAATGGGAAATGAAGAATTAGAGCAGAGAGGAGATGAGAGGAGTGAGATGTTTGAGGTCATCTCTTTTTTAAAAAATGGCTTTTAATCAGAATTAAAACCGTCCGCAATATCCCAGTGATGATTTCATTACCGGGGAATCAAGATGTCATCCATTTTAAGGGGACGGGACGTCAGAAGTTTTTTCGGGGGGGGAAACTGGATCGCTGGGTGGCTTTTTTGTGAAATTCGGAGCAGCTGCTAGCAAGAACCGCTCGCAGTCATCAAGACAGAGGAGACAGGTCTCATAAAATATTCAGGGTTTTAAATTTTCTCTCCGCAAAGTGAGCCCGCTCACATTTAATTTTTTAATGAGCATTAAATATCCCCAACAAAAACTAATTGACACGACATGATTTAACCGTCCGGAGGTTTGAGATTATGTGAAGTAATTTGAGTTCAGGAAGCGTATCTGTGTGAAAACCTGCACAAATATGTTCAGCTGTGACCGACAGCAACGTGAGTCAACAAAGGAATTCATTGAACACACGAAATCAGCGTCAAACTCTTCCTCTCTGCACAAAAATAAAACCCTACCTCCATCTTTCATTAGGGTGTAAACGGCTGCACGCCACGCTGGGAGGATGGCAAAGTTTCATAACAAATATAGATTGGTTGTTTTCTTGCTCTCTCTTGACATTGTCACAAAGCTGGGATAATATTGATGGTGAAATTATTCTATTTATTAAGTAATCTTTGCGAGGCAGGGTTTCAATCGCGCGCCGGTTCCACAGGCGACCGAAGTGGCACTTTGCGGGCACATTGAACCGTGTCACCGCTAAGCGAGGCTGACACATCGGGAGATGAAAGTCTTGTCATTCATTTACCCGTGACAACCTGTGTATGCTAATGTCCAAGCATCTTTAGCTCAACGGGGAGGACGGTTGTGCCAGTGTGTCGGCGCACGGCGGCTCGGGCCTGAAGGGAAGTCTGCAGGGACGTACAGTGCAGCCCGGTAACAATGGAATCCACTGAGGCAGCATGTGGGTCAGAACGCCAACGCACGCTGAATTTCTGATCTCGGTTATTAGAAACGTAGCGCTGTGCAGGCGGGAAAAGATGCTTCATGGCGTTTTTATCTGAATTTGTTTTATTTTTTTTATTCATTAGCTTCATCGAGGAAGTGATCCTCAGCTCTGTTTTTACTGCTTAGACATATATCTCCTTTATAAAGCTCCTCACAAGACTACAAGTGTGAAACCACTGGATAGTTTTAACATTTTAAAGTGTGAAAACACTGGATAGTTTTAACATTTTATAGCGTGAAACCACTGGATAGTTTTAACATTTTATAGTGTGAAACCACTGGATAGTTTTAACATTTTATAGTGTGAAAACACTGGATAGTTTTAACATTTTATAGCGTGAAATCACTGGATAGTTTTAACATTTTATAGTGTGAAAACACTGGATAGTTTTAACATTTTAAAGCGTGAAAACACTGGATAGTTTTAACATTTTATAGCGTGAAAACACTGGATAGTTTTAACATTTTAAAGCGTGAAACCACTGGATAGTTTTAACATTTTATAGCGTGAAAACACTGGATAGTTTTAACATTTTTAAGCATGAAACCATTGGACAGTTTTAATATTAGTAAGCGTGAAACCACTGGATAGTTTTAACATTTTATAGTGTGAAACCACTGGATAGTTTTAACATTTTATAGTGTGAAACCACTGGATAGTTTTAACATTTGTAAGCGTGAAACCACTGGATAGTTTTGACATTAGTAAAGCATGAAACCACTGGCAAGTTTTTACATTTGAAAGTATGAAACCACTGGATAGTTTTAACATTTAAGTAAGCACTGAAATCACTGAATGGTCTTTTTTAATCAGTTTAAGCCTGAAACCACTGGATAGTTTTAATATTTTATAGTTTGAAATCACTGGATAGTTTTAACATTTTATAGTGTGAAAACACTGAATAGTTTTAACATTTTATAGCGTGAAACCACTGGATAGTTTTAACATTTTATAGCGTGAAACCACTGGATAGTTTAAACATTTTAAAGTGTGAAACCACTGGATAGTTTTAACATCTGTAGGCGTGAAAACAATTAATGTTTTAACATTTGTAAGCATGAAACCATTGGACAGTTTTAATATAGGTAAGTAAGAAATCATTAGCCCCTTTTAGATAGAAAGGTGGCACATGTGCAGCAAGGTAAAGGCTGCAATGTGCCTCCTTGTCTGTTTAATCAGGAAGCGTGTAATATTCCTCCTTTCCAAACAGCCTCCACTATTTCCTCCTCTGGTAGGCGTCAACATGTGACGTGACGTGAAGCAGGAAGTTGGGCGTGAAGAGAAGCAGGTCGAATTAGTCTTCAAAATAAGAGCTTTACAGTGTGCACACCATCGGAGTTTAGAACTGGGTTCTCAGGGGGGCTTTTAATTGAAAGTAGTGACCGCTACCAGCTCGCGCTACAACAACAAGCGGACAACCAAGACAGCTACAGAGAGCGAGGAGACGCTAGCATCTCCCGGATCTCAGCGGCTTTCCAGCTGCTCATCTTCGTGGATGAAGTGACGAACTGACTGCTGTGATCAGCTGTTTCCTGGTTTTAAACTCCCGGCTGTGGGTACGCAGCAGTGCACGTCATCCACACCTCCGCCCATCTCAGCATTTGCCACCACATTGCCGCCTCGGATTTACAGCAATGGAGGCGCAAATAAGTGTAACGTTACCCTCCGAGGTGCAAAACTGGTGGAACAAAACAGACCACCAATTTGCCGCCTTCTGTCTAAATCTGCGGACCTAGCTGCAAAAAGGACGGCAGATTGGTGGCTTACTGCCCAGAAGAAAAACCACTACTGAGTAGTTGTTGTTTCAGTAAGCATGAAACCACTGGATAATTTTGACGAGACGTTCTGAGAGACGATTTTGTGGCAACAAAACCATCTCAAGTCAAAACCAGATCTTTTGGTTGGTGGTTTTTGGTCTGAACCTGAAGAAGCAAAGTTGCGACATAAAGAAAGTTAAAATCATCAACACGTCTACGGTTTACAGACACTTAAATTGCCAACAGTTATTGCCGTTGGGTTGGATTCATCCTGCACACTCGGATCACATTGTAACATCTCAGAAAGCTAAATGTTGCATCTTTACATCTTTGTTAATTAAAAAAACATGTAAACGGACCAATCGACTGTGTACAACAACCAGTGTGAGCCATCAGAACTCCTGCTCTCTCATCAAACTGTAGATTTCTTACAATTCATTGTTCATTATAATTGTTTTATGCCCCTCCACTAATACGCCTTTTGAATCCTAACGGTCTCCCTGCCGTATACGTCCTGACGTTACACAACACCGAGAAGCAATTCAGAGGCTGCAAACTCTGAAGAATCTGAGTCGTTCTGACGAGCCGAAGCTCTCTGCGATCACTTATTAATGCTAAAATGCAGAAATGCACGCGCTGTTATTGTTTTAAGACGGCGACGCTTCACATCGTCTCCACATAAACGAGGCAGAGCTTATTAGTCACGACGACGAGAAGCGTTCGATCGCAGCCACCTCGAGCGAAAGGTCCGGCGCCCGTCACCTGGCAACAGAGCCAAATACTAAATTCTTCAAATGCTGCGCGTCGATAGAAGTCGCCTTTGAGCAGTATTGACATACAATTAGCTTTTCAAGTCTTCACAGGGGCTATTTAGAGGGGCAATAATTGCATAGTATGGATCTCGGTTTGTTCAATGAATTCATTGAGCGGATTGATACAGTCAATAGGTGGATGATGTATTTAGTGATTAATGCGAAATCCATCACGTAGACGCTATCCGAGGGGGTCAGCGGACTTTTCTTTGTGCTGAGTAAAAACACACACTTTGGTTTCGCGTGTTTACTCGGAGTGTGTTTCAACATTGCATCACACGGCCGCTCTCTTTCCGAAGGTCCTGTTATCCAAATGTTAGAGCAGCTGAGTGAGGAGACGAGGCTGCCGAGCATACATTACATTGATTGGGCACATCTGTCGAGGCGGTCGCGCTACGTGGGAACGACTTTGAGACAACGCAGACGACTGATTCTGCAGAAAATTATGGCTATCAGTGTTTTTTTGCTCGTTCACGTTACACCCAGCCGTGTAATCGATGTTAATTTTTGGTCTTTCAGTTTTACGATTCAGTGACACTTTGTGGTTTCCTGTGGATGGATGGATGGATGGATGGACAGAACGTAGAGAATAATGTACTCAGAATATTAAATATGTTTGGAGGTCCAGTTTGTAAAATCTAGTGGCATCTAGGGGTGAAGGTGCAGATTGCAGCCAGTAGCCCCTTTTAGATAGAAAAGGTGGCACATCTGCAGCAAGGTAAAGGCTGCAATGTGCCGCCTTGTCTGTCTAAAAGGGAGGTGTAATATTCCTCCTTTTCCAAACAGCCTCCACTTTTCCTCCTCTGGTAGGCGTCAACATGTGACGTGACGTGAAGCAGGAAGTTGGGCGTGAAGAGAAGCAGGGCAGTTTCTGCTTTTCTCCCAAAATCCTCTTCCCGTTTAACATTGGGGCTTATGGGGCAGTTGCTGGAGTTTGTGTCGGTTAGACGCAGATAATTCAAAAACCGTACATCCTCCCGATAAAGTGGACACGTTGCCAGACAGAAGACAAGTGTGGCTACGTTCTTGGAAAATATCACTATTGTAGTGTGAAATCTGTGGCTAGGATCGTCATCTAAAGAAACATTTTCGGAGAGTTTTTTTCAGGCTCCCCCACTCTGCCAGTTGGTGCTGCGCGAACATTCCGCAATACACACTCATTGAAAATCCTGAATTTTTCTGATTTTTCGAAATCACTCACGATCAATTAAGGGTCACCGTTCAAAAACTAAACATCGTAGAAAGAAAGTTCAAATACAACTCAAATAGATAAGACTTGTGCCTACATTTTAAAGTTTGAATGGTGTCTCTAGGTCAAAGTCTGCCAGAGCAGGAGATGTTTGAAAATGTTGATGATTTTGCGACTTTTTTGACCCCGTCCCATTCATTCCTTATGGGACAATTTTTCGCAGTTTTTCTTCAAAATAAGAGCTTTACATTGCACCCCATCGGAGTTTAGAACTGGGTTCTTAGCGGGGGGCTTTTAATTTGAAAGCAGCGACCGCTATTAGCTCGCCGCTACAACAACAAGCGGACAACCAAGACAGCTACAGAGAGCGAGGAGACGCTAGCATCTCCCGGATCTCAGCGGCTTTCCAGCTGCTCATCTTCGTGGATTGCGCAAATAAGTGTAACGTTACCCTCCGAGGGGCAAAACTGGTGGAACAAAACAGACCACCAATTTGCCGCCTTCTGTCTAAATCCGCGGAGCGAGCCACCAAAAGGACGGCAGATTGGTGGCTTACTGCCCAGAATAAAAACGGCCAATGAAAACATGTAAGGCCCTCTCGAGCCCTTCCATGCATGAGGACCACGTCCCGGTGGATCCACAAAGCCCTGGTCCACAATATAAGTTGATTATGATCTCTGTATGTCTTCGTCATTTTGACATACGGCACGATAAATTCAAATTGAGAACCTCAGGTAAAAAACTTAATGAGAAACACTTTTATCCACGGGGGAGTTATTGTCTTTATTGATGAGTTATTGATTTTTTTTTACTTGTTTGAGGCTAAAAACAAACTGATTGAAAGGTTTTGAGCTTGGCGGTGCAACATGGAGGACGACCTGCTTCCTCTGTAGATATAAACGTCTCACAATTTTAGTTTCCAGTTTAGATCCCCCTAAATCCTAACCTGACTCTCGCCAGATGAATTTCGTTCCGCCTCGCTCCACTCATCCATCTGGGATCGCTCCATTGGAGATGTGTTTCAGAAGGCTGGGCCTTATCAAAAATCCTTGCATATGATTGGATAAACCACTTGTCTGTCATCTTTATTGACGTGCTACTTCAACCACTCACATCGAAACCAACCTGTGACGTCGATGAGAGCGACGTTCTTTTAACGAAAAAATATTGGGTAGATTGGACAACACGGATGAAACAGCAGCATCAATGTTGACGCTTGCTTCCTCGATGCGAGCCGCCATTGTTGTCTGAATCAAAACAGTCGCTTCTCCGCTACGTCACATCTATGAAACTCCCGCCCGGCGGTCCTGATTGGCTCGACCTGAAAATCTGGTGCCGAAATCCCTCCCAGCGGGAGCGATCCCAGATGGATGTGAGTGGAGCTAGGCGGAACGAAATGCATCTGGCGAGAGTCAGGTTATGATTTACCTGACTGACGATAAATGACTCGGCTTCACCAGAAATAACGTTAGCTAAGTGTGTTTCTGTAAAGCTGCAGACGGGTTCAAACTTAAAGTTTCTTTCTGTTGCAATTTTCCATTTGTTTCGGCTGAATTCTTGTTCTTCTTGCACCAAAACCGCCTGGTTAAATTAGTAAAAACATGGCGGTTTGGCTTAAAATACCTCTTTTGGTTGCCACAAACGCGGCTGTAGATGTCCCGAGGTCTCCTAAAACATATCTGTGTGTATTGCTGTAGGATAGATTTGGTTTATTAAAGAACGAAATGCATCTGGCGAGAGTCAGGTCACCTAAATCCGACATCCTGTCCGCTGAAGTCCACCTCGGCGTCACCGGTTGGAGATGTTTCCAGCTCATCACGGAGACGGTGGAAGACGCTGTTCTGCATTTTCAGGCTCTTCCTTTTGAACAAATCAACGCTGCGTTTCTCTTAACTGTAACCGCTCTCCAATTACCAGCTTGGATCGACCCAGTTAATAAAAGAGTCCATTTGATCCTCTGAACCCGTGCGTGTTTTGGCTCGCAGCGACGGCGGCGCGCGCGTCGATGTCGTGATCAGATGCATCCAGGCAGACACCTGACATGATGGTGTTACTTTCACAGCAGCTGTCACTGCGGTCTGTCAGCGATCGACACATCGCACCAGATCTGCTCTCAGATTAATATTTCATCTCTCACTTAATAGAAAAACAGATGTTCTGCAGCCGTGTACACTGGGAAATAAGCTGCTGGTAATGTATGCATTACTTACAGCCAGCTAACTAAATTTAGAATGAAATATGCATCTGACAGATGCCTCACAATCAAGTTCCAAAAGCCTATAATGGGATATCGACAGATTTCATTTATGCAGGGCAGACTGACCTCATTGGGGGAACTAATAAAACTTTTGGTACATTCAACCGGAAAGATGCCCTGGCTGTATTTCAGTCTTAGGCAGCTCTCTGGGTGCCCTTTAAAGCATTGACCTCCTCACAGAGTGAGGGCTCCTATGTGATTAATACTGCTAGGCATTTATTGGCACGCAAGG
Source organism: Lagodon rhomboides (assembly GCA_039737535.1). NCBI lineage: Eukaryota > Metazoa > Chordata > Actinopteri > Spariformes > Sparidae > Lagodon > Lagodon rhomboides. Next base: position 2,611,759 of record CM077802.1, read on the forward strand.
CACTTTTACCAATAGGTCACCTGCTTGACCTCGGCGCGAGCGCGGAGGATCGAAACCGAGTGGACAGGAAACTATATGGCTTAGGGTGGTAACAACAGGCAAAATACTAAAAAGGCATCTCGAACTCATAACCATCCCACTCATATAAAGCTATTTGGGCGCGCACACACACACACACACACACACACACACACACACACACACACACACACACACGATCCTTAGTCTCTATCACATTCACCAAGACCCACCCACACAACACACACAGCCCGGGGCATAAAAGGTTTCTGCGGCCAGAACACAAACAAACTCATTTGTAACCTGCCATGACACACACACACACACACACACACACACACTTGCAACACACACACTTGCAACACACACACACACACAGAGAGAACAGAAAAGCCAAGTAACATTATCCCTCTGTGCAGCTAGATGGATCAGACTGTTTATCAGAGGCTCTCCACCGGCGCGCTGCAAGAAGGATCATAATGTCAGCAGTTGATTCCGTGGCGATCAATACAGATACCCATTCAGATATCTATTGATGCGATTTAACGGGGGATATTAGTCCGAGCCCAGGTAAATGTCAGGAGTTCTGCTAAACAGTGTCTCCGGGTCATAATTGGACCGAGAGGCGCCTTAACGACACCTGACCGTTACGTAAAGTTAACCTTAAGTGAGCCAAAGCGGCGCCCCGGTGATAGAAACAGAAACCGCTTTTCGCTTCCGCGTCGCGGGCAACACGCGTCTTAAAATAGGATGCGATTTGTCTTCGGTTAAAGCAGGATAGATGGAGCATCAGAACGGGAATAACAAGCAGCCCGAGAAAAAACGGCGATGCAACACAACAGCATATGCACGCCGCGGTTTATCAGCAGTAAATAGCCAGTGCCATGTTCCCGTGCTCCTTAATCATACCGCTGCACGTGCACACACACACACACACACACACACACCTCCTCTATCTTCCACGAGCAGAAAAACGTGCACGCGCGCCACACACACACACACACACACACACGCTCGCGCTCATTCGCACATATTTTTTTTTTTTTTTCTCCGAGACCAAAGGAAGAGCTGACTGCAACATTTTTCTCCACTTCAAAAAAGTAGCCAGTGTCAAAATGATAAATGAGGGATCATGAGGGAGAGCGTGCATACTTACATTAGACTGCACAAGAGCTTCAAGAGCTGCAGCGGCGGCGTGGACGAGCGCCGCCGCCGCCTTCACACGGCTCTCGGCGGCGCTCCGAGGCTGCTGTTATTACACAGAAGGGGCCGACATGCAAATTACATGCCACGACAGTGATTAGCAATGTGAAATTACTATCAACGCAACAATAACATTTTCAACACGACGGGCGTGCAGAGTGTGCGACCTGACATTACGAGCGCCCGGATGGGGGGGAAATGTTGTGTTCCGTATACAGGTGTTGGCTGGTAAAAGGTTGATTGCTAATTTCCCGGAGGTGAGCAGCGGCGGCGGCTCGCGGAGAACATCTGATAGGCCTTCAGACTGCTGATGCAGGGCAGCACGGGGGGATATTTTTCAAACATCATTTATAACATCATTTCGGCATCAGTTACAAAATGGCGTTGGGAAGATTGATGGGCGGCGCGCGCTGGTTAATATGCGTGATTGGAATGATACACAAACCGTGCTGTTTGTTGTGGTGGGAGTGATGGCGCACATACAGAGGAGACACGCTCTCGGATTTACAGGATCAACGTTAATTCCAATAAAGCGGGTATTGACATGTGTGCATTTCTGTTTGTCTGAGGTGGTTTTTAAAATGATTATAAATGTGTATATGTTGATATGTTTATGTTCCTGACGCAGTGCCCGTTCAAAACATGATGTTCGTCACAGATAATCCTGTAACGTGAGAGGTTTAAGCTCCTGAGGTGCTCACCGATCAAACATGTTGGATATTAATGTTTTAAAATCTGGAGGATTGCTGGACTTTCTGAGCTGGAGCACGACAACCAATCAGAGAGCAGCTGACAGGAAACGGTCAACGTTAGCTAGCGTTAGCGAGCTCGCTACTGTTGACAGAAACTAAAAACTCACCTCCAGTCTTTGCTGAAGAAAACGAAACCTGTGTCGATCTGTTATCTCTCACTGCACAGCACGTCGTTGCACCTGGCTAATCTACATTCTGTTTACGTCTGCTTCCCCATGAGAACACGTGTTAGCGTAGCCTCGGTCAGACAAGCGAGTGCAGGCAAGTTTAAAGTCGCCCGCCGGTGCTGAATGTCGGCTGTGCAGCGTTTGAGGCAAATATTTGAGTGTTAATTTCGTGTGACCGTAAATCTGGAGGATTATGTCGGTACTTTCCGAGCGAGAGAGCCGACCCAGAGCAGCTGACAGGAAACGGTAAACGTTAGCTAGCGTTAGCGAGCTCGCTACTGTTGACAGAAACTTAAAAACTCACCTCCAGTCTTTGCTGAAGAAAATGAAACCTGTGTCGATCTGTTATTTGTCACTGCACAGCACGTCGTTGCACCTGACTAATCTACATTCTGTTTACGTCTGCTTCCCCATGAGAACATGTGTTAGCGTAGCCTCGGTCAGACAAGCGAATGCATGCAAATTTAAAGTCGCCCGCCGGTGCTGAATGTCGGCTGTGCAGCGTTTGAGGCAAATATTTGAGTGTTAATTTCGTGTGACCGTAAATCTGGAGGATTATGTCGGTACTTTCCGAGCGAGAGAGCCGACCCAGAGCAGCTGACAGGAAACGGTCAACGTTAGCTAGCGTTAGCGAGCTCGCTACTGTTGACAGAAACTCAAAAACTCACCTCCAGTCTTTGCTGAAGAAAACGAAACCTGTGTTGATCTGTTATTTCTCACTGCACAGCACGTCGTTGCACCTGGCTAATCTACATCCTGTTTACGTCTGCTTCCCCATGAGAACATGTGTTAGCGTAGCCTCGGTCAGACAAATTTAAAGTCGCCCGCCGGTGCTGAATGTAGGCTGTGCAGCGTTTGAGGCAAATATTTGAGTGTTAATTTCGTGTGACCGTAAATCTGGAGGATTATGTCGGTACTTTCCGAGCGAGAGAGCCGACCCAGAGCAGCTGACAGGAAACGGTCAACGTTAGCTAGCTCGCTACAGAAACTTAAAAACTCACCTCCAGTCTTTGCTGAAGAAAACGAAACCTGTGTTGATCTGTTATTTCTCACTGCAAAGCACGTCATTGCACCTGGCTAATCTACATTCTGTTTACGTCTGCTTCCCCATGAGAACATGTGTTAGCGTAGCCTCGGTCAGACAAATTTAAAGTCGCCCGCCGGTGCTGAATGTCGGCTGTGCAGCGTTTGAGGCAAATATTTGAGTGTTAATTTCGTGTGACTGTAAATCTGGAGGATTATGTCGGTACTTTCCGAGCTGGAGCACGACAACCAATCAGAGAGTTGACCCAGAGCAGCTGACAGGAAGCGGTCAATGTTAGCTAGCATTAGCGAGCTCGCTACTGTTGACAGAAACTTAAAAACTCACCTCCAGTCTTTGCTGAAGAAAACGAAACCTGTGTTGATCTGTTATTTCTCACTGCACAGCACGTCGTTGCACCTGGCTAATCTACATTCTGTTTACGTCTGCTTCCCCATGAGAACACGTGTTAGCGTAGCCTCGGTCAGACAAGCGGATGCAGGCAAATTTAAAGTCGCCCGCCGGTGCTGAATGTAGGAGTTTGAGGTTTGAGGCAAATATTTGAGTGTTAATTTCGTGTGACCGTAAATCTGGAGGATTACGTCGGTACTTTCTGAGCTGGAGCACGACAACCAATCAGAGAGTCGACCCAGAGCAGCTGACAGGAAACGGTCAACGTTAGCTAGCGTTAGCGAGCTCGCTACTGTTGACAGAAACTTAAAAACTCACCTCCAGTCTTTGCTGAAAAACGAAAACGAAACCCGTGTTCATCGTTATTCTGTCGATCTGTTATTTCTCACTGCACAGCACGTCGTTGCACCTGGCTAATCTACATTTTGTTTACGTCTGCTTCCCCATGAGAACACATGTGTGCAAGCGAATGCAGGCAAGTTTAAAGTCGCCCGCCGGTGCTGAATGTCGGCTGTGCAGCGTTTGAGGCACACAGAAGCTAATCTGCTAGTCTGTGGTCCATTTAAGGTTTCGACACACACACACACACATCGTCTGTTTGCAGGAAGTTAACGGAGGGCAAATATTTGAGTGTTAATTTGACCGTACACCTTCAGTCTGCAGCGAGCGGTGTCTGCTGTTTGATTCATTAACATTTTTTCATAATGAATGTGTCCAAATCTCACCAAACTCCACACTGGACTTCTTCGGGTCCTCGGCTACAAACGTGCCAAGTGTGAATTAAATCATTTGAACGGTTCTCTAGATATGCAAATAAAATCCAGACAGATAGACAGAGATTCCTTGACTTGTAAGAAACATGCATCCCGGGGTTTTAAAGTGTTCTCTGTTGCATTCTGTCTGCCGTGTAATCACTTCTTAATCTTTTAGCTTCTCCCTTTTTACGGGAAGATTTTGGCCAGACAACAAACGGTTGTAAAAAGCATCCGAAAAAGGTTTTTTGCTCACAGCGATACTGTAGCCCTCCTCCAGATAACACGAGGGAAAAGAAAGGCCCTTGCAAAGTTACTGCACGGGGCAGTGCCCAGCACACCCTCGGATCAATTACAATGTAATTACAATAGCAGACAGAAATACAACCTGGGTCTGTGCTCTGTCTGCACTGATAACTGATAGATAAGCACCTGAGGGATGGCTGAGAGAAGCACCTGGCCAGAAACACATCTCAATGCTGTCAATAAATTACTCTGCTGGGACTGTTCTTTTCCTGGGTAAGGCTACACGATCGGCGGCCACCAGCCACATCCAAAACCTCCCGTGCAGTCCATCTAGGTGTCCGATGGGAAAGACAAGTGGTGGGGAGGAGGAAAAAAAAAAGCAGCAGTTTCGGATACTGCGGTAGAAAGAAAAGGGTCTGGCTTTCTCCCGTTCCCCCTCCACCACATGCTCCACTCTCGGTGCAATTACAAAACTCTGACTTTGCTTATCAACGAAAGCGACACCGACGCAAAGATGATGTGCGAGCGATCGGCGGGTCAAAAGCAAACGAGAGGAAAAGAGCGAGTTTCACTGCGGAGAGAGTGAGTGTACAAAGACAAAGAGATCAGCGATAAGACAGAGAAGTGCACCCGTATCGACTGCTGTCAGTTAGGAGCATGTTAAGGAGTGTATTAAGGATTAGAGGGGATTAGTCATATCAGATCACTGGAGGGTTATCAGTGGTCGCAGCTCCACAAAGAAGGAGCTCCCGGCCGCTCCGAAACAAGCGCCGCCGCCGCGCCGTCCTCCTCCTCGCACGAGTCTTAATATTAACCCATTAAGTCGGACGATTTACGAGGTTGGAAAAACAATTAAGCCGGTGATTTTTATTAGGAGCTTGATTGAGTGCCTCCTCCTCCTCCCGGTGCCTCGACACCACCACCAAAACTTTACCCCCTCCGGAGGGCGGAGAGAGGGGCCCCCGCTCCAAATATTACCGTGATTTAAGATGCAAAACCAACGCGCATTAAAACAGCTCAGAGCTTATTCCACGCGCGCTTCCACACAAAACCAATTTAGTTTCCATTGATCGCTTTTCAAGCAATTAGATTTCCATTGATGGGAAAAAAGTGGAGGGCTGCTTGTGTGAGACGGGGAGGGTCAGCGGTTGGGCGCTGTGATTTGCACGTTTATTCAGGCCGCTTGACCACCTCCTCTAACCCCTGACAGATCCCTGGCTCCCTCCCTCCCTCCCTCCCTCCCTCCCTCGTCCACGTCTCCACCTTCCGGACAACAAATAATTCACCCGGCATGAAAAAATGCCTGGCGTCAGATTATATATCCGTCTTTATTTCCGATATTGCCTCTTTGTTTCTGCAAACTTGGCTGATTTTCTAAATTGTGGAGTATTGACTGTTTCGGAGCCTGACCAAGCGAGTCTGATGTAACACATTGGAGGTAATGATATCCCAGCGACGGGAGAGGCGGTGTGGCTGGGGCAGCGCTGGACGCCGGCCAGGCCCTGTAACCATTAGTCTCCTCGGGAGCTGGAGTCTGTTCTCGCCAAAACGGGGGCAAACGGTAACCCAACTCAACCAGTGAAACCACCAGAACCCCTCCCATGTGCCCGTCCGCCACAGACAGACAGAGATGCCATCAGGAATCACTTCCTTTCGTACGCCCAAGGTCACTCCTCGTCTTTCCAACATGCTTGTTCCCGAGCTGTCACACGGCCTTAAAAAATTCCATATTCAAAATACGTCGTGAGAGGTGAAAGGGTGAAATATAGATTCAAGGTGTAAAACAGGAACACTGAATGCCATTAATGTGAAAGTAGGGAGTAATTCCCAGCATGCTCCCAGAGGAAATCCACCTTTCGCCAAAGCCCGGGGATTTTGACAAATGCCTTTCTCAACGCCGGCAAAGGAGACAAATGTTACATTTAAACAGAAATACTTAATTTCCGCTTTTGGTGACTCGCAGCAGATATCATTAATCAGCGGAGGCCTACCACGCTCGGTGAGCCTGCTAAGAACCAGATGATCGCCCTCCTCCACTCAATCCATCAAGTGTGATTGGAGAAAGAAAAGGTTCAAAAATTTTGAGTTGCACCCACGCAGGAAGAGTAATTACCCTTGTGCCAGTCGCTGAGGTGTTCCCGTGACACCTCGACCCTCTGTTTATCATGCGCCAGATTACTCATGGGGTTGTCAGCGCGGCGTGACAAGAACCGGCACCTCCACCTATGTTCCCCTCACTCACCGCAACCCGGCGGAAGACAAATATGACGTACGAGCGCCCTGAACTTTTAACGAGCAAAACTTATCTCGGGGATCCGGGAAAACATAATGCCCTTCATGTTTGGAGAAAATCAGAACGCGGCGAGGTCCGCGGCGGCGGTGACGGATGGTATCCGCGCTCCATCTCTAAAGACTGATCTGTTGATTTTCATCATTATCTCGCGCTGTCACATCAACCAATTGTTGTTCCCGGAGGATATTATTCACTGTCGGCTTTATGATAATACGAAACAGGGCTTTTTTTTTTTTTTTAAAGGTGCTATGTGCAGCATTTTGAACGTCTATATGTCACTGTCAAATTAATTGTGATACATTTGTTTACCTCACTTGTAAACAAATGAGACCATTAGACCCTCCGGCTCACGCCGCCGACGGAGTCGTGTGGTCCTGGTTGTGAAAGCGAGCGCCACAGGACTTCCTGTTGTTGTTCGCTTCCTCCAACTCCAACCAAACTTTTTCCCTTTTTCCTCATTAAGCATGAGAACTCGGTACAAAGTAATTAATCAGTGCAACAGTGCATCATATCAAGACAATGAGCTTCTGAGTTTCTTTTAATCGTAAAAACAGGACACGTTAGGAATAAAGTCCAGTCTCAAAAGGCCCGGTTCTGTCTGCTGGAGGCAATTAAAAGCAATTATTATGAGGATTTATGCTAAGTGTTCTTCCCCAACAGATCCCATCCAGCGACACACAGCCGCCGCTCGTCATCTTAAACTCTCCCGTTATCTGCTGACGGAGAGTCGGGTGGAGTTTTGTCGTCGGCGACCGAAGTAGCTGGAGACTTTTTTCAAAATGTAAAGAAACAACAGATAAAGAAACTTCCGGAAGCCCGAATTAAAATGTGTAAAGACGTTATTCACACCCTTTATTTTTGTTTAGGACAAAGTCTTTACTGCAGCAGTTCAGCTAAGACCTCGACTTCGCTTACAGGGTTTGAATATTTTATTTTAAAATCGATGTAATATCTCCGGGCTTCTCGGAGACTCGGACAAGCTGTTCTGAGCCATTTTATGTTTTTAATTTGGTTGTTTCTCTTTGTTCTAAATCCAGTTCCCACTTCTGCTGTCCAGAAATGTTTTGCAGGACTACAAACTTCCCGTCGGCTCGGGGCTGAGGGGTCAGCGTTTGGGGACAAAAGTGTTTGATGGCGGCCTCTCGTGAGGAAACGGCGTGCTCCACCTCGGTCCGGCTGCAGGTGAGAGGAAGAGTTTTGCACCAAAAGAAAAATGAAACTCACAAAAGAAAACTAAACGATCATTCGTCTGAACTGTTCCCTTTAGGTCTGAACAGATCTTGAACTATGTTACGAATGATGTTAACATCATTTAAAGCTGTAATACGTAACATTTCCTTATCAAAATGACCTTTGATGCATCATTTGTTGAGTTAAATATTCCCAAAAGTGTTCAAACCCCAGAAAAATCTAATTTAATTCAAGGAAACGTCCAGAGAAACTCCCACGACTTCATGACATCATCAAACTGCGCCTTTTGTTTTTATGGATGTGATTGAGAGTCCTCTGTTGTTCGATGACCCCGATGCAGATTTGTTTCGCTCCCCTCCTTTTAACACCAGAACATCTTGAAGCGAAGATAAAAATGAGGACGAAACACTGACGAGCAAAAGAAAACTAAACGATCATTCGTCTGAACTGTTCCCTTCAGGTCTGAACAGATCTTCTCATGAAAGGAGAGCTACGTTACGTATGATGTTAACATAATTTAAAGCTACAATACGCAACATTTCCTTATCAAAATGACCTTTGATGCATCATTTGTTGAGTTCAATATTCTCAAAAGTGTTTAATTCAAGGAAACGTTGCTTTTCATCTGGTCGCCTGTCGTCGTAACGTCCAGAGAACCATCAGACAACAACTCCCACGATGCCTCACGACTTCATGACATCATCAAACTGCGTCTTTTGTTTCTATTGTATGTGATTGAGAGACCTCTGTTGTTCGATGACCCCGATGCAGATTTGTTTCGCTCCCCTCCTTTTAACACCAGAACATCTTGAAGCGAAGATAAAAATGAGGACGAAACACTGACGAGCAAAAGAAAACTAAACGATCATTCGTCTGAACTGTTCCCTTTAGGTCTGAACAGATCTCTGAAACTATGTTACGAATGATGTTAACATAATTTAAAGCTACAATACGCAACATTTCCTTATCAAAATGACCTTTGATGCATCATTTGTTGAGTTGTGTATTATTTCAAATATTCCCAAAAGTGTTCAAACCCCAGAAAAATCTAATTTAATTCAAGGAAACGTTGCTTTTCATTTGGTCGCCTGTCGTCGTAACGTCCAGAGAAACGTCAGACAACAACTCCCATGATGCCACACAACTACATGACATCATCAACCTGCGTCTTTTGTTTTTATGGATGTGATTGAGAGTCCTCTGTTGTTCGATGACCCCGATGCAGATTTGTTTCGCTCCCTGCTGTGAGAAGACACCGAAGATAAAAACGAGGACGAAACACTAACGAGCAAAAGAAAACTAAACGATCATTCGTCTGAACTGTTCCCTTTAGGTCTGAACAGATCTTCTAATGAAAGGAGAGCTATGTTACGAATGATGTTAACATCATTTAAAGCTGTAATATGTAACATTTCCTTATCAAAATGACCTTTGATGCATCATTTGTTGAGTTAAATATTCCCAAAAGTGTTTAATTCAAGGAAACGTTGCTTTTATTTGGTCGCCTGTCGTCATAACGTCCAGAGAACCATCAGACAACAACTCCCATGATGCCACACAACTTCATGACATCATCAAACTGCGTCTTTTGTTTTTATGGTATGTGATTGTTCGATGACCCCGATGCAGATTTGTTTCGCTCCCCTCCTTTTAACACCAGAACATCTTGAAGCGAAGATAAAAATGAGGACGAAACACTAACGAGCAAAAGAAAACTAAACGATCATTCGTCTGAACTGTTCCCTTTAGGTCTGAACAGATCTTGAACTGTGTTACGAATAATGTTAACATCATTTAAAGCTGTAATACGTAACATTTCCTCATCAAAATGACCTTTGATGCATCATTTGTTGAGTTAAATATTCCCAAAAGTGTTCAAACCCCAGAAAAATCTAATTTAATTCAAGGAAACGTTGCTTTTCATTTGGTCGCCTGTCGTCATAACGTCCAGAGAACCGTCAGACAACAACTCCCATGATGCCACACAACTACATGACATCATCAAACTGCGTCTTTTGTTTTACTGATGTGACTCAGATGTACCTTTGTTGTTCGCTGACCCGATGCAGATTTGTTTCTTTTAACACCAGAACATCTTGAAGCGAAGATAAAAATGAGGACGAAACACTAACGAGCTGCTGATTAATGCACCGCCGCCCCTCTTTAATACACATTTCACCAAAAAATCCCCAATTTTTAAACACGTCTTTGACCCGTTTTGAGACGAACATCAACAGAAATCCTTTGTTTTGGTAAACAGAAGTAAGAAATAATGAGGCGTCCACGCGGCGTGGAGGAGGAACGCAGCACTTTTCCCAGCGATGGTCTCGTGTGTGTGTGTGTGTGTGTGTGTGTGTGTGTTTCCTGGTAATTACACAGATTTCTTAAATGCAATGTTTTATTGATGTCTGAACGCCACATGCAGCTTCATGTTAATGAAGTTTACCGCCAAACAAAAGAGGCCCGATGTTCTTTAAAAGAGGGGAGATAGCTTTCTGAGCATCAAACGGAGGGACGGACTTTTTTAAAAACACGGACGAGGACGGACGTGCCGAGGCAATAACAGTAAAGCAAACAGGCTGCTGCCTTTGCACCGCTGCTCCGAGCCTCCCCAGTGATACATGCCAGAGATAACAGCTTAATTTCAACCTCAGCACTTTTCCTGCACTGTCCGAGGCGCTCGCCGCATCGATGGATCACCGCGCCGCCATGCTAGTCACTCTCCACTGCGACAACTAACAATTTTTCCATGATGGAAGCTTTCAGAAAAAAAAAAGAAAAAAGGTGGCGTTGGGTTTTTAGCTCGCAACACAAGCCGCCCTCCTCTGATGGCTTCGGTCTTGGGAGACTGTGCTGGCTGTTTGTTTCTGGGAGAACAGGTCACAGGGCAGACTTCTGATTGAATCCCCCACACTGTGACGAGCGAAGGGGGCGGAATCGCTTCTGGATTTTTTTTTTTTTTTTTTTGCTGCAGAGGCTCTTCCCTTTCTGCAAAACATTTCCTCCTTCCACTTTGAAAAAGCAGCTGCTGCTTCGACTGTCCAGGAAGGAAAAAACACAACAACATGAAGGAAGAGAAAAAACACAAGAAGTCTGAGATTCTTTATCTGAAGGACTCCAGCGACCGAGTCCAGTAAATCATGACGGAGGAGGATCAGATCCACAGAATCTGAGTCACTCCTCCTCCTTTAAACTCATTCTTTCTCTAATTTTAATCAATATCTCCACAGAAGACGACGCTGCAGACGCATCCTTCTGTTTAACAGCCACACTGGTGCTATTCATTTGGAGCTGCTCACAGTCATAAGAGAGGATTTATACGGAGATAACTCCGACACGACTCTGCCGAGAGTCGACATGTCAGCTCCCCGAGCGCACGTTTCACAAACATATGTGTTGTTGTGTGTGTTTTTTTTTTTTTTTTTGCCTAAATTTAATTTGCTAAATTGTTTTTCTTCTGAGCTCGTGGCTCGACAAGTAAACAGTGGCTGAACCGAGACTATTCTCAAAGCAATTAGCGGTTAAATTTAAAATGTGCTAAGATAGATTACATTCATCGCAAATCCTCTGTCAATTCGCATTCACTCCGGCGCTCCGGGTGAGGCGGGAGCCTCCGCAGCACGCCGGCCGGCCGGGGGTTTTCCTCAGAAGACGAGCGTTGACCCCCGCGTGGCACCGACAGCATGCCGGACTGTTATTAACACTGACGTGCAGGAGGCCGGAGCGCGGCCGCCCGGGGCGCCGAGGCCACCGAGGGGACCCGGGCACCAGCGGAGATCCACCTTGTCGGGGGGCGTCATGGCGAGAACGCGGCCACATCACACGTCACCCTCCATCTGCGGGGGGTCAGCGTTTAAAAGGGCAAACACGAGCTGAATGGAGAATATGCTCCTCTGTCCTCCCGTACAAACAAGCCGTGGTAAAAACATTCGCCTGGATTGTTGAGATGTCATCTCAAACACGGGGAACGCCTTTTTTTTTTTTTTCATGGGAACGCCGCTCTCTTTCCCAACGCTCGCCGCCCTTTGTTATGACAGCGGCTCCTCTGTTAGCTCGTGCGTCTCACACATGAGTAATGATCTCGCAACTTAAAAATAACACCGCTACCCTACACTTTCACATAGGGGAGCATGCACGTCTCCCGTTATCCACAGGGAAGGCGAAATGAAATGTGCTTTTTATCATGTGTCGTGAACACTCCTCATGCCTCCCCTCCCCCCTCGCTGAACCACCCGTCAAAAAAATATTGGCAAATGTTGTAATTACGTGCGGAGTATCTGCGCCTTACATGGCTGCGGGCTGGGAGCGGTCCCGGGCCTGATATTTCAGCTTTATCATATTTTAGTTTTATTTGAGGACGGTGGCAGCGCCGTGCCTCCAGTCAGCCATAATTGAAATGAGGGAAGGAAGATGTAGAGGCTGCGCGCCCCACTCCTTGTAATCAAGCCCTTAGTCCTGTGTGCTTTGCCATTTTTCAAAGTGAAATATCTTCGCAATCTTTACAGTAATATGCAGCGAGTCCTCTCCGTGCCGTAGCCCGTGGGTAATTAGGCATGAGAAAGTGTACATTTTACATGCGGCGGAGAGAGAGAGCCATGCGTTCGAGGCCCCGGATGCTGCGAGTCCACTGGAAGCATCGGATTAAATTCATGATCACATCCATAACAACATACGGGCTGCTTTGTAACCAATTTATTATTCTTTTTGTAGCCGGCGTGACATCAGTATTCAACAAGCGACGCTATCTGCTCCCCACATCGCGGCGTGCAGCGAGGCTCGCGTGTGGAGAGAGTCGCGTGTGGAGGCGAGCGAGCGGTGGAGAAGTGAAGCCGCGGGGACTGATGGAGAAGTTGATGTATGATCCCTGGTGGCTGAGCTTGTTTGAAGCGTGGAGCTGTGCAGGTGATTCGGAGGCGCCGGCTCTTTAAACAGCGTAATGAGCCAGAGAGGACGCTGCCCCCGCCTCCACCCCATCCACCCATCCCTCGCTCCACAATCCCCCCCAACACCTATCATATCATCTCATGTTCAAATTATGTGAACCAACATAGTGAGAGACAGTATTAAAAAGTACCTACGAGTCAGACTTGAGTCAAAGTAAAGACATCGTGTTAAAATAGTTAAAGAAACCCGACACTTTACTTCAGTGTGAGTCTTCAAACTACAAGTAAAAGTACAAATATACATATATTAAAAAAATTGGTGGTCTGTTTTGGTCCGCCAGTTTTTAAATCCGAGGCGGCAATGTGGTGGCAAATGCTGAGATGGGCGGAGGTGTGGATGACGTGCACTGCTGCGCACCCACAGCCGGGAGTTTTAAAACCAGGAAACAGCTGATCACAGCAGTCAGTTCGTCACTTCATCCACGAAGATGAGCAGCTGGAAAGCCGCTGAGATCCGGGAGATGCTAGCGTCTCCTCGCTCTCTGTAGCTGTCTCGGTTGTCCGCTTGTTGTTGTAGCGGCGAGCTAATAGCGGTCGCTACTTTCAAATTAAAAGCCCCCCGGTAAGAACCCAGTTCTAAACTCCGATGGGGTGCAATGTAAAGCTCTTATTTTGAAGAAAAACTGCGACAAATTTCCCATAAGGAATGAATGGGACGGGGTCAAAAAAGTCGCAAAATCATCAACGTTTTTCAAACATCTCCTGCTCTGGCAGACTTTGACCTAGAGACACCATTCAAACTTTAAAATGTAGGCACAAGTCTTATCTATTTGAGTTGTATTTGAACTTTCTTTCTACGATGTTTAGTTTTTGAACGGTGACCCTTAATTGATCATGAGTGATTTAAAAAAAAATACAGAAAAATTCAGGATTTTCAATGTGTGTGTATTGCGGAATGTTCGCGCAGCACCAACTGGCAGAGTGGGGGAGCCTGAAAAAAACTCTCCGAAAATGTTTCTTTAGATGACGATCCTAGCCACAGATTTCACACTACAATAGAGATATTTTCCAAGAACGTAGCCACACTTGTCTTCTGTCTGGCAACGTGTCCACTTTATCGGGAGGATGTACGGTTTTTGAATTATCTGCGTCTAACCGACACAAACTCCAGCAACTGCCCCATAAGCCCCAATGTTAAACGGGAAGAGGATTTTGGGAGAAAAGCAGAAACTGCCCTGCTTCTCTTCACGCCCAACTTCCTGCTTCACGTCACGTCACATGTTGACGCCTACCAGAGGAGGAAAAGTGGAGGCTGTTTGGAAAAGGAGGAATATTGCACCTCCCTTTTAGACAGACAAGGAGGCACATTGCAGCCTTTACCTTGCTGCACATGTGCCACCTTTTCTATCTAAAAGGGGCTAGAGTTTTTATTATCCGATTACAGAAAAAAAAAAAAAAAATGCAGTAATTTGGCTGTGATACAGGATGTAACTTGCAAAGTAACTAGTAACTAAAGCTATCAAATAAAATAAATATTTGCCTCCAACATGTAGTGAAGCAGAAAATAGAAACACTCAAGTAAACTACAAGCTCCTCAAAAAGTACAGTACTTAGTTACTTTTGCATTACTGGTATTTAAAGCTACTAATCAATACGTTTGTATCACGAGTGTTTTAAATTAGTCTGTGTGAGGCCAAAGAAGTCGCTCACAGTCCGTCTCTCAATCAAAACAAAAACAAAAGACGTCAGCAGTGTGGCATCATGGGAGTTGTAGTCTTCATCGTTACACAGACTCAGACAGAATGAAGTGATGTTTTAAACTTTTCTTCACGTCAGAAGTTGGTCAAAGTGATAAACTGTCAGAAAAGTATCTTCACTTGTGGAAGGTCTTTTAGCTCTTTTAGCTCTTTTAGCTAATTGTTTTGGTTTGTAGAAACTGTTTGGTTCAGCATCAACGTTCTGACGAGTTTTGTGTTTCGTAAATACACCCTCATTATGAACGTGGAGAGAACAGTGTCCGAACTTTACCGGAGATGAGGTTGTTAATCGATGAACACGACCTGCCCGGCGCCACACGGACGGGACGAGTTTAAAACCAGCTGGTAAATGAAGCGGAACGTGTTTTAAGTATTGTTTCTTTATGTGAAATGTTTTTTATCCTCGACTCCCTCATCACGGTCTGCTTCGTCTACTTCATGTTGTTGCATCGAACATATTGTTCTGCTATCTTGTTAAAATCCTTAAAATGTCACCTTCTCCCTCTCCATCACTGAAAACAAACCCTAACATCTATGAATATTCAGATATGTGTCATTTCAAGACCATTCTCAGTGTGTTTACAGCGGAGGCTTCAGGTTTCTGTTTGCTGGGTTTTAGAGGATTTGCTTCCAAACTGTGACGTCCCCAAAATCATGCTTCTACCAGCGATGACGTAGAAACCAGCCTCTGCACACACGTCCTCCTACAGGGTTTGAACTGGAGGAACAGGAAGAGGAACTGGGACTTTAAACAAGGCGTGTTCGTGCCTATAAAGCAGCCCGGCGAGTCTGACACCGTCGTAAATTCACGACAACTTAAAGTCCAGATTCATCACGAGAGTGTAAAAATTAAAAATAGTCTCGTTGTGTTAATTTTCGGTCGGCCGAGGCGTTAAAGAGCTCGACTCCGGCTGCTGTGTGAGGCTGTGCACACTTCTGGATCTGCCCTGCCCTCTCCCTATATTCTGGCTGCACTGCAGGTTGGGTCCAATCCTCCGTCGGCCCTGCAGACTCTCCAACGCCGAGCTCCACCGGCGCCACGTCTGAAGACACTCCAACAGGTACGAACGGCGAGCGTGGGCGCAGAGTGTGACAAACACAAAGTTGGGTACTAAATGTGTTTACACAAAAATGAGGACGACCGCCTGAAACCGGTCCTCATGCACAATTTACCGTCTGTTTGCAGACGCGACGCCGCGACCAAGGAGACAAAAGACGAGGGGGCACACGGGGGAGACGCCGGGCGGGCGGCGACGCGGCGTCTCATTGCAGCTGATGATATACAAATGCATGCACACATGGATGCTGCTCGTAAATGAATAAACACATACATCAATTTCAAAATCCAACACATTTGAAATTCAAATGCAGCCGTGTCTTCTTTCTCTCTCTCTTTTTTTTTTACGATATGTCTCATTTCTCTGGCGGAGATATAAAAGCAGCAGAAATTAGAGGGGTGGGAGAGAACAAATGCTGTATGGAATTTGAGATTATGTGTTTGGTTTGTGTGTTTCCCTGCTGTTTAAATCAGGCGCGTGGGGGCCGTGCAGCCCTCGGCTTGTTGCTGCTGACAGTTTCAGTGTTTCTAGACTTCCCTCCTCCCCCTTTTCTTTCTTTCTTTTTATTTTTTCCCAGCGACAGTCCTGAATTGAGAAGCGGGGTGGAACGGGGTGTGGGCTTCTGGCGGAGGGTGAATTAAATAGTCACTCTCTCTCCCTTTCCCTCCCTCTCTCTCTCTCTCTCGCACTTTCTCTTTTTTTCAGTGGCGTTTAAAATCAATTCATTCAGTGGACTGCTGACACAGCCCGGCCCAGAGAGCCCAGGATTTATGGCTCCCTCTAATGGGCATGCTCTGAACCAAAGCCCTGCCGTCAGCACAATCCTGCCAGCCACCCGTCCGCCCCACTCCCTCACTCCATCTCGCTTTTAAAGACGCAGGCACCCCCTCCTCTTCCTCCCTCCATCCCTCCCTCCTCCTCCCTTCTTCCCTCATCAGCCCGGTGGCGGTGGCGGTGGCGGTGGCGGTGGCGGCGGAGGAAACACTCGAGGCCCTAAAAATGTAGATATCTGGAGAATTTACCATAACGCAATACGATAAAAAAAAAAGAGGGAGGCTACACGTGACTTATTTTTTTTTATATCTGGGGAATTTCCTCGGCCTCGTTCACAGGAAGCCTCTCTAGAAAGCAACGGAGAATATCTGATGGAGATCTATTAATACCTGCACGATTTATTACAACAGCGCAGGAGGTCTGTTTTATTTAGGACGCGGTCGTCTTCAGTTTAAATCTCAGATTTAGTTGTTTTTTTAATATTTTCTGGTGTTGTTATCACTCATTTTCTCTCTCGGTTCGTGCTTCTAAGAGCAGAATATATATAATATCTGTTAATTTTTACCAGAACAGCAGGAGATTTCATTTGTTCCAGGAGGGGAAAAGGAAATAAATGACCAAAAAAAGTCAAATTGAATGTGTTGTTCTGTGTTGTTGGGAGACGTTTGGTGTTAAATGTGTATTAATGATGATCAGAAACTGTAAAAACTCAAATTTTATGTCGTTTTTGGTGTTAAAATGATTAAAAACGGACACTTTTGCCAACACGTGGTGCTTCATACAGCAGAATTTAATGTGTTTTAAGTTGTTTAGTGTTAAATGTTTATTTGTGATTATTGGAAATTATGAAGATTTGCTTCTGAGTGAAGTACATAATATTTATTTCTGATTATTTCCCGTATTAGCGTGAGATTTTATTCAAGTGAAAAATATTTATTTTATGATTATTTACCACAACGGCAAATGATTTAGTGTCTTACAGGAGGAAGACGACTGTAAACTTCAACTTAAAGCTCAAACATGACGTGTTTTTTAGCAGACATAAATGTTTATTCATGATATTTAAAACGATTTTAAAGACAAATTCATCACGCTGTGCTTCCTTCAGCAGAATATAATATTTCTTTCTTATTACTTTCCAGGCGGAAGAGGAGCGATGATGTAAAATTCAAGTTTAAACTTAAATTTATTGGGTTTTTTAGTGTTGTAAGCAGAAATTTGGAGTTAAATATGTTTACTGAAAAATCCTTATTTACCATAACAGCAGAGATTTAGTCAAACTTCTGTAACAACTCAACTTAAATGTTT
Source organism: Lagodon rhomboides (assembly GCA_039737535.1). Taxonomy (NCBI): domain Eukaryota; kingdom Metazoa; phylum Chordata; class Actinopteri; order Spariformes; family Sparidae; genus Lagodon; species Lagodon rhomboides. Next base: position 2,629,593 of record CM077802.1, read on the forward strand.
TCTGATCGTTATTAAATTTGTAAAAAGACAAACTTTTGCTGTTTTCCAAGAGCAGTATATCATATTTATCTTTATTATTCAACATGACAGAAGAGGATTTAGTTGTTTTTTTGTTTCCAGGGAGAAAAGTTAATCTAATATATTCCTTGTTGTTATCTTAAAATTGTTAAAAAATGTCAAACTTTTGTAGGAAATGTAGTTTATATCATCTCTCCCGGGTTAAAACTCCAACACTGTGGTGTTAAATGTTTATTTATGAATATTGACATTATAAAAAAAGGCAAACTTTGCTATCAGGTTGTACGTCCAACGACAGAATATAATATTTCTCTATGACGACACCACAGATTATACAAATCTTTGCCGTCATATTTCTCTCAGAGTCAAATTCAGGTTAAAACTCACCTTTAATATCTATATTTCCTGGTGTTGTGGGCGGACACGTGGTATTTAATGTTTTCCTTCACATGATTAAAATCCGGGCGAAGCTCCACTAACAAGTGGTGCTTCCCCGCGCGGTATATAACATCTCTCCATCCATTACCTCGTCTGACGAGTGGAGCTTTTAAGGTCTTCGGAGTGAATATATATTCATATATTCATAACCACGTCCAGTGTCACAGGATCTGAAACAATTTATGGCGCAAGAGTAGAAAAAAAAAGCGTGATTGAAAACAGTCGCCTGTGAACCCGGCCGCTGTAAAGACATATAAAAAGGATCATGGCCTGAAATGCGTCGACAACATGAAGTCAGCGGCGGCGGCGGCGCCTCGTCCGAGCCGAGCGTGTTCCCGCGGTGTATTTACGTCCGTGACACCGTCTGCGTACACTCGGGGAAACACTGTTGACCCTCTTATATCCTCAGGCAACCCGGCAATTTGCAGACAAACACAGACCTTTGCTTCTGCACATCCTGATCCATATTCCAGCTCCGCTCTGCAGCCTGTCAAGGCGTCACGGGCCCCGAATTAGCCTCCCATTACAGCCTCCCCCGAAACTTAACCATAACTGACCATTCGCCGTGGCTTCATTATAAAGCCATGCATGTAAAATCAAGTCATGGTCCCTGGCCGTCACATCCAATTTCAAAATACAACCCCCCTCACAGAATCTCCATCTTTCTCTCTTACTTAAGTTCAAGCTTCTCCTTGTTTCATAAAATATGATCTGATTAAAATAGATTACACACCTTGTTAGCGGAGCGTTTCATATTTGATACGGCGGCGGGCAGCCTCCTCCATGATTCAAAGCGATCGCGGCCTTGTTCTCCGGCCTATTTGTTTAATAAGCTCCGCTACATCAGCGGGGCCTTTTAAGCGAACACACTCCCCCTGCAGCGAAGGCAGAGATCAATACACACACCTGGATTCACAAAAAACAGGAATCACAGCCAAGGATTTTCCTTCGAAGGCGAGATAATCGGCCCTACTGTACGAGAGGAAACCCAAAAAAAAAAAACAGGAAGCAGCTTTTACGCGGCGACCTGTCGGGAGAGCTACAGGTCAGCCGTGAAATATTCAGCGCCGATTAGCCCGCCGCAGCTTAAACGCTAAAGCTCCTCCAACGTCTCGACCACGAGAGACCGCGCTATGCAAATGTGGATATTACAAACAGAAAGAGAAGAAAGAAGTCTTGGAGGGTAAATTAATTCATTATAATCCTCACCTCATCTGCTGACTGATGGAGGAGTCCTCGTGTAATCGCTGATGAAGGGGGGAAAACCTTCCAGTGCGAGCGAGCGAGCGAGGCGGCGGCTCAGATGTGGGAATAAAACCGGGTCGTATCGCCTCCGAGTGAAAATAATACTCCAACAAAGTCCGTGTAAGAGGGTGAAAATGTAATACCGCGCTCGAGGAATGTAATTATCATTTAGCGAGTCCGTGAGCTGTGTTTGACAGGGCCTGAACCGCGCCAAAAACTCATTTTCATTTTTCTTATTATATCATGATTATATAAACATTCTTAACCAGTGGCCACAGCGGCAGCAAATTATTGCAAATTAGCCCCATATTGCCTGTTTTTTTTTAATATTTTTTAGCGCGGAGGCAAATGAACAAGCACCAGAACTCCAGTGTTTATTCCATAAATCAGCCGAGCGCCGCACCTGTTGAGAATGTAAACAGCCGCGACTGTTTGATTAAACTCTCACATCCAGAACAGTTGAAGAGCTCCTTCTTTTTATATAGTTTTTTTCAAGGGGGGGTGTTTATCCTCGCCTCAGTGTCGAGTTCGTTCTCTCCTCCTACACCCACCGAGAGTGGAGTTTTCAATGGGCGGTGACGGGGGAGACATAACACCCACCAGCTATACGTGGGGGCACGGGAGGTCCGTCATTACCGAGCCGCAGTGGTGATCACGGCAATAATATAGAACTATAACCGAGCAATTAGACTAATGGAAAACGTCCCTATTTCTCCCGGCGTGCGGCGGCGAGAGGCGGCGCTGCCCCGCGGGCCCCCCCTGGAGACGAGGCTGGAGATGTGAAGTGGAGAGGAGGTAATGGCGGAGGACCATTGATCCTCGCCGCCACCTGCTATATGGCTCCGCGGAGGACGGGCGGCGAGGCAGAGGGCTCCATCTGGGGAGAGATCGCGCCGGCTCCTGGGCTCTCAGGCATATGGATAAGAGTCTTTCTCTAGTCTTCCGCTACTTAACCAGCACACATTAGCACAATACGGCCGGATGGGGGGAGAGTGAGGCGCCGCGCATACGTACAGGCGATATTGCGGCGAGGGGCGAGGGCGTGAAGACGCTTCCGGAGCTTCTCGTGCGAGGTCAGGTGAGAAGAGGATACCGACGCCGTGAGTCTCACTTCTAAATGAACCGTGTGTGTGGGAGTGGAGAGGAGAATTCACAGAAACATCTGAAGGAAACAAACCCCAGAGTGTCTTCAGAAGTAAGACAACAGCATCAATTGTTCACACGCTCCAAAAAAACAACCTGCGTTTATGTTTGACTGACAAAGAGCACGCGTGGATCTGAGCGTTTGGCGGTCAGGACTGCCAGTGTGACTTTAAAGGCTTGCTGTGTAGGATTTAGTGGCATCTAGAGCTGAGGGTTGCAGATCACAACCAACTACACACCCCTCATCTCAAGGAAATTGAATCGAACGCAACTGGATTTGGTTTTTGTCTTGAAGACGTTTCACCTCTCATCCGAGAGGCTTCATCAGTTCCTGCTCGCTTGACTAGGCTGGGACTAGTCCGATTAAACCAAATCCAGTTGCGTTCGATTCAATTTCCTTGAGATAACGATGACCTGGATGAATGAGAGTATTCACAGACTTCCTACACACCCCTCGTTTTACGGAGGGTAAGACGAGGCGTATAGTGGCCGCTAGAAACGCTCCGTGGTCGAACCTCTTCAGATACGAAAGAGAAACACAGCGATTGTTGGTGAACAGCGATGTCACGGTGTACTGAAACACTAAGCATGCTGGGAAGAGTTACTCTTTGGTACAGGAGAGACATTTTGTGTCATGTGTTCCTCAGAGACATATTTCTGGTCCTACCTTGCACAGTATGCAGCAGGCACCTGCTCACGGACGGGTCGTAAGGTTTGCTAGCTCGGTTAGCGTAATTAGCTAGCCTCTCATCAAGCTCCGATAAATAGCTCGACAAGATGAGAGGTGCGTGGATCTGAGCGTTTGGCGGTCAGGACGAGAGGATGTGTGTGACTTTGTAGGATTTAGTGGCATCTAGAGCTGAGGGCTGCAGATCACAACCAACTACACACCCCTCGTTTCACGGAGGGTAAGACGAGGCGCACAGCGGCCGCTAGAAACGTTTCAGGTGATTATACGCTAATGAACAGTGATGTCACGGTGTACTGAAACACTAAGCATGCTGGGAAGAGTTACTCTTTGGTACAGGAGAGACATTTTGTGTCATGTGTTTCTTGTTACGCACCGTAAAGTTCCACAGGTACATATTTCTGGTCCTACCTTGCGCAGTATGCAGCAGGCACCTGCTCACGGACGGGTCGTAAGGTTTGCTAGCTCGGTTAGCGTAATTAGCTAGCCTCTCATCAAGCTCGGATAAATAGCAGGACAAGATGAGAGGTGAAGTACGCACTCTTGAGTCATAGTAAGTGGGTGAAGATGAGAAAACAGCTGACACACTAATGATTGTGCAATAAGTTCTGGAAGGCTCTGACGAACCATCTCAACAGTTACACAACTATTTAATTGCTTCGTTCGGAGAATGTGATGATTCAAGTTTGATGAGTAAAGAAGGGAAATGGAGATGAACATCACAGAAGAGTTCAGATGGTCAGAATCTAAAAGAAAGTCAGGATTTCTTTTGTTCTGGAAAGGCCACAGATCAAACAAATCAACATGAACCTGGTCTTAAACACAACTTGTCACGCTGCCACTGGATCCTTTTTGATTTCACGACTGCTAAATGAGCTGTGGAAAACGTACATTTGTTCAACAGAGTAAATAAAGGAGAAACTAGGCGATGCATCTTGTTTCCATAGCTGTTAACGAGGTCTGGGGAGTTTTAAGATGCAGATTCACAAAAATATATGATTCTTTTGACCCAGATTTGGAAAGTCAATAAGGCTCAGTCCAGAGAAAACAAACCTGACGCCGGAGAGACACATGCAGACAGACATGAGGAGGTGTAAAGGGTGGAGCTGTGAGACTCACCTGCCCAGCTGGGGGTCTCCATGTACAGGTAAAGCCGGTCGGGCTGAAGCTAGGTCACTGGACTCGCTGCTGCTGCTGCTGCTGCTGATGAACCTGCAGACAGGTGGGAAACATGAAGCTCCTGTTAAAACAGCAGAACGTGTGAACGAGTTCGTTACACAGCCGAGAAAATAATCTGATAACCGCCGGCACAAAACACAAAACACATCGACCCAACTGTCTCTTTAAAGCACACTCTGCTCTGATTGGCCGGCTCTCACAGGCCTGAGCAGGCCACCATCCTAAAAAAATTCAAACTCTGAATTTCAACCTTTACAATATTAACGAGGTAAATAATACAAATGATTCCATGATTGAATCAACAAGCTGCTCTCAGAGGAAAACAAGGTCCCAGAACACTGTTTGAAGCTGGAAAGGTGGCAGGGTCCGCCACATATAAATGAAGCAAAACAGTAATAAACTGTGTCGTCCTTTAAGGTCAGTTTGATTATTCAGATTATTCAGTCGTGGAAACAAAGAAGGTTTGTTTATTCAGTTTGTTTCAGTCGCTGAAGATGCTTCTCTCTTCTGATTCAAATTTCTTTAAAAAAAGACTAAAAAAATCTAATTTTCTACAAAAAAGGAACATTTTATAAAATAAGACGCCTCATAATAAACTTTCCACCTGGATTTAAAGTGGATATCAGCAGGTGAACTCTAAAATAAACCCCCTGAATCAACATTTAATGTCTATGATAACACACACTTTTCTTTTATTTGCATTCTTTCGTGTGCATGGCTGAAGTTGTGGTTAGCCTAGCTTAGCATAAAGCCTGACAGCAGGGAGACATGACCATCCAAATCCTGCGACTAATATTTATAACCACGATGCATCTCGTCCTCGTTTCATCCGAACAGACAACAAATATAAAAACAACATTCTGTAATTCTAGAAGGATGCTGGAACTGTTTCTTCTTCCCGGGCTGCCAGATACAGTTGATAAGTGCAAGTTTTTGGTTTTGCACAAACCTGGCAACCTGACTACTTTTAGCAGCTCGTCTGGATGAAAACAGAGTAACAACATCATCTGCTTTATCAGTGTGTTGTGAGTAAACGAGTGCATGATTGTGTATCTGCAGCTCGCTCGTATACGTCCGTGCATGCAGCACGTCCGCCCGAGCGTCACGGCGTGTTCGTGCCTCGCTGTGAGACTCGCTCTCATGCGGCGGCTGCCTTTTCTGCTGACTTGCGTATCTCCGGCAGGCCTCAGGTTGGCTGCTGCCCAGCAGCCCAGCCGGTGAACCGGGGAGAGAGCGCATTGATTTCATCCCGGCAGAAAGAAACCCCTCCTCCCGGCGCCCGCCCGCCCGCCCGCCTCCCCACCCCGCCCTGCACCTGATTAAGCATTTGCAGGGCGCCGTGCCAACACAATTTGTCATTTATCAAAAGTAATTAAAAGCAATTTCTTTTCTCTTGTTGATTGGGAATTGACTAATTGTTGAGTCTGTGAAAACGGGGGAATAAATAAAACAGGGGAGGATGAATTTTACATAAACTCAGAGGAAAACATAAACGCTGTAAAACGAGGGCCAGACATCTGGCTCTGTGATTTCTCTCTACATGATTACGACTGCAAAAAACCCGAAACAGTTGTTTAGCGCATTCTGATATACAGCCCATAGGCAGTAAATAATATATTAGAAACAGCATATTGACTCGCCGACTTAAAAGGGTGTTTTCACTCGGCGTGGTGCGAACACGAGAGTGGGAGGAAAACACAAACACCGGTCGGTTACTTGTTAACAGAAAATGAGAAAACGCTGCTCCCACTTGTGCAAAAAAAGAGATATTTGAGCCGGTAAATACCGACGTCTCCGTGTGAGAGGGAGGGAAGGTGCAGCGAGGAGAGGCATCCTGCAGCAGAGGGTACAGTACGTCCGCCCAGTGAAACCCAGCAATACCGTTTCAACATTATCGGTAACAACCTCTGAATGCACCATTACCTTCTATAAGGGCAGAATGAAATGTCAGAATTGATTCGAGAGGGGAGGGTTGAGATATAAGTGGGCAGCGAAGGTGGCCATTTTGTTTCACTGGCCCTTTATTCGCTCGTCCCTGGATCATTAGCGGGGAGAAAAAAGAAAAGGAGCTGCGAGAACATGAAGTGGGTGTGGGCGGCCGTCACGCGAGTCTCCGGTGACAGTGTGCGGAATGAAAACAGAAATGGAAACCACACACACACACACACACACACACGGAGACACACAACAGAAATCAAAGAAGAAGAAGAAAAAAATAAAAACCAGGCGCTCGGAAACGCCAGAGGAGTCGTTTAAATTTCCCACCACTTTGTAAATAACTTTAGCTTGCACAAATACCTGGCTTTGCTCTGAGCGCAAAAAAATTCTCGCCAACAATTTATTCTCTGCCAACAAATGGAGCCGTCGCTTCAATGAGACGATTTGAATATCCCTTTGAAGGCTGCAGATGGACAAGCAATACTATCATTGCCGGAGAACACAGAAATAATTGGGCAACGGTGGGAGAACGAAGGCCCACGTCCACGCCGTCTCCGCTGAGCGACGCCGCCCGGCGCCGGGTTTCTAATTGAAGCCCTCACTCTCTCCTGCCTTTTGTTTACATTCCCATTCATCATAAAAAACTCAATTACTTATGTTCCCTAACATGTATGGTTATTAATGTTCTAATTATGCTTCTCCCCTCTAATCTTTCGCCGTGCAATTTGGGTGATGTATGTCTGAACGCCGCTGGAAGAGAGAGAGAGAGAGAGAGAGGAGGGGAAGCCGAATTAAGGAATCTACGTGCAATAACGCACCTTCTCCCGAAGAGCGAGGTGGATTTATGCCGGCACGTGTTATTCAGTTTGTTTCAGTCGATACTTCTCTTCTGATTCAAATTTATTGAAAAAAAGACATAAAAAAATCTAATTTTCTACAAAAAGAGACTTTAAAAACTTCATCCAAAACATATGAACACTATAAAATAAGACGCTTTGCCTCAGAATAAACTTTCCAGAATCAACATTTAATATTTATGATAATGCAGCATTTTCATATTTTAACTTTTGGACTTTTATTTGCATTCTTTCGTGTACATGGCTGCAGTTGTGGTTAGCCTAGCTTAGCATAAAGCCTGACAGCAGGGAGAAATGATAAATACTGCGACTAATATTAATAACCACGATGCATCTCGTCCTCGTTTCATCCGAACAGACGACCAGTATAAAAACATCATGTTGTGATTCTAGAAGGATGCTGGAACTGTTTCTTCTCGGGCTGCCAGAGTGCAAGTTTTTGTTTTTGCACAAACCTGGCAACCTCCCTGCTGCTGGTCTGATCCGTAATTATAGTGAAATATTTTAAATCCTTCCTCGACTACTTTTAGCAGCTCGTCTGGATGATGGAGCTCGGTGTCATCACATCGGAGTAACAACATCATCTGGTTTGTTAGTTAGTTAGTTAGTTTATTGAGAGAGAGAGAAGCCGAATTAAGGAATCTACGTGCAATAACGCACCTTCTCCCGAAGAGCGAGCGCTTGTCGTGGATTTATGCCGGCACGTGTTATTCAGTTTGTTTCAGTCTGATACTTCTCTTCTGATTAAAATTTATTTAAAAAAGACATAAAAAATCTAATTTTCTACAAAACATTTGAACACTTTATCAAATAAGACGCCTCAGAATAAACTTTCCACCTGGATTTAAAGCAGATATCAGCAGGTGAACTCTAAAATAAACCCCCTGAATCAACATTTAATATTTATGATAATGCAGCATTTTCATATTTTAACTTTTGGACTTTGATTTGCATTCTTTCGTGTGCATGGCTGAAGTTGTGGTTAGCCTAGCTTAGCATAAAGCCTGACAGCAGGGAGAAATGATAAATCCTGCGACTAATATTTAAAACCATGATGCATCTCGTCCTCGTTTCATCCGAACACACAACCAGTATAAAAACATCATGTTGTGATTCTAGAAGGATGCTGGAACTGTTTCTTCTTGCACAAACCTGGCAACCTCCCTGCGGTGACGAGACGGCTGCTGGTCTGATCCGTAATTATAGTGAAATATTTTAAATCCTTCCTCGACTACTTTTAGCAGCTCGTCTGGATGATGGAGCTCGGTGTCAGAGAGGCGTCATCACATCGGAGTAACAACATCATCTGGTTTGTTAGTTAGTTAGTTAGTTTATTGAGAGAGGGAAGCCGAATTAAGGAATCTACGTGCAATAACGCACCTTCTCCCGAAGAGCGAGCGCTCGGCGTGGATTTATGCCGGCACGTGTTATCACGCACCGTCTTTTGTTCGACACGCGGAAAAAGTTGACTAATCAGCTCTCGCTTTAGATGTAGCCGAGGGGAAAGCTGACGAGAGACGGGGAGAAAACAAAGCGAAAGCACCGCTGGCCGGCTCTTCTTATTCCTCTTGTGAAGGGCTATAGGTATGACAGCTTTAGAGGTATGAAATAATGTCGGTGAGAGCCTTGAGGAGCCCCTGCAGAGAGGCTGAGAGGGTCCTGTACCGCCTCGAGCAATGAGTGTTCTTCAAGGCTTTTTTTCCTCAGAGCACTTTTACAAGAGCACAAATTAGGTGTAAGGAACGCCGGGATGTGTCGGCGGGCTGCACCCCAGCCGGAGAAAAAAGAGGAAAAGGGGGCAGAAACTCGGATGACAGTGAAGAAACGGAGGGCGTCGTAAAGTGCGGAAAATAAGCTCTCACTTTCAAACGTTTACGGCGGCTCAAATATCTGATGATACCTCTCATAGCTTTTAATCTTTAATGTGAAAAATTAATCATCCCATTCATTATTTTAATAGCTGTCATTTTTCTCTCCCCAAAGTGATGATTTATAACCATTAAGCCCTGCGTAGGCTTGTGTGAGAGGGATTTATCGTAATGTTTGCACCAGGTAGCCTCCAACCATATTTCATTACTCTGACAAGCCATTAAAATGCCCTGGTGATTAAACAACAGCTCTGAGGTCAGCGTGCACGGCTGTTTCTTTACGCGAGCCGGTGCAGGCGGGGACCCGTAGCCTAACAAAAGCCCTTTCCCCTCCGCCTCGCTTCCCTCCAGACCGGCGATCGTAGTTATAGATCTCTATCTGCCGCGCTGTGCGAGGGCGACGTGAGAATAATGTACATGCACAGAAGCTACGATGAAGTAAAGTTAAGAATGGGGCCATTATGGCTCCGCTCCCTCTGAGGTTTGACACCGTGATAACTGTGCACTTAGAGGAAAAACTCCAGCTTCACGCACTCCTCCTTCCATCCATCCGTCTGCGGCGGCGGCGCTCGGGAGTTACTCTGCGATCACGTGTTGCCGTTTGTGCCTCTGGTCTGCACACTCGTCTCCGCCGCTTCTATTTCACTTATTGATTTCCTGCTGATGCTAACAGGCAGGGGCGTGCTGAGGACGTCTGGGGGTGGAGGGGCATCGCGATCACCGGCCGGGCCCCCCGAGACCCACCGCTTTATTTTTAAGCTGTTCACTACCTGTTGCTCCACAGAGAGATGTCTGTGCTGTGCTCTGAACCACACAATTCATTAAAAAGGCGACTTTAAGCAACTTTAATGCACACTTTTGGTTCCAGGAACGACTTTTTAAAGGAGCTATAATGTTTTTTAAGCCTGTTGTTGTCTGTGTTTTCAACCCGCAACGATTTAAAGCTCCACTGTGTCGTGTTTTAAGTAATTTATTACCTCAAATCAGCGTCTTCATTCATAAATAAGTCCTCATTGGTGTAAAATGATCTCTGCCAACAATCTCACTTCTCCTCCTGAGGGAAGAATCACTTCTCTGTATTTCCATAGGACGGGCGAGCTCTACGGAGGCTTCCATGTCCTTCCGCTCTATAAAAAACGATGAACTGGTGAGAGGGACAAAAAGCTCTACGTGGTACAGATAAGGCTAAAGGCGTTTTCACTCAGAGCCAGCGTGACTGTGGAACGGAGAAGGAGCTTAGCCAGACGCGCTCGTCAGCTGCAGTTTGAAGTCTGTTTGAAATAACGTACCTCATCACCCGAAACTAAACTTGATGAAGTGCTGTTTGAAGACATGTTGTTGTCACAGCTTCTTGAATCTTGACACATCCCGCCTGCCGTAGTTCCAACAGGCTGCAACGCACGTTTGAAAACGCGAGGCGCTAGAGAGCAGTATTCGTTTGGATGCAGAATAACATTTAACCACGAGATGGGAGAAATAATTCCACAGTGTGTCTTTAAAGAAGCCAGTGGTCATCTTCTGCAACTCAACGCAAAGAACAGAAAACAAGCTGATTCGCGACTGCAGATTTTTTTTAAATAGTGGCTGAAATAAAACGATGCAAATGCTCGATTGCTCATAAATCTTTTAATAATGTCCCAAGAACTTAATTTCCACCCCTTGTGTCTGAAGTTCCTCCAAAAGTTCCTGCGGTGGATAAAAGGATTTGAATGGATGAAATGCATCTACGTTATTCAAAACGATAACAATGCTTTTGTGCTAAATGTTTTGATTCACACAACAAGTTGAAAGAGTCGACTGTGATGATAGCTGGAGGGTCGGCGGTTCGATCCTCAGCTCCGACTCTGCATGTCAGAGTGTCTTTAGGGAACGCACTAAAGTGCTGGCGTGCAAATGGCCGAGCGCAGATATACGTCCTGGTTAAGAGGCACTCTGTAGCCTCTGACGAGCGGGTCGGCACCTTTTGCATCAGCGGATGTACGAACGTGTGCGTGAATGGATGAATGTGCTGCGGAGCGCTCTGAGTGGTCCACCTATATAAACGCCGAGGCCATTTACCACTTAGGCAAACCGCCGGACTTGTGAGTGGGCTGCACGCCGGCGTCCCTGAATGCATCGCACGGCTGAGAGAGGGAACGCAGACGGTGACGGGACGCTGAAAAACCTAAAAAATATAAGTGTGTTTGGACCAAAACATCTCCTAATGTTTGTGCACATATTCTATAATTTGCTGTTAATAAAAACAGTTTTTTCTTGCAGTGAGAACAGTAATGAATTCACACAGACTGTATTTTCTGCAGGTTTTGCCGTTAAACGTCGGTGAAACATGGCCGTTTCATTCTGAGGGACTGAAACCAAAAACCCGACGCTACACTTTGATGTTTTGGACGGCTGGAATAGAAAATATGTCCGTTGTTTTTTGCACAGAAGGGTGATATCGCCGCATTTGGCCGGTTATCTAACAGAATAAAGGAGGACGGAGGAGAAAAACAACGAGCGGATGATGTCCAGAAACACGAGGGACGCTGTCAGACGCCGTTCTGACAGCGGTGAATGTTGTATTTTCGTGTATGAGGATGTTGTGGCTTTTACAGAGACAGATGTGGCCCGAGAAGTAGCAGCAGAAACAGCAGCCTGCAACACAAAATGGATTCCCGTCGGGTCCCAGCGGAGGGAGCTGATTGAACAGCAGGCCGGGGAGCTGGGGGAGGATTTAACTCCCCTGCATGTATGTTCATGTCTAATGTCCTGAGTCCAATGGGCGGGATTGATCACCGATGCCACGTCTGACAGTGACTGACAGCGCCTGTAATTGCTATGTTAGCTTTGGGAGAAGAGCAAACTACCATGGTGGGACCATGAAACACGCCGGCGTTTCTCAATCACCTGCGAGTCCGGTTGGGATATTACATCACGGTACACAATGTGGAGCCCGGATCGCCCCGAGCGCCGCGAGCCGCTTGATTAATGGATGTGATCAGTGTCATTTATGGCATGATGGTGTCATGAAAAAGAAAAAAAACATCTGCTGCGATTCCCCGCAGTGGTTCGGGCTCAAACCCTCGCGTAACTGATGATCGCCGCTCAGTCCGACGTTGTTTTCATCACTCAGCAATGTGCGAGTTCATTTGTCCCCGTGACGGACGGCGTCACGTCTCACGAGGAGAATAAAACACAAAGGACGGGAGATAGAGACGGAAACAAAAGGAGGGGGATGTGGTTAATTGGTGCCGTTCAGAACAACAACACAGAAATTAGTGCCGCTGGTATCAGAACCTTCTCAGTACCGCCTGGAGCGTGTTCACGCACGGTCCAATTCATTTTCTTTATCTGTGAAGCAGTTTGAGATGTTTTGTTAAATGAAGAAGCATCTTTATAATCCTGCAGGGAAATCATTCTGCCTCTGTGATTGGCTGGTTGGATGCTGGCGAGGTAGCTGATTGGTTGTTTGGTCAGCCTGACAATTAAATATTTAAATTAAATGTAAGTATATTACTATAATCACTCAATCAATAATTACTAAACAGCTGATCACAGCAGTCAGTTCGTCACTTCATCCACGAAGATGAGCAGCTGGAAAGCCGCTGAGATCCGGGAGATGCTAGCGTCTCCTCGCTCTCTGTAGCTGTCTTGGTTGTCCGCTTGTTGTTGTAGCGGCGAGCTAATAGCGGTCGCTACTTTCAAATTAAAAGCCCCCCGCTAAGAACCCAGTTCTAAACTCCGATGGGGTGCAATGTAAAGCTCTTATTTTGAAGAAAAACTGCGAAAAATTTCCCATAAGGAATGAATGGGACGGGGTCAAAAAAGTCGCAAAATCATCGTCGTTTTTCAAACATCTCCTGCTCTGGCAGACTTTGACCTAGAGACACCATTCAAACTTTAAAATGTAGGCACAAGTCTTATCTATTTGAGTTGTATTTGAACTTTCTTTCTACGATGTTTAGTTTTTGAACGGTGACCCTTAATTGATCGTGAGTGATTTCGAAAAAATTCAGAAAAATTCAGGATTTTCAATGTGTGTGTATTGCGGAATGTTCGCGCAGCACCAACTGGCAGAGTGGGGGAGCCTGAAAAAACTCTCCGAAAATGTTTCTTTAGATGACGATCCTAGCCACAGATTTCACACTACAATAGTGATATTTTCCAAGAACGTAGCCACACTTGTCTTCTGTCTGGCAACGTGTCCACTTTATCGGGAGGATGTACGGTTTTTGAATGATCTGCGTCTAACCGACACAAACTCCAGCAACTGCCCCATAAGCCCCAATGTTAAACGGGAAGAGGATTTTGGGAGAAAAGCAGAAACTGCCCTGCTTCTCTTCACGCCCAACTTCCTGCTTCACGTCACGTCACATGTTGACGCCTACCAGAGGAGGAAAAGTGGAGGCTGTTTGGAAAAGGAGGAATATTACACCTCCCTTTTAGACAGACAAGGAGGCACATTGCAGCACAAAACCCACTCGGTCGGGGTTAGGAGACGATCACGCGTAAAAATACCCACGATTGTCTCCATAAACACGGCTCGGACATCAGACCTGACAATTAAATATTTAAATTAAATACAAGTATACATGCAGTATGTCGTTTCTGCCACTAGGGGTCCCTCAATCAAAACAAAACAAGACGTAAGCAGCGTGGGATCATGGGAGTTGTTGTCTTCAATGTCAAAACGATGCTGATGACGAAGCTATCCAACGTGACTCTGACGTAACTCGTAAAGTTTGAATCTACGTTGCGTCCCTCAGTCTCACCCGACGTTCAGGGTGAACAAATGAAACGTACCGTTACTTTGAGTCAAATAGTTTAGGATCATCTACGTAGACAGAAATGTTACGTATCATATCTGGAAGTATCAAGAATAAAAGTACGTACGTTGACTATTTATCGTACGTAACGTAGTTTACGATTACGGATGCATTAACGCATATTCCGACATCGTAATGTAATGTGATGTGAAAGGAGCAGCTAATAGCATAATACTGATCTCTTCTGTGAGTAAAATCTTGATTTACAGCCGTCAGATTAAACGCCGTGCAGCGGGATCGTAATGGGGACGGGAATACTCGCCGTATCTCAAATTTGTATTTAAGTAAAGCAGCGGAGGCGAAGTTACTCTCCATCAGGGCCGGTGACGCCGGGTTAAAGCACATTAAACGGCAGAAAGATATATTGGCAGAGAGATGGGATTCCAGGCCGTGCCAGCTTCTAAAAACTCTGTGTTGTTAACATTTACAGCTCCTGTTCCTCGGGGGAGGGGGGAGTGATCATCAGTAAAATCACTCTCATAGATTTGAAAGCCTCGGCCCCCGAAAATTGGGACATATAGTGTAGGACGTGATTCCTACAATTCTATTTCTTTCTCGCCGGCGCCACCGCTGCTCGAATCCACCGTGGATGGATGTTCGAACATCCTGTTTTGGCCGCCGCCGCTCGCTACACCGATCCAACAGTTGTCACTGCGACAGAACAAAAGCTGCAGAAGAAGAAGAAGAAGGGGGGGCGGAGGGGTGAAATTAGCATCCTAATGTGTCTAACGTCTCGTGTTTGTTGTGTCCCCGATGAGAGAGGGGGAAAAAAAAAGAATAGTGCTAATTTGTAATAGATATCAAAACTCCCGGCATTAAAAAGTTAATTACCACAGCAAATACAGCGGTGATAAATGGCTGATAATACCATTTTCTGCAGATGACTGTCGTTTCCGCCGACCAGAAAAATGATATTTAGCATCCAGCTGTACTTCTGGATGCAGGAGGAGGAGGGCGAGGAGGAGGAGGAGGGAAAGGTACTTGTAATTCTGAATATTTTTTTCTGCAACTTAGCAAGTTTTTCATCTATCAGCGAGGCACATTAAATCCCAGCTGGTCAGATGCGAGAGACTCCTGATGCTCGGCGTTAAGACATGAAACAAACTACTGCTGAAATGAAAAGCCGTTTTCTTCTTCTTCTTCTTCTTTCGGCGCTGTGAGGAGAAATTCGACTCCTACAAGAAGTCTATTAAAAATACATGTTCAAATGAATCTTGGTGGTGATGACAAGTTTTACCATATTCTTCTTGAACTTTTAATGTACCCAGCCGGGACTTCAAAAGAGGGAAATTAAATATTAAGGCTATTATCTAAGCTGTTCCCAATATTATCCAAGCCTAGGTTATTTATATAGTACAGTAATAATCACGTTATATAAGCCGGTTTTCATTCTGGAGCCGACGTAATGATCAGGAGGTGGCTGGTTTGTAGTTTTGCAACCTAAAAATGAGTAACCTAATTTATATATTTGCTGCAGTAAAAAACCCAACGAGATTATGTAGATTTATTATAGCGAGTCCTAGGTGGATATTGTGAATGTAAATATATTTATAATTTATGACTGCGGGGAAATAGATCATTTTTTATCCCGCGAATATAAGGAGCACTTCTACTTTTGGCAGCGGCTTCGGTGCACACTCGACATAATTTTGTGCATCTGTATGAAAAAAAAACAAACAAAAAAAAGCCCCCAGTGAATTATTATGTGGCTCTGATTGAGAGGAATCACAGTAAATCTGGTGCGACCGAACCCCGGATCACCACTGTTTACCCACCGGTGAGACGGTAAATACTCTGGCTGACATTTGAGGGAGGTTAGTGTGCTCAGAGAGCCGAGTGGAAGTGGAGGCTCAGATGAATTTGTCTGACAAATGCTCCTGGAGTATGTGTTGTCGACTGTGCTTCGGCGAGGCCCTGGACTGGGATTTGAGTCTGACTGAAGCCAAGCAAAGCATGCCAGATCACTAATTGCACAATTTAAAACCAAAGTCCCTGGCAGCTTGTCATTTGAAATGGAGAGAAGAGCCATTGCTTAATCAGTGAGCTCAACATAGATCTGTGAGGCTCTCCATCGAGGAACCCCAGACGTACGCGGCTGAAGCTCCGTGTCAACAGCCAAAGCAAAGACTAAAGTGATTGGCTGGCTGCTGCCGCCGCCGCAAATGAGACGTTTTACGATGTGACGCGCGCGTGCGATTGGATCAAACGCTGCTGCGCCGACAGCGATTTTATTCCCGTTTAATTGTTCGTATATGAGCAGTCGACTGTCGCTCACAGTTGGTGGTGATGAAGTTTACGGCGCCGGTTTGATGTCTCTTAAAGGCGTCAGGAAAAAACTGGCCGGCGATTCAGCTGCAGTTCTCGTTTTTTTTACGTTCCTCTGGCTCGCCACGCTTTTGTCTAAAATAACTCTCCTGGAGTGTAAATCCACGGCGGGAGCCATCGCCGGCTCGGTGTCCTGCCCAGGGACACTTCAGCCTGAGGAGAGGACGAGCCAGGAATCCAACCGGCCTCTTTTATGTGACCGACATCAAATATCTGCACGCACACTAGTTTTCCACTATTACTCAGAATATGATGATATCCAGCTCGTTTAAACAACATATTTCCATTCGGATCTTTTGAATCACGCCTCGTTCTGAAGGTAATTTTCCTGATGTCGATATTATTCAGGTTTTAGGGGAGTAATTCTGAGACACACGGCCTGTTTACAGTCAGCTCACCAACAGCTTGCAAGTCTTATCCAAAAGAAAAGCCACGTTTGTGTCCGGAAGGAGAAACACACCTACGTTTAAACATCGTAAAGAACACTTGAATCTCGACATTAATATCTCAGTACCGACCCAGGAAAGTTCAGGAACAAGACGGCCACTGCTGGAAAGATCTTGTTTTGACGCCAAGAAGTAAAAATGTAGCTCCGGCAGGTCTAATTGTACATATTTTGACATGATAGACGACATGATAGGGCACAAATTAATTAATCTGAGTATGTGAGGCTGCATGTAAATGGGAAAAATTGTGGAATATGAATTTACATAAACAAAAGAATCTTGTCTTTTTTCAGAATAAAGGTGCAAACCTGAATATTTTGTGTCTGTAAAGATAGTCACAAAGCATCTGTCTATGTTTTCCTCATACATCAACATGCTTCTCCCGTGTTCGTAGCTATAAATGTTGGTTTCACGAACCAGTTTTGAAATGTTTGGACTCATGTTTCCTCTCCAACGAGAAGATATACGAAAAACAAGAACAACACAAACAGCGTGGAGACTCTAAACTGTTGTTGTAAAATACCTTTCTGCCATCTAGTGCCACTAAATTATTATTTTATATCACACTTCACATCATGAAATGTGTAATTGACAGTCATCAGGGTATAAAACCAATGATATGTGGAGCTTTTGGGAAGACTCGCCAGTGTTACGGTGCAAAGTGATTGTTTAAAATGAAAACTGAATCAAATTGTGACCTTAAAATTGAAAGATAAATCAAATAGGTGCCACTTGAAGGAACATGTAATGCAAAGGATGTTTAAACTGGCACCAGACGAGCATCGTATCATTATAAAGTTAATCTTAATTGCTCATTTCGTCTCCACGTCTGAACCCTGTCTGACAGCAGGTGTGACGTCCTGCAGCCTGGCTCCGTCTCTACCTGCTTTCACGTCTCCGTAACACTTCTGTTCTGTGTTGTTGGTAGTTGTTACTCTGAAGAAAACAAAAAAAAAAGAGTTCCAGTTGCTCCTTTTTTGCGACGGCGGCGGCGGCAACAATAAAACCGCTTTTGAAAAACACAATCAAACAGAATAGCGGATTGGAGGAATCGTGACGCCCCTCCGCCCCCTTTTTCTACTGACAGGCCTGAGAAAAAATCTCGTTTAAAGCGAGCAGCGAGATCCAGTGACCTATTTAAAATAAAAAAAAAACCCGAGTCCTGAGAGACGTCTGACTCCTCCTGATAATCCAGGAGCAGCGAGACGCTCCTGTTAATTAAACAAGCAAAACAAAGATCTGTTAATCGTCCCACTAACAGGCCGGTGAACTCGGCACAAAATGTTCCCAGCACCAAGAAGAGGAAGAAGAAGAAGACACCCTTCTGTCTTCATAATATATAATGAAATATATATTTTACTGCTGCATGACGTAACTCTACGGGGCATTAAATTCTCTATTTCCTGTTATAGCTATGTTACAGGTTCAGGCAATTCTCCACCGGCTATTGGGAGAAGCTGTAAACATTATTATTATTGAGGCCGGGTTGTATTTTGGTGAGAACATTAGCAGGGAGGCGAGTTACTCATCGCCCCGGCGAGATGAAGCCGGAGAGGAGTTTTGTTTCTTGTTTTTTTTTTTTTCTTTTTGGCTCGAGCCTAACGAGAGCACACACACACACACACACACACACACACACACACACACCATCGGGGAGACAGTGGTTCACAGAGAGAAAGGGGTGGAGCTGCACACACACACACACACACACACACACACTCACACAGACAGACGCACACAAAAAAGCAAAAAAAGAAAATAAAAAACACTGCCCCGGAGTCAATTCCACACTCAAGCAACATCCGTCTCTGATCTGGGAGCGTTCCTGCAGCGGCGGCACAACAAGAGTGATGCGGCACTGAGGGCCATGAATTAAAAAGTCAATATGTAAAACCATAGAGGGATGCCATTTTGAAAAAGCGTTCCATCAATGGAAATCATATTAACATGATAAAGGGCAGATTGGGAGGCGAGGGGCATTGATTCAGACGGCCCCCGCCACGTCCACCTCAAACATGTTAATGAATCGCGCTGCACAAACAAAGAGGCGGGGCTTGAACTGAACGGGGGTCACGCCAGGGGAGAGGACCCCCGTCAGGCCCCGCCCCCCTCCCTCCCCCGGTGAGCTGCACCTCCGGCTGTCACATCAGTCGGCGTCTCAGCATCACTCCCGGATTGTTTTTCTGAAGATGAACTTTCGAGGAGGGGAGGAGAGGGAAAGGTGGCTGACTCGCAGAGATTTCTCTTTTCTTTCTCTTTTCTTTTTTTTTTGTGTGGCAAGTTGGGAGTGGATCCAATTAGAACGAAGCCTGGGAGAGAGAGATGAAGTGCTATAATGCCACCCAGAGACCGAGAGTGCAAGAGCAAGAGAGAGAGGGAGCAGAGGATTCACCCCCTGTTGACCATGACTACAGACACATAGCCTGGGGGATGGAGCATCCAAGGCTTCACGCACACACACACACACACACAAATACAGAGAGAGAGAGTGACATGAAAGCAACAAGGCAGCGCTGCGAGGCCAAACAGATGAATTACTTATCAAAGACGCGCACAGCAGACCGGCTATGAGGCTGCAGCACACAGACAGCTGGGGCATTATCAATTCACCTTCAATTAGCCGTCCTTGGCACCGCCTGCCAACCGGACCCGGAGCACCGGCACATTCACACACACACACACACACACACACACACACAACACATTCATTCAACGAGGAGAAAAAAATGTGGCGAGGATCAGGTGGATTCTTTTGAGGAATTCAATTAAAAAACAGTGTTGGAAAATTAAAGAGAGAAAGAGACGGAGAGAGAGACACAACATTTCTATAGAGGGGATGAAAGCAGAAAGGATTATTTTCAATGCATTGGAGGCAGAGAAGAAGAAAAACAGAGCGGGAGGGGGGCGGTGAGGAGAGGAGGAGAAAAAAAAGAGAAGAAGAAGAAGAAGAAGCGTTCCTTCCTCGGAGTGTGATGGCACAGCACCTTTGTTAAATATGAACTAATTAAGTGGAAAAATGAAAGTGTTTCATCTTCATTAGTATCAGACAATAGGACTATGAAACATAATTGAGAGTAGTTCCACTTTAATAGAATGAACAGAAGTCATTTGGTATTGAAATGTGCGGGGCGATTCAGCCAAAAGAAAGCGTATTATTAGATTTAATAGAATACCTACACATGATCAATGCTCGGAGCACAGGTGGTAGTTTGTCTCCGGGTTCTTCAAATGATTAGGCCGACGGAATAATGGCCGGCCGGATTCACGTTGCTCCGCGCATTGATTACACCGAGCAGCCCCATTTTTCATGGAGTGGAGCCGCGCACACCATTTATTAAGCTTTTACACGTGTGACATAACAAGCGGCTGCCGCAGAGCTCGACTGGAGTTTGGTGGCGAAGGCCTGTTGATGATGATGATGGTGATGGTGATGAATTAGCTGCACCGGGTTGCCAAAAGTATGTGGACACGTTAGCAGTCGTGTTATTTTAAAGCTCCACTGTGTCGTGTTTTAAGTCATTTATTACCTCTTCGTTCATAAATAAGTCCTCATTGGTGTAAAATGATCTCTGCCAACAATCTCACTTCTCCTCCTGAGGGAAGAATCACACATTGTGACGTGAAGCAGGAAGTTGGGCGTGAAGAGAAGCAGGGCAGTTTCTGCTTTTCTCCCAAAATCCTCTTCCCGTTTAACATTGGGGCTTATGGGGCAGTTGCTGGAGTTTGTGTCGGTTAGACGCAGATAATTCAAAAACCGTACATCCTCCCGATAAAGTGGACACGTTGCCAGACAGAAGACAAGTGTGGCTACGTTCTTGGAAAATATCACTATTGTAGTGTGAAATCTGTGGCTAGGATCGTCATCTAAAGAAACATTTTCAGAGAGTTTTTTTCAGGCTCCCCCACTCTGCCAGTTGGTGCTGCGCGAACATTCCGCAATACACACTCATTGAAAATCCTGAATTTTTTCGAAATCACTCATGATCAATTAAGGGTCACCGTTCAAAAACTAAACATCGTAGAAAGAAAGTTCAAATACAACTCAAATAGATAAGACTTGTGCCTACATTTTAAAGTTTGAATGGTGTCTCTAGGTCAAAGTCTGCCAGAGCAGGAGATGTTTGAAAAACGTCGATGATTTTGCGACTTTTTTGACCCCGTCCCATTCATTCCTTATGGGAAGTTTTTCATACGGAGGCTTCCATGTCCTTCCGCTCTATAAAAAACGATGAGCTGGTGAGAGGGACAAAAAGCTCTACGTGGTACAGATAAGGCTAAAGGCGTTTTCACTCAGAGCCAGCGTGACTGTGGAACGGAGAAGGAGCTTAGCCAGACGCGCTCGTCAGCTGCAGTTTGAAGTCTGTTTGAAATAACGTACCTCATCACCCGAAACTAAACTTGATGAAGTGCTGTTTGAAGACATGTTGTTGTCACAGCTTCTTGAATCTTGACACATCCCGCCTGCCGTAGTTCCAACAGGCTGCAACGCACGTTTGAAAACGCGAGGCGCTAGAGAGCAGTATTCGTTTGGATGCAGAATAACATTTAACCACCAGATGGGAGAAATAATTCCACAGTGTGTCTTTAATGAACGTCGACAGCTTTCCACCACTTTATATTTCTTTAGATTCTATTTTCTGTTCTTTCTCTTGTCAAAGTGCTTATGCTCACTTGATAAAAGGTATGAAAACATAATATTTTGGCTGAAATTAACTGTTTTGGTCGCCACAAACACGGCTACAGATCGCCCAACTTCCTTTTGTTTCCACAAATGAGGCTGGAAATGTCCCAAATTCTCCCAAAGTGTTGTAACACCATGGACTCTTGTCAGTGTTCCCAGATGGGAAATATTAAACTTAGATGCCTAAAATTATAGTTTGGGGGTGAAATTATCGTACCAGAATCATAACCACAAGAACAAAGTGTTTGAATACGTGTTGTGGGGCGGGAGAGCCAACGTGATTGGCTGAAACCTTGTGGAATCTGTATTTTGCTCACCTGATTATGTCAGGAAGTGAATTAACACGAGACAGCGTGGAATAAAAACCAGCTGTGTCACATGAGCGTCACAAAATGGTCAAATTCTCTTATCAGACTGAGGAAATATTGTCTATATAACCACAACTAACTGATGTTTGGTGATGAGGTCACGAGCCTCAACCTGCATCATCATCTGGTCTGAATTTCAAAAATAATCTTAATTCAGTCACACACAGAAAAAACTCGCGAAAAAACCACATTTGATGGAAATCCGGAGCCGACGGGGCGTTCGCAGCACACAGAGCGCCGGAGATGGATGGGTGGAGGCTTCAGCGGAGGCTCAACAGCAGCTTTCTGCCGCGGGGCCCTCTAACAGGTTAATCCGGCCACGCTTGGATGGGGGTGAAGTCATGGTTCTTTGCAGGCCGGTCGAGTTCTAACACACAGAACTGGGAAAAAGCATTTCTGTGTGGATCTGGCTGTGTGCGCCGACACGATGACACCAGAGAGAGCCAGGGAGGGTGAAGCACACGTGTGTTATTGTACATATATATGATAAAGATCATATATCATAGCATGCTGTGGCATTAAAGGGACAGTCCGTGTTTTGTTCTCCCACCTGTAGTGTGATTTATTTATCTTGTGGTGCCTGCAGATGCTTTGAGGGGAAATAAATTCATACTTTTTTGCATCTTAGCAAAGTAAATCTCCTTTTCCTCTTCGCCCTTTGGCCCAACATTAATGTTTAGTTTTGCCCCTGTTCGTGAGCAACCACGTCACGATTTCTTGCTTTTGAGGTTTTTAAATGTTTTGTTTTGTGCAGCACGATCGTCTCCTCACACCGGAACAATCTGGATGGATAAATATCCCGACAGTCCCTTCAGACTCTCCTGTGAGTGTGACTGAAGCAGATATTTCCAGGCGGTTTGGCCTCTCATTTACACGAAAACCCCGTTTTTATCACAGAAAACGATTATTTCTAAAAACTCTGGTTATATGTTGTCGTGTCAGCTGGGAGAAACGGGGTTTTAGGTTCTCACGCTCATTAGGCTATGCGCCAGAAAATGCTTAACGTCATGTGAGCGTTGTTTTGAAAGGAACAGGAAGTCGCTCGTGTTATTCGTTGTTGTTGATTCTGAGGATTCTGATTGGCTTGCATGGCTTTATCCTTCTCCCTACACTGCCGCCCAGAGGTTTGGCAGAGTTATAATGGCGCTCGACGGCGTATTTATGCGGGTTGATGGAAATGACAACTTTTTTGAAAACGATGTTGTGTGCACGATGTTATTTTTGAAAACGGAGGGGGGAAATATTCGTTTCTCTAAATATAGACAGGACCAAAGTGTTTTCTTGGTTGTTCCTATAGTATTTTTTTGTGCTGAATCCATTTCTGCCGGATGTCAAGCTGTAAAAGTTACGGTTTAGTCATGATTAATTAGCATAATGATTGATTAATCGCCCAATATTAGAAATGGCTATAATTTTCCAATTTGTGAATATTATTATATATGGTTGTTTGGTATCATTGTAAAGGGGGCGTCCGTGGCTTTCATTTAAGTTGTATCTTTCTGACAAACACAGAGGTCACATGACCACTTTAAACCATAAATTACACACATTTTTCGCCTAAACTATATAGTTTATTTGATCCCTGTAGTAGACTTGTAGTCAAGACCGCCTAAACCGAGACCAAGACACTACCAAGACCAGAGAGTATCAAGACCAAGACCAAGGCCAAGACTTGTTCAGCTCGAGACCGAGACCAAATCGAGACCAAAAAAAGACTAGTTTTTTGCCATTTTGCATGAGTTGTAGAACCCGCACGCAGGTGCACCAAAAAATGCATTAAATTAAATGCAAAATACAAATAGTTTATAGTACAAATAGCACAAAATTGTACTTCAAATTGTCCATTAACAAGAGGAAGAACTGGTCACCTTGATGTGTGCAATGGCATCTCAATTATAACACACTTTATCAAGTTGTAGTTGTAGCTGTAGTTCAGTGGGACAAGAACAATATAACACAGACATCACAAAGAACAGATACATTCAAACTGTAGAACAAAAGGCAGACTGCATCATGAATGCATTTATGTCTTGAGAAGACTTGTAGTCAAGACCGCCTAAACCGAGACCAAGACACTACCAAGACCAGAGAGTATCAAGACCAAGACCAAAGACTGTCGAGGCCGTGACAAGACCAAGACCACGGAAAAGTGGTCTTGAGACCGAGACCGGTCTCGAGAACTACAAGTCTACCCTGTAGGATCAAGGGACATCAGGGACCCAAAAACCAACAACTGCAACACTTAATAGACTCTGTCAATTCAGGAAAAGTATAATATACCCAATATAATAATAATATAATACCCTGCTGTGTATAAACGTGGACTGAAGGCTCTAACCCGAGGGTGTCCACATACTTATGGCCACGACGCCACACCAGCACCAGAACCAACACAGCCCGACTTCACAGAGACAGTAAAGAGTTGAACTCATGCAGTATGTGACCCCCCTTCCTCCCCTTCCTCCTCGCCTCGCTCGCCCCAAAGGAAAGGCGCGGTGCGCGAAAAGCAACACGGTCATTTTTTAAAAAACATGAGCGCATCACAGAGCTCGGCCATATTGAACAGTCTGTCTGGAGAAACAGTGGGTCTTTATCACTTCAAAGGCTGACATCCCTCCGGCGTCTCGGGGAAGCCGTGACTGGCACTCGTACAGCCCTCTTTCTGCTGCATTTGTCCAATCTTAGAAAGCCCAGAGTCAGGAAACACAAGGTCTTTTCAAAGTTAGTCAACAGGCCTTTGAAGCGCAGCCAACGGAGTCAGCAACCCAGCGACAAGGTGCCGAGCCATTATCATTCAATAGACAGCCGGGATTTTGCATATTTAACAGGAAATTTCACTTTGCTTTTTTGACACGGGGCATTATGCATCCTCTGTACATAAAATCCATCAGCACCTCGCCAATTTTGTTTGTTGCTTTTTTTTCCCATTTCGCTGGGGAAATGTGTTTCTCTTGCAACGCACACTCCGTTCAGAAACACGCAACGGAATTAAATTACATGTTTGTTTGGACAAACAAATTGGACCACAGGTTCAAGGTAAAGCCTGTTTTTTTTTTATGTATTTGCTTTGTTGGCCGGTTTGTTTCAGCGCCGGTGTAACCTCAGGGGGGAAGAACAGCCTTAAAATGTTATCTTTGTTCGTTCGTGGAGGTAAAACGGCTGCGCTCAGATCAGTTTCGTCACGAAGAAGAAGACGCCAGAATATAAAGAGGTTTTGTTTCAGACGTGAGCAGCTTTGACATATTAATGTCTGGTCTGATAATAAACTGCTGATGATTAAATGTAACAATATAAACAATATAAAGGTTTAAATGTTGCCTTTATAGATATAATATGTAACATTTCTGCCTTGAAATGTCTAAAAAGTCAAAACCTTTGTTGTATATTTTGTTGAGTTGTGAGTTGTGTACTTCATCTGTGATTGTATGTTTAATACCGAAGACAGCAACTCCGACGATTGACGACTGTATTGATTGAGGGACCCCTAGTGGTGGGAATTTAGAGTTTACCGACGTCACGTTACAGGATGTCGGTTTCCTTCTCGCTGTTTTTTGGAGATTAAAGTGTGATATTTTCATCTAATTCTCAGGAAAACAGGGTGTCATGTTACTCCAACTTCTACGACTTCGATTTGATATACGATTTAAACCTTTTTGAGTCTTGTTTGGACATTCAGGGACACCGTACTGACCCGTTTCTTCGCCCGGTGCATTGAGCTGCTTTTGTTGTCGATGTTCAGTGATCGTATGTTTCTCTGAAATTGCTTCAATGTCGTCTTTTATGATTTATCGACCTCCCTGTTCACTCTCTGAACGCTTTTGGACACATCTACATGGTCACTAAACAAAATATATGTTTTCACCTGCTTTTCGCTGAACAACGCTGAAGTTCATGTGATAATAAATGTCTGTGACTCGCTCAGGACGGGTCGGACGTAGCCGGAGATCCAAGGTTTCCTTCTCGCTGTTTTTTGGAGATTAAAGTGTGACATTTTCATCCAATTCTCAGGAAAACAGGGCGTCATGATACTCCAACTTCTACGACTTCGATTTGATATAACGATTTAAACCTTTCTAGTGATATGTGATGCGGACATCACATATGTCTTGTTTGGACATTCAGGGACTCCGTACTGAACCTGATAACACCATCAAGTTCTGGAGCAATGATTTGTCAAAGAAACCCCACAGAGTTTCTTCTGTTTCTTCAGCTGTTGCATCGAGCTGCTTTTGTTGTCGATGTTCAGTAGATCTGATGTTTCTCTGAAATCGCTTCAGTCTCAACCTCCCTGTTCACTCTCTGAACTTTTTTGGACACATCTACATGGTCATAAACAAAATATATGTATATAAATTATAATAAATGTCTGTAACTCGCTCAGGACGGGTCGGACGTAGACGAAGATCCAAGTACATCTTTTAAAAATGTAAAAAGACTGAACTTCCTGCGGTTCTCTCTGAGTTCACAGTAATAAACGACAGGTAAACGCATCCATTCTCAGTGTAAAGCTTTAACTTTAAATGAGCTAATATAAAACTTAATGTTCTCCTGAATCAGATGATGTACGACACTCGTACTGACGGCCGGAGCGGAGCAGGAGGAACAAAATAAACACAGGAGAGTCAGGCGGCGCGAAAAAATAATATGATAACCTCAATCATATTAAAATCTCTTCTTCAAACGGAGCATCAGAAGTAGTTAGGACGATAAACACAACGCAGACCAATAACGCTGTCACACACGGCAACTTAAACAGGTAGGCAGGTTCACCATCAGTCCTGCCGGATCAAACAGCTGGAGCTCGTTTCTAGTCTAACCGAGTTTGCAATGATGAATAACAGTAATAAGAAAACAGCAGTGAGTGTGAGGCGACACGTGGATCAGAACGCCAGCCGTCGGGGGGATAAACACACTCCCGACACTTAGAAGTTCGTTAGCTATCGAGCTACATGTCGTCTCCATGTGACCGAAGGGGGGGGAAGAAAAGTTGCCCTCTCCTCTGGGACGAGTCTGAAACGGATCAGAACAGGCGTGAAACCGAGAGAAGACTCTCCTTTTAGGAGCGATTCATTATTTTAAACTCTTTTAAACAAAAACACACTGTTGGCATTTATGATTTGGACTCGAGGGCGCCGTCTCGTCTCTCCGGCGTCTTCGTGAGCTTTACAGGTTGTAGGTTTCCTTCTTGTTTTTTGGAGACTAAAGTGCGACATTTTCATCTAATTCTCAGGAAAACAGGATGTCATGTTACTCCAACTTCTACGACTTCGATTCGATAAATGATTTAAACCTTTCTGAGTGATATGTGATGCGCCGGACATCACATATGTCTTGTCTCCGTACTGAACCTGATAACACCATCAAGTTCTGGAGCAATGATTTGTCAAAGAAACCCCACAGAGTTTCTTCTGTTTCTTCAGCGGTTGCATCGAGCTGCTTCTGTTGTCGATCTTCAGTAGATCGTATGTTTCTCTGAAATCACTTCAGTGTCGTCTTTTTTGATTTGCCGACCTCCCTGTTCACTCTCTGAACGCTTTTGTCGGGGGGATAAACACACTCCCTTAAAACACTTAAGAGTTCGTTAGCTATCGAGCTACATGTCGTCTCCATGTGACCGAAGGGGGAAGAAAAGTTGCCCTCTCCTCCGGGACGAGTCTGAAACGGATCAGAACAGGCGTGAAACCGAGAGAAGACTCTCCTTTTAGGAGCGATTCATTATTTTAAACTCTTAAACAAAAACACACTGTTGGCATTTATTATTTGGACTTGAGGGCGCCGTCTCGTCTCTCTGGCGTCTTCGTGAGCGTTCGGTGTCCCTCAGCAGTCTGAACAGTTACAGTAATAGCCGCCGCTCTCGCCCGGTGGGATTCGTTTTTTCCGACGACCCGACTCGAGCGCATCCATTCCTAATGAGCGCCCGTCTCCTCCTGTGGGCTGTCGGCTGTCTGTCCCCTGGTAGACGGATGGAGGCGGAGCACCCAGCACCACCCTCGCCTCCCCCCTCCACCCCGACGGAAGGGCAACTTCGCAGGACGGGGGTCCCACGGCGAGCTGCTAATGATCCATATGATGGCCCGGGCCAGCCATTGTTTGGGCTACATTACCCAGAGAGGGACAAACAATCGTTCGCGGTGTCACTTGATAATGGCCCAAAAAGCAAATCTCGCAGACCTTCATTCTTCACAAGGGTAATTAATTCGCCGCTGTGCTGGGATGCTTCGCCTCCTCCAGCTCCTCCCGCGCTGCCCCCACTATACTCGCCCAAAGATTTCCAATTGTTTTGCAGACAATGGTTTCAGAAGGCAGTAAAAGAGCATTGATCTGAGGGGCTATTTGCAAATACGCGTCTCCGTACAGAGGAATGCATCTCACTGTGTTGCGTTAAGCAATTCCACATTTTAATGGGCGGACTATTGATGGTTGATGCCAGAAGAGTATGGTATTGACGCGGCTCAAACACATCCACAATGAGGCCTGGAGGGGATCGCACCAGCTCAGCACAATAAATAAAGGGCGCGGGGCGTCAAGCTGAGGAGGAGGGATTGCGTAACGTCACGGAGCCCTCATAAAAAAGTTACTATAATGTGTGTCATGATTGACTTTTATGATCAAAAGTCCGCAGCAGAGGCGGCGGAGCGTCCGACGGGCGGGTGAGTCAGATCTATACCTCTCAGGCCGGAATACGTAGTAATCACAATTGCCGATTAGCTACATGTGCATTATTGGATGTAATTAGGTGTTGATTGAAATTGGAGCATTGCTCCGCAACGGCTCCGACGAGAGTGATACTCATACGTCTCGATTCATCGTTTTAAAAAATATATAACGGGGAGAATTTACTCCCCTCTGTTTCTGCATCGCCAATAAAAAAAAAAAAACCCACGCACCCAGAGAGAGAGAGAAATGAATGATCTTTCGACGAAGCCGAGACAGCACGAGACAAGACAAATGCCCGTGCTTACATCAAATGTTCCCAGATACGAAACAATCCAACCACACCAATAAAGCAATCAATGCTAACCTAATCTCCGCAGCCTCAGCGGCACTTGCTCGCCATTTCTTAGCCCCAAAATGAAGAGGAAAGGAGAGCCCGAAAGGCATAAATAAATAAACCTCAAACCACTCATGTTCCAGCAGCAGCGAGAGCACAGAGCAGCCATCGCACATCTATACAGCGTACGAAGCTCATTCTGGCTTTATTCAAGCGCAGAGGTGAATTACAAACACAGTCACTTTCAAATCTGGTTAAAGGGAGAGAGAGAGGGAGGATGAGTCATCTCTGCCGGTGTGGGTGCCCTCGCTCTTCTTCTTCTTCTTCTTCCTCGAGCAGAGGGAGGCCGGCCTAGTCAAAAGGTGCTTTCGTAGGGGGGAGGTTGGGGGATAAGCCGGGCAGTGTGTCTCAAACGGGGACACTCGAGTGGGTAAAGCCTGCCTTAAAGAGAGCGCCGCCTGTTTCCCCCCACTGTGACTCTTCATACCTCCACCCAAGCAGAACTAAGGGCGCCGCTCGCCGAGATACAAAAGGGGACAAAATCACTCTTTCACACTTCCACACTCTCCCCGTCTTCTGCATACACACACACTCCCGCGTGTACGTACCGTACTGTACGGCACACACACACTCGCAGAGCACAAGACTGCTCCCTTCTGGTCGCACCGTGCGGCTACATCATCGCCTTCCCCCTCCTCCAGGGAGCAAAACGTGGATGGATATTGTCCAGATGCAGTTATAATTTCACTAATGCTCACTCAAATGTCAATGGGGTCCGGTGACGAAGGAGTCTTAATCCCTCATATGAATTTAGCGCCCAAAGGCGGCGGGAAGAGGCGTGTGTGTGCGTGGGGGGGCATACATTACACGCGACTCGTCTCCGGCCCTGTGAATTCGGCTGATATTTAAAAAACGAGGGCGAGAATGATGAGCGCGTCGAACTCTTGAACTTTCCTTTTTTTTTATTCACCTGTTCCCTCCGCGGAAGGAGGCAAGAAAACGCAGATTTGTTGGCTGCGGCGGCGGCGGCGCACAAACACAACCTCCCCCCCTCCATCCCATCAGCCTAAATCACTTAAGTGGGGCAGAAACAGAGAAGCGCTTCCCCCTCGTCCCCCTAAGTGAGATGCTGTAGTTTCACTCTATTTGCCCAAATTATACTCCGCTGTCGGTCGGGGCTGCCGCGTCCTCAGGAAGTGATGAATCAAAAGTGAAGGGCTAAAACTGCTGCAATTTCACTTTTTTCCCCTCCCTCCCTCTCTCTCTCCGTCTCTCCCTCTCTCTCTCTCTCTGCCGTTAAAGCCTTGTGAAAAGTCCAAACCTGGCGATGTATTTCAGAAACTGCACGACAGTCTGTTCGGGCTGCTGCAGGTTTGCTTCTGCGCCCATTGCTCTCCAGAAATCCATTAAAAAACAGCTTGCAGAGCCATACTGCTGCCTTCACAAATGTAATATACATCAGGCTCCGCTTTTATTGTTTTATCTGTTTGTGCTGCAGCTTCTTTCTTTCCTTCCAAACACAGCTCCGTCTCACAGCTGATCATCGGTCTAATGGGGAGCGTTTTACACTTTTTCAACATCACTTCTCGGTTAAAGCCGCCTCGCATGTCGACTTGTGACGGCGTGGAGCGAGAAGACATCGTGTTAGTCACAAGACACAATCTAGAGAATATGTAAGATTTCTGCATTTAAACGTCGACAAACGGTGAGAGCTTTGTTCTGTGTTTTGGCGAGTCGTGTGCTCACGTTCTCCCAGGTGTTTCCAGCAGTTTAAGGCGAGGAAGCGGCGTCTCATCTGGTCCCCGCTCGCTTTAACTCATCAGATGATGCGTCAGAGAGGGAGGAGGGCTGCTGACGGAACACAACCTGGGTAAAACTTTTTAAAAAACTACGTCGGCCTTGATTCACATAACAACTCCCATGATGCCCCGCTAGCTCACGTCTTCTGTGTTGATTGACAGACCCGAGGGGCGGGACTTACATCCTTTGTTGCACTTTTTTGCACCACTATCACATCTGGATTCGTAAAGATCAACAGATGATCTTTGTTTTAAACTGCTTGACTCGTCCTCCATGTTTTTTGCAGCTAGTTCAAATACTACTGACCAAAAATTAAGATTCCAGGATGCCCCGCTAGCTCACGTCTTCTGTTTTGATTGACAGACCCGAGGGGCGGGACTTACATCCTGAGCATTTAACAAAACGACGAACATCAGCTCAAGTCCTTTGTTGCACTTTATTGTTCCACTATCACATCTGGATTCGTAAAGATCAACAGATGATTGGTTTTAAGCCCTGACGACTGTCGTTCACCTCGTTTAAGTGTCTTTTTTTAAACTGCTTGACTCGTCCTTCTGTGTTGATTGACAGACCCGAGGGGCGGGACTTACATCCTTTGTTGCACTTTTTTGCACCACTATCACATCTGGATTCGTAAAGATCAACAGATGATTGGTTTTAAGCCCTGACGACTGTCGTTCACCTCGTTTAAGTGTCTTTTTTTTAAACTGCTTGACTCGTCCTTCATGTGTTGATTGTACATGACCCGAGTGGCGGGACTTACATCCTGAGCATTTAACAAAACAACGAACATCAGTTCAAACCCTTTGTTGCACTTTTTGCACCACTATCACATCTGGATTCTTAAAGATGCCACAGATGATCTGTATTATTTAAACTGTACTTGGTACTTTGATTGACAGACCCAAGGGCAGGACTTACATCCTTATAGTTACACTTTTTAGCACCACTTATCGACATCTGGACCTTTCGTAAAGATCAACAGATGATCTTTGTTTTAAACTGCTTGACTCGTCCTCCATGTTTTTTGCAGCCAGTTCAAATACTACTGACCAAAAAATTAAGATTCCAGGACGACAACAACAAAGAAAAATACCCGCCCTGTGGAGCCTGACCACAGAAATTCAGTTTCTAACAAAGTTTGGTTTCTCAGATCTGTCCCCGAGTCATCCATCTCCCCAAAAACAAATCGATAACGGATCTCTGATGAAGAGAACAAACGTCGTCGTGCAGACGGGATGAGTCTGGAGCTCCGCTAAGCTAACAGGTAGGAGAGAAGAAGAAACACTTCCTGCTTCTTGATTCCAGACGGATCGTTTTCATAAAAAAGGTGCGATAAGATGAAATTACAGCCGACGTGTTGTGTTTCTTTCCTTTAATTTCCAGCGAGCATGAATTACCTCGGCGCTGGCTGGTGTCACAGACGCCGCCGGCACACGGGGACCATTGTTTCCCTGCAGCGGCGGCCCTCATCAGAAGGGACAGCTCCTGCAGTTTCGGCACCAATAATTACTTGACTTCATGTCATAATCAAATCCCTTTAATAATGGGAACAATTCAGCGATTGCCTGGCGTAATCAAATTAGCCCGAGTCTTTTTGGATTTTCAATTATCTCCAGTCGGCGGAGCACTTTATCCGGGGCTCTGGCTCCGGCGCCGCGCCGCGCTCGCTGCACCGGGGCTGACAGCAGCAGCCTCACAATTACAATGAGGCCGGGCTAATGTGATGACAAGATCGCCTGCCCGCCTTACTTAGCCTTTCATTTGTGCCGGGTCTCCTCGGCGTCCCCGGGTCTTATCATCGTGTCCGTGTACCTGCTCCTGCGCCGCTCGGCCTCAGAACACACCGCCGCTTCTGTTTACTGACTCTTTATACGGAGGGCGCCGCGTTACAGCCGCCGCTCCGACATATTTACTCTTTTACAGTTTGTAAAGCCTCTTTTTTTATTCATGCCGCTCTACAAATGCACACTCGGGGGCTGCAGCCCGCCGCCGCCGCTCGC
Source organism: Lagodon rhomboides (assembly GCA_039737535.1). Classification (NCBI taxonomy): domain Eukaryota; kingdom Metazoa; phylum Chordata; class Actinopteri; order Spariformes; family Sparidae; genus Lagodon; species Lagodon rhomboides. The sequence goes on from CM077802.1 coordinate 2,662,386, forward strand.
CACGAGCTTTGAAGCAGAGTCAAGGCTTTGACACCGGCAGCAACCGGTGGGGCCAAACAGGACGGCTCCGACGAGGGAAGAGGAAACTTAGCATCCACCGCTGGAAGCAATATGGCAGCCGGGTTCAGCCGGGCTGTTCAGAGAAAAGAGGAGGAAATGAACTGTGTTTGGGTTCAAAACGTCCTTTTTGCCTTCAGAGGAGCTTCAGCTGAAGCAGCACGCCGTCACACAGAGGAGGTGTTAGAGTCATTACGGTCGATCCACCGTGAGGACGCTGATGTGTTTCCTGTTTCCTGTGTGTTGAAATAATCCAATAAAAAGACTACAAACTGTATGTTGGTATGGCTGTGATACATATATATTTTGCAGCTTCTGCATTTTTCTTTATTTGATTGCCAAAAATAAAAAAGCATCTTTTTCTCTGATTCTGCATGTAATCTGCAAAGTAACTAGTCACTAAAGTTATGAAATAAATATAAAAATGAGTAAAATGTACAATATTTGCTTATAAATAAATGTAGGAGTGGAAGTATAACAGAGGGGGGAATTGAAATACTTCAGTAAAGTACCTCAAAGTAGTACTCTACTTAAGTACAATGTACTTAGTTACATTACATCACTGTGTATAAAGTATAAAGTAGTCATATTTGAGAAAAAGGAACAGTAAGGAGTCTTTAAGTGTCTGATATTTAATTATCAGGAGTCATTTTTCTGGCATTAAATGTACCCAAAGTACAAAAGCACAAGTAAATTATACAATATTTAGCATTTTTCAGATAAATATAGTGAGTAAAAAGTACAACATTAGACTGGAAGTATAACGTAGGGGAAAATAAAAAACACTCAAGTGAAGTACAAGTACCTCAAAACTGTCCTTCAGTGTAGTATTTGAGTAAATGTACTTAGTTAAAGTACTCAGAGGTCATATTTGAGAAAAAGGAAGCTAAGGAGTCTTTAAGTGTCTGATATTTAATTATTAGGAGTCATTTTTCTGGCATTAAATGTACCAAAGTACCAAAAGTACAATTAAATTATACAATATTTAGCATTTTTCAGACAGGAAGTATAATGTAGGGGAAAATAAAAACACTCAAGTGAAGTACAAGTACCTCAAAACTGTCCTTCAGTACAGTATTTGAGTAAATTACTGAGGAATAGAACTAAAACGAATCTCAATACAACGACTGTGACGTCATTACATGTCGTCTGTCCTCCGTCAGTGTGTGAGGAGATCAAACTGCATCATCAGCAACAGATAAACACATAAACGCTGTGATTTAAAACAAAAAGCGCCTCTTTCTTCCTCCTCAGCTCGGAGCTGATCATCCCTCCAGGTCCTGATTGCCTTAATGTGCAGCAGAAACTGACTCTTCCGCTCCGAGTACTTAGAGATCAACTTAATTAGCTCCTGCGAGTGCGATGTCGTGCTTGACGTGACCTCTGACCCCCAGTAATGATTTGTCGTTAACTGCTGGACTCGAGCGGTGAGGAGCCAAACTCAAAATCTGCCAAAATTTCAGAGGCTCTCCGACGGACTTCGCGCGTTTATCCTCTCATTACCGCCGCGACCGGACGAGGCCGACGAGACGTAGAAACAGGCGGTGACAGTAAGCGGCTTCTCGTGCCAAAGCTCGATGATGAAGTGATGGAGACGTGAGAGAAACCCAGAAAACAACTGCAGCTTGAATATTATTCAGCAAAGATTCAAGCGAAGCTGCTATTTTGAGAACTGAAACATCAAAATACCTCATCACCTTCTTCTTTTTTCTATTTTTTAAGTGTGTCTGCAGCGTTTCTAAAGACAGATGACGTCCCCGTTACGCTTTATGAAAACTTGAGAGGAGCAGATTAAGAAAAGTGAGCGACGGCGTTTGAGAGAAACATAAAGGATCGTGACTCACAGAGAGGAGCGCTGCTGCACACCGGGTACGTATGGCAGTTTGAGAGAAAAGTAAGAAAAGTAAATGTATATGTTTTCGTAAAACTTTGTGGCAGCAACAGGCCTCGGCATCAAACGGAATTATTCAGCTTACAGAGCGAGTTTCTTGTCAACGTGAGGACAGTTTCTGGAAAGACGATGAGGAAGAGTCCCTCTCGTCCTCTCGTTAACCTCGCGGGAACTGTTTCCTGTTTGAATTGTGCCGTGGAGTACAAGTACGACGGTTTGTCAACTTAAAAGATGATTTTGCAAGTCGAGAAAGTCGAACATGACGTTTAGGTTTGCGAGAAGCCGCTCAGTGGACTGATGCATGTCGCCGGTACCAAGATGATGTCACACTGGTACAGAAAATTATAAAATAAAAAGGTAGACATCATAATCTGGTGATATTGAAAGCTACAGTAATGTGAAAGGACTCGCTCTACGAGGAAAACAAGTCGGATGTGTCGTCGTTAAAGACACACTGTGGAATTATTTCTCCCATCTAGTGGTTAAATGTTATTCTGCATCCAAATGAATACTGCTCTCTAGCGCCTCGCGTTTTCAAACGTGCGTTGCAGCCTGTTGGAACTACGGCAGGCGGGATGTGTCAAGATTCAAGAAGCTGTGACAACAACATGTCTTCAAACAGCACTTCATCAAGTTTAGTTTCGGGTGATGAGGTACGTTATTTCAAACAGACTTCAAACTGCAGCTGACGAGCGCGTCTGGCTAAGCTCCTTCTCCGTTCCACAGTCACGCTGGCTCTGAGTGAAAACGCCTTTAGCCTTATCTGTACCACGTAGAGCTTTTTGTCCCTCTCACCAGCTCATCGTTTTTTATAGAGCGGAAGGACATGGAAGCCTCCGTATGAAAAACTTCCCATAAGGAATGAATGGGACGGGGTCAAAAAAGTCGCAAAATCATCGACCGTTTTTCAAACATCTCCTGCTCTGGCAGACTTTGACCTAGAGACACCATTCAAACTTTAAAATGTAGGCACAAGTCTTATCTATTTGAGTTGTATTTGAACTTTCTTTCTACGATGTTTAGTTTTTGAACGGTGACCCTTAATTGATCGTGAGTGATTTCGAAAAAATTCAGGATTTTCAATGAGTGTGTATTGCGGAATGTTCGCGCAGCACCAACTGGCAGAGTGGGGGAGCCTGAAAAAACTCTCCGAAAATGTTTCTTTAGATGACGATCCTAGCCACAGATTTCACACTACAATAGTGATATTTTCCAAGAACGTAGCCACACTTGTCTTCTGTCTGGCAACGTGTCCACTTTATCCGGAGTATGTACGGTTTTTGAATTATCTGCGTCTAACCGACACAAACTCCAGCAACTGCCCCATAAGCCCCAATGTTAAACGGGAAGAGGATTTTGGGAGAAAAGCAGAAACTGCCCTGCTTCTCTTCACGCCCAACTTCCTGCTTCACGTCACAATGTGTGATTCTTCCCTCAGGAGGAGAAGTGAGATTGTTGGCAGAGATCATTTTACACCAATGAGGACTTATTTATGAATGAAGACGCTGATTTGAGGTCATAAATTACTTAAAACACGGCACAGTGGACCTTTAAAAACACAGTTTTGTGACAAACTAGCTGGTTGTTTCCAGTTAGCGCTGCAGCTAGCGGCCTGGACCGGGAGGTTGGACGTTTATGGGCTCAGGTCCAGCAGACAAAACTGTTATGTCTTTTTTTTTTAAACGTCTTAAATACGGCACCTTTAAAGTGACATCATACCTGTAATTCACGCCACAATTCACACAGGATCATCTATTAATCGTCTCCCATCGTTAACCGCCGCAGCCTCAGGTTCTCCCATCATGGCGGTCCACCGGAAGGGGCGGGGCTTCGCCTCCCTGTGACTGGCGCGATGCCGTGTGTGTGAGTCACAATAAACCACCCTGTGTGTGTGTTCGCTGTCAGTGAATGAACGTGTCACCCAGCGCGACGCCGTGACTCACTGATGTTCTGAGCGGCGTCGGCGGCAGCTCGGCGGCTCAGAGGAGGAAGAAGACAAACACGGAGATGTTCGTCGGATAAACTCATTGTTGGCTTCAGTCTATTTACGGGATATTTTGACAGCGAATAAAACTATAGAATATCACCCGACTTATCTCGTAAACTACGGGAGCCTGTCGCCGTTCTTCCAAGGAGCCTGAATGGCGTCTTTCTAATGTAAAGTGCCTTGCCTAAAGGCATGTCAGGAGCAGCGTAATCCGTTCTCCGGCGGTACCTGCCTGCCTGTCTGTCTGCACACTCAAAGCAGCTGCTTCCAGTCACGGAAAAACCCGAACAATGCACAATCAAACATTTCCATAATTTAAACATTACATTTTAATCACGCTGTCTTGTGAGAGGACAAAGGGATAAGTACAGTCATCGCACTGTTTACTGTAAATATTCCTCCTCTCTCTCTGCTCATTGACAGTTGCACTGAAGTGATTATTCACCCCGTCGAGGATTTTTTTTTTCCTCCTCCTCTTGAATATTCTCTATTTGAATATTATTCCATAATCAGCACAACATGTTGCTGCTTGTCTGTGTTTACATCACTGATTTGCATTCAAATCATATTTCCCCCCTCGTTCTCTCCCAGCATGCTCAAGTGCAGATGCTCCAGAGGTAACTGGGAAAAAAAAAAGGTTGCGTGTGCCAAATATACTGTAGGAATAAATAAACACTTTATCAGGACGCCGCCGCCGCCGCCGACACACAAAAAAAAGAGGGGAAACCTATGTTCGGGGGCGGAGCGGCGACCGCAAAAAGGAGGAGGGGGAAAAAGACTCCATTGTCCTCTTTCGAACGAGCAGTGTGAGAAATGATAATTAACCGGTAATTAATTTGGTGGTCTTTATCTCAGAGCAATGTGTGCTCTGCGAAAGATTAGGAGAGCTTTTTAATAAGCGGCGTAGAGTTTGATTCTGCCTATTTCCGCCCGCAACAAATAAGCCCGTGTTTGTTTATTCCAGACAGGCAGCTGGCAGAGAGAGAGAGAGAGAGAGAGAGAGCTGCTGATACATTCACAGGAAGGCTTTCCCACTTTATCCTCACTACTCTGCCGCCGCCGCCGCCGCTGCCGGTGGAGGCCTGGAAACCCTGCGTGCGCCGTGCACATGACATCAGAGCGCGAGTGATAATCACACATGAATGAGCTGCAGCTTTGTGTTTCCTGTCGCTGCAGGAGGACGGTCGACACCGGCAGCTCTGCAGGGTCAAAGGACCGGAGGATGTGATTTAGCTCAGCTGATTGGTCGACACATGTGGCGACCAATGAGGAACTGGTTCCAGACTCTCACTGTATTTATAGTTGCTGGTTTTTCATAGACTTCTATTGTTCTATTGTAGTGAACAAACAAGAATGTTAAATATAAATCATGTTCATGTTCAAATAATCCGTCTTATTTGTCTTTTGACGTATAAATGTTTGGTTTAAAGATTAAATGTACATCACAGAAACATCTTGACTTCATGTCACGTGCACATATTCCCTGTTTTCAACTTGTTATTATTACTATTACGGGCATTAACCCCTCCACATCTGTAGTTCAAGGTGCGTTTCATTCGGTCGCCTGTTTAGCTCAGCTGATTGGTCGACACATGTGGCGACCAATGAGGAAGTGTTATTAGAGTAAAAACGCCAAAACACCACCTGGTTCCAGACTCTCACAGTATTTATAGTAGCTGGTTTTTCATAGACTTCTACTTCTATCTAGAATCTTAAATATAAATCATGTTCTGTTCTGCGTTCAGATCTTTGGTTCAAATAAATCCTCACTCAAATAATCCGTCTTATTTGTCTTTTGACGTATAAATGTTTGGTTTAAAGATTAAATGTACATCACAGAAACATCTTGACTTCACATATTCCCTGTTTCAACTGTATAAAGGGCTTAAAGGCGACTGTGGTTTAAATGTAGCATTAATATATATTAATATGAGAAGACAGAAGAGTCGTGTACGTACATTATCCCTCCACATCTGTAGTTCGAGGTGCGTTTCATTCGGTCGCCTGTTGCCTGAGATGTTGTTTTGGTGACTTGTAACTTGACTTGACAGAAAATAAACGGCTTGAAACTCGACTTGGAAGTTAAAGACAGGTAAGACTGCTTTATCTTTGGGGAGACTCGCTCAAGAAGAAATGACTTAAGACTTGCTTGAGACGAGGACCAGATGACTTGATGTCTGCCGATCGCTGTAACTTGACTTCACCTCGTCTGTGAACATTTCTGCCTGAGTCAGGTTGAGATTTGTCACAGTTGTTTGACAGCAGCTACCATGATCCCACGCTGCTGACGTCTTGTGTTTTGTTCTGATCTAGAGACCCCTAGTGGCAGAAATAATACACCGTGTGTTTAAAGACGCCACCTACAAGCTGTTTTCTGACATATTTGTGGATACATGACGAGGATGCACACAAATACTCTCGTGCTTAAAGTAAAAATGAAGGTAGGAATGTGATTTAAATTATCTTTGTGTCGAAACAGTGCTGCTTTTTAATTGAGTAAATCAAAATGCACTAAAAATAAGTTGTGTTCTGACCGAACGCTGCATGTAAACAGCTCTGAGTCATTTCCTGCTCGGCACTCTGCACACTGTATCAGGGAAGCAGATAAATAAGGGAGGAGATGAGATAATCTCATCAAGAGAATTATTTCCTTTGCAGTGTGAAATCACACAAGGTGTTTATTAGGTTCAATTGATTTAAAAAAAAAAAAGCATGCAAGTAGAGGAATATAACAGAGAGATGAGAGTGTCATTCCTTCACATGCAGGAGGCTGCTCAGGGTTTAATCCAGAGCGCTGCTGCCATCTACTGGCCGAGACCGGCAACAAAACCTGCACGGTGACGGGAGGCCTTCAGTCAGAGGAGCTTACAGACACACAGCAGAGACATGAGCTCCACATCCAGAGGTGAGAACATCTGGATGTGACTCTGCTGAGGAGGTTTAACACGTCTGGTGAAAGGTTTGATCATGTTTGAATGATTTACACAGGAGGATTTAAAGAACAAAAACAAGAAAGTAAAGTCCACAAGACTCCAAACACCTGCAGTCCAAACCGACCGAACGCCCACAGACGGACGGACGGAGGTGTGGAGGTGTCGGAGGCTGCAGTCCCCCTCAGCGTCCACCAGATGTCCCTGTGCAGACAGGAATGCCACAGGCGCGTGCCACTCCTCTGTCCTCAGCCGACCCCTTCCAAAACTGCAGCAACCACGCAGCGTGCCTCCACCACCAGAGCCCCCTCCTCCTCCACCTCCCTCCACCCCCCCAGGCCCCACTTACACCCATTAGCCCCTGCATCCTAAATGGAGGCGAGTCATCATGTCACCTGTGTGAACCCTGCAGAGGAAACACACTCAGCTGGTTAATCAGGAGGTGAATCCTCCTGGAGGAGCAGGAAACCGTCCCCCCGTCCCCCCTCGGTTTATATTTAGCGCCCCCACGCTCAGAGGAGGCGGACTCCGTGAGACGCCATGTCCGAAATGTCACACAAACCCGCGGCCCTTCCTACTGTACGTCCTTCACCGGATGACCTAAATCAATTGTCAGCCCACGCGGCGGGGTGAGTGCCCCCTACTGGAGCTTGACCTTAACACTCCTGTCTGCCGCTCAGACGGCCTGGAAACACAAAAAAAAAAAGATTAAATTAGACTGCTCGCAAACACACAGCCTGCCCGTGAATAATGAATAGGAGATGAACGCCGTTCCCAAACAATGGAGGGCCCCGGTGGCCGCTCCGCAGCTGTTCGCACGGCTCCCAGCATGCACTTCACTCCCGGGCAGTCCGAGCCTTTATACCCCGCTAATACAGTAGCACCTGCCGTCCCCGCGGCGGCCCCGGGCCCTCCGACAGCAACGCCACACAGCCAATAAAAGAAATATGAGCAGGATGTAGCGGGAGGGCAAACACACGAGCAGCGCTCCCACTCTCTCCATGAAGAATGAGGATATACGAGCACACAAAATCCAACTCTATTTGTCTCTACTACCTCCCCCTCCTCCCTCCTCTCCTCCGTCTCCATCCTTTCCCCGCGCACTCGCTCTTCATCTCCCCACGGCAGAACTGACTAAAAGTAATTATACATGTTTAATAACTTCAAGGACTATAAAAACCGCTGTCGGGGGGCGAGAAGGTCCAGTTTAACGACGGTGATAAAAATGAGGGTAAGGAAGAGGGGACAGAGGAGGGGGAGGAGGGGGGAGGTGACAGTAAGAGAATGAGCTCGTGAGAGGAATCGAGGCCTCGGAAAAACATCCAGGGATTTCACCGCATGAAAAGTAGTTCAGGCCCATTTCAGCGCCGAGTGTGAACTCTGTATTGGCGTTGAGACGAGCTGAGTGGCTCCCAGTCTGCAGTCAGCAGCGTTACCCACAATCCTCCTCCCCAGTAAAGCCTCAGAATATGCCGTGCCCGTATTCCTCGGGAGTATCGTCTTTAAAAGTCAAACAGACAATGGCGATGAGGGAAAACCTGTTTCAAAGGCGCTGAAGTGAAGCAAATCTCTTGTAGCTCGCATCCTGACGGAGTGAGACGCTCGTGGGCCGGGCTTGTATTAGTTTGAATTCTGGGAGTGTGGGATTGACGAGACAAAGCTACGCTGTCTGCTGCGTGAGAACACAGGGCGGCGAAGGAGAGATCTGGCTTTTCTTTTCTTTCTCTTTTTTTTTTTTTTCGCGCTACAGACACCGAGTGATCCCCGGGTTAGTTCTGAATTTCTCCTGCCTGCTCTGACTGACTGTGGTTCTGCCTATTTGGTGTGCAGCACAGCATGAAAATCCCCCAGAATAACCCCCGGTTCACTCATTCCCACAGCAGCGCCGAACGCAGAGGAGGAGCCTCGCTGTGTTTTCGGGCGAAGGAAACACGGATTGGAACAACGCGTCTACTTTCACTGACCTTGGCTGAGTTATATTTTCTTGCTGGCGTTTTGTTTTCACTGTAACCTCCTGATCATTGAATTATTGGAGGAAAAAGTGTAGGTTTTTTTTTCCAACCCCTCGACAGAAACATGGCGGACACTTTTCCGGGTGATTATACACCGATTCAAGCTTAAATATGTATTTTCTTCAATTTCTGCTGATAGATTCCCTTAAATCCGACACACTGGACCTTCTGGGGTCTAGTTTTTAGGATCTGGTGCTCTGCATCGGTCGAGGTTTGCTTCCTGTGTCTGCTCGACACGTTAAAGGCTGCAGGAATCACCGTTCTCATAAATTTCCTGGCATACGATCAGTTTATCTCGTCTTAAACCAAGAGCTCTCCACGTATAACCCAACTTTGAGCTTTATTAAGTTTTGATTGAGAAGTCGATGCTACAAAACAGAAAAATCCTCATATTTTAGAAGCTGGAACCAGAGAATGTTTTGAATTTTGGGACTAAAATGAAGTGAGTTAAAGAAACAGTTTCAAGTAAGAGACTGTTTCTAACTTACACTAAACATAAATATTCAACAAAACAAAACGGGGCTGTTTTTATGCTTTCAGCTGTGTTTAACACCGGATCCAGTCAGATTTCTAACAAGAGGCCCGTGTTGAACCGATCCAGACGGTTTTCGGGCGAAGGAAACACGGATTGGAACAACTCGTCTACTTTCACTGACCTTGGCTGAGTTATATTTTCTTGCTCGCGTTTTGTTTTCACTGTAACCTCCTGATCATTGAATTATTGGAGGAAAAAGTAGTTTTTTTTTACAGTGGAAAACTCCTTTTTCCAGTTCGCTGTGAAACGGAACAGAAGGTCTGCCGGGTTCACGCTGCCTCTGCTCTTCCTTGCCCCGGGCCCTGAGCATTTTCGCGGTTATGCATTCCTTCCCCAACTTCCTGACCTTGCGCCGGTCCAGGTGAGTGTAGCCGGGCTCAGTCGACCCAGATGCCCGGCAGGTCTGTTTGGCCCGGGCCGTGCGGAGGCGCCCGCCGCCCCGCTGAGGGCGTGGGCGAGGAGTGTGAGGGACGCTGCGAGGAGGAGGAGGAAGAGAGGACATTCCTTGGCCTCAGGTGAAGCTGGGCGCCGTGCCGCAGTGCCGGACGCACACTGAGAGCAGGAATATATAAACACACTGAGCTGCAAGCTGCGCCCGCTGGCACACACACACACACACACACACACACACTCGCGGAGTCAGGACATGCATATGCACAGAGACGGCTCGGATGTACACATGCAAATCATATTCATAACAAGGCCGAATGTAAACAAACAAAATGAGTAATGTGCTCGCGTCTGGCAGAGGAACACACACGAGCGCAGGTACTTCTCCTCCGTATTTATACCACAAACACAACACCGACACACTGTCGGGTATTACAGCACACTGCCGTCCTCCTGCTGCTACTTCCGGTAACGACAGCCAAGGCCCCAGCTCTAAAGAAAGAGCGGAGCCATGGATCAGGCCTGCGCGCCTGCCAACACCACCACCACCACCACCCTCCCCCCACCTCCTCCTCCCTCCAGGACCATACTGCCCCTCACATAAACCCACTCAGCTCCAGCAGCAGAGCACAAAAGGATGTGGGAAGACGGTGGCAGGTGTCCCAACAACACGGCGCGTTGGACACACATGCACGACAGAATATTTTCTGCTGATCCAAACACAAAAAGCGGAGAACAGAAGAAGATGTGGGTGCAAAAGTTGCACATCGAAATCCGACAAAAAAAAAAATCCCAAAGCAGGAGAGTACTCAATACTTCCTCCAGGTTTTTATTTTTATCAGGTCGGAAAAGCCTCTGAAACACAAGTCGGACATCTCTGAACACGATACCGCCTCCCATCGAAGCTCCACCAATCAATAGCTGTACATTAACAATGAATCAAAACACTGCGTGTCGACCCGCAGAAGAACAGAGCGATCCCCAACTCTGCAGCTCGGCTGAGCTCTTTAGCCTCTCCCAGCTCATAGTTTTAGTTTTACAGCACTTCTGCCGGCTCGTTCGGCTTCACCGCCGTCAACTCATCCGTCTCCGGCACCGGCAGAGCAGCTGCTTTCAGCGCAGAGTCAACATTCAGCAGCCGAAGCACCAGATAGCTTTCATATCAGGACCAGAACAGAGCGAGGAGGAGAGGTTTGGACTCACGAACACGACTCCAACCGCTAACGTGTTAGCTATAACATATGTTAAAGGTAATAACTGTCTTATAACGTCAGAAATCCTGGTACACAAAGACGTGACAGCCGACTGGACCGCTGTAGAAACATGGTGGAAACTTAAATATGAGTATTTTCTTCAATTTCTGCTGATAGATTCCCTTAAATCCGACACACTGGACCTTCTGGGGTCTAGTTTTTAGGATTTAGGGTCGAGGTTTGATTCCTGTGTCTGCTCGACACGTTAAAGGCTGCAGGAATTACCGTTCTCATAAATTTCCTGGCATACGATCAGTTTATCTCGTCTTAAACCAAGAGCTCTCCATGTATAACCCAACTTTGAGTTTTATTAAGTTTTATTTGAGAAGTCGATGCTACAAAACAGAAAAATCCTCATATTATAGAAGCTGGAACCAGAGAATGTTTTGAATTTTGGGACTAAAATGAAGTAAGAGACTGTTTCTCACTAATACTAAATATAAATATTCAATAAAACAAAACGGGGCTGTCTTTATGCTTTCAGCTGTGTTTAACACCGGATCCAGTCAGATTTCTAACAAGAGGCCCGTGTTGAACGGATCCAGACGCGGAGCAGGACGAACACGACTCCAACCGGGTGCTGGATGCGAGTACAGGAACCTGTTAGCTAACATGTTAGCTATAACATATGTTAAAGCTAATAACTGTCTCATTGTTGTGTCCAACCTCTCGTCAGAAACATGGCGGACATAGTTTCAGGTGATTAAACACCGATTCAAACTTAAATATGAGTATTTTCTTCAATTTCTGCTGATAGATTCCCTTAAATCCGACACACTGGACCTTCTAGGGTCTAGTTTTTAGGATTTAGGGTCAGAGGTTTGATTCCTAGTCGTGGATATCACGTCTGCTGACATGTCTCATAAATTTCCTGACATATGATCAGTTTATCTCGTCTTAAACCAAGAGCTCTCCATGTATAACCCAACTTTGAGCTTTATTAAGTTTTAATTGAGAAGTCGATGCTACAAAACAGAAAAATCCTCATATTTTAGAAGCTGGAACCAGAGAATGTTTAAATTTTGGGACTGATAGTTAAAGAAACTGCTTCAAGTAAGAGACTGTTTCTAACTTATACTAAATATAAATATTCAATAAAACAAAACGGGGCTGTCTTTATGCTTTCAGCTGTGTTTAACACCGGATCAAGTCAGATTTCTAACAAGAGGCCCGTGTTGAACGGATCCAGACGCGGAGCAGGACGAACACGCTCTGACACAAACACTCTGGCGCCCGCGGAGTGACAGAGGAGAGGGATCTGTCGAGGAGACGTTGCCTTGGCCTCGGAAGATGGCTTCCCCTCCAGAGCCACAGGAGACAGGAGACTCAGCGCTGGCTGGCTTCGGGTTAGCTCCATTTGGCAACCAGCAGGCCGAGCTGGCCTCGGCGTGTTCACAAATGAGCGTGGAAGGGAAAGGTGATGATGTGTGCGTGGCGGCGGCGCCATCGGAGTCATTATGAGAATCCATCATGACTTATTATCACCATAACTGATCATATCGTACACACGCACGCTCGCACTGTTCTTGGATGACAGCCTCTTATTTTCTCCGTACGAACGCTGATAGAAATGAGAGGCTTGTTGTTGCCGCCGCCCCCGCAAGCACCCAGCCCGGCCCGATCATGAGATACACGCAGTAAAACCGCACGCCTGCTCGTTTGATGACAATGACCTCCCCGACTCCGCCGCCTATTTTCGGGGGAGCTTTCAGGAAGTGTCTTTTTGACAGGCTGACACGCCGCTGCGCCTCGTCGGGAAAGACAATTCCAATCAGGGCTTCATTCAGATAGCGCCATTCAGGAAACGGGAACAATGGAATAACTGAAGTCTATCATGTTCCGCCATGTAAAACAACCTTTGGGCTAATTGTTCCCAATTAGGTGGCTGACACAAAGGGAGGCTGACAAGCACACAGGTGCCTGTCTGGCTGCCTGTCTCTCACAGGGGTATATCCTCGCTGCTTTAGCTTTGTTAGCGTCACGCGGCTCACAATGCATCTCTGCACATCAAACCGGGAGCCTGAGAAAAGAGGTGGTGTGATTTATAATGAAACAAAAACTGAGGAGTAGGAGGAGGGAGTCAAGGCAGCGAGGACTCTCTCTCTCTCTCTCTTTTTCTTTTTTTCTTTCTCCCAAAACATGTTGATAGAGCCGAGTGAATTATTCAGGGTGTCTTCCTGACTCTCGCTGGGATGCAGTTATGGTGTACATTTGCTTCAGGGCTCGGTAAAAAGTTTCGGACGAAGAAGAAGTCGAGAAGAGAGTTAAAAAAAAAAAAAAAACTGCACAGTCCTGTTTATCGTCTGGGGAAAAAAACACTATATTGAGTTATAGCCGAAGGATTATTTACAGTTCAGTTCTTCATTAAAGGAGCAGTTCACCCAAAAATATTCTATTCAGTCATTATCTTCTCTGTTTCTGGAGCTTCACAGCAAAACAGCGTTGCATCATCCTGCTAAACAACTGAAGCAGCTGCAGACTTTTAAACATTATTTACACTCTTGTGCATCAACTTCAGGCGGTGTGAGCGCTAACGCTTTTAGCTTAGCATTTTAAATCAAGTCTCCAGCTACTTCAGTTGTTTAGCAGAATGCTGCAACTCTGTGGACTACGAGACTTCACCTGACTTTATATCAACATGGAGGGAGAAGAGGATGACTCCATAAATCCACAAAAGAAGACGCTCCTAACATGTGCAGAACTTGCCTTAGAAACATCACGTTTTTAAGTTTTCTTAGTATCAACATGATCCAGTGATGGTTGTCTGTACATTCAGGAGTAAACTGCAAACAGGAAGTGCTAACAGCAAATTCGGCAAAGTTTTAACAGAGTTTTGGAGCATTTCTTTTGTTTTTTTGGTTGTTTTTCGACATTTTAAATCAAGTCTCCAGCTACTTCTTCAGCTCTGTTTTACTGTGAAGCTCCAGAAATGTTTTGTGGACTGTGACACTTCACCTGACTTTATATCGACATGGGCAGAGGAGAGGATGACTCCATAAATCCACTCAGAAATCCTCAAAGAAGATGCTCCTTACGTGTGCAGAACTTGCCTTAGAAACCTCATGTTTTTAAGTTTTCTCAGTATCAAAGTGATCCAGTGATAGTTGTCTGTATATTCAGGAGTAAACGGCAAACAGGAAGTGCTAACAGCTGATTCGGCAAAGTTTTAATGGCGCATTTCTTTTGTTTTTTTGGTTGTTTTTTTACATTTTAAATCAAGTCTCCAGCTACTTCAGTTGTTAAGCAGAATGCTGCAACTCTGTTTTACTGAGAAGCTCCAGAAATGTTTTGTGGACTACGAGACTTCACCTGACTTTATATCGACATGGAGGGAGGAGATGATGACTCCATAAATCCACTCAGAAATCCTCAAAGAAGACGCTCCTTACATGTGCAGAACTTGCCTTAGAAACCTCACGTTTTTAAGTTTTCTCAGTATCAAAGTGATCCAGTGATAATTGTCTGAACATTCAGGAGTAAACTGCAAACAGGAAGTGCTAACAGCTGATTCTGGCAAAGTTTTAATGGAGTTCGGAGCATTTCTTTTGTTTTTTTGGTTGTTTTTTTACATTTTAAATCAAGTCTCCAGCTACTTCAGTTGTTTAGGAGAATGCTGCAACTCTGTTTTACTGTGAAGCTCCAGAAATGTTTGTTTTGACTACAGACTTCACCTGATGTTTATATCGACATGAAGGGAGGAGATGATGACTCCATAAATCCACTTAGAAATCCTCAAAGAAGACGCTCCTGACATGTGCAGAACTTGCCTTAGAAACATCACGTTTTTAAGTTTCCTCAGTATCAACGTGATCCAGTGAGAGTTGTCTGAACATTCAGGAGTAAACTGCAAACAGGAAGTGCTAACAGCTAATTCGGCAAAGTTTTAATGGAGTTTTGGAGCATTTCTTTTGGTTTTTTGGTTGTTTTTTTACATTTTAAATCAAGTCTCCAGCTACTTCTTCAACTCTGTTTGGCTGTGAAGCTCCAGAAATGTTTTGTGGACTGTGACACTTCACCTGACTTTATATCAACATGAGCAGAGGACATGATGACTCCATAAATCCACTTAGAAATCCTCGAAGGAGACGCTCCTGACATGTGCAGAACTTGCCTTAAAAACCTCATGTTTTTAGGTTTTCTCAGTATCAACGTGATCCAGTGATAGTTGTCTGAACATTCAGGAGTAAACTGCAAACAGGAAGTGCTAACAGCTGATTCGGCAAAGTTTTTAATGGCGTTTTGGAGCATTTCTTTTGTTTTTTTGGTTGTTTTTTTACATTTTTAATCAAGTCTCCAGCTACTTCTTCAGCTCTGTTTAGCAGTAATGCTGCAGAACTCTGTTTGCGGACTGTGACAGCTTCACCTGACTTTATATCAACATGGAGGGAGGAGATGATGACTCCATAAAACCACTTAGAAATCCTCCAAGAAGACGCTCCTTACAAGTGCAGAACTTGCCTTAAAAACCTCACGTTTTTAAGTTTTCTCAGTATCAATGTGATCCAGTGAGAGTTGTCTGTACATTCAGGAGTAAACTGCAAACAGGAAGTGCTAACAGCTGATTCGGCAAAGTTTTAAAGGAGTTTTGGAACATTTCTTTTGTTTTTTTGGTTGTTTTTTTACATTTTTAATCAAGTCTCCAGCTACTTCTTCAACTCTGTTTGGCTGTGACGCTCCAGAAATGTTTTGTGGACTACGACACTTCACCTGACTTTATATCGACATGGAGGGAAGAGATGATGACTCCAGAAATCCACGTAGAAAGAAGACGCTCCTAACATGTGCAGAACTTGCCTTAGAAACCTCACGTTTTTAGGTTTTCTCAGTATCAAAGTAATCCAGTGATGGTTGTCTGTATATTCATGAGTAAACTGCACACAGGAAGTGCTAATAGCTAATTCGGCAAAGTTTTAATGGAGTTTCGGAGCATTTTTTTGTTTTTTTGGTTGTTTTTTTACATTTTAAATCGAGTCTCCAGCTACTTCAGTTGTTTAGCAGAATGCTGCAACTCTGTTTGACTGTGAAGCTCCAGAAATGTTTTGTGGACTACAACACCTCACCTGACTTTATATCAACATGGAGGGAGGAGATGATGACTCCATAAATCCACTTAGAAATCTAAAGAAGACGCTCCTTACATGTGCAGAACTTGCCTTAGAAACCTCACGTTTTTAAGTTTTCTCAGTATCAAAGTGATCCAGTGATAGTTGTCTGAACATTCAGGAGTAAACTGCAAACAGGAAGTGCTAACAGCTGATTCGGCAAAGTTTTAATGGAGCATTTCTTTTGTTTTTTTGCTCTCCAGCTCCTTCAGCTGCTCTGTTTTGCTGTGAATCTCGTTTTTGGGTGCCTTTAAAGGCCGAACACAGTCGAGATGTTCCTCCTGTCACGGCTGCGTGAACACAACGTACCGGCTGCAGGATATATACACCCCATCAGTGTTCTGATTGGTTCCCTATAAAGATGCTTTTCGCTACGCAATTCCGTCTGAAGCGGGTATGAAATCAACCGGGAAGACGAAGGCTGGATTTACACAGACTTTATAGACTTCATAAACTTCCCCTGTTGTTGTCTTCTACTCTCACACTGATCCGAGGCCAGTGATCTAATCCTGAGGTCCGGTTCTGACCCGACCGTGTGATGATTCGATCAAACGTAACTTTGTTTAGGAATAAGCAGCGTTTTAAGACGATAAAGAAGATGAGGGACCCTCTAACTGTCGAGTTACCTTACGAACTCACATCTTATTACATTATCAGCTGTCCTGACATGCGATGAATCCGGGACCTTGGAGTCTGGGTCGCTGAATAAGTGCATAAAGAACCGCCATCGCACCTCGCCGGCTCTCAGCAGCGCAGCTTTCAATAGATCAGATTTGATTAGATTCTCTGTTGTCGTGAATTTATTTGCTATTTTTGAGTCGTTTCTCTCTAACAGGAAGCTTTTTGTTCTTCCTTCCTTTGTGTGTTTGTCTGCGGCGTGATGACTGGATAATGGACAGACGGGGATATTAGATTCTGCCGTTTAAAAAGTCTTCAAAAAAACTCACATCTGTGGGAGAAGAAGAAGAAGAAGAAAAAAAATCCCATCTCCAGCATCTCCTAATTTGAATATTGACTTGACATGATGAGACCTTCCCCTCGAATCTGCTCAGTAGACACAAACCGGTGCCATTCATCACCAAAGTGAAGATATAAAACGAAGGCTGACATCTAAATGATTCCGCCAAATCCCCCATATCTCACAGGAGGCCTCCTAATATGAGTGTTGACATTTAAATGAACATTCTCATCTACGGGAAGGTCTAATTTGATCAATGAAAAAAAAAAAAAATCCCCTCCAAAAAAAAAAAAAGAGCTCACACACACACTTTCTCACACACACACCGATGCACATCTCCCTGTACATCTGTCACCTCCATGAAAGGAGACCTCCCGGTGACCTGGCCCCCGTTAAAGACAAGCCTCTAGTTCACCGATTCGCCACAAGACGCCGGCATCTGAGCCTCATCCGCCCGCCGACGCAGCTTTCATCCGGCGTGGCTGCAGGCGGCGGGGAACAAACAGTACAGCGGCTTCACAGAGACGTGTGACTGCCGACGGAGACGAGTACACACAGATAGGAACAAAAAACACTCTCCGCGGCGGCGGCGGCCGTGGCGGCACAAACCGAGATAAAGATCCTGCTAGTCTGCAATAAATCTCCCCCCCGAACCCGCAACAGCATCTCAGGTTCTCTTTCATGCCGACAGGGCGTTGGGTTTGATGTAACGAGGCCGGCGTGGCGCATTATTTCCTCTCTGCTTTGTAACGACTTATTTTCCCAAATGAGCCGCTACACAGGAAATGATGAAATCTCGTGATAACGCCGCTCATGATGCACAGAAGGAGCAACTCGGAGCAACCCACCAAATCACACAGTTACATTTCAAAAATGGAGATTATACTCTGCTTAAATCTGCTGCAACATCCAAAGTTTTCTTTGAGATTCGATCAAACTTTTATTTTCTTGCTCCGGTTTATTATTTTTATAGCAGTCGGTCCTCGACACACATCACCTTTACAGATCAGAACGAGATTTACTCTTTAACCCGACGTCACGGAGCAAAGCGAGCGGCTCTCGTTGTTTGAGACGAGGTGAATCGAACTGCTGCAGGAGTGTTTCGGGCGACGGTGTCCGGAGGATTACAGGTTCACAACATCCATACTCAAGCAGCAGCAGCCGGCGTGCGAGAGGCGATCCATCTCCGCTTAAACATTTAGCTCCCGGTGATGCCGGCTGGATTCAGACCGGAGACACTTATGATCAGCGGGAGATTGATAGTCAAACAGCAGAAATCAACCACCCTCCTCCGTCTGGAGCAGAGCGGCCTCGACCATCAGTGGGATCATTTAGTCCGCACGTTTCTGTAGCTAAAATATATTTTTTATTGTGAACAGGTTCTGATTATTTAAAGAAGCATTTATTAGTTTAACTGTAAATATTTTGATGATCAGTTCATCTGAAAAAGTTGAATTCAGTGTGAATATTTTCTGGTTTCTTTCCTCTACGACTGTAAACTGAATATTTTTGGGGGGTTTTGGACAAAATGAGACAAACAAGGATCGACATTTTCTGACATTTAATCAGATTATGTTCATTATTAGGGAGGCAATATTACTTACAGACCTTTCAGTGTCATTGTCAACACTACCATCTTCTATTTTAGTTCAATTTTAGTTATCTTACCTCGCTATTACGATCATTTACTGTATATTTAAAACTCTTATTGTCACACACTGGGCCCGGTGTGTGTCCCTGACCTGTCACCTCCTGGTTGTACATTTTTATTAATGAAGCATTTATTAGTTTAACTATAAATATTTTGATGATCAGTTAATCTGAAAAAGTTGAATTCAGTGTGAATATTTTCTGGTTTCTTTCCTCGACGACAGTAAAATGAATATTTTGGGGGTTTTGGACAAAATGAGACAAACACGGATCGACATTTTCTTCACTTCCTGACCTTTCAGTGTCACTGTCAACACTACCTTCGTCTATTTTAGTTCAGTTTTAGTTATCTTACCTTGTTATTACGTTAGTCAGCGGTTGTATTCTTGCATTTATTGTACGTTTAATACTCTTCCTGTCTCACACTGACCCGTCACCTCCTGGTTTTAAAGAGGAATCTCTGGCACAAGAAGTTCCTCAGGATTAATACAATTCTGTATCATCTTATCTTCTGTTGATTTGCTCATTTAACAAGTTAAGCGCAGGATAAGACGTGTGTTCATACATGTTCATGTATTTTTTCCGTCAAATTAATGCAACACTACGGGTTAGCGTCGTGACTTTAATGAGCACATACGTTCACATCTCCTCTGTTTCTTCTTCTTCTTTTGTTTTTCCCCTGCTTCCATCAGGTGTGTGCAGATTGTGAAGAGCAACAGTGGATTCTGCTCGAATCACCGATTTAAAAAAAAAATAATAGAAATGAGGCCGAACGGTTTGAAAAGATGAGTTACTCTTAACAGTAACTGTTGTCCTTGGCTCAGAGAAGAGCGGATAGTTTGCACATTATCTACGAAACAATAAAGAGTGACGTTACGTTGGTTTGTGCTCCTCTTTAAATTCATTTCCTGCCCAGGTTTTAATGAGCCCCATGCAAACACTAAGTCATAACATTCCCGAGATGCACCCTGCTTAAAAAAAAACCTGAATTATAAATCAGACAAAATACCATATCTCCCTTTACATTCGCGGTGCGTTCACTGTCTCCTCAGCGGTCGGCTCGCCCATGCATGAAATAATAAACAGGACGAAAAAAATAAAAAAATGCTGCCGCGTCTTCTTACAGCAGATTCACAGGCCGAATCCTAAATATAACATGTAGAAGTGCAGGAACAGCTCACCCGGCCTCACCTCACACACACACACACACACACACACACATCAATCGACAGCATATCAACACCCACTGTGGCCTCCCGCCTGCTTATGAGAATGTGTCACCTCTTGTGGCACCCGGAGCAGATAGCGGGAGGCCAAACCGGAGTGTTTAACTCGGGCTGCGGTGAATGGCTGTAGGTCACCACTGTATCATCCCCCCGCCACACACACACACACACACACACACACACACACACACACACACATAGGGGCTGCCAGGTGGCTTTTATTTGACTTTAATGTGGAGAAATATTAGATTTTTCCTGGGCAGGGCTAAATCCCTCCCCTGGGCTCGCAGATAGCCCGGCAGAACCGTACACAGAAGAGACGGGTCAATAAGAGCCCTGATGCCAAATCTCCTTAAACTCGCTCTTTATTCATGAATATGTGCTGAAACAATCTTTTGGAAAGGTATTAGGGAGTTTGTGAACGGAGCGCCGGCCCCTCTCTCTCTAATCCACTTTAGTTAACGCTTCGGACAGAAATTTAAACATGCTCGCTGCTGCACTTTGAGTCCGTAAGGAGGATAAATGATGTGCCACCTCTGGCCGGTCTGGCTGTGGAGGCGACATTTCTACTTTTTTAATCATCCGTGTGTTATTGTCGGAGTAATTAGGCCTACCTACTGTAGGTATAATTACTCCAAACAAATGAGGCCGTGGTGGTAATGATTAGGCGCCTCTAACTCTGTTATTGTGCGCGCTTTGTTTTTTTTTTCTCCTCCAGACCTCATTTCCTATAAACATCGGCGCTACGGCTAATGAAGCTATTTCAGACTGTGTTTAATAGCATTAATTTTAAAGTAAACATATTTAATTTTGCAGCCACAGAAGCTCGACTCTTTATTTTTTCTCTCTCTCTCGAGTTGGCTTTAAAAATACAGCGCCGCTCATTTCTCCGTCCAGCGTCCAGCTGTTTGGGCTCAAATTGATTCCCAGCTGGTGTTTTCAGAACTGAAATCCAGCGTGGCAAACTTCAGGCTCACTCCAGTGACACCGGCACAATGCAGAAATGTGGAGGAGGCTGCCAGTCCTCAGTAATTCTCCTCTCTCTCCTTTTGTTTAATTACAACAGTGTGTCACAACTCAGTCGGTAATGAGAATTAATGCCAAAATAATGCATGAATCATCTTTTTAGTGCGTTTTCTTTTTTTCCTAATCAGACTAATCATTCTCACACGACAGGCTCGTGTTTCATTAGAGCGCCATTATTGCCATTAAATCAAGTACGGAGCTGTCGTCGCTACCTGAATCGGGCCGGGGAAGAAATATAAAAACGACGGCTGACGAGGAACGGTGAGGTAAGAGACGGATCCAGTGACAATCAGCCCTTCGTTAAGAGGAAATCCAGGGGAAACACGGCGCAGACTGATTGACTGACAAGTTATCTGCTGTGTGCGCCAGACGGAAATATCCCGGTGACAGCAGCCACAATTTAATTTAAAGCCGCACTGATCATTATTATTATTATAGTAGGAATACAGACGGATGACTATGAAGACGATGGTTCTGGTCCGAACTGCATGCATCTCCAAGAAACTCACTTTCTAATAATAAGCAGTTGTCATATTTTATTGGATAACATGCATCTGAGCAACATCTCAAATGTGATCCAGCTCTTAACTTGTGTTTTCCCATTCAACTTCTAACCTTACAGATTAAATTGTGTTTAATTTCCACTGTTCTGTTTTCTGACTGTAAGGAAACTTCTGTTCAACATTAGCCGTGAAGAACAATCCGAGCAGCCGACGTGAAAAGGTTAGCGACTAGCCGCCGAACGAAATGATGGGAGATTTATCTCGGAAAATGTCGGAGCTAAAATTAGACCGAGCTGTCGGAAAATACACCTCTGAGGGGACGATGCGTATGTTGCTCTGCGTCTGCTGAATGTGTTAATAGAATATAATCTACCAACACATCCGGCACGTTTGCTTCACGAGGCCACAAGGTGTCTGATGTTGTGTTTCCAGTGTGTTCTGCTGCCCCCAGTGGCCGTGAGTCATCAGTTATGAAGTGTTTTTCTCACACGAGCATGTCGGATGTTCCTCACAGGTGTTTTTGGAGATTTCCACACCTTTCACAGTCTTTTGTCGCTGCACAACAACACAATATTTGCAAAAATCAGTGAGGTCGGAGAGTAAAACATTATATAAATTGTCTTTTTTATAGATTATAGATGTCAAATACGGCCAACCTCTCATAAAAGCACTGATGAAATTCTCAGACAAAACTATAAATGGCATCTGTAGAGCAAAAAAAAATAAAATACTGTCTCTGAGGCTCTTTCGATGGTGATTTCTCAGCTAGTCGAGACTTCCGTAACGTATACGATGGTCGATAATAAAGGCGATCGACAAAGGAAACAGGAAGTCTAACAAACCATAACATAACTCCAGAAATACCTGTTTTGATATGCGATAGATTCAATTTAACCCAAACAACGAAAGCAACCGATCAGAGGCAAAGAAAAGAAGTAGTGTGATCTAAAATAACGGGGTTTAACCAGCCTCAGTTTGATTCCACGCAGCTATTTATTCATCCTCCTCTTCCTCCTTTCCTGAAGTCTCCGAGGCTCTTTCGATGGTGATTTACTCAAAGAGGTCACTTCATTAAAACTTAACAAACGTCTCAGCTAGTCGAGACTTCCGTAACGTATACGGTGGTCGATAATAATGATGTTGTGTTTCCAGCGTGTTCTGCTGCCCCCAGTGGCCGTGAGTCATCAGTTATGAAGTGTTTTTCTCACACGAGCGTGTTGAACCTCGCTCATCTGTAACCTGTTCACCTGTCGGATGTGCAACACAGGTGTTTTTGGAGATTTCCACACCTTTCACAGTCTTTTATTTACAAAAATCAGTGAGGTCGGAGAGTAAAACATGATATAAATTGTCTTTTTTATAGATTAATATGTCAAAAAAGGATTAACACACTATCACATCCTGTTTTATTTGCATTATGTGTTGTTATTATTCTTACTCTGACACACAAAAGATTATCAGCAGCACACGTCAGTCTGCTAATGAGTTACCCAGCAGCCTTTGTGCACCCATCCCCCCCCCCCCGACAAACACAGAGGAGCATCTCAGCGGCGTGGAACATTAATTAAGCGCGAGCCTTTTCCCTTAATGTAAATACACAGTACGGCGGAGGTGTGCGTGGGGGCGTGGTCTGTGGGCGGGGTGCACATATTGTGAGTGGGTTTGTCTGCTTCACCCCCGCTTTGCAACGCAAACACACACTCATTCCTGCACACGTCTGCAGAGCTACCTCGACTAGTTAGCGTGCCCCGTGACCTCACGGCTCTGAAGCTCCGCCCCCCCCTTCCTCTCTCTCTCTCTCTGCATCAGGCGCCTCTTTTCCCTGTGTTTTACACTCGTAATAAAATGCTCCATCCTCGCTCCTACACACTCCCCTCCTCCCTCCCTCCCTCCACACGTTCCCCTAATGAGATAAATTAGCGCCTTGCAACAGATGCATGGAATATACACTAATGGCCACCATCTGTCACTCATCTCTGGGAGACGGAGTGAGAACGCGGCGCTAAATCCGATCACAAGCCCCTGGCAGAGCCCCACCGTGGTGAGGAGGAGGGAGGAAGACACAGAGAGAGAGAGAGAGAGGGAGGAAGACAAAGAGGGAGAGATGAAGAGTACAGTACAGAGCGAGGAGGGGGTGGCAGTGTGGGGGTTTAGTGCAGACCGGACCGAGCTCTGGTACAGTAAGTGGTGGAGAGGCGTTGGAGCCGCGGTACAGCAGGTCCGACCTGCTGCTGGTGATTCAGCGAGCCGCAACGAGATGTTTTTAAGTGTCGAAGGGGGGTTCGCTCAACTCCCTCTGGTCACCGATAACAAAAATCTTTTTTTACATCTTGTTATCGAGTTTCTTTTGAACCGGGTGACTTTCCGCTGTTTTGTAAGCAAACGCAGGGAAGATCACGCCGCTTCGTTTCCTGCGAGCGCTGCGAGGACCTCGTTTTTTCACGGAGGCAGCGAAGGACGAGTCAAGGACTCGAAGCACATTTCTCTCTTAATTTTTTGGATTTTTATTTCTCTCTCCAAAATGATTAACTGCTGTGCATAATTCCACCTTTAATATATCGAGTCAAGTGTGAATTTAAACAGCAAATCAAACCTTGAACCTGGCGAGGCTTAGAAAATTAGATTTTCCAATAAAGAGAGATGAAATCGGTGAACACATCTCCACATCGTAGCTCCAAATGTGACAAGTTGGTGTTTACACAACTTCAACACAATATAGTATTATATTATCTTTTAAGTTTAGTCATTGATCAGTTTAATCTGTTTCTCTCTCAGTATTTAATCCTCATATAAATAAAACAATATAAGCATCAGTAAGAGGTTAAAACAGGACGGTAATGACTCAAGTGTGCTCAAAATGTGCACAACAACACTTTCAAACACGTCTTCAGCATTGTGAGAGGGTCCATGTTCAACCCAAACCATGTTTTCCTAAACCTAACAGGACATTGGACCTTTTCTCCTGAGTGACTGGGTCCTGTTCTTGGTCCTGAAGGTCCTAAAACAACATTATGATAAACACTGACCAGAAATTATATATATATTTCGATATAAGCGTCAGTCTTCGAGGTTAAAACAGGACGGTAATTACTCAAATGTGCTCAAAATGTCCCACACAATATACTGCTAAAAATACTTTAAACATCATAATTAATGTTCATCATCGAACCTGACCAATCATGAGGCTGTAATGTCAGAGCTCAGCCTGGAAAAATATGCACAAGACAACAGTTCATCCTTTCAAACACGTCTTCAACGGTCCATGTCGACCCAAACCATGTTTTCCTAAACCTAACAGGACATTGGACCTTTTCTCCTGAGAGACTGGGTCCTGTTCTGGGTCCTGAAGGTCCTAAAACAACATTATGATAAGTCTGAATATTAAACACTGACCGGAAATTAGATTTTTATTTTTCTTTTCAGGGCCCCCACAGTGTTTACTCCACGGTTACAGTCCTGGATTCAAAGGTGCTCCAATGAGATTAAACCTCTGAAGACACAATCCCCTCCCGAGGTGTGTGTGTGTGTGTGTGTGTGTGTTGTCGCCCGTCACAGATGCATTGTGTTCTCAGATTATATAAATATGGGTCAGAAACTGTACGCGACTTCCCAGGAAACCTTTAAATAATGCAAATGACCGTCGTGAGAGCGCGACTGGCTGCGAGCGGCGCGGCTTTGCACTTCAGTTCAATGTCAGAACGAGCGGGGAGGAAATTGTGTGCGAGAGAAGACTTAAGCACCTCTGCAGAGGGCTTAAGTAGCAGCCTGAATTGCACCATTTATGCATAAGGTACCTAAAAAATCACTTGGAGAAAAAAAAAGCTCCAACGTCAACTCTCACTCTGGGATCCATCACAGATATTCTAATAGAGCTTCCCCCCTTGACGGCCGGTAATTCCCTCAGCGGCGTTCGCCGTCAGAACGGCGAGCTGCCGCAGAGCAGACGGACGTTCTGACAACCTGCCGCGGCTGTACCTGCACAGGGAAGTCAGCTTTTCATATCTAATGTCGCCGTGACACTTCCTCTGTGCAAATAGCCACAAATCCATTTATAGAATGTAATCAGAAAATGATATATTCCAGCCTCCGCCCTCGCCGCACTGTACATTAGCATGCGGCTTATGATGAAAGTGAAGGGAAACAATGAGAAACAAAAAGGGGGATGAAAAGGCAGACGAGCTACGTATCTCTGGAAGCAGGAGAAATGAATCACCCGGGGAGCTTCCCTGTACAGCTTCCATGAGAACAAATGGACTAAAGCCAGCGACAATTAATCACTATTTGCATGGAGTTGGCCATAATTCTTTTTTTTTTTTTTTTTAACTGGTTTAACTAATGACAACAAGTGGAAATTAATTACTTGTTGCAAGGGGGAAAAAAAAGGGAAGAGCCAGGAGAAGATATGGAAATATAAGCTCTAAAATCACAACATGAAATGAGAATAAGATTAATATTTGCGGGAGTTTTAATCCTGAGGAAATTAGATTAAATATCTGAAAGTGAAAGTTAAAACTATGTGTGTGTGTGTGTCGTACACGAACCCCCCGTAAACTTCCCAATCCAGCAATCATAGCGCATCAACATTTCCACTGAAGGCTTCACATAAAATGTAACTGGCCTCATAAAAGCGGTGTCAAATACGGCCAACCTCTCATAAAAGCACTGATGAAATTCTCAGACAAAACTATAAATGGCATCTGTAGAGCAAAAAAAAATAAAATACTGCACTTTATAGAGCGGCGCCGGACTGCTTCAGAGCAGTTTTACAGTCGGGTATGTAGACCCGGCGACACATCGGATCATCTCACAGCACCAACACAAAGTCCTCCTCAGCCTTGGACATCAGGATGATGCTCGTCCAATCAGTGCATCCTCCTCTTCCTCCTTTCGTAAAGTCTCCGAGGCTCTGTCACTTCATTAAAACTCAACAAACGTCTCAGCTAGTCAAGACTTCCGTAACGTATACGGTGGTCGATAATAAAGGCGATCGACAATGGAAACAGGAAGTCTGACAAACCATAACATAACTCCAGAAATACCTGTTTTGATAGGCGATAGATTCAATTTAACACAACCAATTAAAGCAACCGGATCAGAGGCAAAGAAAAGAAGTAGTGTGATCTAAAATAACGGGGTTTAACCAGCCTCAGTTTGATTCCACGCAGCTACTTATTCATCCTCCTCTTCCTCCTTTCCTGAAGTCTCCGAGGCTCTTTCGATGGTGATTTACTCAAAGAGGTCACTTCATTAAAACTTAACAAACGTCTCAGCTAGTCGAGACTTCCGTAACGTATACGGTGGTCAATAATAAAGGCGATCAACGTGTAAACAGAGTCAGGTAAAACAAGCCATAACATAACTCAAAAATACCTATTTTGATATGTGATAGATTCAATTTAACCCAACCAACGAAAGCAACCGATCAGAGGCGAAGAAAAGAAGTAGTGTGATCTAAAATAACAGGGTTTAACCAGCCTCAGTTTGATTCCACGCAGCTATTTATTCATCCTCCTCTTCCTCCTTTCGTAAAGTCTCCGAGGCTCTTTCGATGGTAATTTACTCAAAGAGGTCACTTCATTAAAGCTTAACAAACGTCTCAGCTAGTCGACACTTCCGTAACGTATACGGTGGTCGATAATAAAGGCGATTGACGATAAACCGGAAATCAGGATAGTCTAACAAACCCTAACATAACTCCAGAAATACCTGTTTTGATATGCGATAGATTCAACTTAACCCAACCAAAGAAAGCAACCGAAGTAGTGTGATCTAAAATAACGGGGTTTAACCAGCCTCAGTTTGATTCCACGCAGCTACTTATTCATCCTCCTCTTCCTCCTTTCCTGAAGTCTCCGAGGCTCTTTCGATGGTGATTTACTCAAAGAGGTCACTTCATTAAAACTTAACAAACATCTCAGCTAGTTGAGACTTCCGTAACGTATACGGCGGTCGATAATAAAGGCGATAGACCACATAAACAGGACTACAAAAATACCTGTTTTGATATGTGATAGATTCAATTTAACCCAAACAATGAAAGCAACCCATCAGAGGCAAAGAAAAGAAGTAGTGTGATCTAAAATAACGGGGTTTAACCAGCCTCAGTTTGATTCCACGCAGCTACTTATTCATCCTCCTCTTCCTCCTTTCCTGAAGTCTCCGAGGCTCTTTCGATGGTGATTTACTCAAAGAGTCATTAAAACTTAACAAACGTCTCAGCTAGTCGAGACTTCCGTAACGTATACGGTGGTCGATAATAAAGGCGATCGACAAAGGAAACAGGAAGTCTAACAAACCATAACATAACTCCAGAAATACCTGTTTTGATATGCGATAGATTCAACTTAACACAAGCAACGAAAGCAACCGAAGTAGTGTGATCTAAAATAACGGGGTTTAACCAGCCTCAGTTTGATTCCACGCAGCTATTTATTGTATAACTGATGAAATAAACTGTCAGTGCATCCTCCTCTTCCTCCTTTCGTAAAGTCTTAGATGCTCTTTCACTTCATTAAAACTCAACAAACGTCTCAGCTAGTCGAGACTTCCGTAACGTATACGGTGGTCGATAATGAAGGCAAACAGGAAGTCTAAGGTACGATAACAAACCATAACATAACTCCAGAAATACCTGTTTTGATAGGCGATAGATTCAATTTAACACAAACAACGAAAGCAACCGATCAGAGGCAAAGAAAAGAAGTAGTGTGATCTAAAATAACGTAGTTTAACCAGCCTCAGTTTGATTCCACGCAGCTACTTATTCATCCTCCTCTTCCTCCTTTCCTGAAGTCTCTGAGGCTCTTTCGATGGTGATTTACTCAAAGAGGTCACTTCATTAAAACTCAACAAACATCTCAGCTAGTCGAGACTTCCGTAACGTATACGGTGGTCGATAATAAAGGCGATCGACAATAGAAACAAGAAGTCTAACAAACCATAACATAACTCCAGAAAAACCTGTTTTGATATGCGATAGATTCAACTTAACACAAGCAACGAAAGCAACCGAAGTAGTGTGATCTAAAATAACGGGGTTTAACCAGCCTCAGTTTGATTCCACGCAGCTATTTATTGTATAACTGATGAAATAAACTGTCAGTGCATCCTCCTCTTCCTCCTTTCGTAAAGTCTTAGATGCTCTTTCACTTCATTAAAACTCAACAAATGTCTCAGCTAGTCGAGACTTCCGTAACGTATACGTTGGTCGATAATGAAGGCAAACAGGAAGTCTAAGGTACGTTAACAAACCATAAAATTACTCCAGAAATACCTGTTTTGATATGCGATAGATTCAATTTAACCCAACCAACGAAGGCAACCGAAGTAGTGTGATCTAAAATAACGGGGTTTAACCAGCCTCAGTTTGATTCCACGCAGCTATTTATTGTATAACTGATGAAATAAACTGCGCCCGCTGAGACGTACGGAGCTGTTTTTATTGAGCGGACTTTTCCAGAAGCTAATAAAGCGTCAGTCTGTCTTTTTCTCGGGCTGATTAGAAGGTTTGGTAAGCAGCCACGTCCTTTTCAGCACGCTGTTTCATTTTGTTTTGTGATTGGTTGCTGATTAGCTGGATGTAATTGGATTTTTTGCTTTCTATTTTTTTCACTCCTGTCTTTTTTTTTTTTTTTCCCGCCCCGTCTGTCCCCTTTAAAGTCCCTCGGAGACGTACGCGTGATAAAGGACTATGGAGATAAATGACCTTGAACTTTAACTTGAACTTTGTCTGCCTCTCCGTCTCGTTCCCGTCGTCTTTTTCTTTTCTTTTTTCTTTCTCTCCCGAGTCTTTTCGCTCCATCTTGCTCATCCTCATTTACATGGCCCGGGCTGCAGAGCTCTAACAATCCATTAGCTCGGCGAGGATGTTGAGGAGATCCATGCAAATAAGTGTGAAATTACACTGTAATCAGTCATGTAAATCGCACCGGTTCTCAATCTGGGCATCATCATTTCTTTGTACTTGTTTAGAAAATGGTGTGTGGAGGCGACGGGTGAGGTTTAGGGAGAGAGGGAGGGGGAGGGAGAAGGAGCACAAGGGGGAGAAAAAGACAATAAAAGATGAGTTTGACAGGAAGGAGGAGGATATGAAAAACACTCCAAAAAAAGGAGCTTTGATTCCTTATTCAGGACTGAACTCATTTTTTTTCCTCTTGGATTTTTAGATTTAAAAATTCATACCGTGATCAAAATTGTTCAGCAATGCGAGACTTCCAGCGCGAAAAGGCTTTTCCGCCTCTTCTTTGATGAGGAGGATGGAGGGAGGAAGGAGTCTGATGAGACAGAGGAGGATGAACAAAGTACAGTAGAGGTTTGTGAGCTTTTGTTCTGCAGGGCCGCGGACGTAACGTAACGTACGGGAGGAAAACACGTCGAGCGGCGTTTCCATCAGAGTGTAGCACCAGAAAAACAAAAAAAGAGCAACGTGGGAAAACTTTTCCGACCACGATCAACAGCTTTTTTTTCTTTACTTTTGAAAAAAATATTCAATTAAGGAAACTAATCCCACCATAATCACAGTCTATACTGCAATTCTCTCGGCTCGTCTGCGAGAATACAAATGTGAAGATCAGACGCTCGTACGAGTCTGAAAACTGCAGAAAGGAACAGCGAGTGCCATCGAAGAAAGATGTTTTAAAGCTGTCAGGGTTGTACAAAAAGGGTGTTAAAGGATTACAATCTTCTTATTGTCGCAGAAGAAGAGACAAAAAAAAAATCAACAGCGAATTTATTCCACTTACGTTCAGCCCGACATCAGCGTCACGTATCTAATAAGGTGGCCTCCTTAAAAAAAACATCGAAGCGACGCGGTGACATCCGCCGACGCGCCGCGCTGATCAGTCAGAGGGATGCAAGCGTTCTGCTAAAATCCCGCTTCATTAGTGATCACCGGGATCACAGAGATGTGATCTGTGCAGAGATGTCTCTTATCAAACAGCTGCAGATCTGTGAGTCCTTCACACTGATGGATGTTTAAAGTGCTGCACACACTGACCCTGCAGAGTCACGCCGGAGCGCTGCACGCCAGATATCGTGGCGTGATGGAGCTGGTGTGTTTCTGCAGGTTGAGCTGTAGTACATCTGATAGTCTACGCTGTGCATCGTTGTCGAGTGATCGTAGTAGTATCTGACGACGTAATGCATCACAGGAGCTTTGAGACGAAATCATGTTCTACGTCATGGCGTGTTAAAAATCTGAATTTAAAGGGATATTCCGATGTAAGTCTAATCCACGGTCTGACACCGAGTAACACTCCCCCTCGAGAGGTCAAGTTAGCTGACCGCTAGCTTAACTAGTTTTAGCAACCTCAGAAAAGACCGCACGATAACAATACACTGCAGCTTATGTCTCCAACTAGAAACCGCCATCAAAAAGCCACAATTAATGGTGAGAACAGCAGCAAACTTCAGCAACAGTACATGTACAGTCCCAGCACACAGTACGAAGCATCAAACATCTGCTAGCTTTGCTGGATTTGTATTAAAAACACAGCACAACTCACCCTCTCCTCCAGCAGCCTGCCTGTGTGGGGAAGCCCTGACGAGTCGATTACCGAGTGCAGTAGATTTCCGCAGCTCAAGGATGAAAATGTATGATTATTACTCCATGGAATGCTCAGTTCTTATTATCGAGAGCTGACAGGGAAAAGAACGGAAGTAATGGAGTAATAAACATGCATTTTCATCCTTCAGCTGCAGAAATCTACTGCACTCGGTAATCGACTCGTCAGGGCTTCCCCACACAGGCAGGCTGCTGGAGGAGAGGGTGAGTTGTGCTGTGTTTTTAATACAAATCCGGCAAAGCTAGCAGATGTTTGATGCTTCGTACTGTGTGCTGGGACTGTACATGTACTGTTGCTGAAGTTTGGTGCTGTTCTCACCATTAATTGTGGCTTTTTGATGGCGGTTTCTAGTTGGAGACATAAGCTGCAGTGTATTGTTATCGTGCGGTCTTTTCTGAGGTTGCTAAAACTAGCTAAGCTAGCGGTCAGCTAACTTGACCTCTCGAGGGGGAGTCTTACTCGGTGTCACGGTGTGTTAGACCATGGATTAAACTTACACCGGAGTATCCCTTTAAGGTCTTTAGAGGAGGAAGGCTTCCTGTGTCGTTGGGTCCAACAGTATCTGCAGCTCAGAGAAGCTTGCTGAGTGTTTTAGTCCAATAAGATCACATAATTAACCCTTCACTGGGTTGTATTTAAAACTCCTGTGACGAGAATTGATCGTTGTTATTTCGAAAAAGATTACAAAATCATTAACAGTCATGAATTCTTATTTATGAATCCACCGATGTAATATCTGTTTCTGTGAGCAGCCAAAAGGGACCACAAACAAACCTCATCTCGTTATATAACCCTGTTGTAACGGAATAAAAGAATAAATAAATCTTGGATATGTAATGTTAAACGTACTACAAAGAGTCTCAGGACCGGCCATCTCTTTATAATTAAAATCATTATTCTCAGAGCCTGTCACTAGATTCTAACCTATCAGGATCGGATAAGTCGTAAAACTAAAACATTTCTTTTTTTATTGCAGAGTGCTGAGGATGTGTCGGGGAGTCAGCACCGAAACAACATACTTGCTTCACGATCGTCATCTTTTGACCACAGGGGGCGCCAGAATCAACAGACAGAAGCTCCCTGTCGTAGCTTTAACGTATATTATGATTATCATTTGTTAAAAACCTTCTAGTGAACATCCAGGCTCGTCTGCTCGCCGTGGCTACGTGTCGTCTTCTCACCGGATCCGATCATAAATATAAAACACAAGCAGCCCTGAACTTTGACTCGACACAGAACGAGAGTCTCTATAAAACAACAGGCAATTAAGACACTTAATTATGAGGCTTGAACTGCAGTAAACACGATCTCTAGCCAAACAGAACGGCGCCGGCTTCCCCCCGCCGGCCCCGCTGAGAGAGACCGGCGCCCCATTAGAGCCGCAGATGTGGAGCTGGATCTGAATTACACAGACGAGATCCACTTTCACATTCAGTGTTCACACACAGTCGTCGTCCTCCTGTCGAACGCTTTACAATCTGCAACACAACACGCCGCTCCCGAGCGCCTGTGTATACATGCGCGAGTCGTGTCAGCATATGCGCGTCGACAAGCCCTGCGAAGAGGAGCAGCGAGACGAGGGATCAGGATTTTTGGCTCAAATACAATCTGTGGAGGAGTCACTCAATGAGCTGACAGCCGTCAGTGAATCCTGGTGGGGAGAGGGCTGAGCCACTGTGGTCAAACACACACTCACACACACACAGACAGACACACAAACACAAACACAGAGAGGCTCCATCAGCACGGGGAAGCTCAAACAGACAGATGGGCTAATTCGTGACTGACTGTGTGTTATGAAACATTATCTCTGTGTCAGTGAAATCAAAATAACATTTTGGGTGTAAACGCCGAGCGTGCGACTGCCAACACGGCGCCACATGGCCGCGACGGATGCATACGGGCCGCGATGCATGGCCTCGGAAGACAAATAAATAAATAAATAAACATTTTGTT
Organism: Lagodon rhomboides; assembly: GCA_039737535.1. NCBI lineage: Eukaryota > Metazoa > Chordata > Actinopteri > Spariformes > Sparidae > Lagodon > Lagodon rhomboides. The sequence goes on from CM077802.1 coordinate 2,695,425, forward strand.
GCTAAACTGCTGCAAAAACGCTGTTTATCGAGTCATCTGGGGTGAACCGCGCGCTACAACGCCGTATACGGTTGCCAATCGCGTTCCCCACCTGCCAGTCGCCAAATTAAGCCATCGAATCAATTTCAAGAGTCGGCAGGAAAATGAAGGCCATTATAGGCATTGAATTTTATTTGCTCTCTATTCAAAATTAAAGGCTATTGACAGACGGCTTTGTTTTGTTCTCTTTCAACCACTCCACCGTCGCGAGTGAGGATAGGTGGCTGCGGCTGCATTTTAATGGCCTGGCCCTTTAACGGCCCGGCTACACAGCCACTTTATAATCCCCCTCGCTGGGTATTTGTGTATGCGGGGAGTGTATTGTAGCTAACTGAACCTGGCTCGCTGCTCTCCGCGGATGTTTTGTTGTCAAATAATGGGAGAGTGATGGGGTCCTACCCCGCTGCGAGCCACCGCTAAGATTAGACAGATCTTCACACTGGACGATTGGTGAAATTTATCACTGTCACTGGGTGCCAATCCGGGCGGCGTTTTCTTTTTTTTCTCCTCCGTCTCTTCCCGGCGCCCCCACCACCTACACTGTTTGTGGTGGTTTCTCATTTGGAACCTGCAAACCAGTTGTCATGTGTACTTTCCACTCCGATAGTGATAGCTTTAAGCAGCAGCAAAAAAAAATCTGCTTCACGGTCTCTGCACAAATGCTCATCGCGCTCTCCGTCTGCCGTGCATGGGAATTTTTTTTTTTTTTTTTTTACGAGGGGGCGGAGGGGATTTGCGACGGTGTTGTGTGATGTGTGTCGTGACATCATTGAGCAACATGTGACAGGTAGGCCGTGTAATACCTTCCCTCACGTCTTTTAAAAGTCATCCTCTTATCGTCTCTTTCATTCAAATCCTGCAGGATTTAACAGGGAGAGAAAACGCTGACTTCTTCATAAATCGTAGAGGTTTTTGTAATCTTGATGCATCAGGTTTGTATAAATAAAAGAAAAACATCCAATCTCCAATTTCCAGGTTCAATCTCCATATTTATTGAGGGGTCTTTTTGTGTGTGTGCCAGCTGATGCAACACTCGAGGAAAAACCCGACTTGCACTCTAAAAACTACCTTATTTAAACAGCGTGTGCAGCTGTGTGTTAATATGCATATGTCTGCAAACTGGTTACTGCCGGAGCGTCGAGCAGGCGGCAGGATTTTTTTCCCTTCCTTTAGTGAGTTGAGAGGCCACGTTTCTCAGCCAGCAGATTCTGATCCCTTTCGAAAAGCGCCCGGCGGAATTAGCATGCAGAAGAGAGCGCTGAAAAGGTGCTCTGGCCCTTAACTCAATCTCTCCCTCTCCCCTCGCTCTGCCTCCCCTCTTCCTCAGGTAGAAGTAATGGATTGTAGCTGGCTCTGGCCTCCGTCCTGTCGCGTCACGCCTGCTAGCCAGCCAGCCAGCCGGCCAGGCGGGAGGGCAGAGCTGCGGGCTCTGTTATTTAGCGTCCATTCCTCCACAGTCACACTCGCTAACTCTGGGGCCAGCTGTCCAAGCACACCAGGCCTCGAGGATGGCAGCGCCGCCGTAACTGAGAGGTGACACCCCCCTCCACGTTCTTTAACAGATTGCCACCTCGGGCCGGCATATCTGAATACCAATGACCGAAAGAAAAAGCAGCAGCAGCAGCGACGGACGGGAACAGCGAGGTAAAATAAAGAGACGTTAGAACAAACACCGAGAAGAAGAACATCGAGTAAAACTTTCTCGCGGCACAAGGTCGGGGTGTAAAGTGTTTCCACAGAGTATTATGTCAAGGCTCAATTTTACCTAAAGCTCCACCGATCGATATCTGTTCTGCTGGAAATGATCCAAACGTGGCTGCAACAATAGATTATTGTCATCATTGATTATCCTGTACCGGGTTTTTTTTTTTTCAGCCCGAACATCTTGTTGTGTCCGACGAGCAGAATAAAAACAAAGATACTCAGTTTTATATCACGTAAAACCACAGATGGAGTGTAACTGAGTCCTTTTTTACTCAAGTACTGTAGTTTTGTACAATACTTCTGACTTTACATGAGTATTTTTCTATTTTTACATGCATCAGAGCCAAAGTAGTGGCATAAAGTGAGCGTGGTCGCTGCTTTTCAGCCTCTTTTAGCTCCACGTTTTGGTTTTTTTGCACATTTAAAGATACAGTGTGAAGGATTTAGGAGGATCTATTGGCAGAAAAAGGAATATAACACTCATAATCATGTTTTCATCAGATTATAATCCGCTGAAACTGACAATTGTTGTGTTTGTGTTACCGTCAAATGAGCCTTCTTGCACTGCCGTCTTTCTACGGTGGCCCACAACAGTCAAAACCAAAACACGAGAATGTACGTATGTAATGTGTGATTTTGTCGTGCATGTAAAAAATATAGAAAATATTTCATGCAGCTCCACGATATCAATATCTGTTCTGCTGGAAATGATCCAAACGTGGCTGCAACAATAGATTATTGTCATCATTGATTATCCTGTACCGGGTTTTTTTTTTCAGCCCGAACATCTTGTTGTGTCCGACGAGCAGAATAAAAACAAAGATACTCAGTTTTATATCACGTAAAACCAGTGATGGAGTGTAACTGAGTCCTTTTTTACTCAAGTACTGTAGTTTTGTACAATACTTCTGACTTTACATGAGTATTTTTCTATTTTTACATGCATCAGAGCCAAAGTAGTGGCATAGTCGCTGCTTTTCAGCCTCTTTTAGCTCAACGTTTTGGTTTTACAGCACATTTAAAGATACAGTGTGAAGGATTTAGGAGGATCTATTGGCAGAAAAGGAATATAAACACTCATAATCATGTTTTCATTAGATTATAATCCGCTGAAACTGACAATTGTTGTGTTTGTGTTACCGTCAAATGAGCCTTCTTGCACTGCCGTCTTTCTACGGTGGCCCACAACAGTCAAAACCAAAACACGAGAATGTACAAATCTAATGTGTGATTTTGTCGTGCATGTAAAAAATATAAAATATTTCATGCAGCTCCACGAATATATATTTTTTTCTCTTTAAGCGTCTCGACACATTTTTAATGCAAATAAAATGCATTTTAAATATTCAGCAGCGACAGTCGGTTAAATCAAACGACCCTTACGTAACGACATCCAGCACGAACTACAGGTGTACTGTGTGTGTGTGTGTGTGTGTGTGTGTGTGTGTGTTCATAGAAAAAGTAAAATTCCCACATTTTAAATATAAAATCAGGAGATCTTGACAGTAGTTTTCCAGAATGTAATCCGGGATGATTATCGTAATAAGACATTTGATCCGTTGCTACCAGCAGCTCAGTTTTCAGCAGCAGCAGCAGCTCTGATAAACACACCGAGCACCAAAACAGTTGCCAAACACGGCTGGTGAAGAGCTAAAGCAGCTAAAGCCGAGCGAACATCGGCCTTAAATTCACCGACAGGATGGTGTTTGCTCTCTGGGGTCTGTCGTCCGACTTCTTCCTGCCATCAAACGGTTAAAAACTCGATCCATACAGCCGCCGAGCACGATGCATCCACTTTAACATAACCGTCAACTTGCACATTTGGATACACGGGGGGAGCAGAGGTCGCCGGCGTGCAATCGATCCTGACAGTCACCCGGCGCTCACACACTGCAGCGGCCCGGCCGGCGCTGATGGGTATGTAAATGTCGGAGGTAAGTAGATGTGCAGTGGAATGTGCGAGTCGGAGTGAATGTTGATGTACAATCAGTGCAGGAGTCCCTCACCGAACTGACAGCTGTCTGCCAATCCTGGCGGGGAGAAGCCGGAGCCACCGCGCTTAATGAATGTGTGCTGCCATCAGCTCCGACACACACACACACCGACACACCGACACACACAGCATGAACTGTACCGCAACATTAGCGAAAAGATGTAAAATATCACCTAATAGAAAAAGGAGTTCTTGGAGAGGAGCTTAATCAGAATTACAAACACAGTGGTGAGTCACATCAGGGTTGAACGCCAGCGAGCGAGCGAGCGAGCATTGTCATCCACGATGAAAAGAAAGTCTGGCAACCGGCACTTATGTGACTTTTTCAAAGTAACATATCGGTTCCAGGGAGGAACGAAGTCGTCCGTGCCCACATTACTCTTACATCAGTCACAAAGAAACGTTTAATATCTCGGAGGGGACGAGGCTGCAACATCTGCAAAAAAAACTGAATCAGACAGGAGCTGACGGCGAACAGGGAGGTGAACACAGCGGAGAGTCTGGATCCAACACCTGCAGGCTGCGAACTGGAGCGATGATGTCATCCTTCTGTACAGAATATTATTCCACACCTGCGCAGAGCCGATCGATGAAGGTAAACGTGCACTGAAGCGATTTAAAGCGATGTTTTTCACAAGTGATTAGCCTGCTTTTGCAGTTTGTCCGTCATGTTTTGTGTGTCCAGTAATATGTTCTGTTGGGTCAGGAGGTTCTGACGGCCTCTGCAGCAGTATGAGGTTTGCACGGAAGGATAACCATCTCAGATAATGTCACGGTTTCATGGTATACGGCACAATTATCATCATCATCATCAGTTACAACGTCCTCAGAGGAAAACAGAAAAACACTGACTGATTTATGACTTTATATAAACTTAAAATTCAATACCGTATAAGCAAGTCCATTTTCAGAAACCTTGTCTCTGCTGCGACCCGACTCTACATGAACACTATACTCAAAGATCAAGTACAAGATGCCACAACATGACCCTCGTAACTACGCAACTGAGGCGTGTTGTCTTGAAAACATCCCCAAAATAAAACCATATCATAGAAACAGAAACAAGAAATTATTGTCAAGTCTCTGCAGCAGTCTGAGGTTTGCACGGACCGATAACCATCTCAGATAATGTCACGGTTTCACGGTATACGGTACAATTATCATCATCATCATCAGTTACAACGTCCCTCAAAGGAAAACAGAAGGGTTCTGACTGATTTATGACTTGATATAAACTTAAAATACCGTATAAGCAAGTCCATTTTCAGAAACCTTGTCTCTGCTGCGACCCGACTCTACATGAACACTGTACTCAAAGATCAAGTACAACATGACCCTCGTAACTTCACAACACGCCAACAGGCTGTCTTGAAAACATCCCCAAAATAAAACGATGTCACAGTAACAGAAACAAGGAACGATGAGAAATCAGCTGACAGTTTGCTAATAACGATGTACGTGGTTCGCTGTTGGGCCGTTGCTACACATGACGTATATCTCAACACTTCATAAATGCTCCGACTGGATGACAAAATCACTATTATATCACAATATTCTCGACCGAGTATGTCAATATCAGTATTGAAAGAATATTAGAGGGTTGTGGAAGTGCTTTTCTGCCAATTAAATATAAAAAATTAAGATGTAGAAAGTCAAAATAAGTTCAGTTGTCGTCATATTTCTTGTAGAAACTCTTGATAATCATCAGTCATGTGGATATAAAGACTAAGTGGGTGAAGACAAGTATTGGAACAAGTCTGATAAGTTCAGGAAACGACATCACTTCACTGTAACACAGCCTTTAAAACCACAACAACACTAAACCAAATCACAATATAGAGACAGCAGCACTTGTTTGTGATGATACAAGTTCAGTATTTTCTCATTTTTAGCCCGGTGAGAAACACCACAGTCCCGTCAGAGTATATACAGAAGAAAAGACAATTACGAGCAGCTGCTCTCCGTAGCGTGTATCTTAAATCGTAACGTAACGCGGGAAAGAATCCATTCCTCGCCGACTGCAGCGGCGCAGACTCGTCCTATTTTCTACCAGATTCCTCTCCGGTGTGGCGACGTGAGGCAGGAAAACGTCTCCGCTCACTTAAGGTGACAAACAAAAAAAAAAGCACAGTCCATTAGAAGCAGCACGCCGCAGACACGCCGCCGCATTAACAAATGTAATTGTGTTGAGCGGCACATGTATTTTTCATTTCTCCCGCCGTCGCGTTTATAAGGCCGCGGTCACGCAGCTGCAATCATATCACGAGACAAAATGAATTTGAAGAGCTCGCTGTGTGTCTCTGCCTTCCACGCCGCCTTAACTTCTGCTCTGCCTCCGCCGCCGCTGCCAGGAGAATTAAACCACAGCGTGCAGTAATGGCAAAAGTGAAAGCAGTCCCCATTAAATGTGATAATAAGCTGCGTGATAAAACCGTGTTCGGGAGAGGAAGAGAAAAAAAAATTGCAATACATGTGTCGTTCAACAAGATGTATTAGTTCAGGTAGCAATTTGTCTCCGCAAGCTGTTTTTAATGGATTTTTTTTTTGGGAACTTCCGGAAAGAGGGGAAGGCGAATGTGCATTAGAAAAACAGACAGTACTGAGCCTTTCGCAGTCTAAGTGGGTTTAGATGTTTCCTGGGCAATAATGGAGGAGAGGAAGGAACAAAATGCATCATCTCATAAACAACAGGAAGCGAGTTCTGCATCCGAAGAAAGCCGGGGGTCAGCGGGCCCTTCGTCTTCGGCTCGACGTGTCCATTTATATCACTCGTGTAAAAGCATTTTTCCTAAACGTAGGTGTTGTGTAGAGATTAATCACTCATTCGAGACGACGCAGACGTCGTTAAACACCGACTGCGACGACATCGACACTGAAGCAAAAGGAGAAACCGTTACGAGCTGAAACCTGCAGACTTCCAGAACCAAACTGAAACCTGCAGACTTCCAGAACCAAATGAAAACCTCGAACTGATGAAATCAAACCAAATCAAATGTGAAACGTTAAAAAAACACAGCTAATATTATAAACAATGAAGTAATCCTTCGTGGGAGAACTTTTACTACCACCGCTGCTCTAAATCTCACATTTTTCTTATGCAGGACCAAAAATCTGTGTCGAGAAAAGAGGAAAAAACAAGCGGAGATATGAATTTTTGAAAATGACAGATTCTTCGACCTCCCGTTATCGATTACTGAAACCATTCAGCAGCATATTTTTTTTTAAACGAGTGCGTGTTGCCAAGTTTCTTCAGGGTCTCCTGGATGAATCTCAACCCGATCCAGTCAGAAAAAAATAAGCAGTTGGTGAGAATAAATAGACACACAAGGAAATTAGCTCTGAGGGCCAAAACTTAAAAATATTCAGAACTGAAAGAGTATTTGGAGGACAGATTCAGGATTCCCATGAGTCTCAACATGAATTACTTTCAGGAAAATCCCTGACATGAACCGAGGCGGCCCTGTTTGTTTATGTACGTTAATAACATTTGCGTATATCTGGATACTTGTGTGTGCCTCCTTGTCTGTCTAAAAGGGAGGTGTAATATTCCTCCTTTTCCAAACAGCCTCCACTTTTCCTCCTCTGGTAGGCGTCAACATGTGACGTGACGTGAAGCAGGAAGTTGGGCGTGAAGAGAAGCAGGGCAGTTTCTGCTTTTCTCCCAGAATCCTCTTCCCGTTTAACATTGGGGCTTATGGGGCAGTTGCTGGAGTTTGTGTCGGTTAGACGCAGATAATTCAAAAACCGTACATCCTCCCGATAAAGTGGACACGTTGCCAGACAGAAGACAAGTGTGGCTACGTTCTTGGAAAATATCACTATTGTAGTGTGAAATCTGTGGCTAGGATCGTCATCTAAAGAAACATTTTCGGAGAGTTTTTTTCAGGCTCCCCCACTCTGCCAGTTGGTGCTGTGCGAACATTCCGCAATACACACTCATTGAAAATCCTGAATTTTTCTGAATTTTTCGAAATCACTCACGATCAATTAAGGGTCACCGTTCAAAAACTAAACATCGTAGAAAGAAAGTTCAAATACAACTCAAATAGATAAGACTTGTGCCTACATTTTAAAGTTTGAATGGTGTCTCTAGGTCAAAGTCTGCCAGAGCAGGAGATGTTTGAAAAACGTAGATGATTTTGTGACTTTTTTGACCCCGTCCCATTCATTCCTTATGGGACGATTTTTCACAGTTTTTCTTCAAAATAAGAGCTTTACATTGCACCCCATCAGAGTTTAGAACTGGGTTCTTAGCGGGGGGCTTTTAATTTGAAAGTAGCGACCGCTATTAGCTCGCCGCTACAACAACAAGCGGACAACCAAGACAGCTACAGAGAGCGAGGAGACGCTAGCATCTCCCGGATCTCAGCGGCTTTCCAGCTGCTCATCTTGGTGGATGAAGTGACGAACTGACTGCTGTGATCAGCTGTTTCCTGGTTTTAAAACTCCCGGCTGTGGGTGCGCAGCAGTGCACGTCATCCACACCTCCGCCCATCTCAGCATTTGCCACCACATTGCCGCCTCGGATTTACACAGCAATGGAGGCAGCAAATAAGGTGCTACACCGATTACCGTCTAAATCAGCGAGCGAGCCACCAAAAGGATGGCAAATTGGTGTGACAGAAACATAAAGGTGCAACACAAAGAAATGGAAAGTCGCAATATGGTTTGCAGAAAACGTACGTTACGCCACCTTTATGTGCTCTGAAGTAGAAAAACGAGTCCTTGTTGTCAGAGCTGTGCTGTTGGAACCGTTGGGTTGTTAGAAGGACGAGTCATGAGGCCTAAACGCGGTGACCCCCCCTCCTCCATCTGGGACCGAACGCCGCAGCTTAAACTTTTCCATCGACCGAAATCTGTCACACGGCCATTTCGCTGTGTGTTTTTTTTTTTCTTCTTAAATTGCCCGATACGCAGGCACCAATGACAGTCATCTCGGAATGTCATCTAAGCGAACAATTAACAGAGCAGCAAAAATGTGAGGTCAGATATAATTAACATATGTGCTGCTCAGCTATAATTGCTCAAGTCTAAAGCAAGTAATTAAATCATTCAAAGTGAGCCATGCAGACAATGACTGACTGAGTTTTTCACATCTGCGAGAAGAAGAAGGCGAGGAGGGGAGGGGGGGCGGCGGCGGCATGGATGAGCCGGTACGCTTTGCTCCTCTCCGTCACACCACCCCTGGGACCGCCATCGCACACATACACAACGTAAAGCGAGCGACACACACTGCGCCTGTAATCGTCTGGCAGACAAAGCTAACAGCGAGGGGGATGCTACGTCGCACCCGGTGGAGGAGGAATGGCGCTCGCTCCCGTGAGCCGGGGAGAGATCCTTCATCTGTTTCCTTTTATTCTCAGGAATCACACAAGTTCAGTCGCATGCTTAAGGTGCTCCTAATTGACGGCGCGGAGATCCGCTCATTATGATACATGCGTCGGGCCGGCCTGTCAGGCGGGAAGGAGGTGGAAGGGAGCGGCGTTAAGCGAGTGGCAGGAGCATTATCAGTCTATATTTCATGGGTGTCAGCGGGGACTTGTCCCCGTTTCGTCCTCTGGGTGTCATTTATTAAACGAAGGAATGAAAGGGATGTTTAAGGTAGAAATACAGGCCTGCTCGGACGGAGGATTATGCATTGTTACGGGATGAAGAATTGCATTTGAACCTCAGATAGAGAAATCCAGGCTCCGGGGTGCTTCACTGATGTATCGTGCTAGCAGCTGTTCACGGTCACGTTTTGCTCCACGTGACGAGGGAAGTTTCTGCACAAACCGCCGAGCCGAGGCCTCGACGACGGCGGGATTTATAACCCGTCAGCGAGCGATCTTAATAATTTCCACTGGAGCTGTCGCAGTCGGTCGATTCGTTTGCTTTGTTTCACACAATTTCCCAAAAAGATATGACTCGCCTTTGTGTATTCAAACATGCTACATCCTGTTACAATTTCAAAATAAAAGGCCTTGAAACTACTTTGTTAGGTTTAGGAAAAGATATTTGATCAAGCCGCCCGTCCTCCTCAAATCACAATCTGTTGTTCCAGCTATTATCGCCCCCTGTTGGTACGGCACCGTCGTATACGAGTGCACTTTTTGTGTACTTGTACTTCTTAAGGCTTCGTTACACTTCTGCAACTGCGTAATGCGCTGTCCAACTGCGTAACCACGGAGACCCCTCGAGCCCTCATAGTTCTCCGTCACGGTGCCGGATACGCAATGCAATTTCCAGTCGTAGCCCTTGCCGTCTCCGTTGTCGCTTGACAGCGTGACGGACACTTAAAAAAATATTTCGAGATGACGGAGAGGCTCTCCGACAGGCTCTCCGACTACGTAGAGGGCTCTCCGCGACCTACGTACAGCACTTTACGCAGTAGTAAAAATTAGGCTTTAGAGTCATGCACAAAAAACTGCTTTTTTAGCTCAAGGACGACTGTAGTTTGTGCTACTTGGTTGACATTAAGGAACCAATGTTGACTGTGCTCCAACAGGAACCCAACAATACTTGTGTCCAACATTTTGTTTTATCGAACCGGTCCAGCCTCTGTGGACGTCGTGGTTCTGCAGTCCCACTACGACCACTAGAGGGCTTTGTCCCTTAACACAAACATGTCGTTATCTGCTGAAGATGCCTTCATACATCAGGATCTGAAGAATGGGAAGCAACACCAAAACCTCCAGATTGCATCCCAAATTAATCAAAACCATCTTTTAATTTTAATCCCGCCCGGTCGCCAGAATAAAGGACATTTCCCAGCTGTGTTTGTGGCGACAGAAGCAGGTTACCGTATTTCACCAATTAATCGCCGGGCCGCAAGTAGCCGCCTGGTTCTTTTAAACGCCTGGGGTCAGCACCCTTTTTGCGTATTAAACGCCCACCCGAATAACCGCCGGGGCGATTATTTGCATTATTTTTGCAGAAGTAAACAGTTGGCACTTCCGTTTTCTGTCAAAATAAGAGAAGTAGCTAACGTTAGAAAAGGGTGTACCGTAATCTTAGATGACTGACTGACTCTTATTTTGACAAAAAACAGGAAGTGTCAGAGAGAACGACAAGTTTAACGCCCCACCTTCACACAGCGGAGGACAGGTCAACACGGAGGAGAACGGACAGCAAATGGACATAAATGATAACGTAAGAAGGAGGAAAAATAAAAAGTATGACGCTACGTTTAAGCTTGGAGCTGTGAAATACAGCTGTCATCACAATAATGGCCTGGTGCAGGTCTGTGTAGAAATAAATAAAGGCCTGCAGCGAAGAGCCGCCTGCTTCTTTCAAACGCCCGGGTTATTAATTGGTGAAATACGGTATTCTTTTTCTTTTTGTGCTGAATCCCGACCAGACGACGAGCTCGGTGAACAACCAGCACCAACCTTCCTTCCTCCGGTACCTATTTCCCGACGACGCCTAAATAAATTCAGCGGGGCTACTTTCCTCGGCGTGACCGAGCGCTATAAAATACACATTTCCATTCATGAATTTTGGGGAGCGGCGAGTCTCTGGTCCACCTAACTTGTATATCTTTGAACCGTGAGGGGAGACTGGCGCCCCAGGGGAAACCCACGGAGGCGAGGCGAGCGTCGAGGCTCCAGTCGGCGGGGGGAGGGCCACCGAGTCCTTCCTGAGGATTTGTTTCTGTCAAATGAAGAAAGGCGCTGGCAACTTTTGACACTATGTTCTCAGCGGACCAAGGATGAGGTCAGAAGCAGTATATCATCTTTTCTCTTCTCTTTTCTCTCTCCGACGGTGAAACCTCGGCTGCGCGGCGCCTTGTTACAGCGTGTCTTCTTTTCATAATAAACCAATATGCTTTCAAACCTGCGTGACCCGCAGACTGAGGCCTCTCCCGAGCAAATTCAAAACACTTTGCGTGCGCTCTGTTCTTGACATTTAAAAACCATATGAAAATGAAAATGGATCCCAATTAGAGCCGCGGGAAGCATACGGCCCTTTTGGTTCTCTTAGTAACTAGCCGGTTTAAACATTTCCCCCCACGAAATGCCTTGAAAATTGACCTTCTCGTTCGGCGAGCGGCGATAAAAGCAGCCTTGAGTGGCCTCAGATCAGGCTATTTTGATAGTCGTGTGCGCGGATGGAAAAATGTGAAAGTAAAAATAAGGCTGAGCAAAAAAAAAAAAAAGGAACATAATCACACGGCGTATTATTGCGGAGGTAGCCGCGCACACTTAAATGTTCCACATACTCTCGGCACGGAAACATGACATTAACCACTAGGTATTAATGTAAATCACAGGAGCGGAAGACGCTAATAGCCACTTTACGACAGGTGATTATTATTGAGGCGATCGTCGGGGGGATTGACATTGTGTACTGAATAAAAGTCTTAAAATACATGAAATAATGTGAGTGCATCCTACAGAGCTGCTGACACAAACACACAGCGGCTAATGTGATCGAAGGGAGGGAGGGAGGGAGGAGGCGCGCATAAAAAAAACTATGCTATATTTAAACTTGAGGGTGCCGAGGCAGGGATGTCGGTCGGATCACCTGTTGAAGAGCATTCATTTCAACAGGGGAACAAAGGTCAGCATCCTTGCTGGAGCTTTGATTGGCAGGCGGGGGAGCTCGGCGCCCACAGCAGCGGCCCAGCGGAGCAGCCAACGGTGGCGTGTGGCTTGGCTGGGCCACATTTCTGACTCAATGCTGACTAACTGAGTGTGTCTGCTGACAGTGTGTCTGACTGATAGGATCACCCCGGGAGGCTCTTCCAGGGCCTTTACAAAGTGTCTCTGATAGGCCGGGCCCGTAGCAGCGCCGCCAGGGCCCGCCGACAAATTAAATTTAAGCCCTGCTAATGCACAGCGTAATCACGGAGCGAGGTGGCGATAAATTTTTCAGCGGGGTTACCGTGGGCAGCAGCAGCAGCAGCGGAGGAGAGGAGGAAGAGCTCGGTGTGGAATCCGAGATGACAAAGAAGAGGAGGGGAAAAATAGCCGGGTGTGACCTCGCCGACAAATCCTGCGCTCAGAAGCCGAGAACTCGTATGAAAGAACAACAATAACACGCCATTATGAGATGTAACATTTTGCGACGACCTGCGTTTCCAGGGGGAAATTTGAAAGAAAAGCAATTTCACATTAAACTATCTGACACAATGCAGGTCGGCGGCGGCGGCGGGGGGAGGGAGGGAGCGAGGAGCGGCGCCGTGCATGCGCCTGAATGGTTGGAGGGGTTCGGGTGGGGGTGCTCCGGAGCTTCCTAACAGCCATTGGCCGACACACACACACACACACATCCTATCCGCGGAGTTAAAAGGGATGGAGTGGATGAAATTTCAAAGCCTCCCCTGCAGACACACACTCTGCTTTGCACACATCAGCAACTGAGATGTTCAAATATTCAACTCCGTCGTTCCAGCCCCGGTTTCATCTCCTGTACGCCGAGTATCAGACATGGTTCTGCCGTGATTAATGAGAAAACCAAACCCCACCAAAAAAAAAAAAAAAAAATGGGCTCCACATGCATGTGTGTGTGTGTGTGTGTGTGTGTGTGTGTGTATGTGTGTGTGGAGGAGAACACTTTTCTTCTTCGTCTTCTTCCTCCCAACGATGCTGAAAACTGTCCTTAATTAAAAACGGTGTCTCCGAGTCGTATATTTCCCGTGATTACTCGCTCAAGGCGCTCGCGAGGAGGAGGAGAAAAAAAAAAAAAAAAGTGAAAGTCACGGCGAGATAAGAAGGGAAGTGGCAGACGCTCACCTATTAAACTCCATTCACTTATTATGACCAACAATGCCGCTCTGATTAACTGGCACATTGACATCGTTAAAAGACACATTCCAGAAGCGTAACACAAAGAGGAACTCTGCTGCCCTTGTGCAGACAATGAGGAGTCCTCAGTGCTGCAGCGCTCGCTTCTCCCTCCTCCGCTTTTATTTCCCTGACTGGACAGCCTTGATTTGACCACTCGCCTCCTTTTCTTTACGAGCGTCTCCTCACAATGGACGCCTTTGTCGCGGGCGTGTCAACGTCACGTAAAATTTAAAAAACTACGTGCGCGCTTAATAATTCTGAGATCTTCCTCTTTTTTTTTGTTGTTGTTTTTTTTCCCTGTTTTTTTTGTTTTTTATGTTGGCAACATCTTTGTTGCTAAGCAGTCGTTGCTGTGGTGATGTTGCGCTGCACTTCCCAGAGATCACAAGTCAGTCAAAAAGTGTGGCCGGCGCTGTGAGGTCTTTCCTCCGCCTCCGACTTCCCTTTTTTTTTTTTTTTTTTCCCCCGATGCAGTTTAAATAAATCACACCCGGGTTATTTCTATTTTTAAAATACAGACGTTATGTTTTTTTAAAATCACAGCTCGAAGACACACCTGCACAGGAACATCTCTCCCCTCACAGTGCTGTGTTTTTGCTTTTCTTCTTTTATTTTCTTCTTCATGCTTTTATTGTGAAAGGAGCACTCTTTAAAAATCTTAATCAGAAGAGAAAGACGCCTCAACAAACTCAATAAACAAACTCTCTTCGTTTGCATGACTGAATAAACAAACTGACCCTAGAAGGACAACACAGTCTCACACTGCTTCATTTTGTTTATGTGTGGCGGACCCTGCCACCTCTCTCGTTCTGGGGACCTCATTCAAAGAGTTTGAATTCCTTCTCCGGAAAAAACACGACATCGTGCCGCCTTCAGAAAGCCTCCCGAGGAGAGGTGTTGTACATTAGCATCTTGCTATAAACACTGCGTCGACGTTACCGTTGTGTTTTAGAGCCGAGGTGATGAAGTGAAAAACATCTGATGGCTGATGGATTGTGGATCAAACACTTGTGACAAAGAGGCTGGATGTGCAGAAAAACAGTAAACTTCGCCGGAAATCTCTTTTTTGCATGACTATCTGAGTATTTGCATCATATTGGACGACAAATAGGTCGACGTCGGTGCTTCTGCATCACATGATGCTGCAGAGCCCGACCGATACTCGATGATTACGATATATCAGCTAATATACACACATTTTTTTTTGCAATGATCCTTAAAATGTGGTTATAAAATGCACGTTATCATCCCTGAAAATAAGAGTTCTTGTATCGTATTGGACAACGAATGGGCCGATGTGGGTCAGGATCCAGTTAGTTAGATAAATAAACAAAGCTAAACTCACGAGGAACATTTTGTAGAAGCTGTGTAGTCTCCAGCTGAGAACGACGTGCCCCAGATTATGACTCATTTGAGGGGAATTGCTTAACTCGCTGACACATCTTGAAGCGTTCCTTTCGTTCCTTCCTGACCGGAGATCTCAGGTTCACCTATCGACTGGCCTAACTCCACCCGCCCCTCCACCCCTCCACCAGTCCTCTACTGGTATATGTACTCAGACGCACCTCCAGAATCACTGTCACCCTCGCTGAGTAATTACAGCGATTAATGCACGGACAGAGCTCGCCTCTGGCTCTCCACACTCTATCAAGACGGCGTGCGGTAATGGATGAAAGTACATTCTTAATAGAGAATCCATAGTGTCGAAACCGAGGGACAAAAAAAAACTAAACATATACCTTTTTGATCAAGACTGACTTTACCCACAATCCTCTCGGGGGGGAGATCGTTTACCAGCCTTAGAAACAAGAGAGAAAGCGGTCGGGTTCCTCTCTTGCCCTTGTCGTTTGGCGCTCGCGCTGACCTCTAAAAAATGGACAACAAAGATCATATCGCGACACCAATACGAGCGCCAACAGCCTTCGCACAAATTGATTTAGCCACCCAGAACTCACTCCCATCTCAATGAGGTGGCAGGATGCTCGCAGCATATATCACTGTCACACAAGCACCCTCTAGTGAAATGTGATTTTTATCTTTATGAGCTTTTTTTTTTCCGTTCCCCCCCCCCCTCCTTTTCGGTACAGCATGTAGCGGGGCTGCGATAAGTGATGAGAAATAAAGGGGTTGGCACATTACGCTAATACAGGTGCTTGTCGGCGCATATGGGCGCTATCACACGGGGGGAGAATGACATTGTTGTGGTCCTGCGCGTTTGAAAAGCTGGCTGGCGAGGCGGCGGGGGGCCCGTCGGCGTGTATGGCTCATAGATCACTTATGTGTGGGTGAGAGTTGTCACCAGCCAGCGCTCGGCTGCGGAGCACAACATAGTTTATGGCGCACGAAAACCGCCAGACGTAAGCATGAATCGTGTGGCCCAGGCAACAATGAGGAAAAAAAAAAAGTGCACTAAAAATAGATGATAAGCTCGCCCCAGAAAACAATGGCTTCCTTTTTCTTTTTTTTTGATTTTTCATGTGTTCAAACCGTGGAACAAAGCAGGACAGAGGAAGAGGAAGTGGTGTATAATGTCTGACTGCGGCCTGTAGTAAAGGATCGGCGGCTAGGAGGCCCACGCTAACGTGAAACCGCTCGCCGACGCCTGGAAAGACACGATAAACGTTGCACTTTCAAGTGTGTTAAACGCACGAAGATAGTCGGGGCTTTCTCTCTTTCCAACTGACAACCTCTGTTACACAGTTAATTACAGCCAACTGCAACACAGCGCTGTGTCAATTATCATGTGCTTTAGCTCTCTCTCTCCCAATGGATATTTTTACTGCCTCGGCTTTCACCGCTAAAGTTTCTACCTTTTTCTTTTATTGCTATTCTGCCCAGGTCTCGCAGCTGAATTACATTCGGCAGACAGAGCTGTAAAAACAGAAGGGATTTAAGGATTCAGATTGGTGGAGGGTAACCTAATCTTCCGTAATTGGGGGAATGGTTCTCATTTATATCAGCCTACTTTAGAAAGCAAGCTCATCGGCAGGCTGCGATCATCCCGGGCGTTTTACTCCGACAATTCATTTTCATAAAGGCCGGGGAGAAGGGAGGTCGGGCCGCGGCGGCGGCGGCGGCGGCTACGAACACACATATTAAAGCTAATCATCATTAATCAAAGCACCACTTTTACTTCGCAGGTCGCCGGAAATCAACATACACAACATAAACGCCGCACAAAGATCCCTCATGCGCCGTTTTTGTGTTGCCGGAGCCTGCAGGAGTGCTGTGAAATAACACATTCTGGGCTGCGTCGTCTCAAAATGGAACTAAAATGGTAATCCTCTGCCAGGCGAAGCGTTCTCGCCTCGCCAGATGCTTAGTTCTGAAATTTGCCTAATTGCCACGCTCAGATCAATCCCTTTTACTCTGCCAAACGAATCTGCCAAAGTGTGTTCCGAGCGTTTTGTTGGCCCAATATGCTTTTTTCCTTCTCTCTCTCTCTCTCTGCAAAAAAGATTTGTGTTTTCGTGACTCCCCGCGAAGGCCTGAGAGAGGTTTTTGGTCTCGGTGACATATCCGCACAGCCGGATGCAGCGTCCACCCCTGCTGACCCGCGTGCCCATTAGCCGCGGAGTTGCAAGCGAGGGTACAGGGCCGATCCATCTTAGTAGCCACCACCCCCCCCCACGCCACCACACACACACACACACACACACACACACACACACACACAGAGTACACCCACTCTTCATATGGCTCAGACACATGCCGTGGGCGGACTAAATGTGGCCCTTTGATCAAAGGGCAGCGTGTGGGAATGGACACTGACTTACTGACCTCACACACACACACACACACACACACACACACACACACACTACAAACACCTCTATATATATCATATATTCACACGCCGGGTGCTCATTACTGCGTGTGCATAATAAGTCGACTCATGACATGTAAATAAACACATATGTGGGAACAAACGCTGAATGAGAGGAGAAAAAAAAGGTCGTTTTTTTGTGCAGCTGCTGCTGTTGGTCATTAAAACTAAGTGCAAATTATGAATGACACACACACACAGGTATGCAACCGAGGCGAACACACATCCCTCCATCTGCACAGCTCAACATCATCATGATGGAAAAGAGTCTAAAATAATAGAAGAGTGAGTGAGTGGAAGAAGGGAAACAGAAGAAGGCAGGGGTGCCTCTCTCTCTCTGTGCAAATATAGAAAGTGACGGATGAATCAGAAGTTTAGTCAACAGAGAGAAGCTCGCTCGGTTCCAGCTGCCCGGCTGTCTGATGAGCCACTCTGTGCTTGTCAACAACATCCCCTATCATCCTCGCACAACTATCTACTCACAAAACCCAGAGACCCGCCCCCTTCATCCCTTCGGCAATTCCATTCCACCATCCTCCAAGAGAAACACCTCCGAAAGCAGAACGGGTCGCTCGCCGCTCGCAGCAGAACAGAAGCAGCGGTAAGCAGCAGCAGCGGCGGCGGCAATCTCCTCTCCCCTTCCCCTCTCCTCTCTCTCTATTTCTGTGCATCCTCCCTCGTTCCTTTTTTTGTCTTCCTCTCCCTTCCCGCGCTGCTGCTGCTGCTGCTGCTTCGCCGCCGCCGCTGCGTTTGGCGCGGTGGATGAAAACATAAAAGAGGCAAGAGAATGAAAAGAGAGAGAGAGAGAGAGAGAAAGAGACAAACCGACGTTTGGGAAAAAAAAAAGGCTGGGAGACGGCGAATTAGCATGAGAATACTCACAGTGTTGTTGCTGAAGAGGAGCGCTGGGGATGGGAGAGAGCGCGGCGCCGGTCCCTCCGTCAGATACAACCTGCACACACGAGATTGAAGAGGAAAAAAAAAGAAAACTAGGCTGTGAGAGCGGCAACGAGGGGAGAGGAGGAGGAGGAGGAGGAGGAGGAGGAGGAGAGAAGAGCAGGACACGGAGGAGGAGGAGAAGAAGAAGAAGAGGGAGGAGGAGGAGGGAGAGCAAGAGCATCCAAATGCAACGCACCAACAGGAGCCCAAATAAAGAAATAAAGGATTCCTCGAGGAATGTGAGTGTGTTTGGGCAGCGATGGGGTGTGTGTGTGTGTTATGTGTGTGTGTGTGTGTGTGTGAGGGGGGTGAGGAGGTAGGTTGTCTTTGGGAAATATAAAACACACACACACACACTCGCTCGCTCGCTCGCTCACATGCGGGGTTGCACTTGGGTGCGCAATCACATCTGACAGGTCTGATCTGCGGTCCACCTACCTCCTTATCGCTACCTCATCTCTCTCTCTCTCTCTCTCTCTCTCACTGTATATCTCTCTCGCTCGCCCTCTCGCTCGCTCGCTCTCTCTCTCTGTTGCTCACACTGATGCCAGAGATTCAGCCGCTACACGGGAGCTATCGCCCTCATCGCTGTATGTTACCGAAAGAGGGAGGGTACCGTCGGATCTCCCGCCCGCCCACGCCACCCGGCCCAACACTCCCTCCTCCTCCTCCTCCTCCTCCTTCACCGTGCGAACGCTTTCCACCTCGGAAAAAATGTACAGAGAGAAAAGAGAATGCTTCAATTGAATGAAAGCAATCCCAGTGGCATTGAGGCAATTATAGAGGCTGCTGGCACTGTTTTCTGCCTTTTTTTCGTCCTTCCCCTCCTCTCTTTCCCCCACGTTCCCTCTCCGTCCTCTGTCGGGGTCTGTTCTCGCTCTCTCTTTCAGTTTCTCGGCGCTCTCCAGACATATGCCACTATTAATGTAGCTTCTGTCACTTCAGCTGTTTTTGGTCAGATCACTTCTGCACTCTTGCCTTCCACCTTCACGGCCCACGTAGAGGAGCTGAATCCTTCCCTACCTGCTCCGCGAAAAACTCTCAGCTCCACCTTGCACACATTTGACAGCACCATTCAGCTCCAGCAGCTGCCGAGAGGTAAAATATATTAATCCTCCTGGCCTTATCAGGTCTTGCAAGGCTAGTGCGGCGCGGCACGGCACGGCACAGCGCCGAACAACACAAATGATTCAGGAGGAACTTTAATAACTGTCTTTCAGCTCTGGCTTTTTGATGCATGCTGCTCCTGTCTTTCTTTTTTTGTGGGGGGAATCTAGCGGTACATATATCACCAAAAAGAGCTGTAAGTCAAACACCTCGGCCTCTAATCAGGTAGCCCTCCCTCCCTCCCTCCTTCCCCTCCACCCCCGCACGCTGCATCCCTCCAGCCACCACTGCACTTTATCTCCCCTCAATTAACATCTTCTGAGCGAGCCTCTATTATCTTAACCACACAGAGCAGAGAGGTCCTCCGAGGAGACGCCGTGGAGGACGGCTGAGCTGTGGACAGAGGGCTCCCAGCCCTGCTGCCGCCGCCGCCGCTCCAATTCGCAGGCCTAATTAAAGCCCGAGTCAGACATGACAAACTGCGAGCGGAGGTGCTACAGAAACAAACAGCGACAGCAGCGTTGTAGCTTTGCGCGGGTGCGTGTAGCCCGGAGGATTCTCTTTGTGAGGATTATCTGCCAGAAAACAGGCACGTTCGCGTCAAACGTCACGACGACATCGTCCCAAATCTCCTCTGACTGTTTGCTCGGTTTGATCGTGTTTATTTTCCTCCCTTATGTATAGACATCAGCGCGCTGTCACAGCATCCTCTGTAAATCACTTTCCATACGAAGGGGAGAGAGGCGGAGGGAGACAATGCCACCTCGCCGGAGCTCAAGGATCCCTATAAAATCTATAATTGATACAGTCGGTTGACGTCACGCTTGTATACGGCTAATTCCCGTTTTGTATAACGCCCCCCGCGCCCTCTTTCCTCCGTTCGCTCGCCCTCACCAACTTCAATTTCACCCTATGAAGCCATCAAACCAGCCATTAAGCCATCACGCTGCCCTCTTTGTCCTTGCTCCCCCTGTCTGACAACAACAGCGAGAGCTCGTGTCGCGTCCTCCTGCACTCCGAGGTAGCCCGGCGATTTGGCCGCCGCCGCCGCCGACTTTGGCTCAAGCCAGACTATTAAGAGTATTCTATTACTGTTGGGTTAACCTGTCACGCTCGGCCGTGGCTCTCTTTATTGTCTGGCGGCTCTGAAAGGGCAGGGGATAAAACTCCATCAGCAGGACAAACGACCACACGCGCCGCCATTCATCAGGCGCCCGGGGTTTCCCCCCGTGGACGCCGCGGGGGCAGCCGTCGTTCTCCCTGAAGAGAGTGGCATCTTTCGGTCACGTGAGGTTCCCCTCCTTCATCATGACTCCGCCGCTCTATCAGCGCTGAAGGAGCTAATGTATTGACCGAGATCAGGTAGTGCGGCGGGCGGCGTGCGTGCAGGGGGGAGTGATTAAGAAAGCAGGCGAGTGATCAGCGGATGACAGGGGTCAATCCCCTGTCGGGCAATCGGGTAGCGGCCTTGGGCGAGGTACTTAGCCCCCGACACACCAGCGAGACACTCCGCCGTGTGAGTGGGTAAAAATGTCAAACTCAACTTCACCCTTTGCAAAAGGTTCAAAGCGAGGAGATGACAGCGAACGCTTTGGTTATTAAAAAATTCATATCGTAATGAAACAGCCGTGTTCCATCTTCACACATCCCCCTCCAGCAAACACGGCGCTCCCTCTTTTTTTTTTTTTCATGGGATCCATCAAGGGAGGGCCACAATTAAGTGACTAATTTGATTAGGAGATAATGTGAGTCCCACTTAATGGAAAGGACAGACTTCACAACACAGGCAGATTAGTTTGGTGGATGCCTGCTTATTAATTAAGACAGCCCTCCGTGCCCGTATTAAGTCAAATGCACAGATGCAGTTTTAATGGGTCAGAGTGTGCACAAGTAGCGGAAATCAGTAGGTCCAAAAATAGAAAACCGAAAACGAGCGTGAAGCGTTTGAGTTAAAACATCCGGGTGTACGTTTGCATTATCTACCCGCTTGTTGTTAAAACACGTCGGAGCGCCTCTCGTCTAGGATTCCAGTGTGCTGCGTCTGTGTTTCCACTGTGTGTCATCGCACACCATGGCAACAGCGAGTCGTTACACTCGTTCAAATTACTCTCTCCGGCTGCCATTCAGCTCCCGAGTCTGATACTACAGAAGCCTCCTTCACACCAACTCCTGCTTTTCATTTACGATTCGATCCGCACGCTGAACCGCCGCCGCTCCGTCTCTCGATACAAACACACAATGAATAATTTATCCGTAAACTAGTTTAATGTTTGAGAAAAAAAGCTAATAAATGGGGCCAATTTTCTCTTCTGTAAACTCTGATTAGTGCCGAATTCCTGCTTTGACTGAGTGGCTCCGACATAAAGGATGACACGAGAGTTTCTGTGTGAACGACTCGGCGCCGGAGTCATTTTCTCTCTTGTCATCTCGTGATATATCTCTTCTGAAGTTTGGTTTGTAGCTTCTGTCCTGCACGGTCGCACGCTGACGGATCTCCAGAGCGTCGAATCCCGAGGAGAGGGGGGAAAAACCGCAACCGGGCGCGTGAGAGATTACTGTGTTTTGCGGCAGTCCTTGAGTTTGTGCTCGGCGACTGAATGGCGTGTTCCGTCATTCCGGGCACACGGCAAACTCCCAAGCGCTCTATTTACGGTGGCCGAGTCCCCGCTGCGTGGAGCGGGAAGGGTATAATCTCCCAGCGGTATTCTGGGTGGTGAATCTGCCGGTGTCGTCTGTGCATACCAATGGCAACCTCACCTCCGTCTGAGGAGTTATGATGTATAAAGAAAAAGCCGGTCCGCGGTGCGTCAGGATGCTGCAGGGGGGAACCGGGGGCGTCTGGAAACCCCCAGCGGAGAAACACATTCACATCGCTCCCATCAACACCAGCGGCGCCGGTGTTACCACGCTGCGACTCCCAACTGCCTCCGTGCAGTCACACCGCGCCGGATTCAATCAGGCAGCCACGTCTACGTAGTGTTTATGCACGCCGCCACCTGCAGACACGTCGCCTCGATTGTCTCAGATTTGACGAGTGGCACATGTATGCAAACCGAGAGGTTAAAGGGAGACTTATTGTCTTTGGATTACAAGTAAACAGAAAAAACTCCCCCCATGAGACACAATTCTCTAAAAAATCAGTTCAGGGAGCGCGTACACGTAGTCGCCGTATACATGCATCCTATCATAACGCCCCCGAGTGAAACCGCCTAATGAAGCCACGCGAGGGGCGAGCGTCTGCAGAGCGAGGAGGTGTCAGGTGACTTCCCTCCCGGCTATATGTGCGACTCATTGGTATGTGCGGCGCGACGAGGCCTTGGCTCTCCTCTGATTATGATGTCTGCCGAGAGCCGGGCCAGCCCAGGGTGAGCGCCAAGCCGCCGAGGCTGAGATGGAGGGAAGATTCAGAGAGCCTCTGTTCTCTCACCGGGGGATCCCCCACATCATTTAGCGCCTCATGCAGATCGCTGCTAGTGGCAACACAGCCCTCTGGGCCCGGGGAATTAATGTACCAAGCAATGGCAGAAGTGATTTATTAAAATAACACACCCTGATGAGAGAGAGGAGCCAGGGTTGCTCTTTCTCAGCTCATCCTCGCACGCCGCCGAGGGAGGAAATGGAATCCTATAGGTGCTGCCGCTGAGCGAGAGAGGAGAGAGAGAGACTGAGAGAAAGTGGACAGCCACTACACAAATTGTGCGACAGTCCTCGCTGTCATTGCTTATTTATTTACCCTCTTTCCATTTGAGTCAGGCCTTGTATTAAATTGATCCCTCCTGCCGCGTTTTGCCTTGTTGAACAAGCGCAAAGCCCCGTTAAGTGTCTGTGAAAGGCTGGTGATTGTGTTTGCGGCGCCCCGGGTGCGCCGCGGCCGCCCGCTCCCCTCTATCTCCCCCGGACAGACGGGATTAGAGGCTGGGAGAGAGGCTGAATGACCCTCTGGAGGGGACGGGAGACAGGCAGGCGGCGAGCAGCTGGATTCCCGGGCTCGCACACAAACACACACAGACAAAGAGCGGCCTATGCATGCTCACGCGCTGCACAAGGTTGAGCTTAGCCGTGGCTCGGCTGCAGGCGGAGGTAGACGCTCGCTCATCCTGCAGCTCACACATTAGCTACTGTACGCTGCTGATGACACCAGAACATCTGCTGTGCTGCTAAACATCTGCTCTTCAATAGCTCTGATCTGAGCTGCTATTTTATGTTTGTGTTTTTTCTCATTAGGCCAGATGAGCGTCGTGTCGGTCGCCGCCAGCCTCGCCCCGGATGTTACCGTAGACGCCGCCGAATGAAAGGAGTAGATGTGGTTTCATACGAGAGCCACCGATGCACACGGGAGGTCTCACATTTACATACATTTACATCTGAGACGTTTAGCTGACACTCTCATCCGGAGTGGCTTACTATACATACACGAGCGGAGTTATTCTACATGACTGAACGGCAAACACTTCAAGCGAGCCGACAGTCAGGTGCGCAAAGGTTAGAATACGAGAGGCTGGATTACAGGAGGAAATGAGAAAAAAGAGCATTGTGTGTAAAAGAGACGGAGAGACGAGCAAAGTTGATTTTTTTTTGGGAGGGGAGGGGGAAGAAATCAGGTACGAATGTGGCATGAATGCGGCAGGAGATTTGAAGTGTTCCTCCTTGAGGATGCCCTGAAAATACTCCACATCTCAGATCCGCGAGAAGCTGCAGCCCCCGGGGGATGTTACTGTACGGCGCCCCCCCCCCCCCTGTCAAAGCGCTCATTCACATAAAGGAAGCGCACTTTGAATCCATTCAGATCGGATGATTACGATGCCGGGCACCTTCCTCGGCGGGGCAGATAAAGTGGAGAGGCTCCGTTTCGACATTTACATCTCATCCACCTCATCAAACACCGGGGTCTTTGTAGTCATGTGTTCCATTTGAATAAAGCAAAGTTGGAATTTTTTTTTTTTTTTTTTTTTTTAAGCAGCGCGGAAAAATTCATCAAACCTTCCAGCCGTTTCCGAGGCCCCCTTGTCTCTCCTGGCAAATAACTCTTGGTTACCTTATTCAAACTGAAAGTGGCAGGGCTCAAATCAAATCAAGTCAAATCAAATTGTGCTCGGATGAAAAAGTAAGGAGTTGGGGAAGGAGACGGGGGAGAAGGGCTCGAAAACAGTCGCATTTTCTCGGGGAGTTCACGTTCTTTTCTATCCTTAAATAGCTCAGAGCAGCAATTTGGTAAATAATGCATTTGAATTTGCACAGAGCTGGTTTTAAAACAGCTTTACTGAAGACGGTCGCGCACACGGAGGAGGGGAGGAGAAGGTAAAGGAGTCAGTGCGGGGAATACAAAAAAACCTGCGAGCTTTAAAGCTCTCAGCACGGTGACCTTTCATTGTGTAATTGTGTCGCCGGCGTCTGATGTGAGAAAAAGTTAGACTCGCACAAGTGTTTACCTGAAGATCTGAATAGCGGGGCGAACAAAGGGAACCTCAACCGCACGCTATAGAAACACCTCGAAAGCCTCCGATAGAGAAAATATGTCCTTCGATGACACGCCGCCGCGATACAAAAGTGACGATCCAGACGGAGAGCGAGCGGGACGGAGACAAAGGCAGACGAGGGAGGCAGACGGAGAGGATTCGCGCAGGGTTCCTCTCCGCGTTCGGCTTGAACTTTCCGTGCCAGAGATGAAATAAAATAACAATGGGTTACCATAGCGATAACAGTGGAGCACATAACTAAGTAGTACGAGAGATGGGGAGCATCTCGGGTGGAGGAGGGTGGAGGGTGGTGTTGGAGGGGGGGCATCCAGCTTTTATCTGTCAGCCGCAATCCTCCATCATCAAAGCTCTTCTCCACTTTCAGTGCCAAGACTGAAAGACACCAGTGGATCATTAGTCTCCAGTGAAGAAGACAGTCATTTATCCGTGTGCTCCTTTTCTTCTTCTTCTTCTTCTTCTTCTTCTTCCACAAAAAGTTGAGCGTGAAAGAGGTGCGAGAAAGAAATAAAAAAAAATAAAGGAAAAAGGAGTCATCTTTTTTTTCCAGCAAGTCAATTTCTCTGGGCACTCACCTCGCTCCCTTTGGGCTACCTGTGCAGGTATCAAGCCCGGGGTCTGACGGGCTCCTCGCTCTGTGAAGCGGCAGCCCTTTGCAGCACATCAATACGCTGAACTTTTCCTGCCGAGTACCTGAGCTCTCCTGCATGACCCGCTCCTCCTTTATCTATTCTGTTTAAAGATACCGGTTGCGGTGGAGAAGGAGCTTGATTACCTCCTGGGACGACCCCGCTCCTCTTTAAGTTTGCCAAGTGAGAAAGTCTTCAGAAGTTTGTTGACAGATCTGTGCAGCGGCGGGCGGGAGGCAGCGATGGACACGGTAACCTTGGCTCTCCAAAGGACAAACGGAGAGTTTTGAAAAGATCAAGCAAGGAGGGGGATTTTGTTTATGGAGGAGACGGACAGGAACAGGACGGAGCAGGGAAGACAGCTGCACACGGGGAATATAGAGATATATATATATACATCTATAGGGGCTTTCTAGGATTCCTGTCCCGCTGAGGGAGGCGCGATCAAGCTACCATAGAAGTCGCTTCATTCAAATCAGACAGAAAAGTTCCTCGACGTGTTGGAGCTTCATTCAAAATGTGTCGGAGCTTTTTTATTCCTCTGCTGCATTCATAAATTCAGGCACGACATGCTCCTGTAGTCCAACAAGGATGCTCGATCACACAGGAATGCTTTTTTTAAAAATCGGTGTCAGGAAACAAAAAAATGCACCAGCTAAGTTTGGGAGTTTTTTATGAAATTCTCTGCAGAGACAGGAATGCATGAAGCACCTGTTAACAGGTGATCAGTGTGAGATTCCAGCAATTCAGCTCTGAGGTGAATTCAGCGGGCACGTATAATGGATTCGAGCAGTTTAGGAATGTTTCTGAAAGCCTTTCGCTCAAAATCTACAAAAGCAATACAACCGAAGCTGAGCGCTGTGTTTGGCATTGAGGCCGCAGCGCCGTTAATCGATACCAATATCAATGCTGGTTGCTGTTGTACTTTGGTGCAAAAAGAAATATTAAATATTGCTTAAAAATATGTAAAAAAGCAACAGAACATTTCTTTTGGGTCCTTTTGGGTCTGGGTGGACCTTGGACCGAACGCAGCCACTTAACAACCCTAATTTCCGCTGCTTTTATAATTTTGTTCGTACGATAATTGTCCCATTCAATTGTTACGTCTGTCAGAGATCACAAAAAATACTAATTTCATTTTGTTATTACCTCTTTTAAGTAGAGAGAATTTACCAGAACCTGTATTTTTGTATATATATATACTTATATTTCTAATTTAGTTGTGGAAACTAATAAACAAAGTGGAGAATAAACGTGAAATTGAGAATTTAAATTCAAAGCTTTGATGTCAGGAACGTAAAGTCTGACTCCTCAACCCTTCACTTCCTGTTACATGTGGTCAAATCCCGACAGCAGAACATTAAAACCAAAACTTTAAATGATAAAAAATTTAGTTTTCTCTGGTAGTTCTCACCAAATCCAAAGTGAGGCTCAGCTTTTTCCTGTGTTTTACCTCATCCTAGCGATATAGAATGAGTTGGACTTGCATTTTGATTAAATTCAGAAGAAACTCCCGCCCACGTTTCTGACCGCTCTGCCCCGGGACAACAGAGCAGAATGTGAGCGGGTCCTGGATCGACACCGGCGCCGCCGTCTTGCCAAAAACAATGTTTTGAATGGGCGATGAAAAGGGAGGGAAAGTGTGCTCATTACAGATCTTTGTGTGACTCACGGCGGTAAACAAGTGAAGGAGTTTGGTCTATAAATATATTTTAAAACAAGGTTATGTAACATTATGAGTTTAGTTTGCAGCACCTACGTTACATCTGACAAACTGTTACAGACCTGGGATCTGTGTTCACAACCGTGCCGCCAAATCACACCAAATCCAAATTTGGCGAGCCTGTTTGTTAGCGTAGCTTAGCTAGCAAGCTAACTTTGCAGAAGCTCATGTAGCTACAGCGCTAGGTAGGTAGAAGCTAGTGATTACATATTTATAGACTTAAAGACAGGAAGTCAAGACTTTTGTTCAGTTTCATTTGGAAGTTAGCTGAATTAATCTTAAGGAGCAGCTGATGATGTCAGAGGGCTGTGATTGGTTGATTCCAATGTTGTACCACAGGAACAGGTAGCCTAGTTAGCCTGCTAATGCTAAATCATGTTATACGAATGTAAACATACAGTTAATGTCACCAAAAAATACCAACTCTGGTACGTTAGAATTAATTAATGTTACGTTAATATCGAAAGACCAAAAGACATTCGCTCCCCAATCGGGAACTGGTACCAATCCAGTACCGGTCCGTGGTACCGTCCCTCCTCTAAAGAAATAAAGCACACTTTGTTACGTATACGTTCAATAACACAGGGAACCTTTTATAATCCGCCCACGCTGCTGTTGTTTATGTGAAAGCCTTTTGTCAACATGAAGAAAAAAAAAAAAAAACCTTCTACTACGGTGAACAATTCGGCATTCAGGCGATCCGGCGCCGAGACCGCAGTGTATTTGGACAAGATGATGAATATACCATACATCTAGTCAGGCCTGTATAATGGATCCATGTGTCAGGGTGTGACTTGGAGGTGTTTCCTGAGGAGCGCTGTGTGTCTCCTGGCCTTTATGAGCGCCGCTTGGTTGTATAAGTGTGTGTGTGTGTGTGTGTGTGTGTGTGTGTCTGGCTTTGTAGCTGCTGGGCTCCACAGGTACACAGGCCATCGATCACACGGTGCGGCCATTATACACAGGCAGGGGTGGAGGTGGATAATGCTCCCACCGCTGCCACCGCCGGGGCCTCGACCGCTCGCGGGTCAAGCGTTTGGCTGGCCAGCGGTAATCAAGCCGACAGCGGGCTGCCTGTCTGCGTGACAGATAACGTCGCTAACACTCATCTGTACAGGCGAGCACGCAAATACAACCCCGACCCGCCCACACACACACACACACACACACACACAAAATCGAGGCAGGAGGAAGCGAGGTCGACGATCAACCAGCAGAAATTCGGGGTAAATTCTGGCATCATGGAGACAAATAAATAAAAACCTGCTGCTTTTTTTTTCATTAAAGACTGAAACCCACAATGAGTTCCGTCTCCGCGAGACGCTCCTTCATTAAGTGGAAGACGTGGTAATTAGTTCCTTTGAACTTGTCATCCTAGTAAACACTCAGCCGGCTCGCTGACATTTCACAAACAGAGGAACTCTCCAGAAACACTGTCGCCACTGATCCAGAGTTTAAAAAAAAAAACACTGTCCGTGTTCATTATGAATTAATATGTTCTCGAGTGCAGTTCTTTGGCTGCTTTGTGTTTTTTTTCAGATAAAAATCCATCCAAGTGAATGTTGGCAGTGACGTGTTCTGGTTAGGCCGAGGCACAGACACCGCTTGGTTAGGAAGAGGCTAAAAATGGACTAAAATACCTGGTCTGTCGCCACAAACACTTCTGGAAATGTCCCGATGTCTCGTTAACACTAGCCGTTTTTATTCTGGGCAGTAAGCCACCAGTTTGCCGTCCTTTTGGTGGCTCGCTCCGCGGATTTAGACAGAAGGCGGCAAATTGGTGGTCTGTTTTGGAGCTCAGAGGGTTCACTTATTTGCGCCTCCATTGCTGTGTAAATCCGAGGCGGCAATGTGGTGGCAAATGCTGAGATGGGCGGAGGTGTGGATGACGTGCACTGCTGCGCACCCACAGCCGGGAGTTTTAAAACCAGGAAACAGCTGATCACAGCAGTCAGTTCGTCACTTCATCCACGAAGATGAGCAGCTGGAAAGCCGCTGAGATCCGGGAGATGCTAGCGTCTCCTCGCTCTCTGTAGCTGTCTTGGTTGTCCGCTTGTTGTTGTAGCGGCGAGCTAATAGCGGTCGCTACTTTCAAATTAAAAGCCCCCCGCTAAGAACCCAGTTCTAAACTCCGATGGGGTGCAATGTAAAGCTCTTATTTTGAAGACAAACTGCGAAAAATGTCCCATAAGGAATGAATGGGACGGGGTCAAAAAAGTCGCAAAATCATCGAGCGTTTTTCAAACATCTCCTGCTCTGGCAGACTTTGACCTAGAGACACCATTCAAACTTTAAAATGTAGGCACAAGTCTTATCTATTTGAGTTGTATTTGAACTTTCTTTCTACAATGTTTAGTTTTTGAACGGTGACCCTTGATTGATCGTGAGTGATTTCGAAAAATCTGAAAAATTCAGGATTTTCAATGAGTGTGTATTGCGGAATGTTCGTGCAGCACCAACTGGCAGAGTGGGGGAGCCTGAAAAAAACTCTCCGAAAATGTTTCTTTAGATGACGATCCTAGCCACAGATTTCACACTACAATAGTGATATTTTCCAAGAACGTAGCCACACTTGTCTTCTGTCTGGCAACGTGTCCACTTTATCGGGAGGATGTACGGTTTTTGAATTATCTGCGTCTAACCGACACAAACTCCAGCAACTGCCCCATAAGCCCCAATGTTAAACGGGAAGAGGAACGCATCCGAAACGTAAGCTGCCAACATTTTATTTTGGAGGCTCTCAGCAGCGTGGAGACATTCCTCTCAGCTCATTGTTGGTTTTTTGGGTCTCTTCAGGGGATTTATTTATAAAATAATAAAAAAAAAAAACACTTCTGTATGAGATATTCCTGCAATAATACAGTAACCTCATTAACTTCAAACCAGGAAATGAGGCAGAAACAAAGAAAAGACTCTTCTGCTCCTAATTGTGAGCCGAGCTGCGGAGTGAAGACTCAAAACGGGACGAGTTAAATATAAAACTGTCTCCAAAACAGCAGCCGGCTTTCACAGATTCAGCGGTGATGGCTCCACCTGTTCAAATCCTCCGCGCAAATACTGATAGCAAGTTTTTTTTTTTATGCTGTAAAAAAATACCTAAAAAGCTCAGCCAGCTGCTATTTGTTGTTGTCAACATGCTCAGAGACACGTGCGGCCCAATTATACAAAAGGATGCAAATAGCAGGTAACAAACAACTGCACACTTTGTCGCAGGCTGAACCGAAGCCAGACTGCTTTTGCTATATTTCTAATTTGCTAAAGGTAGTCGACGCTAATGCGAGCCGTCACATCGCCGCGTGCACAACATCTGCTATTTGAGCTTCCACATGGCAGGTGGAAGAGCGAGCGAAGGGAAGCAGGTGAGACGCAGACGACGGGGAAGGGAAAGACAGCGAGAAAGAGAGAGGGAGACAGAAATAGAGGAGAGCAGATAAATAGAGGGGAGAGGATGTGGTGAGGAAGCAGAGCGTAGTAGAGCCGGCCGCTGGGACTGTGAGGAATGAGCTGGCTGTGCTATAGGAGGCCTTAATGAGCATTTTCTCTAAACCCTGGAGAGTCTCTCTGCAGCTCTCACCCAATCTCTGTCTTTTCTCACAGCCGACGGAGAGAGCAGACACACAGGAGCTGGTTCACGACGCCGTATGCACGAGATTCACGCGGAAAAACATACGGAAAGACGAACACGTGAAGCGTCAGCGTGTCCGAATCCATCGTGGGGGATTCATGACACACTTCTGTCTCCTCCCGCCACTAATATCTTGCTCTGTTTCAATTCCGCTGCGTTAAACTGTTCGAGTGAAGTCGGTGTGGATTCTAATAAACCAATAAACACCTCTGAACCAAAGGGAGGAGTGTGGCGGCGGCGGCGGCGGCGCCGTTCAGATAATGGCCACTTTATGCATTAGCAAAAACACCTGTAGTAATAATGGCCTCCTACTGTAGGTCCACACTTTCTCTCTTCCTCTCTGCAGACTAATGTGCCCTTGATTGTCTCTCACTTATCACTCCTCCCAGCTGTAGTCGTGGGTGGAGGGGCACGGCGGAGCTACCCTTGTAAGCGTGTAGAAAAAAAACACACATCCCTTTATTTTTTTTCCTCGGGAAACGGCATGAATGACGACGTATCCCGCGATCCTGAGTTACGGCTTGACGCGTGCGGGTTTGAAAAATGGAAAAATGATGAACAACGGGACACAAAAATTCAGAGGGAACAAGTTGCCGAGGCGACGGGGACAGCTGTAAATCTGGCGGCGGGACAGGGCGGGAGATGAGGCGGCGTGTTGGTGCGTCCGTTGTGTTTGTTTTCTATCTTAATGTGTGTGTTATCTGCAGAGGAGGGCGAGGAGAAGGCCAGCTGTATTTAACAAAGTGATTAGACCTCTCTGTTGCCTCTCAATACCGGCGCCGCCGAGTGGCCACGAGGCTCGCTCGCTCGCTGCCGCCGCCGAGCCCGGCCGGACCTCGGAAAAACCATCAAGAGCCTCCGAACGACTCGCTCTCATTAACTATTAACCAGCAACTCAGGCCTTAAATCATCCCGGCGATCCCCCGGCTGCTGACCCTGCTGCGGATGGTGGAGGCAGCGGCCGAGAGGTGTTTCATCAGAGCTAGCCCACCGGACGCCGCGCTGATTTAATGGGCTACAATTACACCGCTTCTGACACAATATACGGCAAACATTTATAGATTTCCCCTCCCACCGACTCCACAGCCAGCAGCAGCAGCAGCGCCGATGCACGCTTCTTCTTTTCTTTTTTTTTTCTTCTCCCACAACAACCTGCTTGACAACCGGAGTGTTGGTACGACTAAATTACACGTTGCGGATCCGGCTCGGCTCTGACCTGCAGGCCGGTGCGTATGGTAACGGCTGCAGAGCCCGAGGCTGCTGCAGCTCGCATACGCAGCCGGATCAACCTACACACGTCACGCAAGCTGTTTATTATTTATTTCACGGCCTGCAGGAGAAGGACTGGATCCGATGTAATGAGGAAGTAGCCGTCACGGCGGAACCATATGGCTGGCCTGCTATTTATGTATAGCTGGTCTGATTAAGTCAGGTCTGGAGGCCCCAGAGTACGGCAGTTAGTTGATGGTGACTGGAATGGGCCACTAGGACGCCACCGAGCCCGATCAAGCGCGACGGGAAAAAAATTAGACATACACAATCCCCCGGAGAACCGCGCCTTGTTTATGTTCCTTCGTTAAGGAAGACATGCTAATGTGCGTCGCGCTATAAGTGGATCAGCACCGAGACGGAGCGCGTGGAGCTCCGGGTCGTCATCAATCACGCCGTTGATGCGTATTGATTCTGTCCGGGCTCGTCGTGACATCCGGGAGACGCCTCCGCCGTCCAACATGTGTCTTTGACGCCGGGGACGCTCGGATGAACACGTGTTGGGAGGTTTTCCTGGTCAGAACGCCGCGTTGGCACAACGCGACGTCTTTATTATTCAGCCGATTAATGCAGCGAGCGGCGTGCTGGATCGATTAGCATATTTATTTACAGAGCGCATACCTGAGAGACTTCAGCGCTGTGTTTTCACCTGTACCTGTGCTGCCGCGCTTCGTCTACGTAGCATCATCAATTTCCCGAGGTCGACTTTAAAGGGTAATTCCGCCAATTTCACACATTAAAGTTTGTGCATCCAGAGGAAGCTGCATGTGATCTGATGATGTCACTCAGTGGCTGCATTGCATTGTGGGTAATGTATTCCACTGGTCTGCATTGCACTCCTTTAATGCTATTTTACTCATTATGGACAGTTTGGATACAGCAGAGCCTTTTTTTTTTATTCCATACATTCTTTTTTGTTTTACAAACCTGCTGCCTACATTACCCACAATGCAACTGTGCTTAAGTAATATTGAAGTACTTGAGTATTTCCATTTTTCTGCTGTGTTATACCTCTTTCACAGACAAATATTGCACCTTTTACTCAACTACATTTATTTGACAACAGTAGTTACTTTGCAGATTAAGTTTAATTCAAACTATAATAAAGAAATAAATGATGATGTAATGATGTAGATTTAGATAAAATGTATAAACGAAAGTAGCTGAACCACCTTCGAGGCTTCAACAACCACCTTCCATTAGTACTTTTACTTTTAATACATTTTAATTCTCATATTTTTGTACTTTCACATTAAAAAAATGGATTCAGTGCTTCTTCTTCTTCTTCCACATCCTCTGCACAGCTCTCCTTAAACATTACAAACATCATGACCATGACTGTTTTATAAAATCAATCTGTAATCTTTCTAAAACAGCAGACCAACAAACTGTACCCGTGTTCTCCCAGTGAGCGTCATCTAATTAAAAGAAAGCTGCACATGGAGCCGGAGGCTGCGACACTTCTTTCACTCTCTAATTTCTTATCCTTGACACATCCCTGACCCCTGAAACCACCTGTCACTTAACCGTACCGCTCTCTCCTCGTCACCGCCGTTTCTCTGAAGGTCATCTCGTCGTCTCCGGGGTGAGACGGCGCGCTGGAGCTTCGATTATCAACAGCAACACCTCACAGAGAGGCGGCGAGAAGGAATAATCAGTGATTGACACATCCGTCACGCCGACGAAGAAATACAGTACGCCACTTTAAGGTGAAGAGATGAAACTTTCCCAGTTGATTATTTACATTAAGACCTTCTGAAACATCTGGAAAAAGTTAAAACAAACAAAAAAAATCGGGGATTATCTGATTAACTATGCACAAACTCCAGGACAAACTTGATCTTTGGATTTAAGCCAAGTTCAAAATTCTCGTTTCATTTTGTTCACGTCACTTTCAAAAGTCGGCCCATAAATCAGAAAACACTGTCAACGGCCCAAAAAGTAAACAAATAAATAAACATTTTGCCACGTTGTCAGGAATAAATGTTCTATAAATCAGGCTGTGAAGGATGTAAGAACAAACCCGTCGGTGAAAAACCTTCAGAATATAGATTGGAACAAAACTGGGAAGTCTGGTGTAAGTGTAAGTCCTGCAGACGTGGACTTAAACCACCTTTAAAGACGCGTATTATATATAAAATTCAACTAATAACCGTGAAACTTCCCTCGTTGATGACTTACAGTGAGGCAATTATTTTTTGTATCACAAGTTTTCAGACATGTGATGTTTAAATATGCAAATGAGGCCATGAAATTAAATTGGGGTGTTTTTCTTCCCACTCGTCTGAAAGATCTGATCCTCGTCTGCCGCCATTTTCCACCAATTGTGCCGGGAGATGACGGAGAAAAAGCCATCGCCGCTCACACATGTGCTTTTTTTCCCCGACGATGACAAGTTGAAAACGCTGCGAGCAAAAACACCAAACCTTGTTTCAATTGCTGGGAAAAAGATGTGGACGATAGTTCAGAGGTTAGACGCAGGCAAAGAAATAATCTCATTAGTCGAGGACGAAAATCACAGAGGCAGAAGCTGGGAAAAAAAAAAGAAATGCTCTCATACCCATGTGAGATGTAGGAAGAGAGAAGATAATTTAATGAAGCAGTTTTATATCTTCAGCACTTTAGTTAAATGCACTCAGTAGAAATGGTGGTTATTAGGCTCTGCCCATTAAAGTTTACCTGAACTAGTGATTTCACTCCTGCCTGTAGAGTTTCTCTGCCTTCACAGAAATATATATTTATATATCTGCAGTCGATTACGCTGCAGGTAGAAAAAGGAATTGCTTTAGAGGAGCAGAAAGGGGCGGCGAGGCTACTTCCTGTCAGAAGAATAACAATGTGAGCATCGTAGGAGTAACGCGGAAAAAAAAAAAAGCCCTGACACGAAATGACAGTGACCTCTGCGTTCCCGCGTTAGCCGGGTTTAGCTCTGTCAGAAGGCTGACACTGTGGGAAAGCCTCGGCAAGAGTTAATGATTCAGAGCGGGATCCTGGTGGGAGGGAACCTGCTGGGTAAATCCGGCCTGTAGGAGTCGGCCTCCGGGCATGTAGGAGGCCTTTGTGCCGAACACAAGGCCTGAATCCACCACACCACCGCACAGTGACAGGAAGAGGGGAAGAGCCTGTCCACCTACTCTGTACTTCCTGAGATGAGTGTGTGCTGCGGCGTGTGTGTGTATATATGTATACTGTATATGTCTACTGTAAACACAGCGCCCCTGTGCAAACACACTGTGTGTGTGTGTGTGTGTGTGTGTTGTGTAACATCACTTTGAGGCTTGTTTGCTCGTCTGTGGACGTTTTGGGAGCAGAGCGGTGTGGAGGCGACCACGGCGTTCTCCGCGGCTCGGGCCCGGCCTTTGGACCAGGCCTGCTGACAGGCATGACACACACACACACACACTAGTAGAAGTAGATGTGAGCTCGACTTTGGCCCCGTGATTTAGCGCCGTGGGTGGCAGAAGTCAGAGGACAGGAATCTAAAAAGGAGACGAAACCGTCCTGACTCGTCTGTCGTCTCTCTGCCACACTCCTGTTTTTAATATCTCACACCGTCAACTGACGCTCGGTATGAAAGCTCTGCGTTTACAGACGTCGTGACGCTCGAGGTTCATCACAATGACAAAATTCCCTTCATGACTACATCACAGATAACTGCTAAACTGATAGTTGTTCATCTTAAAGTTCCACTGTGTAGTGTTTTAAGTAATTTATTACCTAAATCAGCGTCTTCATTCCTAAATAAGTCCTCATTGGTGTAAAATGATCTCTGCCAACAATCTCACTTCTCCTCCTGAGGGAAGAATCACACATTGTGACGTGAAGCAGGAAGTTGGGCGTGAAGAGAAGCAGGGCAGTTTCTGCTTTTCTCCCAAAATCCTCTTCCCGTTTAACATTGGGGCTTATGGGGCAGTTGCTGGAGTTTGTGTCGGTTAGACGCAGATAATTCAAAAACCGTACATCCTCCCGATAAAGTGGACACGTTGCCAGACAGAAGACAAGTGTGGCTACGTTCTTGGAAAATATCACTATTGTAGTGTGAAATCTGTGGCTAGGATCGTCATCTAAAGAAACATTTTCGGAGAGTTTTTTTCAGGCTCCCCCACTCTGCCAGTTGGTGCTGCGCGAACATTCCGCAATACACACTCATTGAAAATCCTGAATTTTTCTGAATTTTTCGAAATCACTCACGATCAATTAAGGGTCACCGTTCAAAAACTAAACATCCTAGAAAGAAAGTTCAAATACAACTCAAATAGATAAGACTTGTGCCTACATTTTAAAGTTTGAATGGTGTCTCTAGGTCAAAGTATGCCAGAGCAGGAGATGTTTGAAAAACGTTGATGATTTTGCGACTTTTTTGACCCCGTCCCATTCATTCCTTATGGGAAGTTTTTCATACGGAGGCTTCCATGTCCTTCCGCTCTATAAAAAACGATGAACTGGTGAGAGGGACAAAAAGCTCTACGTGGTACAGATAAGGCTAAAGGCGTTTTCACTCAGAGCCAGCGTGACTGTGGAACGGAGAAGGAGCTTAGCCAGACGCGCTCGTCAGCTGCAGTTTGAAGTCTGTTTGAAATAACGTACCTCATCACCCGAAACTAAACTTGATGAAGTGCTGTTTGAAGACATGTTGTTGTCACAGCTTCTTGAATCTTGACACATCCCGCCTGCCGTAGTTCCAACAGGCTGCAACGCACGTTTGAAAACGCGAGGCGCTAGAGAGCAGTATTCGTTTGGATGCAGAATAACATTTAACCACTAGATGGGAGAAATAATTCCACAGTGTGTCTTTAACAATTAAATTATAATGTATATGGTTTAGTAATTATTAGTCGAGCCTGAAAATAACAATGTAACAATGTATAAATGTGTAACTATGTAACAAATAAAGATAAAGATGAAAAAAAGGTAAAGATGTGATGTTTTTCGAACTGTACAAATGCTTATTAACATTATTCCAGTGGCTGTTATCAGGTTGCATCGGGGTCTGATGTTAGAAATGCTTGGAAATAAACCGTATGTGAGGTGAAGAGAAGTTTAATGCGAACCTTCAGGAAACATGGTGGTCGTGGTCATTCTGAAAGAGGACTACAGTCTTTATATCGTGTCGTCTGTGGTGTTTTTTTGAAAGGAAGTTCAAAAATGACTCATGATTTACATAATGTCTGTATTTCCATGTGGGGTCAGCAGAGACGGTTTGTGTCCACGGGGGACGGACTCGTCTTTAAAGCCTGATCAGGTTTGACGGCTCACATTCTTTGCTAACAATGAGATTATTGGCACAAAGATTTTTTTTTTGTTTACCGTTCCTTTTATTCACAACCTGTCCTATCAGATGATCCCCGACTCGTAACCTTTTCCTTTTCTCCCACTACTTACTACGGTAATAATTGCATTTCCTGTCAGAGTGTGAAATCCTCCGAAACTAAAACTCTGGTGCAAGAACACTTGAACTCTTCATTCA
Source organism: Lagodon rhomboides (assembly GCA_039737535.1). Taxonomy (NCBI): domain Eukaryota; kingdom Metazoa; phylum Chordata; class Actinopteri; order Spariformes; family Sparidae; genus Lagodon; species Lagodon rhomboides. The sequence continues at coordinate 2,732,987 of CM077802.1, forward strand.
AAGTGTGCGGCGCACAATTTCACATCGCGCCGTTGCACAATACTACATCACAACAAAGGAGTCGCAGCAGCAGCAGGCTCCTCTCAGGCCCGAAGCTTTTGGATGTGTTTAGTGTCGAGCATGTAATTTACATCCTCAGCCGAGATGGACACTTATTTTTCTGCTCTTGCCGCTACAGTGGAGGCACAAAGAAGAAGAATCTCATTTCTCCGCATCGTCTTCAAGTCCCAGCAGCTCATTAAAGTTATATCACAGTGAATGGGGAAGTCGTTTACCATGACGATCGGCTCTCTCCCACATTTGTTTGAAGCTCTCTTACATAGTTGAGTCGGAGCTAACGGGTTCAGCCGCTAACAGCTGAGCTTCTGTTTCTCAAGGGAATCAAAAACAGGACTGATTGGTTGTCTCCGAGTTGATGCTCTCCGCACATCAGAGGGAATGTGCAGAGAGTCGAACCCTTTTTTCAAGTCGCGCCGCCGGCTGACTTTTGAATCTTGCATCAGCGGGGCAGCTCAGGCTGCTTATTGCAGGTTTCATTCATGATGAATGTCGTGCCGCCAGTGTTCGAGTCCGCGTGTGTGCGTGAGTCAGAAACTCTGCCATCAGGATTTTTAGATATTCTAACATTTAGCTATATAATTTACTTATTGGAGTTTTCTACGCACAAGATTTACCGTGAACGTCATTTTAAAAGAATTACAAGGGATGCATGATTATTCAACGGGCCAATAAATGATCAACACGATAATGAGAAATGTTTATCATCAGCTTTCGACCGCTGAATCTCATTCTGAACCCTTAAATACTGACGACCGACCCGAAGTACAATCCCAAAGCACAGGGAATGAGGGAAATCAGTTTTCTTGCAAAGTGCAGCATCCACTCGCCGTCATACTGAAGATGTAGGAGAAGAAGAAGGAGGTGGAAGAGGAGGAAGAGAAAGGGGAGGAGGCGGAGGAGGAGGAGAAGGTAGAGAAGAAGAAGGAGGTGGAGGAGGAGGAGGAGGAAGAGAAGAAGAAGAAGGCGGAGGAGGAGGAGAAGGAAGAGAAGGATGAGGAGGAGGAGGTGGAGGAGGAGAAGAAGGATGAGGAGGAGGAGGTGGAGGAGGAAGAGAAGAAGGAGGAGGAGAAAGAAGAGAAGGTGGAGGAGGAGGAAGAGAAGAAGACGGATGAGGTGGAGAAGGAAGAGAAGAAGAAGGAGGTGGAGGAGGAGGAGGAAGGAAGAGAAGAAGGATGAGGAGGAGGAGGAGGAGGAGAAGTAGAAGGCGAAGCAGGAGAAGGAAGAGAAGAAGGAGGCAGAGGAGAAGGAAGAGAAGGACGAGGAGGAGGAGGAGAAAGAAGACAAGAAGGATGAGGAGGAGGAGAAGGAAGAGAAGAAAGAAGCGGAGGAGGAGGAAGAGGAGGAAGAGAAGAAGGAGGAGAAGGAAGAGAAGGAGGATGAGGAGGAGAAGGAAGAGAAGAAGGATGAGGAGGAGGAGGAGGAGAAGGAAGAGAAGAAGAGAAGAAGAGGAGGAGGAGGAGAAGGAAGAGAAGAAGGATGAGGAGGAGGAGGAGAAGGAAGAGAAGGAGGTGGAGGAGAAGGAGGAAGGAGGAGGAGGAGGAGAAGAAAGAGAAGAAGGAGGAGGAGGCGGAGGAGGAGGAGAAGAAGAACATTTAGAACACCCCAAAACAGAGGCAGCGTATCACCGGATTCACCGCTAACTGCTGCTAACTGTGTTTCTTTTTACACACCCATTTTATTCATACATGACTGTTAGCTTGTTAGCCCAGTTAGCCGTGCTGCTAGCTGGACTACCAGTGGGAACGCTGGTGTTTATACTGGGGGCTAGCTGGTTAGCATGCTAACTCCAGTAGATATCTCTTTAACACACATACACACAAGCAGACGTCTTTAAATGTGAAGTCATCTGTCGTCTCGCAGGTAATCTGTATCGGTAACGGTATTGATCACTCACCACAACAAGTCGTGAGCACCTCATCTGGTTACAGCCGAGCATTATGGGACATTTTTAATTAACAACCAGTCGGCTCTTGGTTTCCAGCTCGACTCCTATTAAGAATGCGCCAACTTCCTCTATCACCTGACACGGGCCTATTAAATATGCTGCAGTGGTGCAGCCATAACAACACACACACACACACACACACACACACACACACACACACACACACACACACACACACACAGCCTCCCTTCCTCCCTGACAGCTGGCCTGAAATGACAATTTTAAAGCCTAAATGTTAAAGATTTGGGAAAATCACTTAAATCTGATTACCTATCAGCTGCAAATCAGCACGCGGGAAACTTTATCGACCGCGGCGAGAGCGAGAAAAGAAGTAAAAAAAAAATACATCTCGCGCGCACATTTTTGACAAATGCGATGATAAATGGAAGTTAACTGGTGGACGGAAAAATAAGTGTAGGAGTGCGGCTGCCTGCTGCTGTCTTTTTTAGAGGGAAAAAAATGTTTTCAAAGATATTAACACTATCCATCACTTACGTGTCACCATTACTCATGCATGATCCATCAATCAGATTAGCTATCGTGCTGCTTCTATAATAATGTTTACTGATGGTGCGCCCAACGGAGAAAAAAACATATATATATATGACTATACTTTATCAAAAAGGTGTTAAATAAGTACAGATGCTGCAGAAAAAAAAGGAGGAAACACAAACAGAGTGATGAGCAGCTCACTTTGTATTGTCGACACTTTCCGCGCTTGTTTTTTAGTCACTTGACGAGGATCGCTGTCATCAATTACCGACAGAACTGGCATCAGAACCAATCCAGGACAGGCAACGGCGCTCAAAACCCACTTCAGACCATCAGACAGGGGTCCAATCAGCGCTGGCACCCGACACAATTAATTGGACGGGCGTTCGACTGCCCCTGACAGTCAAGGTTGTTTCTTTTTTGTGTAATTTGTTGTGTTTTTTCATACCGTCCTTCCTCAAACTAGGCCTTTTTTCCCTAAATTTAAATGATGAGCCTATTTTTATTTTTACAAACTCCTCTGATAACGCGGTTGTGTCAGGACGATATTCAGGCTGTACCTTCTGCATCAGCATCCGACGGACAAGCTGCACAGTGTTTATTTGGCCTTCGTGGGGTCATGTTATCTGAATCCTGATGCTGACTGTGCACCTCAGTTCCTGAGCGTATCGATCGCTGGATCGGATTCTTATTTATTTATTTATTTTTTTTTTGGCCAAAAAAACTGTAAATATGTTGAAGCCAAAGCTACTTTTTGGAAAGTAAACTTAGCTTCTTTCTCCTGAAAAATTACATCTGTATACGATTAAAGAGGCTCTGTGGAGCTTCTGAGACGGTCATTAGTTTGTGTTAGTGGACTCCAACAATCGCTGCTGTTGTTAGTGGAAATGGAGAGAGACGCTGGAGAATGTGCACGAAGTCGAGTCCTTCACAAAGAAATTCTTACGGATAATTCAAATATGAGCAAAGAGGTGCAGCTCAGGCAGGAGAAAGAAGCTAAACAGCTAGCAACTAGCTGTCACTCACAACAGCCATGTCCTGAATTATGCATAACTTTAAAAGACCTGTGTAATTTGTAAGAAGTGGACATAATGTGAAGGTAGGGGGCAGCATGCCGCTAACTGCTGCTCAATATATTCCTTCATTAGCATGTAGCTAGTCGTATCTTTTCATCTGACTGTGTGAATTTAAGATTTATTGATTTTTATCTAGTGTGTGAGTTTAAAGGGATATTCCGGTGTAAGTTTAATCCATGGTCTAACACACCGTGACACCGAGTAAGACTCCTCTTCGATAGGTCAAGTTAGCTGACCGCTAGCTTAGCTAGTTTTAGCAACCTCAGAAAAGACTGATTATTACTCCATTACTTCCGTTTTTTTCCTTGTCAGCTCTCGATAATAAGAACTGAGCATTCCATGGAGTAATAATCAGACATTTCCATCCTTGAGCTGCAGAAATCTACTGCACTCGGTATTCGACTCGTCAGGGCTTCCCCACACAGGCAGGCTGCTGGAGGAGAGGGTGAGTTGTGCTGTGTTTTTAATACAAATCCAGCAAAGCTAGCAGATGTTTGATGCTTCGTACTGTGTGCTGGGACTGTACATGTACTGTTGCTGAAGTTTGCTGCTGTTCTCACCATTAATTGTGGCTTTTTGATGGCGGTTTCTAGTTGGAGACATAAGCTGCAGTGTATTGTTACCGTGCGGTCTTTTCTGAGGTTGCTAAAACTAGCTAAGCTAGCGGTCAGCTAACTTGACCTCTCGAGGGGGAGTCTTACTCGGTGTCACGGTGTGTTAGACCATGGATTAAACTTACACCGGAATATCCCTATTAAGCTCGTTTTAGAGAAACTTGAATTCAGACTTTGCACGGTTGCATTTTACTGTTTAGTGAGGAGAACAGGTGTAAAAACATTCCTGTCGTTACATTTTGTGGGTTTATTTTGTTGACAGCAAACTCGCCGCCAGCTGAAACTACGGAGGCTATCAGACCGTCAGCTCTCGTGGCACAAAGTCGTATAAAGAGAGACGGGATGCACCGGAGATAGCCGGTTAGCATGCTAACATACAGTACACGGACGTCTTTTTTAGTGTTTCAAACTAAAAGTCTGGCCGTATCGAACTAGACCAGCTGTAGAGACTGAACACTCTCCTGTACCAGGCTGTAAACATGTTTATTTCTGCTATTTGAACATCCATTTTGACCTAATCATGAACAAGGATGATCAATTATTATGTCTCTCCTCAACACGTAGAAGACAAAACCGTTCAGGAGAACAGAAATGTGATTTTTCGGAGCAGGTTTGTCATAAAGGACGAGGTGTTTTGTCATTCTTCTGTGTTTCATCCCGTCTCCGGATGAGCACCCACTAATCTTCATCGGAAATCAGGAACACTGCTGACAGCAAGCTGAGTTTTCTCATCCGCTCCAATTAGAGCTGCAGTTTGTGGTATTTGGTTTTGGATTCAGGAGGTCTGAGATTCAACAGACTACAATAACACTTCCCGTCACTGCTTATCAATTAAACCTTTCAACTCCTCCACCGGCGCGACGAAAAGCAAAGACGGATCAAACGGGGTCACGACAGTCGCTTGTTAGGAACAGAAACGGCTTATTAAAAGCTGTGTTATTGAGAATAATAAAAAAAAATATTAGCTTTAATAAGCTTATCAAAGACCCTGCAAGGACATTTCAGGTGACATTTCATCTGCAGGAGCAACAGAGGTGCTACATTTTCTTCCTTCGTCTTCTCGTGGCAGAATTGGCATGTGCAAATATAAAAAAAAAAAAGTAAAGAGAGTCTGGTGTCGGGGATGAAAAGGCTGGTAATTGTGCTGGAAGGTCTGATGGAAAGTCGCGTTGGCGTGTGGCGCGCCGCCGTCCACATGTTGGGCAGGCAGCTGTTTTGTAGCAACAGCTGAGCGGGGCAGGTGGTATTTTAGTCAGAAAAACACTTTGAAACAGTTGACTGGTCGGAGCGAGGATGTCACCGACTGGCGTGATATCAGCCTGTTCCACAACTCATTAGTCAAGGTACAGAGACCAGCCAAACATCTGTGGAACATTTTAATTCCAGCCCCGAATCAGCAGCTTGGACCTGCGCTGCCGCTTCCAGTGACCTCCCGCCGCCGCCGAAAAATAACACGCGACTGTACAGTGAATAATTCCTCCGTCCCTCATTTCCCCTCCCCCTCCCTCGTCTCTCAGCTACCCCCATATTCCAGCAGCTACTTCCCGAAGCCCAAGGCCACGGTGTTGATATTGCTTACCCAAGTCCCAACGAGCTAATTAAGGGGGCTGTTTCTAAAGTGCTCTTGCGTTTTGTTTATTTGTGTATCACCGGAGCCCCACAAATTACACAGACCAAAGGCTTGTCTGAACTTTTAATCTAATCACGCCCACCGCGAGCCCCCGTTTCCTGGTGTCAGTTTGCCTTAATGAGGCCCGGTCTGAGCCGTGGCCATTAGTGGAGCTCAGTAGTGGAACAGCACCGCGACGAGACAGGCCTCGGCACAATGCTGCCACAGAGCCTAATCCCCGGTTGCTCCCTGTGGACCGGCAGTCATGAAGCAAGTTGTAAAAAAAAAAACCCCCAGCTGTGCCGAACACGGATGACATTTTGAAAACATACAGTATCTGGGCGGCAAATTAAAAGAGATGAATGCATTAAAAGCCGGCACTTAAACGACGCGGAAATGACTGCCAGGTGCGGCGCGGATGGATCATCGAACCGTTTTCTTTGTGACACGAGCACCCGGGTAGAAATCTGGGTTCGGGCGATGGTCGGTTAGTTGTTGAGTGCACAAACTTTCATGTATAATTGGCATGTTAATGCACGGGGTGTTTATTATCACTGACAACATTACGCTTTAATGCCACTTACCTTTTATATCTGCTCGGCTGTGTGTTTCAGCCTCGGACAGATGCACTAACATCCCCATTAGAACAATAATCGCGTGGAGAAAAGGTCCCTCCACTATTCATTTGTCCATGTAACTTTCATTAATTCAAATTCGGAGAGAATTTAGTGCACTTTCCCCGTTTCCAATTTGAAGTGCTTTGAATTCCGCTCACTGCACCCGTTTCTGTGTCATCAGCCCACTCAGAGCCTGAATAATTCATAACAATATTTATTAGCACTCTGAGGTACAATTAGATGAATTGGGATTAAGAATTGGCTTGTCTGTGGAAAGAGAAAGTGGAACAGCTCTGCCGATGGATTTGGGCAGGCGTAGCTCTAAAACATTATCAAAATAAAGCCAAGCGGATTAATTCCCTTTCTCTGCCGGGGTTTTTTCCTTCCTCTCCTCCTCCTCCTCCCTCTTGTGTTTAAAAGAACATACTTAATATTCCATCTGCGCGAGTAAATCAGAGATGACAAGTTAAAACAAGGGCTGTGCCGGGGCCGCACGGTTTTACTTAATCTCCAATTTTCAGGGTAACATACATTTGCACCAAAATCCTCATAAAAATGACGGACGTATCTTTTCATTTGAGGCCATGATTTTACATTTCTCCAGCGACTGACCTCAGGAAGAGGCTGTAATACGTTTCTACCGTCTCTGCAGGAGAGCTCGACGCACGACACGAGGTACATTGTTAGCGTTGATTCGTGTTACTTTCAGTTGCGTCAAACGAAGAGTTGAGAGAAACGGTACATGTATGAGTACGTTTCTGCAAAACCACAGATAAGTTACGACTGAAGGTTTCTTTTTCTTGTGTTAACCGTACGCTCTGCTGAGGTTTGAGGCACAAATACTATTTTGTTTGGGTCAGGAGAACATCATAGTCTGTCTTAAAGGGATATTCCGGTGTAAGTTTAATCCATGGTCTAACACACCTTGACACCGAGTAAGACTCCCCCTCGAGAGGTCAAGTTAGCTGACCGCTAGCTTAGCTAGTTTTAGCAACCTCAGAAAAGACCGCACGATAACAACACACTGCAGCTTATGTCTCCAACTAGAAACCGCCATCAAAAAGCCACAATTAATGGTGAGAACAGCAGCAAACTTCAGCAACAGTACATGTACAGTCCCAGCACACAGTACGAAGCATCAAACATCTGCTAGCTTTGCTGGATTTGTATTAAAAACACAGCACAACTCACCCTCTCCTCCAGCAGCCTGCCTGTGTGGGGAAGCCCTGACGAGTCGATTACCGAGTGCAGTAGATTTCTGCAGCTCAAGGATGAAAATGTCTGATTATTACTCCCTGGGATGCTCAGTTCTTATTATCGAGAGCTGACAGGGAAAAGAACGGAAGTAATGGAGTAATAATCAGACATTTTCATCCTTGAGTTGAGTTGAGAGGAGCGGTACATGTATTCGCCAAAATAAATATCGGCTGAGTACGTTTCTGCAAAACCACAGATAAGATAAAGGTCGGCACACACCGGCTGAAACATCGGACGTCTGAAGCGTTTGAAGAGAGTCGGACGAGTTCGGGAGCTGCTCTGTTCGGTGTGTTCAGCTGTGTCTGATCCGACTGAACATGCGAAGTCGGCCGTCTGAGGTTGGACGCCGTCGGATACTCTGATTGGTTGTTAGCTCGCTGTTCAGTGACCATTCTGATTGGCGGTGTGCCAGCGAATCAGCGCGGCGTGTGGGAGGGGCGGCGGAAGTGACGATGGTAAACAAACCACATAAACAGAGACGGCACAGAGTTACAAACAACACTTCACCGTTCGTTATTTTGGGGATAAACCAACGTATGTTTGGAAGCCATGGCTGTGTGGACCGAGGACTTTGAGGAGCAGCTGGCTGCCCTGGTGGAAGAGAGACCACCGTAATACGACATCACGCAAGTAATGCCGAGCTAACACTGTGTGTGCTTTGTTCTGATAAGCTACGGTCCGCACTCCGTTCTGTCATTTCCTGTTTTTATGTTTTGGGTGACTGGCACGAGACTAGCGCCACCCGATGTTTAGGAGACTTATTGCATTTCGTGCAGAACGTATACGCTGTGACTTTTCTGCAGAACGGGTCAGACAGGAGGCGACGGAGTGGTTGGATAAGGAAGTCGGCCTTGGGCGGTGTGTGAGGTTTCTTTTTCTTGTGTTTACTGTACGCTCTGCTTAGGTTTGAGGCACAAATACCATGTTGTTTGGGTCAGGAGAACATCGTGGTCTGGCTTAAGATCACAGATGGAGAAGTTCTGACAACAACTGCTCCAAACTTCTGCAGGTCTCTAACTTTCGGCACGACAGGAATGGATGGAAACATCCCCAGGTGTCCTTAAAAACATCCAGCGGTGCGACTCGAGCTGTGGTCGGCCCCTCGCTGCCTTTAATAACAGCTCCACCGTCTCCTCCGCCTCTTGATGTCAAAGTCGGCTAACGAGCATTTATACTGTGAGCTTCACGGGGCCACGTTTGGTGCAGGAGGTGGCGGCGATGCACCCAGAAGCTGTTCGCCAACCTGCTATTACACAGCAGAAGAAGAAGAAGTGTGATATGCTGCAGGGCTCGGGGAGAAGGAGATCTAATAGTTCACACACACCCTTTAAAACCCACAGTAGTGCCTTAAAGACGACCCATCAGGACGCTTATGCAGAACCAAACAACGCCGTCAGCATTGTCAGCATTCCTGAAGCAACGGAGGCCGAAGATGTACTGGCTTTTTAACAACACGTCCGGGCGTGCATGAGTGTGGTCCTGTGAATCCTGCAGCTGCTCAACGATGCCCTTCCGCTCCGTGTGCGTAGTTTTTATACCGAACGATGAGGTGGAATAAAGGTGCAACACGCTGGAGGGTCATTCCATGAAATCGGTGCCTTTTGTGTCCCCAAGAAATTATCAGTCATAAAATTACAGTAACAACAAACAAAGATGTAATTTGAAAATATAACATTACCATGTCTTCTCTCCTCAATAATACATCAAATTAAAATCAATTAAATATTATTTTAAATAATAAAAATGATCTGTTAAGCTGATGAGGGTGAGGTTTTTGGCCTGTCCCTCACTGTTGTTGTTGTACGTCAGCAGGACTTTTAATTTGTAAAATGTTGGCAAAATGTTAAAATGTTCACATTTACATATTGTTTTAAGTATGATCTTATTGTGAAACAGTGTTTTTGGTAAAAATATATATTAATTGTAATAAATATTTACCAATTTATCAGTGTCCCCTAATTTTATGTCAACCCTGTTACCCTAACCAAAAAACCCTATCAAAATAACGGTACATTCTAGATTTGACATGATTTACAGGAGGTTGCATCATCTCTGAACCAGGATGATAACAGCTCAGTGACAAGTAAGTTTTGCTCATCTCTGATGTGCTATTTTTGATGTTTTTTCAAGGTTGAACCAGGGGGACAAGCATACAACGTCAACCCTGTTACCATTTTTTAACATATAAATCCAAACAATTATTTATTTCTCATAATATAATCAATATGTACATGTAATTTCCTTTCAAAGTACATAGCATGTGCTTTAGCTAACATTTGTTTTAGCTAGCAATGGGCAAATTAGCTTGAAATGGTCAACCCTGTTACTGTCAACCCTGTTACCTTTCCAGTAACAGGACTTGACTAAAACAGTTATAAAATATGAAATTCCATAGCTGAGATGGCACAATATAATTTCTTGTCATTTTAAACTGTCTTTAATTCCTGGCTACTGAAAAAATAGCAATTAAATATAATTTAAATTTTAACTTTTCAAAGTTGAAAAGGCACCGATTTCATGGATCGACCCTGGAGCGCTTGATTTGTCTCCTTCCTGCATCACAGACTCAGACTAGCTTCAGATTGCTGTGCACAAACCTGGAGGCTACCTGTGTTATTCACTGCATTCACATACCTGCTCTGCGAGATTCAGACGGTCGACAGACGACATTAATCACGACTGACAGTAATGTTAACATCACCTGCACATCCGCAGCCCCTGATAATGTTACGCCGCTGACGCTAGTTGATGTTGGCGTGATGGTCTGCACGTTCTCCTGGTTTGTCTCAGCCGCCGTGTTTCTGCTTCTCGTTGTCTTAATTCTCGGCGGAGCATCGATGCCAGTAACAGACGTGATGCTGCGCGAATGCAAACATGCAGCTTCTGAAGATCAGATTTCTTTCACATCAAATCGTCCGTCAAAAATATACTTTCTGTTTAGTTTCAGTCATCGACAGAATTAACGCTAATAGTAAACGAAGCGGCGCACGGAGGGAAACGATCTCAATAAGGAAATGAGCATTAATCTGTATTTGTGTAAATTGAAACCACCTCTGTGACAATGTAATTCTAAGAGCCGCTCTGATGAAATAAAAGAAAGTCACACTGCGGGGCTCCCTGATTACCTGAGTCACCCCCGTCCATCCTCGGGTCACGTCACCGGCCCTGATTCCCAGCCAGCGCCGACAAATTGTAAAAAAAAAAAAAAACATAACTTGTTTTTCCACCGAGGCGGAAATGAAAAATATATGAATTATAGCTTCAACTCCAGGCTCATTATCTCGCGGCACGCAAATAGAAAATAAAGCTGTGACAAAGTTAGTCAGGCTGGAAGAGAGAGAGAGAGAGAGAGAGAGGATCGGAGGTTTCTATGAAAAATGTTGACCTTAAACGCGTGACCCATCTGCTCGGCTCAATTGTTTTTTTTTTTCCTTCTTTTTTCCCTCATCCCCAATTAAAGCAGCTTCCGTCTGCCCGTCTCCGTAACGGATGAAGCCAGCAGTTCTTGAACTCTGCGTTAATTAAACATAAGTGCACGTCTCAGTATAACTTATGGCGGTTCACAGTCCCCTCCTCTATCCAGATAATATCCTTAACTCCTCCGGGTCACCACATCCACCACATGTCATCACAAACAAGGACTAATCTCCGGGTTTTTATTCAGGAGGAAAAAAAAAAAGGCACGCTGTTGTTTTTTTTTTATAAAATGTACCTGGAAGCTCTTATGCAACACTCGAAGCTCGACGGAGGCTGGGGCCAATTTATTTGATGTGTGTGTGTGTGTGTGTGTGTGTCGGCAACAAGCTGACTGTGCTGTCAATTAAAAAATCCTCGAGCTCATCTTGGGAGTTCAGCTCATTAGGATTCATCCAGAGCTAACTTTTATCCTTTATTTTAGACATTTTAAGGTATTAAAGCTGCATGTGTGTGTGTGTGTGTGTGGGCAAAAAAAAAAAAAAAAATGGAGCTGTATCAGGAAGCGGTGCATAAATACAGGTATCGACTGTGTGCTGTGTGCGAGCGTATATATCCTGTAGCATGCAGAGATGTGAAGACGACTCTTTGGCTCAGCTGTTCTAAAGAAATTCTGCAGCCGGCAGCCTCGAGCGGGTTCTCACATCCGGACAAAGAGCGGACCGGGCTTTGTGATCGCCGTGTCGAGAGAGATGCTTCCAACCCAAACCTTGATCCTTCCCCTTCACCCTAACCGAGGGTGTTTGTGCCTAAACCTCACATGATCTTTAGAAACATAATTAGTTTGTAAAATGAAGAAACAACCCAAGAAAATCTGACTCTGACTTTACAGATTTCCTTAAAAACGTGTCGCTCACCAGTCGGATTCAGAAACATTTCTTGTAGGGCTGTAAAGTCCTAGTCGACTGGTCGACTTATTGGTCGATACGTTCTGGGTCGACCAAAATTCTGATTTTTGCCGTGTTAATTTCATACAGTCTGTGGTTAATTTCATCAGGAGGAAAGTACCAAGTGCTAATGGGGGTGTTTTCAGAGCACCTGTCTTCAGAGAACACCCCCCTTGTTTTCACTATTTTGGATTAGCCCAACCCACCAGAGACAGGTAGACTGAAGAACGTCCACGTTATTCAACGTCCGGTGGTTTGCTGAATATTTATTTTAAGTAATTTTTTATAAGTTGAATGCAAAGTATGTGGCGGTATTTGGAAGGAGTCAAGAGACCTTTGAAACTAAATAATAAATAAAATCGCCATCAGTAAACTGGACGCTGTCTGACTCTGTCACTCGCGGGGACGGAGGATGTCTTCCGGGGGAAAGTTCACTGAAGTCTCGGTCTGGAGGGCTGACCGTCGCGGTGATTTATTTTAATCACAAACACTCGGTGAGTTAAAGTTTTTTGCCGGTGACAGACGCTGTTTTTCGGGCAGAAATGTGATGAGGAGTCGGCCAGACAGACAGGAGGACAGACAGGAGGACAGACAGGAGGACAGACAGGAGGACAGACAGGAGGACAGACAGGAGGACAGACAGGAGGACAGACAGGAGGACAGACAGGAGGACAGACAGGAGGACAGACAGGAAGACAGACAAGAGGACAGACAGGAGGACAGACAGGAAGACAGACAGGAAGACAGACAAGAGGACAGACAGGAGGACAGACAGGAAGACAGACAGGAGGACAGACAGGAAGACAGACAGGAAGACAGACAAGAGGACAGACAAGAGGACAGACAAGAGGACAGACAAGAGGACAGACAGGAGGACAGACAGGAGGACAGACAAGAGGACAGACAAGAGGACAGACAGGAGGACAGACGCTTCTCCACGTATATCTGCGTTTTGTTTTCCTCATATAAGTTGCCAAAGACAGTTACAGTTACTAATAGTCTTTTTTGCCTAATGCGTAATTGCGCCGTGCCCACTGTTTGTAGGCTGTTGTTTTGAGCATAGCTTTATTTTTCAGTAATGCACAGCTTTATTTCGTTTGATCTGGGATGTTTAATAAAGATAATTTTCCCTGAATTGCCTTCTTGTGCTGATATCAGTATACTTTCAGTAATCATGGGCTTTTATATAGCGCAGATGCACGTGATGCAAAACGCTGTCAGAGCCGTCAGAGTCGAGTCCCCCCCGAAAATTCAGGGTTTCAGTCGACCAAGAATTTCTTTGGTTGATTACAGCCCTAATTTCTTGACTTTGGTTTTTCAGTTTCGCTCTTCGCTGTATGTTTCCAAGTGGTGTTATTGTCGGCGCCGCCGTCAGAACGACAACTAGATCGCTTTCTGTTTTCCTCAGCGTAGCAACAAGGCTAACAATAATCTCGCTCCTGCCCATTTTCTTTTTTCCTATTGTTAGATGGCGTCTCGTTTTGCAAAGATCAACAGATCATTGCGTCTCTGCCCAGACAACTGAGAGTTATTTAGAGTCTTATAGTCACTAAATTGTGAAATCAACATTTCATTTATAATGTTCAAGCAGAAAACATCTCTCTTGCCAGTGTAAGAAAGCTTCACCTTCATAATCAAGAGCCTTAAAAACCACAGTTTTGCTGCTTGGACTTGAAGTCATCCACTTGTCCCTCGCGCTTTTATCGCCCGTGAAGAAATTCTTTGAACTCGGTCGGTCACAGTTTGATTCAAAGAGAGCTCGGTGTACATCAGAGCAATAGAAATGTTCCTACTGTTGCCGCGCGTCGTCTATTCAAGACTGAACAAAAGTTTTACTTCTCCAAACGATTTAACCCCGATTACTTAACCGCTCCGTGCACAATGATACTCGCAGAATTTGCAGCGTTAGAGACAGATTTTCGTGTCATGTTTCACAGAAACGTCGATCTTAAGCCGGTTTGTTTCTGTTTGTAACAGTTAACGCCGTTCAGTCTCGCTCGCATTGTAATTTTTCTGCCGTGTGTTTGCACGAGTCGAGCGGGAAACAGATCTATTTAATCTGTTTTATCAAAAAAACCCAGTGGGCTCTAACCTGGTCGGGGCTTCTGCAGGCCGCGGAGGCAACGCGGCTCTTTGTTATCAGCCGAACAGTGGTGGGTAAACACAAGATAAAGAGGCTGAGTGAGGCTCTGCCATGTCTGTTTTCCCATCTTGTCAGTTAGAATGACTCAAGCCATTAAGGCAGTTACCGCAACATGCTGACAACATGTTCGGATGCCACCTGGACCCAGATGTGCCTCAGCGGTGGGTAAATGGAGAGAATGATGGAGAGGAAGTTTAGGGGCCATGTCTGCGCCAGCATATGCCCCAACCTGTGCGTCCTATTACTCTTCCTCTGATAGTCCCTGCCTGGCTCGCAGCGAGAGGCGGAGACAATAAGCCATTGTTATTCTTTATGAAGAGGACACAAAAAGCCACAATAAAAGACAAAAAAAAAAAAAAAAAGTGGAATCACGGTGAAGTCCTTGGCAACTCGGCCCGCGTTTTTTTTTTTCCCAGTGTCGTCTTTTGATGTGCGCCGCGAATTGAAAAAAAGGCAAAAGGTATTGTTGACGGCTGCCCTTTCCCGGCGCCTGAATAGCGGAGTACATATTTTCATACAGTGTCTGCGGCTCAATGAAAGCGATCGCTTGGGATTGAGGTTTTTGTTTGTGCAGACAATCGCCGGTTCTGTGTCGAATAGACCGGGGACATCGGGATCATAAAGAACAGAGCGGCGATGAGCACGGAGACAACAAAAGCACCCCCCCCCCTCGCACTCTTATCCCATCTGTGGCGAGAAAAAACAAAAAAAAACAATGGAGGATGAGCCCGATCGCTGCGTCCAACGGAATCATCCGGAATATTCAACCCCATGTCACTCAATCTCATCTGTGCACATCACAGATGAGACTCTCTCGCCGTCTGAGCCTCGGCGCCTCTCGCTTTCTCTTCCTCTTGTATTAAGCAGAAGGGTATCAAGCAATTACAGACCAAGGTCTCCACTCAGTTGGGGATTCTTTCATCTCATAAAGTTTTACTACAAAGACCGGCAGTGACCTTCACGGGGTCAGAGAATCCGGCAAGAGGCATCCGGCGCCTATTTAAAACGACACGGAGTCTTTATGGAGCCTTCAGAGAAGATTTAGTGGAATAACATGATTTAGATAATAATGTTGATAGAGAGGAGCTGTGTCAATGTTACCGCGCCAACACAATGTCAAGCTTGAACCTGGTTCTTTGCTAATGGAAGTCGTGTTAAAAAGTCAGTGTTAATCACGATTTACCTCGCGAGTGGGAAACAATTTTGGAGCCAATTTGCAGCAAAGTGAGAGTCTTTGAATCGAAGCAGCATGTGTTGGATGAACCATACTGACATTTCCTGCAAGACCTGTCACATGATGTTAACATGACAGCTGACTGTCACGTCGGGAGGTGGAGGGGGTGGTGACAACCAGAACAGAATGCGGCCAAGCCAGAGACCACTGTTCAAGACTGTGTTTTCGATGCTCGCAAGCGCTCAACGACATGAGACATCGGGACATTTCACAGCATGTTCGTGACGACAAAACTTGATAATTTGAGGGAGTTGTACAGATATTTTCCAGCAACAAAACTGAGTGATGTTGACAAGACAACAAGCTGTTTGTATGTCGAAACACAGTCTCGAACAGTGGTCTCTGGCTTGGCCGAATTCTGTCCGATGCCACCATCCCCTTCACCTCCCGACATGAAAGTTTTTCTAACCGTAACCAAGTGTTTTTTGTGCCAAACTTTACAAGACCATAGGTACATCATTGCCACAACATAAAATTGAAAAATTGACCTAAAGATACGTAGAGTTGTTCAACATATCCGTATCCGAACATGTATTTTGGCGATGGGGTCGTTTCTAAAGCTTTGTCACGAGCAAAAAAGAAATATGGAAATATTTGGAGATACCCATCTAACAAAAACAAAACTGAGCAATGTTAACAAGACAACAAGCCGCTTGTTTGTCGAAACACGGTCTCGAACAGTGGTCTCTGGCTTGGCCACATTCTGTCCGATGCCACCATCTCCTTCACCTCCCGACATGACAGTTTTCCTAACCTTAACCAAGTGTTTTTTGTGCCAAACTTTACCAGCCCGTAGTCACATCACTGCCAAAACAACAATCATTTTACCTAAAGATACGTAGAGTTGTAACAAAGAAATGGTAAGTTCAACATATCCGTATCCGAACATGTATTTTGGCGATATTCATTTAACCAACAACTGACTGTCTAGTCAGTAAAATTGTTAAAATAACGTTATAATCTGGGAGAGTCAATAGTCTTCAATCGTCTTAAATCCACAATAATGTAACACAAAGAAATGAAGCAAATCTTCCCGTTAGAGATGTTAGAACCTGTAAAGGTTTGGCTTTTCTGCCTGATAAATAACTTATGGTTGTCAAGAGATATTCTGTCAACTAATAGACTATCTTTTCATTACTCGACGGTGGGATGGAACGAACGATCCCACCGTGTGGACAGAGGTGAGCGCCTCTCTATATCTCTACCTAAAGATACGTAGAGTTGTTCAACATATCCGTATCTGAACATGTATTTTGGCGATGGGGTCGTTTCTAAAGCTTTGTCACAAGCAAAAAAGAAATATGGAAATATTTGGAGATATTCATTTAACCAACAACTGACTGTCTAGTCAGTAAAATTGTTAAAATACCGTTATAATTTGGGAGAGTCAATAGTCTTCAATCGTCTTAAATCCACAATAATGTAACACAAAGAAATGAAGCAAATCTTCCTGTTAGAGATGTTAGAACCTGTAAAGGTTTGGCTTTCCTGCCTGATAAATAACTTATGGTTGTCAAGAGATATTCTGTCAACTGACCAACATCGACTAATAGACTATCTTTTCATTACTCGACGGTGGGATGGAACGAACGATCCCACCGTGTGGACAGAGGTGAGCGCCTCTCTGTATCTCCACCTCGGTGCTCTTAATGTCGTCGGCGGAGACACGGCCTCCCGTGACTGCCGTGATGCCACTGCACTTAAAAGGGGTTTAGAGCACAAATCAATCACCGCGGTCTGACAAATGAAAAGTATCACAAACTTAGACTTTTAATCTGCCAAACAATCTGGGCTAGGTCACCTCTCTGATTTGGGGAAGATTTTGTCACTTTTTCAATCTTACCCCACAGGCTATCTTCATCTTCCCCCAACACGAGGCCAGTGGGGGCTTGTTTCTCAGCGCTGGGCCACCCAGGGGAAATGTAATTCCCTTCCTCTGGTCGGTCAGGGGAGTGAGGACTACGAGGAGGAGGAGGAGGAGGAGGAGGGATGCTGCCTGGCTCCCTGATTAGGGAGCGGAGGATGTGACTGGCTTGTTGCCGGCGTGTTTTCACACACCCCCCGTGCATGTTTAAGGTGATCAGAAAGGGCTGCTGTAGCGCTCACGCCGCGCTACATAAAGCAAAACAAATGACCAGCTGTGAACCGGGGGTAAGGTGGGGCGAGCATCAAACGCTCGCAGCCCTGCCGCCGCCTCCCCACCCGCTGGTGCGGTTCACCCACCCTCCCCTGCGCCTGCCTGCAGGGCAGTGGCAGTGTATGATGGAGAAGGTGGGTTCGGGAACAGGGACCCCTCTCTGTCCATTACTCATAAGCGTCCTGGTGTTTTCAATCCCCATTCACAATAGGGTTTTTGAGTGATCACACACCAAACACCATGATCACATACTGAACTGATTATAGTGCGCTGCGAGGGGGGCCTGGCTGGGGGCAAACTCGGCTGCCGTAACCTTTCACTCGCACAGCTCCTGCTCCCTCGCACTGCAGCCGGACGACGCCATTAGCGGGTGACTTGTGAGTCTCTGCCGTCGCCTTCAGGTGAGTGTGTTGGCATTTTCACAGTCCCCTCTGTTTGTTCCCTGCTCGCTTATTGCTTTAAAGGTGATTACGATTTCGTTGTCATCAACTTGGGTGTTTGCCCGTCGTTTATTATAACATTGCCGCATTCCCTTGCCTAATTCCTGGGCTTTGGATGGCGTCTGCAAGACTGAGATTGCAAATCCAAGTGGCCAAACCAGGGTTTCTGCAGGTTTTTAAGACCTTTTTAAGACCATTTTGAACTATATTTAAGACCTACACGAAGTACGAATAAGTAAGGAAAATGCAGTCCCAGAATTACTTTCAAAAATAACCAAATTTATTGCCATTCTCAGAGCAACTCAAACCATGAAGAATGGAGTGAGTAAACTAATTTTCATCAGTTTTTATTTCGTTTTTCAGTTTGTCTTTTATTTCAGTTTAGTTGTAATTAGTTCAACAAGTGATTAAGTAGTTTTAGTTTAGTTTTCTAGGAATCTAGCTAGGAATTTAATTCAATTCAGTTAACTATAATAACCCAGCTGAATGTTTTGGCTACGTTTGAATCTGTGAACATAGCTTGGAAAAGTTTGCCGACGTCGTCGTTGCTTTGGTTCGACTGATGTTTAGCGACGGTGTTAAAATCCAAAGCACCTCCGCTTTCAACGTCGGAGTTGAGCCGAAGATGGTTTGAATGTCGCTTGACTGTGAGACGGCAGAGGCGCCGCTGAGTTCGGGTCGAGCCGAACTGGATGGACTTGGACCGGGAACTGGTGATAAAGGCGTCTTCGCTGGAGACTTTCACAAGCTAACTGGTGTTTTTCCGATTTTGTGTGTGACAACAGCGCTTTCACACCAGGTGTGCTCAGTTTGAGGGTCCTCTTGCAGAGCGTACACTGTGCCTGAAATTAATTATTAGGTTTGGCTTTTAATCAGCTGAATTCTGGTTGCTCAAGCCAACACTTGTCAAATTTACACGATCCCATAGTTGTAGCAGATTCCGCAGTCAAAGTCTCTCCGGTACTGTTGAAGTGTACGGCGATAAAAAAAAAAGGGGACGACGGAAGCGGTAAATGAACGTACATATTTAAGACCTAACTAAATATAATTTAAGACCTATATGCAAAATATGGGTCGTATTTAAGACTTTTTAAGGTCTTAAATTGAGGTCGTCAAATTTAAGACTTTTTAAGGATCCGCGGACACCCTGCAAACTCTGTTTCTTTCACAGGGTTGGGAGGTCAGGCATCTGGAAGGAGCTCGGGAGTATAACAAGTGCGCCTCTGCATTGAAAGGAGCCACTTGAGGTGGTTTGGGTATCTGATTAGGATGCCTCGTGGATGCATCCAACTGGGAGGAGACCCCGAGGCAGGCCCATAAACCTCTGCAGGTATTACATATCCCATCTGGCCTTGAATACCTCCAAGTCCCACAGGAGCTGCTGGATGAAGTGGCTGGGATGGAGGTCTTGTCTACCTCGCTTAGCCTGCTGCTACCGTGACCCGAACCCAGATAAGTGGGTGGAAACAGATGAATAGATACGTGGATTGCACATTTTTTGGGAGTTATTTGCCTTAATCTGAGAACTAATACCTCTTTCGCACCGGAACACACTAACATCTGGCCTTTGTCTTCAAGAAATGGGAACAATTGGCATTCAATCTGCTGTCAAATGACTCGTAGCAGTAGTCCGGCTCTGTTCGGCACAGTGCTATGACGTGTTTTGATATTTAGGACTTTTCCATCTGGATGTAGTCTGTTGAGTTTTAAACGACCTTCTAGATTTGCCAAACAAACCAAACATTGGTGAAAAATCACCACCCACACCGTCTGCTGTAAACACCATTTGCAGTTTGGACTCTCTGGTTACGCTTTGACCTGCTGTACCAAGACAATTTTTCCTGTGCAGTGAGGGATTATTATTTCCAAATATTTGGGTGTGCTAACTTTCAATTTGGCCTCCAAGTAAAGTCTGTTTACAGCCGGTGTAATTGAATGCTGAAGTTTTCGTGACCCGTTGGACTTTTTTGCCACAAGAGTAAGGACAACATTTGTCATTTGTTTAAATAAAACATGTAATATGGAGGAAAACCCGTCTTAGGTGGTCAAACAGTGATGCTTCGGGTTGGTGGTGGTCAACCATCTTTCTCTAGAATTGCCTTTTGCACCTTCAACAAATCATCATGAGACGTTGACTCCTCACACTGCCATTCATTTCCCACTTTGTACACTCTTAGAAATAAGGGTTCCAAAAGGGTTCTTCTACAAGGGCTGAGGTTCTACCTGGAACCATTTGCTTCTGAAAAACCCTTTCCCGAAGAAACGGTTTTTCAAGGGTTTTTGGTAACACTAACAGTTCCAGTAAGAACCATTTTTATCCAGAGAACCCTTTAAAAACCCTTTCCTGAATAAAGGGTTTTAAAAGGGTTCTTGGTAACACTAACGGTTCCAGTAAGAACCATTTTTATTCAGAGAACCCTTTAAAAACCCTTTCGAGAATAAAGGTTTTTAAAAGGGTTCTTGGTAACACTAACGGTTCCAGTAAGAACCATTTTTATTCAGAGAACCCTTTAAAAACCCTTTCCTGAATAAAGGGTTTTAAAAGGGTTCTTGGTAACACTAAAGGTTCCAGTAAGAACCATTTTTATTCAGAGAACCCTTTAAAAACCCTTTCCTGAATAAAGGGTTTTAAAAGGGTTCTTGGTAACACTAACGGTTCCAGTAAGAACCATTTTTATCCAGAGAACCCTTTAAAAACCCTTTCCTGAATAAAGGGTTTTAAAAGGGTTCTTGGTAACACTAACGGTTCCAGTAAGAACCATTTTTATTCAGAGAACCCTTTAAAAACCCTTTCCTGAATAAAGGGTTTTAAAAGGGTTCTTGGTAACACTAACGGTTCCAGTAAGAACCATTTTTATTCAGAGAACCCTTTAAAAACCCTTTCCTGAATAAAGGGTTTTAAAAGGGTTCTTGGTAACACTAACGGTTCCAGTAAGAACCATTTTTATCCAGAGAACCCTTTAAAAACCCTTTCGAGAATAAAGGTTTTTAAAAGGGTTCTTGGTAACACTAACGGTTCCAGTAAGAACCATTTTTATCCAGAGAACCCTTTAAAAACCCTTTCCTGAATAAAGGGTTTTAAAAGGGTTCTTGGTAACACTAACAGTTCCAGTAAGAACTATTTTTATCCAGAGAACCCTTTTTTGGAGAAAGAGTTCTTCAGGGATTGTTGAAAGCATGGGTATAAGATCCTGTATGGGTTCTTTGTAGAACCTCTCATGGGGGGTTCTGGGTGGAACCTTACACACACACAGTTCTAGGTACAACCCTTTATGTTCGGTTCTAGGTAGAACCCTCCACCTTTATAAAAGGTTCTACCTGGAGCCAAAAAGGGTTCTCCTATGAGGACAAGCCGAAGAACCTTATATGGTTCTACTTAGAACTTTATTTCTAAGAGTGTACTGATGGTACATTGGTTTCTTTTGCTGCCATCATGCAAACAAAGTAGTCAGTAATGTTGTTTTGATCTGGAAGGCGTTGAAAATGTGACATATTTTGTCATTTACAGCATTTACTGTATATTTTGGTGAGTACTGTCAACGATGGATGCTACAAAAATTGGACCCAAACTCTAATAAACTGGAATTATCCTTTAACAAATCATCACTATGCCATCTAACATGCGCTGCCATGTTGCCGATGTTTCATGAATCCGTTATCATAGCAGTCTTTTCCTGTGAGTATGTGTGTGCGTGTCTCCGGACGACGCTTCCTCAGCCGGCGTCTCGCCGATTAATCCGGCAGATTCTCCTTCAATATCCAATGGCACCAATACATTTTAATGTAGCCTGAGATCTGGGGGATGAGACCTGTCCTTAAAACCTCTCTCTCCCTCCGGGCTTAAAGGAATGTGTGTCCTCTCTCGGCGTAATTGAAAAAGATGGATCTCACCAAGTGTTTCACCGACGCAACGGGGAGGAATTGGATTGGGAAATGTGTTCTGTATCATATTGCTATGTATGTGTTCGCCAGCGGCTCGCGCACAGTTGGTGAGAGCGACGTGTTTCCGCTGCCCATATTGAACGGCAGGAAAACAGAGAAGGGGAGACATTTGCAATTTTATTACTACTTTAATGGGTTTCTCTATCATTCAGGAATTGCACTTTCTAATGCATTGGGCCCATAAATACAAGGTTCAATAGACAGCCGCTCTGCTCCCCTCATTATTCATACATTCAAACAAATTAGAACAGAAGGTTGAATAAAATATGCTGTCCATTTCCAACGTGACACCATCAGAACTTGATCATGCATACTACGAAATGTAATATCTAAAAACTTGCACACAGCGCGGCTACACGTGTACTAATCATTCGTAATGTCACCGGAATCGTCTCGACTGATTATTGAGGTGAAAATTGGTCCGGCCGCTCCTCCTTCAATCATATAATGAAGGTGTAATGTTGGTATAAGCACTAAATCACCAGGTATGATACGTCGATGGAGTTCTGATAACACGACGCACAGGTTCACCGGTGTCACTCTCACTTTTTCACAGATAACTTTACCTCCCCCGACTTTTTAGGAATCAAAGTGTTAGTTTTTTTATTTACCTGCTCGGTTTGATTTCCGGTGATGGCTCACAGAGGGACACTTAGAGAGTGGAGAGGAATAAACACTCCAGAATAAAAAAGTTTAGATGATTGTTGTTTTGGCATTGTTGGGTGATGCTCACTGAGTTTGTCTTTATTGATTTTTTAGAGATGATCAAAAAAAAAGAGAGAGAGAGAGAGAGGAGTCGGAGCTTGTTAAAACCGGTTGGTGCAGGTTTAGATCTGGCAAAGGGAAGATGCTTTGAAAGAACTTTTTTTTGTTTTTCGGCAGCTGGTTTCGGTGAATCAACTAGTAGAATAGGATGATGATTGACAGCAGTTTTAATATCGATAATTGTTTTAAATGATCACATAAACTGACAAAACACCTGCAGGATCCAGCTTCTCCAGTGTGGATATTCGGAGTATTTCCTTTAAATCCCTTAAATTATAAACTGTTATTAAAAGATCATCATTTAATTTATTTGAATCACTGTCCAACGATGCTGAGAAATAAACAGATGCAACTAAAACCATGAAAAGAGCCATGAGGGACCGCTACAGGAAGTGAAACTGGACGTAAACTGAACGATGTTAAAAGGTAAAGATGCAGAAATCGACAATGAGTCAGATCAATAAATTAAACGACAGGAACATTTTCATAAGAATGAAAGCAGTAACAATCATTATCAATGAAATTTGCTAACAAACTAAGTCTTGGAATTGTCTCAATAAATTAGGTTAATTAATTAATACACTCTTAGAAATAAGGGTTCCAAAAGGGTTCTTCTACAAGGGCTGAGGTTCTACCTGGAACCATTTGCTTCTGAAAAACTCTTTTGTTGAAGAAACAGTTTTTCAAGGGTTCTTGGTAACACTAACGGTTCTAGTAAGAACCATTTTTATTCAGAGAACCCTTTAAAAACCCTTTCCTGAATAAAGGGTTTTAAAAGGGTTCTTGGTAACACTAACGGTTCCAGTAAGAACCATTTTTATCCAGAGAACCCTTTAAAAACCCTTTCCTGAATAAAGGGTTTTAAAAGGGTTCTTGGTAACATTAACGGTTCCAGTAAGAACCATTTTTATTCAGAGAACCCTTTAAAAACCCTTTCCTGAATAAAGGGTTTTAAAAGGGTTCTTGGTGACACTAACGGTTCCAGTAAGAACCATTTTTATCCAGAGAACCCTTTTTTGGGGAAAGAGTTCTTCAGGGATTGTGGAAAGCATGGTTATAAGATCCTGTATGGGTTCTTTGTAGAACCTCTCATGGGGGGTTCTGGGTGGAACCTTACACACACAGTTCTAGGTATAACCCTTTATGTTGGGTTCTAGGTAGAACCCTCCACCTTTATAAAAGGTTCTACCTGGAGCCAAAAAGGGTTCTCCTATGAGGACAAGCCGAAGAACCTTATATGATTCTACTTAGAACTTTTATTTCTAAGAGTGTAGTAAATAAATAAATACATTGATTATGTACACAGCTAAAGGCAGGAGGTCGGCTTAAATCTTTCAGATGTTGTGAGGTAGTTTGTTAACATCGGGTGATGATGATCACAGAATTTCAGCGATGCAGCTGAAGATTTTGTTTATTTTTTGTTATAGGTCCATAAAAAAGCAGAACAAACAATCCACCAGTGCATCTTTTAATACCTTGACCTCCCTCTAACCGTCTGTAGGCCCACCGGCTCCAGCTGAAGACATAAATCTTTAAAAATGTTTCACAAATATCTCGTTTCATAATGCAGCAGTTCTGTTTTTTGTGCAACTGTTAATCAAACTCAACAAAATAGTGCATTTGTTGGGGATTTATCTAAGAGGCTGGTTAACCTTTAAGAAAAGGGTGACAATAAATAATTACACATGAACGCGAGATTAGTATTTCCACGTGTAGAAACATGTTTGTCGCTGTTGTTGGTGAAGCAACATTGGTGTGTTTTTAGGTTTTTGGACATAAATCGAGCTCTACAGCACGACGTTAGGAGACGCACCGGCTGTAGTTATAATGGGATCGATGTGTTGCTGGATTTGTTCTTTTCATGGGTTTTACGGACGAGAAGAAAAACACAGAATATCACCAGACGCATCAGTTAATTTCCAAACTGTGGGAATACATTTAACATATTCAACCATGAACTGACGTAGCATCGATTGTGAATATACACGCTTGATATACGTATTTTTATTACAACGATGAGACCCTCTTATTTATATAAAGTAATAGATGTGTTTTATTGCTGCAGGGAGATAAGCAGTAGACGGAGATGTCGCCTCCTCCACTGTCTAACTGTGGTTCGTGTCAGCAGTGAAGCAGTGACTTCCACCTGTCTCCGCCAGTAAGTGACAGAAACTATAATGATTTCTTCTGCCTTCGCTCCACCACTTCCATGTGGGAGGGAAAAAACTTAGTTTTTTTGGCAAGTAAGCAAGTCTAAATTTAAGCCCAGGTCTTTAGCCAGTATCTATAAGAAGGAGGCAGACAATTAGCAGCTGATGGGATGCCAAGCGCTGACGCCTGGCTCTCACAGTGACAGACAAAACACCAATGAAAGTCTGACCCGTGGGCTGGCCGACCCCCTCCTCCTCCTCCTCCTCCATCACCACCACCTCCTCCTCCTCCGACTCCTCCGACTCATCCTCCACCCCCCCCAACGCCACCTCGCTCCTGCCTTTCAAGTCTAAACTGTTTTCATAAAGCGGGAGCTCTATGGCCAGCCAACTGGAAGGAAGAAGGATGTCAGGGGGAAAAAAAAATTCAAGACGTGGTGATAAAAGAGAAAAAAGATCAAGTGTGGATAAAAGAGATCAGCTTATCCGTCTGACTAAAATCGAGTGACAGCCAAAGACAGAGGATATGAGAAGGGAACGGCTGGAAGACAACAAAATGACTCTGAACTAAATAAAAAAAAATCTCAATGCAGGAATGAGCACATTATAAGATGGATGGCGAATTGAACGACTCCAAATGGACTCATAACACGTCTGCTGCTGCGGCTGCTGCGCAAAATCAAATTCTGAAAATGGATTTTTTAACACTTTCATCTCGGGTTCTGATGCCAATAATTTGGTTTCACTTTTTTTTTTTTTTAAACGCCGTAGCTGCAGGACAAGAGCATGCAAAGTGGTATTTTAGGTGTGTGATTATCCAGAAATTGGTCAGCATCCTGTGTTGGACTGCAGTAAGAAAAAAAAGTCTGGTGGCTCCACATTCTTGTATGTTTTCCCAAAGAAAGACGGATGTGCTGCAGGAGCGAGCCGCAATCAGAGGCCAAAAACAGCTCTGGCTTTTTCCAATATGTTGTGTGATATAAAACCCAGGTACAGCAGCACAGCAGCAGCTATCATTAGACAGTAAAAGTGTCATGGGGAGCTTGGAAATGGAGTGCATCTAATCAGGGCAAAGGGAAGAGTCCCTTCCTCCAGCCTCCCAGAGGAGGCAGCTGTTCCGAGGCCCCTCCACCACTTGTTCATTAATTACTGTGAATTAATGCTTTTCTGCCGCCGAGAATAAATAAAAAGATCGCGGTAAGGCCTCACTAATCAAGAGTGGCTTTTATTAAATACTGTGAAAATGTCAGCTGGTTTGTGGCTCAATTGGAAGGGAACAATCTGATCCGGCTCCACTCCAATCAAACATTATGTCTCGCCGGTCGAGGCTAAATTGCCAGCACCTGTTTCACAAGGCCACAAGATGTATTGTCTTGGTCCAAAGAGAGGAAGGGGAGGGAGGGGTGGTGCTGGTTTGTATCCAGGGCCAACCTTCACTCAGACTGCGGGTTAGTTCAGCCTCTCAGGAATCTACATCAAATAAAACTATTGACTGCCAGCGCTTGCAATGTTCCACGAGAGGAGCCCTTTTGTTTGGTCAGTTTTGTCTGTCGCCGGCCTGATCCAACACGCTGGTGACTCAGTCAACCTGAGGCTCAGCCTGCCGACGCGTCGCTGTGAAATGTGATTCGTCGGTGTAGTAACCAGCGCTGCAGGAGGCGGAGGGGGGCTCAATCTGCATGATCTGTCGATTGTTTGTGACCGATTGTTTGCTCTGTAAAGAATGTGAAGTCAGAGAATCTTTCCAAGAGCCCGAGGGACGGTTTGAAAACAGATGGTTAATCGTAACGCTTCATAAAACTGAGGAAAGCATTAAAATCCTAAAGTTTGGTTTATGTCAAATGTCAGTAAACAGTCCTGCCCTTCCAGTCGACCAACATGGGACCTTATTTTTTGGAAAAACGTTGTCTGGTAGTGAACGTAGAAAGACAATCATCAATTTAAAAGATAATTTTTCAGTTTGAGAAAGTCTCTTTCTCATCAAACTACTGAAATACACGACTGTGAAAATATAAAGACGACACAGCCGACAGCGTCGTCAGTGACGTCATCTCCTTGTACAGCTCACAGAACTGAACCAGAACCAACTCTCCTTTCACAGAACTGCAGATTTAT
Organism: Lagodon rhomboides; assembly: GCA_039737535.1. Classification (NCBI taxonomy): domain Eukaryota; kingdom Metazoa; phylum Chordata; class Actinopteri; order Spariformes; family Sparidae; genus Lagodon; species Lagodon rhomboides. Next base: position 2,759,944 of record CM077802.1, read on the forward strand.
TGTGATCTTCATCTTGTTTACGACCTTTTTCTGAGCCCAGTTGGCTCCTCTGCTCAAAGGGTACGCAGTGACCAGACCTCGCTGTTTCCCTACTTTGCAGACATTTCTTTGTGTCAGCTGCTGTGGTTTTGCAGACATAACACGTCATTAAACGATCAAGGAATGACTAACTAGCCTACCGTGCTAGCATAACATTAGCACAAACAATACATCTACTGTTATCAGTCAGTATAAGCCACTAGTCATCCCAGACCACGTGAGTGTTTGTAGTTTTTTCCATTTGTAACAGGAAGTTGTTTATTTCTTCTGTAAGATGTCACACATTCTCGCTTCAGGATCTCATTTCCAGGAAAAATAAAAACCTGTCTTTCCCCAAAAAACTAGTTTCTGTCGTCTAATCGTCCAAGTTTAAGACACTCCAACGAAACAACAACATGAGGACTGTCGATTCATGATCTGTCGATTGTTTGTGACCGATTGTTTGCTCTGTAAAGAATGTGAAGTCAGAGAATCTTTCCAAGAGCCCGAGGGACGGTTTGAAAACAGATGGTTAATCGTAACGCTTCATAAAACTGAGGAAAGCATTAAAATCCTAAAGTTTAGTTGATGTTAAATGTCAGTAAATGTCCAGTCGACCAACATGGGACCTTATTTTTTTGAAAAAAGTTGTCTGGTAGTGAAGGTAGAAAGACAATCATCAATTTAAAAGATAATTTTTCAGTTTGAGAAAGTCTCTTTCTCATCAAACTACTGAAATATACGACTGTGAAAATATAAAGACGACACAGCCGACAGCGTCGTCAGTGACGTCATCTCCTTGTAGAGCTGCTCCCAGAACTGAACCAGAACCAACTCTCCTTTCACAGAACTGCAGATTTATTGTGATTTTCATCTTGTTTACGACCTTTTTCTGAGCCCAGTTGGCTCCTCTGCTCAAAGGGTACGCAGTGACCAGACCTCGCTGTTTCCCTACTTTGCAGACATTTCTTTGTGTCAGCTGCTGTGGTTTTGCAGACATAACGCATCATTAAACGATCAAGGAATGACTAACTAGCCTACTGTGCTAGCATAACATTAGCACAAACAATACATCTACTATCATCAGTCAGTATAAGCCACTAGTCATCCCAGACCACGTGAGGCCCCGGAGTGACTGTAGTTTTTTCCATTTGTAACAGGAAGTTGTTTATTTCTTCTTTAAGATGTCACACATTCTCGCTTCGGGATCTCATTTCCAGTAAAAATAAAAACCTGTCTTTCCCCAAAAAACTAGTTTCTGTCATCTAATCGTCCAAGTTTAAGACACTCCAACGAAACAACAACATGAGGACTGTCGATTCATGATCTGTCGATTGTTTGTGACCGATTGTTTGCTCTGTAAAGATTGTGAAGTCAGAGAATCTTTCCAGGAGCCCAAGGGACGGTGTGAAAACAGATGGTTAATCGTAACGCTGCATAAAACTGAGGAAAGCATTAAAATCCTAAAGTTTAGTTTATGTCAAATGTCAGTAAACAGTCCTGCCCTTCCAGTCGACCAACATGGGACCTTATTTTGGAAAAACGTTGTCAGTGTGTCAATTTAAAAGATAATCTTTCAGTTTGAGAAAGTCTCTTTCTCATCAAACTACTGAAATACACGACTGTGAAAATATAAAGACGACACAGCCGACAGCGTCGTTAGTGACGTCATCTCCTTGTACAGCTCACAGAACTGAACCAGAACCAACTCTCCTTTCACAGAACTGCAGATTTATTGTGATCTTCATCTTGTTTACGACCTTTTTCTGAGCCCAGTTGGCTCCTCTGCTCAATGGCTACGCAGTGACCAGACCTCATTGTTTCCCTACTTTGCAGACATTTCTTTGCGTCAGCTGCTGTGGTTTTGCAGAAATAACACATCATTAAACGATGAAGGAATGACTAACTAGCCTACCGTGCTAGCATAACATTAGCACACACAATACATCTACTATTATCAGTCAGTATAAGCCACTAGTCATCCCAGACCACGTGAGGCCTCGGAGTGTTTGTAGTTTTTTCCATTTGTAACAGGAAGTTGTTTATTTCTTCTGTAAGATGTCACACATTCTCGCTTCAGGATCTCATTTCCAGGAAAAATAAAAACCTGTCTTTCCAGAAAAAAAACTAGTTTCTGTCGTCTAATCGTCCAAGTTTAAGACACTCCAACGAAACAACAACATGAGGACGGGAGACAGATGAGGACAAATCAGACAGCAGCTCGGCTGATGAGAACAAATGAGGAGCCCGGTGATTCATTGTGAGAATGACACATCACATCCAAACACCGCAACAGTCTATAATACAGAGCCGCTTCAAACAGATGGGAGAAAGAACAGCTGTGTGTTTTAATTGGTCACACATGCTATATCAAGCACACAGCCCATCTACAACTGTAAGGAAGCTTCGCCTCTGTTCAATTTTCTCCGAGAGAACTTGGAAAGATCGTTTGCCACAAGGACACGAACAAACAAACAGCGACTTGGCTCTCCTCGTGTTTGATGCTCACCCTCCGAATACACCCGGAGAACAATACCTGCTTCCTGTTCTGGGCCGTGAAGCGATCTGTCTTTGTGCCATAAAACAATCCAGCAGATTTACCACCAAATGTAACCGCGCGCCGCTGAGCTGGATTTTATGACAGCAGAGGCCGCTGTAAAAAAAAAAAATACAGCACAGCATAATCCACTGTGTGTACTGTACGCAACAAGTGAGAGCAGGAGATTTAAACGTGCCGTAACGTCGTGCTATCGCTTTAAATCCGGTCTGTCGTTAATTACATGTAACTGGAAGTGTCAGCTTCAAGTCACGGAGGCTTAAATGATGATTTATGGTGGTGAAGTTCATAAAGTCTTGTAACTTTAAAGGACGAGTTGATTAAAACAGCCAACATACATTTAACTACATACATAACTGTGTCATCTGCGTAGAAACACACTCGCTGCTGCTTCTACATGGACCCTGATGTTCCTCTAACAAGCAGAATAAAAATAAGACTGGTGTAATTTAAAAATCAGCTTAATAGGAACATATTAGCACCTAATAACCACGTAAACACTTAATTTCTCTGTCACAATTAGGGCAGATTTTCACTACACGATGATCGTGGCCAGACGAATTTTACGGTAACGATGTTATCACAGTAAACACACTGATGGTCGAGCATCTCGCGCTCGTCTCTCATCTCCTGCAAGATGATTTAATCCGGCAGTAGTAGCTAGAGCTGAAGATCTTTGCCCGAACCCGACAGGACCTGATGGGTCGGGTCGGGTTCGGTCTTAATTTCAATCATTTTACACGGGCTTGGGCGGTCAGGTGATAAGTTTCGATTAGTGCGAGAAAGATGTGAAAATGGATGCTGAGGAGGTGAAACGGAGGCTGTTAGACGCTAGTAATGAATAAATAATGTTAAAAAATTCATAAATTACGCTCGGGCTCGGGCTGAATTCTGTTCGGGTCGTTAACTAACTTTTAAGGCCCGGTTACAGCTCTAGTAGTAGCTAACATGCTAGTAAACTGCTAGTGCATTTTGTTAAGGTGTAAAACCACCATTTACTATGACAAAGCCAGGATAGAAAAATGGAAGACGGCTTGATTATTTACACGATATTATCATATATATTTAAATATCACCATTATCATAAATATTGGTATATTTTTGACATCCTGAGATGGAAAAAATATACGCTTCCTGTGCATGTTTGGATAGAAACATGCCCAACTGTTCTGTGGCTGACTCACATTTTAATTGGAGATCTTTGAAAGTGTTTGAAACTACATATTTAGTATAGTTGACTAAAACATCTTATTCTTCTTCTATCGTATTTTCCGGCAGGTTAGAGACTTCACAGTGGTTGGAGCCACTTTACGTTATCAGAAACACACATCTTCTCTGATCACTTTGTTTCTTATTGTCGATGTAAAGAGTTAAGTCGGAGTCTCTAATCGAAATTATTCAAATCGGAGTGAAGACATATCGTCCTTCTAACCACAGCTGTTGTTAGCTTCCCTGCACACGTTGCTTTTATTTTGAAATTCTCCTGAAAGTCTCCTTTTTCTAAATAAAAGACAACATGTTTTTTGTATTTTCACATGTGAGATCTTGAAGGTAAAATAAATAAAATATATATGACAGCAGAAGTTGTGCAGCTATATAACTATCTACCTATAGCTTTGCAATTCCACTAATTATGTTGACCTAATTAAATTTCTTTCAAACGTCTGTGAGTTGTTGCAAATGATTAATATATAAATAAATGTAATTAAAGAGGTCGGCGTGATGAAACACGGAAATGCTTAACTCGTCCTCGTGTCTAATTAAAACACTCTGAGAATATAACAGTTGTCGACTGAACTTCGTGTTTTACTTTCAGAGGAATCGACCCAGTTACCTCACACAAAAAACTACGTTGATAAATGTTAAAACGAGTTATTTTTACAGCGCAGCAGCAGAGGAGGAAGCGATGATGACTCCGTTCTACGTCAAATAAAAAAATGTTAAAATAAATAAATGTGAATGATCCAGTTGACAAACGGTTCTCGGCAGAGCCGGCAGGACGCGTTGAACTCGCCAAGACACCGAGGTTCACAACGTTTGGCAGATATTTTTTGCCCTCAGCTCATTCGAGTCAATACTGAACACTCCTGCCAGCAGAATCAATATATCACAGAGATCCAGTCAACATATAAATATCTCCACGGAGCCTTAAAGGAGCAGCACACTGCTTTAATGTTCTGCTGCACATTTTATTTATTTTCTTTTTCTTTTTGCATAACATAACACTGAATTCACTCGGTTGACCCTGATTAAAAAAAGACACTGACAATAAGCTCATTAAATCTTCACACCAACAGAAGTTAGACGTCATCACAGAGTGATACTCTAACATTTTGATTCAACTATGAAAAAAATAAATAGTATATTATTAATCTATTCTAGACTTTTACGACTTCGGAGGAGCTTTACCGGTGAAACTTTCAGGACTCACTCTTTGTGTTTCCAGTCACAGTTGTCGGTTTTACAACGGGCTGACTCAACCTTTGAGCCTTTCTGCAGATAACCGCAGCGTTACCGGTGATACAGGGACGAGAATCACTTTGAAGTAGCCTTGGTTACTTTGACAGTTCGGTCGGCTGATAGTAAATTGCTTAACGCTCACCGCAAACAAAGCATTATGCAAAACGCGCGCAATTAATCACCGAGAGGGCGGTTCATATTTTTTATGATTATTAATGGCCTTTGCCACGCTGTGGGGTCATCTCACCTCTCTGAAATATTTACATCATAAACAGCATGAATTATGGGGGTTGTGGGAAGGGCGCCGCTTTAAAATACAGTTTCCTTTATTTTCATCAGCTGGGGCGGTCAGAAAACTAGCCATCCGCAGAGCTGCGTATGGAGATGAGATGCTCCCTCTGTCGGTCACGTGACGCCTGAAGGACGTTGTTAGGATTCAAATCTCCTGGTGGTCAGTCGGTCGGTCGGTCGGCGGCGCGGTGCAGAGAGAGTATAGCTTCCAGCTCATTAGCCACAGTACGAGATCAATATGATAATGCTGAGGGAGCAGTGATGGAGATGTAACACACAATAAAAGAGTTGTGTGTGTGTTTTTTTTCTTTTTTGAATAATAAGCAGACCACCCTGAAACAAAGACATAAAAGATGTAGATATACGTGTGAAGATGTCTTCTGTGATGTTCCATACGGATTAAAAAATATCGAGTTGGATAATATCCAACTTTTGGAGCAAGATCTGACGCTCCCTTTTCTAGATTTCTTCAAAATTAACTGTGCTTTTCAAAATAAAAGAGGCATTAAAGACAATACTGTTTTGTTTGAGGCCCAAAACTAACATTTCTGCTCGTATGGTGACTGTGTACATTTTGAAAAGCTTCGTACGTTCGTATCAGCCAGTCGGCCATCGTGATAGGAGAAGTCATAATATGAAACAAACGATCTATCGCTTCACGACACAAAAGAAGGCCGTTTGTGTGCTCGAGGGTACAGTTTGCTTTAAAACAACTGGTGGAAACAAACAAAAAGGCAATAAATGACGTCATGAAAGAATAATGATGAAATTAATTTTACGAGTGCACGAGAGAAATGTTGTTTATCTGTGTGATTGTACAAGCGCAGAGGTTTCTATCAATCCAATCACCAAAATACGGTGGTTACGATGGTTTCTCTTCACATCACTGGTCCCTTTTCGACCTATCGCAGCTTCTAACTTTCAGAATATGATCCGAGCGGTCGGATAGTTGTAGCAGGAGTTTTGTGTCGATGCAGTTACACCTCCGGGCTGCAGAAACAATCCGGCCGGCGGCGAGGATCTCTGCGCCTGTCTGGGTTTCAGCTGGCAGCAGCGTCTGCAGCAGGAAGTTTGTTAAACAGCGTTTTGAGTTTGTTTGACTTCCTCTCCGAGGCGTTTAGTGGACCTGTTAGTTGAGATGTTGTGCTGTGAATGCAACAACACAACACACAGCCTGCCAGACTCCCTCTGCAATTCAGTAAACTCAGGACTTTTATGTAAAAATTGTTATTTATATTAAGCATCAAGTGTGTGTTTGATTTAAAGGGATATTCCGGTGTAAGTTTAATCCATGGTCTAACACACCTTGACACCGAGTAAGACTCCCCCTCCAGAGGTCAAGTTAGCTGACCGCTAGCTTAGCTAGTTTTAGCAACCTCAGAAAAGACCGCACGATGAAAATGTCTGATTATTACTCCATGGAATGCTCAGTTCTTATTATCGAGAGCTGACAGGGAAAAGAACGGAAGTAATGGAGTAATAATCAGACATTTTCATCCTTGAGCTGCAGAAATCTACTGCACTCGGTAATCGACTCGTCAGGGCTTCCCCACACAGGCAGGCTGCTGGAGGAGAGGGTGAGTTGTGCTGTGTTTTTAATACAAATCCAGCAAAGCTAGCAGATGTTTGATGCTTCGTACTGTGTGCTGGGACTGTACATGTACTGTTGCTGAAGTTTGCTGCTGTTCTCACCATTAATTGTGGCTTCTTGATGGTGGTTTCTAGTTGGAGACATAAGCTGCAGTGTATTGTTATCGTGCGGTCTTTTCTGAGGTTGCTAAAACTAGCTAAGCTAGCGGTCAGCTAACTTGACCTCTCGAGGGGGAGTCTTACTCGGTGTCAAGGTGTGTTAGACCATGGATTAAACTTACACCGGAATATCCCTTTAAACAGCGTTTTGAGTTTGTTTGACTTCCTCTCCGAGGCGTTTAGTGGACCTGTTAGTTGAGATGTTGTGCTGTGAATACAACAATACAACACACAGCCTGCCAGACTCCCTCTGCAATTCAATAAACTCAGGACTTTTATGTAAAAACGTGAGACATTTGTTATTCATATTAATGCAGCAGAGCATTTCTTCTTTAAAAAACAAGCACCACATTACAATGTGCATGTTTCCTGGACAGCATTAGTGCTTCTGAAGGTGCGACTATTAATCACAATATTAATAATTCGCTGTGTAAATGTTTAAAACATGTTGTGGGTGGATTGTTTTAATTTGTATCTACTTATTCTGGTTATTTTGAATCTCGGTTATATATAATATCTTTTTATCTGCAGCCAGGATATAATGTGAGCAGTTAACATTTCTGCATTATAAATTATTAGATCGTGATCTTGTTTGTCAGCTGGTTGAGGTGATTTTAATGTTTTTGACATCACAGTTGGAAGCGTTGTTCAGCTGTTGTCGAGGCCGGACACATCTTTCTTTCTTTCTGTTTGTTTTTTTGTTGGTGGATATTAAAATCTGATCCACAAATTGCCGTCACCCTCGGCAGGTTTTTCGTGTCACACTTCCAATTCTTCGAGAGACTTAAACAATGTGAGCGCAGCGTCGGGTTCTTTCCCAGCAGAGCGAAATTAAATAACTCGGAGTATTGTCGGCTGGATGATGACGGGGTTCGGATGTCAGCCGCTTGTGCGACAGCTAGAAAAATGGCGATGTAAAAATAGTCCTGAATGAGAAAGGTATGAATGAGATGCTTTCTGTTGTAAGTTAAGGACACACTCACAGGAGCAGCTTGTAAAAACAGCGTTTAACTTCAACGAACGTGAAAGATGTTTCTCACGATTTGGACGTGTCGTACGTGACGTAGCCCATCACATCAACATTTCTGCAACTTTAACCCATTTGTGCCCAGATTTTTTCGGAGTTGTAAGGCAGATCATTTTATCAGTTGAGTCCCTCTGAATCATGTTATGTATTTATTTTTTCCATTTTGTACTTTGTTTTGAAGAAAATAGCATTTTTATGACAGTCACACAGCTTGTCACTCGGTCAAATGTCACCTAATAATAATATAGAAATAATAACAATGATATAGTAATAACAAAATATTAATATAGTCATAATAAATAATAACAAAAAGGTGGAGGGGGTAAAACAAAAGAAAATACGTAAAACTGTACATGGATACCAATGGATATTATCATTCCAGGAAGGTAGCTAATGATCGTGGTTCAAACCTTGGTTCCCCTGTATAAAATTCAAAACAACAAACAATTTGAACTGCCCATGAACAAAAAAATATTCATCCTAGGTAAAATGTTTGAGGGTAGGGTTACTCTAGAGACTTCAATGATTAAATTATTATAATATGTTTGCGGGGAAAATCATAAGAAATTTATGAAACGACCTCTTCCAGGACGATTGCAACCACCATGTCTTCAGCCGGAACGAGCAGGAAGCAGATGATGTCATGCGATAGGAAGCACTTGGAAACGATTTTTTATAAATCAAAACCTTTGTCTAAGTTGTCTACTAGCATATAAGTGGAAAAAGTTGCATGAGCACCTTTGAGATTTTTTATTGTGAGTCGAAAATGACAGTGATACACTTTGGCAAGATCAGGAAGTTGAGGAGATGGTGGCGACGCTCCAGCTGCCCAACCAGAGGCCACTGTTCAGGTGTGTGACGACAACACTGGATATTTAAACTGAAACAGGATATTTTTCTGACCCTAAACCCAACCGGACAATCAGCACAGTGTCGTCACAACATATCGATATTTATTCCGGCGATTGCAGCTCTTGATGACGAGACTGATACGTACACGGACACGAACAGGCTGCAGGGAAACAGTGAAAATTCGACCTGATAATCCCGATCCCGTCGGCCCCGCCGTAACAAACACGTCATTTGAACAACGAACGTGAAAAATATTCACCATTCGTAACAGCCGCTCACAATTTGGACACAATATACGTGACGTAGCCCATCACATCAACATTTCTGCAATAGAGCCGACTATAAGATCAGGAAGTTGAGGGGATGGTGGTGACGCTACAGCTGCAAAACCAGAGGCCACCGATCGAGCGTGTGACAACAATACTGGATATTTAAACTGAAACAGGATATTTTCCTGACCCTAAACCCAACCGGACTTGATGACGAGACTGATACGTTAGTCACTACTGAAAAATAACGACCCTCCCGAGCAGAAAATGTCACGAACAGGCTGATAATCCCGATCCCATCGGCTCCGCTGTCACAAACACGTCATTTGTTTACATTCCACTTTTGGCAGATGTCTCCTGTGGAGCAGAGGCCGAGGCCCTGACACAGATTCTGCATGTCAATATATCTGTATCACAACATGAATGCAATTTAATTAGCCTGGATGAGATTCTATACAACGCGACTCGAGCGAACCGGCCCTTTTCCCTCAGTCCCTTTTTGTTCTGTTCCTTTTGAAGGTCTGTAAACGCCGCCGCCGCCGCCGCTGCTGCTGTTGTGTGCGTTAACCGCCAGCCAGTTTTTTGAGAGAAGGGAAATCGTCCTTGGAGCAGATCATCAGGAGAGAGAAAGAGCGAGGATGCCTCCACCTCCTGTTGTTTGTCCGGGATGCCAAGCTCACGCGCAGCATGCCAGGCCCCATGCGGACGCTCAGGCCGGCCGGAAAAGACAGAGCTCTTGGACGACTCGGGCCCGGTCGGCGCCAACACGATGCTCATGCCAGGCAGAGCAACTGTGGCCAGCGTCTGCTAGTGCATCTCTCCCCTTTACCCGCCGGCACACGGCGGACCTCAGGGGAAAGGATGCAACCATCAGGGGAGCAGTAGTCCATCCGGGCCGGGCTGGAGGACGGACCCCGTGCGGCGGCGAGTGGGAGGTTTGTGGCTGTTGCTCGAAAAACAGCCAGCAGCACCGCATCCTGTTTCACTTTTCTTCACTGGTGATGTCTAATTTAAGCCAAAAGCCTCCCCGCCGCCTTTAAAAACTGCCACGTGAAGCATTTTTTAACATGGATTCGCTGTAATATGGTGCAGTTAATTACGATTCCTCCGGGGCCCAGCGGGGATATAGGTGCTGCTGGAAATTAAGGTCACGCTTCCAATTATTTCCCCTCACAAGGCGGGTGTTAGTAAATCATCTCGTCGTGGAAGTGGCGTTTTATTTTACCTTTTCAGTCACACGAGATGTTTAACGTTGGGCGAGATGACCGCCGGGCCATAGACCGCCGCTTGAGATGCTGTTTCAACATGTGTCAGCGTGAAACAGCTGAAGAGATGCTGAAACGTTTTCCAGCCGTGTTTGTGGTGACAGGAGCAGGCGTTTTTAGTCAGAACGTGATGTTTTTCCAACACTAACCAAGTTCAGCATACGTATACGTAAAGATTTAACACATCTGTGGTTGTATTTTGGTGATTTGGATTGATAGAAACCCTCTACGCTTGTACAGTCACACAGATTTCTCTCGTGCACAAACGATTGCAGCACCATGAAAAATCTTGTAAGATTAATTAATGGTGTTTTATTTTACCTTTTCATTCACACGAGATGTTTAACGTTGGGCGAGATGACCGCCGTTTGAGATGGCGTTTCAGCATTTTAAAGTGAGAAACCAACAGATCGTGCCAAGGAAACCATGACGTAGTTTCAACATGTGTCAGCGTGAAACAGCTGAAGAGATGCTGAAACGTTTTCCAGCCGTGTTTGTGGAGACAGAATCAGGCGTTTTTAGTCAGAACATGATGTTTTTCCAACACTAACCAGGTGGTTTTTGTACCAGAGCATGAGCACAGCATAAAATTAAAAGTTCAACATAAATATATGTAAAGATTTAACACATCTGTGGTTGTATTTTGGTGATTTGGTTGATAGAAACCCTCTACGTTTGTACAATCACACAGATTTCTTGCAGCACCATGAAAACCTCGTAAGATTAATTTCATCATTATTCTTTCATAACGTCATTTATTGCCTTTTTGTTTGTTTCCACCAGTTGTTTTAAAGCAAACTGTACCCTCGAGCACACAAACGGCCTTCTTCTGTGTCGTGAAGCGATAGATTGTTTGTTTCATATTAAGACTTCTTCTATCACGATGGTCGACTGGAAGATACGAACATACGAAGCTTTTCAAAATGTACACAGTCGCCAGAAGACTCATCCTGACGCCATACGAGCAGAAGTGTTTGTTTTGGGTCCCTTTTATTTTGAAAAGCACAGTTAATTTTGAAGAAATCTGGAAAAGGGAGCATGAGATCTTGCTCTGAAAGTTGGATATTATCTAACTCGATATTTTAAATCCGTGTGGAACATCACAGCACACATCTTCACACGTACATCTACATCTTTTATGTCTTTGTTTCCAGGGTTTCAGAATAAATGCACACAACCATCAAGGTTAACAGCTGCACGGGAGGTTTTCTGCTAATGCAGGAACGATGAACGTTTAATGAGTTTCAATACACAGGAGCCGCATGTCATTTCAAAAAATATGATCAATGTCTTCCTGTACACCTGCTTTTTAATCACGGCGAGGTGCAGGCGGGGAGCGACGGAGGAACCGAGGCAGCCGGCTGGGGAATCCAGCCGCTCGGTTCAGTACAAATACATTCAAATGTGGGTGTTTTCTACCGAGGACGGCTTTAAAATATGCATACATTTATATTTCTATCATGCAGTCGATCTCTCAGATGATGAGAGCGCTGCGATTCTCGTGGCAAAGAAAAAACACAAGCGAGAGGATGTGTGACATGAAAACTCGCCGCTTGTCGGGCTGCTGCTCTGAATTCTGAATTAGTGGGCGTTTTTCTTTCTTTTTCGAGGAAATCCTGATGACTTAACAGAGCCGGGATGCAATCACTCCTCCTGCAGCTGGTTGATGCGACTGATCATCTCAGCGGGCGTTACACAACATCTCAGCTGTGACCTGCATGCACCTGAAGCCGGAGAGCCGAGAGGAGAGAGGCGAGCGAGCACGCCGTCGAGAAATTAACTTTCTGCTTGACGCGCGGCGCGAGTGTTATCTGTTTCACTGTGTTACTCTCCCTGTTTGTTTTATTTTAATGCCTCAGATAAGACCTTTCTGCCACTGAAGCTGTGACAGTACATCTGAGGCGGATCGCGCTTTCTGAATGATAATCCCGCCGCGTCGTGTTTCACGTTGATTCATTTTCAAAAAAAGAGAGAGGGGTCGGCGGGTATTATTTTCTATCGACCGGCCTTTTCTTTATAAACAAAGATGATATATAGGCCTGGTAATGGGAGGATTAAATTACACGGCTCCAAAATAAGCCGGATCGATAAAAAAAAGTAATTTAGCGCAATTCGGTTCAATTTGTTTGAGGAGTCCTGGGCCGCCTCGTGTGTCTGAGTTAGCAGGTGGAGGTGAAATGCCACAGACGGGGATCGAGCCACCGCTACAGGCGCTCGCTATTTCTGCGCTTTACATCATTTTCCCCTCCCGCGTTTATCAATGCAATCCGAAGGTGAGAGTTTGTCGACTCTAACCAGTCGACAGAAAACTACTGATACTGCAGTAAATGTTGTATCACTCGACTGACAGTTGCAGCTGTTGATGAAACCCTCACATCATCATCATGCTCCAGAAGTGTGGGAGGACGGGGAGATTAACATAACGGAAGAAGAGCGAGGAGCTGATTCTCTGCCACGTCTCAACACGCACTAACCAGGTGTATATGAATGCTGCAAGAATGAGGCAGTCAACACTCCCTCCATCCATCCCTCCCTCATCAGCGCCGCTAAACCAAATGCTGTGGCTCTCATTTGGGGCATTTGTTTGCTGTGTGAGAAATAATGGCGGCGGGAGCAGGTGGAATATTGCCTCGGCGGCTAACCCATATGGATCGGGGAGAAAAAAAGCCTGCCTGCCAAGTCCAAACTCCACTTTTACAAGCACATCTGGAGCAGAATCACCATATTAATTGCCAGTTAATGTGTTTACACACAGCACGGATTAATCCCTGAGAGAAGTTGCGTGACCCGGGTCATGTGGTCAGCGGGAGGGTTGTGTTTTTCCGGCGAGCAGAGCAGCGGGGGAGACGTGTCAAAGCCAAAACGTGTGGACAAAAGGCGCATCCGTAAGCTGAATAATGCAGCCGAAGGCCATCTGTCATGTGGCTGTTTCTGGTACTCTGACAGCACTTCATGTCAATATATCCGTCGACGGCTGCAAAACAGCTGAGTGGCAGTAAAAGTTCACGCAGGGATTTACTGGGCGGCGATCGCACGAGGCGCTTTACCGAGCACACCTGCATTTTTTATTGTTTATTTTGGAGGCTTAAATGATTTAGGGACCCCGAGCTGGACAGAAGCCCTGCAACATGTCAGGGATGACAGATATATACGTGCCGGAGCTGCTGCCGAGGTGTTTTCAGGAGGACGGTGCAGCTCAGGTAGAGAACAGAAGATAGAAATTCTCAAAACTGCACAACAAAATATTCAATTTGTCTTTTTTTCTTCCAAAGCGAGCGACGGAAGACTAAACTCCGCCTGCTGTTACTGCAATTATTCACACGGTTTTATGAATATCTGTGTTTAAATATGCAAACGAAGCATTATCGAATCTCATTTTGTTGACTTTTTAGAGTCAAAGGAAAAATTGGAAATCTTTTTTTTATCACTTCATAATTTAAAAAAGTAAAATCTGTCAACATTTTCTTCTTGTGTTCAGGGATGAAATGTTCTCTGTGAATGATATATGAACGAGACGGCCTTCAGACAGTCGCAGAAAGTTACTAAAGGTCAAAGTAAAGATATTAAGTACAAAATAATAAATATTACTTCAGTAAAAGTCACTCATACGGATAGAACTCCAGTAAAAGTCTTAAAATATCTCATATTAAATGTACTTAAGTATCAAAACTGGTAATAAACTTAAGTATAAAAAGTAAAATAACACATTTATACTTCCAGATCCAGTAGTTTTCCAGCTAAAGTAATCAAAACATGATGATTCAGCTGCAATATGCAAAGTAACGAATAATTAAAGTAATCAAGATGAATTTAGGGGAGTAAAAGTACAATATTCGCCTCCAAAATGTGGAGGAATGTTGTGGAAAATTGAAGTACAAGTACCTCAAATTTCCACTTTAGTACTTGAGTAAATCTGCTCATTTACATTCCGTCACTGCTTCAGATTATAGATATGAATAAATCTGTGCAGTATAAACGTGTCGGTGCTGCTGAAGTGGAGACGTCTGACTCAAGACGACTCTTTTATATCACAAGTTTTCTGATATTTCATCTTTGAATATGCAAATAATGTTCTCTAATTAACGATGAATGTCCAGAACAGAAATAAACACTTCTCGTGTGTTTCGGTGTTTCTGACATGTCGATGTCGAGGATCCGGTGCAGGAGAGAGTCTGAGTTATTTCACCTGCAGGTTCAGTTAAACAAAAGCTTTCTGAATGAACTTTCCCAGCGCGACCTCCGACTGTTTCCTGATATAATGCCTCCGTCATCCGTCTGTGCACAACCACGAAGCTGCGATCTGATCAAAGACGCAAAGAAACTAAACGGTTAAAGTTAAGAAACAGATTTCAGTCGGGGGATGAAAAGAAAACAGCGAGCGGCCGCTCACACAGAAAAACATAAACAGCTACATGCCTCTTTTGTTTTTAGCAACCTGAGCGAAGCCAACGCGGCTAATTGCAGGAAGTGTTTTATCACACAGTGTGATAGCTAACACAGCCACTTAATTACCTTCATGACAGCGGCTGAAGCCACCAGAAGTGGAGGAAAAAATGAAATAAGCACAAAACGGAGAAATGAAGCTGTAACTCTGTGATGCTTCAGCCTCCATCACACGTCTGACAGGAGCGTTTCAAGTTCGTCCTTCTGTAAATCCACATCAGTCGTACGTCTACGACATGGGCGTAGGTTTGGTTTGAAATGTGCTGGGGACAGAGACGCATTCGGAAGTGCATTTTCAGAAGTGCTGGGTACAATGACGTCGGTGTGTTTTCAAGGTGTTTCCAGGTGTCCTCCTGTCAATCTAAACCCGCGGACAGTTTATAATCCTATGGATGCTGTTATAATGTGTCGTGGTTGAGATCCTGACCCATCAAACATCCTGGAAAGTGACAAAGTTAAGTTTTTCGCGCTAAATTACACAATTAGATAATCGCCATCAGTAAACTGGACGCTGTCTCACTCGCGGGGACGGAGGCTGTTTTCTGGGGGAAAGTTCATGAGTCTCGGTCGGGAGGGCTGATGGTCGCGGTGATTTTTTTTCCGACACAAACGGTGAGTAAAAGTTTTTTGCCGGTGAAAGACGCTGTTTTGACAGACAGGAGGACAGACAGGAGGACAACGGAACGACAGGAGGACAGACGGGAGGACAGACAGGAGGACAGACGGGAGGACAGACAGGAGGACAGACGGGAGGACAGACAGGCGGAGGACAGGCGGGAGGACAGACAGGAGGACCGACAGGCGGGAGGACAGACAGGAGGACAGGCGGGAGGACAGACGGGAGGACAGACAGGAGGACAGACGGGAGGACAGACAGGAGATCAGACAGGAGGACAGACGGGAGGACAGATGGGAGGACAGACAGGAGGACAGACGGGAGGACAGACAGGAGGACAGACAGGAGGACAGACGGGAGGACAGACGGGAGGACAGACAGGAGGACAGACGGGAGGACAGACAGGAGGACAGACAGGAGGACAGACGGGAGGACAGACAGGAGGACAGACAGGAGGACAGACGGGAGGACAGACGGGAGGACAGACAGGAGGACAGACGGGAGGACAGACAGGAGGACCGACAGGAGGACAGACGGGAGGACAGACAGGAGGACAGGCGGGAGGACAGACAGGAGGACAGACAGGAGGACAGACAGGAGGACAGACAGGAGGGAGGACAGACAGGAGGACAGACAGGAGGACCGACAGACAGGAGGACAGACAGGAGGACAGGCGGGAGGACAGACGGGAGGACAGACGGGAGGACAGACAGGAGGACAGACAGGAGGACAGGCGGGAGGACAGACAGGAGGACAGGCAGGAGGACAGACGGGAGGACAGACGGGAGGACAGACAGGAGGACAGACAGGAGGACAGACAGGAGGACAGGACGGGAGGACAGACAGGAGGACAGACAGGAGGACAGACGGGAGGACAGACGGGAGGACAGGCGGGAGGACAGACAGGAGGACTGACAGGAGGACAGACAGGAGGACAGACAGGCGGGAGGACAGACAGGAGGACAGACGGGAGGACAGACGGGAGGACAGACAGGAGGACAGACAGGAGGACAGACAGGAGGACAGACAGGAGGACAGACGGGAGGACAGACGGGAGGACAGACGGGAGGACAGACAGGAGGACAGACAGGAGGACAGACGGGAGGACAGACAGGAGGACAGACAGGAGGACAGACAGGAGGCAGACAGGGGACAGACGGGAGGACAGACGCTTCTCCACGTATATCTGCGTACTTTTTTCCTCATATAAGTTACCAAAGACAGTTACAGTTGCTACGTTACTGTTGTTTGGTCCTGTAATGTTGCTCTGTGGGACATTTCTCTGTATTAAGTTGAGTGAAGGACCTGTGTAGTTATCAGACTGTCAGACCGACACGCCTCTCATACGCGACGCCGGCTTACAACTGAGAGAAAGACCTCGTCACCTCCGCAGCAGCAGCAGCTGCTGTGCGGATAGAGATTTTTGTGGATCTGTTGGCATCTGTCGCTCAAGAATTATATGTGTTATGAATTTTTTATTTTTTTTTATACTAAATTGAGCTTGAGGTTTTCAAAAAAAGTGGTGGGTACAAAATGACTCATGACAAAAACCGTCCCCACCGTATTCTACGCGCCTGGTCTACGACT
This sequence comes from Lagodon rhomboides, assembly GCA_039737535.1. Lineage (NCBI taxonomy): Eukaryota > Metazoa > Chordata > Actinopteri > Spariformes > Sparidae > Lagodon > Lagodon rhomboides. Next base: position 2,777,078 of record CM077802.1, read on the forward strand.
TCTAAAATCTAGAAATAACTGGCGTACGAGTCGTACCCGTCACCTCCGTCAGCCCTCGCCCCCCCACGGAGCCTAAACCTGTCTGATAGCGGCGTCAGGCGCCACCTGAGCCTCCGTCCCTCCCTCTCCATCCTGCAGATAGCCCGGCGTCTCTGAGGGTTCGGTTTAGAGGGACCTCCTAATGAGAGATTTACTGTATGGAGATAATTATGGGGGAAGGCGACGTCTCGCTCAGGCCTAATGAGTAAGATAAGAGCCCTTCAGCGGCTTTTCAAGCGGCGCCCTCCTCCTCCCGACCTGTCGCAGTATGGGGCTTCTAGTGGTCGCAGACAATCAGCTAGAAAAACACCGAGGGCGCGCCTATATGCACGGCGAGCGCCGACACACACGTGCCCGTGCGCTCACGCCAGCGCTCGGCCCGAAAGATCACAGAAACAAAGCACACGGCGCTCCTCGATACCTCTGCCGTTTTCTAAAGCAGCCACCTGGCCGATTAAGGGGGAAAATGATTGAACAGAATCAGAAACGCGTGGTCTTGTTTATTGCTTTAGAGAGTACGCTGGCGAGGAGGCAGCCATTGTGTGATGATGAGAGTGGCGCCTCTGGAGACGGGCGTTCACACACTGGCAAAGGAGCTAATACAGACTTTCATTAGGATGCACACTTCAACACACTGTCATAGTATTTACAGTCTCACACTGGGGAAACAAATAAACTGCGTGATTAACAAGTTTTCCTGATGCCTGGCGCTTCGCTGTGCGCGCATCGGAGTGCCACCTCGCCGACTTAATGATTCTTAATGGTTTCTTAATGACTTCTTAATGACTTCATCAGGAAGATCCTGCAACAGCACATTCTGACAAGCGGGAGCCTCCCCCTGAGACCCGGGATCACACCACAGCGCTAACCCCTCTCCAGTTTTTCTGCTCAAATAACACACACTTTAAATCTGCTTATCTGAGACAGCATCTCCCGACTTGGGTGACACGAGCATTTGATCCGTGGTTAACTACGGGGGGGGGATACGTGATGTAATGTGATGTGAAAGCGTGCAAGCCGACGTGTTGGAAATGCACTAAAAGGCGAGTGGGGATGTCCACCCAGGTTTGTGGGCAAATGCAGTCACATCACACTAATCTCGGAACATTGGAGTGACATCTAGTGTTGTGTAACCAGAATTAAACGGCATTGTGCGAGGCTATCTGGGAAACCCATTTGGTGGCGTTCGGTGTAAAGCTGTGACTGTGATGCAAGAGTGGAGGGAGGGGAGGAAAAACAAAATCAAACAGGCCTGAAGAGCCCAGTAATTGTAGAATTTCATTACAGCGGGACGGACAAAAAGATGACACTCAGGACCGAGGCGAGAGAGGCGAGAGAGGCGAGCGGCGTGTCGTCGAGCCAAAAATCCTCCGAGCATTTAATGACATAGAATTTTCTGGGTCACCTCGATGTCAACAAATAGTTTGGAGTGTGGAGTACGTCGCGTCATCGACCGCCGTGACAGAAGCCTGCAAATTATCATCGTATCAGCACCAGTCCAAAGCTCAGGGCTCTAGTTTCATCTCGACCGTGTTCGACAGGATTAAAAAGAAAGTTTCTTTGAACAAATTCTTCATTATTTTGATAAAACAAAAAAAGTTAATTAGCCGACCGGCCAATTTACGATCGTCAGTGTCCTCGCGCCAACAGCTGAGGAATCAAAAAGGACACGAGGAGAAACCGAAAAGTTATTCAAAGTTCAAAAGAAAAATAAATCAAAACTAAAATCCCTGAAAACACAAGGGTCACACTGTGCGTTCACACACACACACACACACATTTAACAACTGGTTAACAAATTGTATTAGCAGAGAAGCGTGACTGCATGGCAAATTACACCTGTCCTGATGGATGTCCTCTTTACGGCGCGGTGGAAGCGGGCTGAGAGGCCGTGGAGAGAGAGAGAGGACGCCGCTTCAACCAAACACTCCAAAAAATGATGCATAGCCGGCCATGTGTCACCGCCTGGCAGAGGGCGGGTGGCGGCGGCGGCGGCGGGAGGGGGTGCAGCGCCCAGATACCGGTGCCCACAACACGGAGGGACACGTGTTTTAATCCGTGGCAATCAGGAGGACGGTGATTTATTCGCCTGGTAACAATTAATGCATCAGCAGCCTCTGTTCAGCCTTTATTTACAGGCTGGTTGCATCATGATGACACGCTGCTGCTGGACTCTGCTGCAGGTTCCAGGCCTTTTTATTCATTTTGAACAATTTCCTGATAAGCTATAACAATAACGTTTTACTGAGTTTTTCAATTCTGTGCTTTGACGTCACTGTGATTATGGTCTGGTCAGATTTAGGCACAAAAACACTCGGTTAGGTTTTGGAAAAGAGCTGGAAAACGTCCCGACAAATGTTGAAACAGTCTCAAACACTGGTCACATCCTGACATGAACGTCAGCTCGTATGCATGTAATATGACACAAAAAAAATGTCAACATGAGACAAATAAAATGTAAAATATCATTCATTCTGGCGACTGACCCGCCTGGAAATAAACGATGCAATATGGTGCAAGTTATAAATAAAAAACTGGAGACTAAATGTTAAATAATGTGCACGACCGGTCAGAAAATACTGTCATCTGTCTACAGAGAATGAATATTTACTTTAACTTTAACTGGAGCCTGAATCATAACTAAAATATCTGGGTTAATCTCTTTATGGCCACAATTAGCACCAAGTTATATTTTTATCTCTATGTGACTGAGGAACCGTTTTATTTTTGCCTTGATGCCCACAGATTCGATTTTCAATATATCGATGACATGATTTTTGGTATCATGCAGGAAGGATAATGTGCTCTCAGCTCTCAGACTTGTTTTGTTCTTCAGCTGATATTTCTGTTTGTCTGAAACAGTCTGAGTTTTATTCTGAGGACAGATTCAATATTCAATATATCAATGACGATTGAGTTTTGGTACGATAATCGTCATCATACAGGAAGGATAATGTTACTGTGTGCTCTCAGCTCTCAGACTTGTTTTGTTCCTCAGCTGATATTTCTGTTTGTAGTTCTGTTTGAGTTTAATTCTGAGGCCTCTTTAAGCAAATGACACCATCAGTGAGAATATAGAGGGTAGAATTTATTTTTAATGCCAGTCACCTGGTTGGATTCTGACTTGGGTTGATCCAAGTCAGAAAATTAAATCACGGTGGAGTGAGGATGAATAAAAGAAGCAGTTTCTTGTAGTTAATTGTATTTAAAACATTAAACACAGAGAACAGAAGTTTAGCAAATCTGGCTAAATTGAATAAAACAGTCCTCAAAGTACGGTACTGAAATAAAAAAGCGTTTTGTTGTCAGGTCTTGGCTCCGTCGACAAACATTTGGAGGAAACGGCTGCAACTTTTGATCCAAAATCCAGAACTCCAGGTCCAACTTTAAATTTAAAACGGCGACTCAGCCGGTAAATAAGCCAAATAAATGATCCCTGCAACATCTAACAAGCCACTCGCGGTATTAATAGCGTCTTTGCTCTCTTCGTGTATCTCGGCGGTGTGTCGGACTCATGTGATGTGACCTTCCACTGGAGACCTGAAAAAACACATCCTGTATCAATTAGACCACCGGGGAGTTCGTCTGGCTGCGGAAGATCACAGAGAAGCAGCCCATGACGTGTCTTCACCGTGAAGATCGACCACGTCTTCCTCTGAAGCATCCAAACAGCGTTCGGAGACAGTAAAAGAAAGAGAGCGATGGAAACAGTGGGGGGATTTACCGCCGGTGGGATTTACTCCTTGTTCCAATTTGCGGAGAGGATTACTCATTTTTTCATCATTCCTTTTATTTATTTATTCTATTTCCAAATTCATTTCTAATTCACCTGAAGGGAAACAAAAATATCAAGCCAAACGCATAAATACTGTCAGAGCGAATAGATAACGACAGCGGGTCAAGTTGTGAGTGAGTCACGTCGTCGCTCCAGGAGGAAAGTGATTACTGTAACACGGCGCCGACAATCACGACCGAAGATAATTTCCATTTCTCACACGGAGCTCAAAATTGTATTATGTCACATTGTATTTCCGCATACGCTATCAAAAACTGGATTTAGATATGCAAACTATGCGGGGGGAAGAAGAAGAAGAAGAAGAAGAAGAAGAAGAAGAAGTAGGAATTGTAAAAGGAGGGAGGAGAAAGAAAACACGCAGCCACGGGGTTGGCATCCAGGCGTGTCACTTTGTCACGCTGTATGGTTTCTGAGAGCGCTTGATGGTTTCTAAGGGAGGGGAGGAAGAAAAAAAAAGTGTCGCAAAGGCGTGCTCTTCTCCAAGATGAACAGATGGCAGAGTCTAAGTGTGGAGATTTGTTTTATATCTCCATCCCGTGTCGTGGCGCAGGAGATGTGGGCTTCCGCTTTTTTCCCTTTCTTCCTCCTTCTTCAAAAAACGCTATCTTACAGGATAACGGATACACGCAATGTTTAAGCTAATGAGGAGTGGGTGTCGCTTTGTCTTCCTCTTTATTTCTTCCCCTCTCTCCCACTGACACATCCTCTTGCTTTCCATTCTCCCTCAAACCCACGCTCCGAGCGGAAAAACCTATATGCCAAACAATTATGAAACGCGATTTGGAGCGCCGCTCGCTGCCCGGGTGGCCGTCGAGAAAAAAAGAAGCATCGCCGACTGGAGAGTTCCCCGCTACAGCAACAAACAGTCAAAAGACACATATAATGCTCACGGAGCTGGTAGATGATATCAGGTCAGCGGCACCATAATGTTCGTATTCATCTCAAAGTGCAGCTTAGCCCCCCGTGAAACTGAGGCTGACAGAGTACAGGTAAGAAAAACCAAAAACCTGACAAGCTGTGAGCGTGGACGTCCGAAAATGGCCACCGTGAAGAGAGATTAACTCTTTGAATTTGGGGAACAACACGTCCTTTCCTTTCTTAGCTCCTTTGAAAAATGTGTCTTTTACAGTTTGTGCTGAACATCGGAGCTACACGATGTTTCTTTGTTCCAGCCGGCACGACCTGACAAGAGGTATAATGTTCCGATAACACATGTAATGGGGATTTAAATAGCAGCTAGCAGCGGTTAGCAGCTAACAGCGACTGAAACTGGGGGGACAACGACGTCCTGGAGGCCGAGATCAACCATCATATCACAGTGAATGACTGTACCTGCAGAGAAGGTGCACAACTTCATCCAACTTCTGAGGAGCATGGAGAAGGGAAAGTGGAGGTATAGTGGTTCTTAAGTATCTCTCATTTATGTGGCGTGTAGTGTGCTTTTATGATGATTTTCCCGGCTGCTCTGCCCACTCTTTCTATATATAGCAGCTTATAAAAACTTCTACAGTTTTGAGTACCACCTCCGAGCTGCTCTTTGCTAGTCGGCGGACAAAACATGGAGATACCCGAGGTGTCAGTCTGACCCGAAAACACACGACCACATGAACAACTCACCTTTTACAGGCGCTCTTTTGGTTGATATGTGTTTGGATGTGTATGACTGGTTGTCTTTCAACATATTTTTGTATCTTATACCGACTTAAGTGTCCACGATGAAGCCACAAGCCAAACAGAAACTTGGAGTTGGACACGTCACGTCTCTTTTGTCTCCGTAACCCCGACGTCCATCTAAATCGTGGGTCAAAACATTAAGACCGTTGTAGATCATGATTCCTGTGCTTGGTCAACCATCATCCATCCGCCCTGTACGGACTTTTTATACTACATCTCCTCACGTCCTCCTTTCCACCTGTAATAATTACTACAGTCGTCAGAAGGGACAGATAACTTGCTTTCATTTGGAGCTTATGTGGCCTTAAATCACACACTGGGGCGACAATAAGCCTCTGTTGTTGTTGTTGTTGGTGTCACGAAGCTGCAACGCTGCTGCAGCGACTGGTAACTTCATTGTTTCTTATTGTTTCTATATTTGTCCTTGTATTCTGATTGTGTTTGTACTTGGATGTTCCAGCTGCTGAGATAACCTGATTCCCCCTCTGGGATTAATAAAGTCTGTGTTATACAGCCTGAAAAGTAGTTTTAAAAAAATGTAAAAAAACTCCCATCTGTCAAATATTTTTCTTTGAAAACATCTCGACAATAAAAAGTCCAACTCTCAGATAAGATCCTTGACTTTACTTACCGTATTAACAGCAGCTTCTCTCTTCAACACACACACAAAAAAAACCATGTTTGACCTTTTTTCTCTACTTTCAAGGATTTCTTCAAAATAAGTGAAGGGAAGCTTCTCGTAACGACTTAGTCATAGAAACAGTGGCGTTCAGTCCCACACCGGGGACGAACCTGAGACCGAAACAAAAAGCGGTGTGTACAGCTGCTTCGCTCGCGGTGTGTACAGCTGCTTCACTCCTCAAACGTCAACCTCAGGTGCATTCACACCGAGCATGTTTGGAGCAATTTAATCAAACTGGAGAGCGCTGGATTCTTCAGTCCAGTTAATTTGCGGAGGTGAGTACCAATAATTAGAATAATTACACTCTTCTCGTTAGAATTTGACAACAGGAAGCTCCTGCAGGTTATCGAAGAGCAGCAACACCACAAAGAAGAAGCTCGCGCTCAAACTTTTTCTTCCGTATGCGCGACTCTTCAGACTGTCGACAGTCCTGTGACAGGAGACGTGATGCGGTTTGACTCCTCATCTATCCCCAAAAACTCCACCGTGGCAGGGTGACAAAACACAATCCCTCAAACGTCCACATGACAAAATCACTTCTTCTTGAGAGTCCGGGCAACTTTGGATTTTAGGAGTTCTGTCTCATTTTTTTTAAACCAGCCAAACACAGACGTACAGTAAGCTTTAACTTCTTCTGTGGTTCGGACCGGAGCAGAACAGATGTTGGTTAGTCTCTGAAACAACCAAATGCTTTCAAGTAAACAAGCGAAGGCGCCAAATAAATTCCCAGCATCCTGCAGCCGGGGAGACCAGCCCTCGCACCTGTGACCAGGTAAACTTTCCACACAGTCGTTAATGGACACGGCGGCTGTTGTTTACTGAAGACTCCCTACAGAGGAGACTAGCTGACCCATGTCTGCAACCAGTGAGTGGTACAAATGGCAAACATCTCCTGGAGTCATTATTTATGCAGGAATGCCCTTGGGAGTCTTTGCACTTGTTTACACAGTCACGGCACAGTCCATTCATGACGGCTCCGAGTAAATGAGCCGCTTGCTACCAATTTGTCCTGGACGACGAAGCTTTGGGGCTCTACTACCCACAGTTACCTTGGGGTGTGTGTGTGTGTGTGTGTGTGTGTGTGTGTAGGGGTATGGAAAAGAGGTTAACGCAGCACTGCTGTGCTGTTGGGAACCGACCTGGAACTACGGACACAGAAGTCCCAAGGGTGTTCGGAGGCACGGTGTCACGTTTGGAAATAAATGAGAGAATGTGTTTTTTTCCGCGACGGACGCCGCGGACTCTCACCTTTTGAAAATGGGCTGTTTGTTCGCCCGAGGACGAGGACAGTGGTCAAAGTTAGCGAGCGACACACACACACACACACAAAAAAACAAAACCCCCCAAAAAAAACCTAAGACAGGAGCTTTTGTGGAGGTTGAAATCAAAGGCAAAACAAAAAAACACACAAAGTAAATTCAGCAAAAGTTCCAGAGCAAACAGAGTAAGTTCCTCTCTTCCTCTTTTTTTAAAGCGGGTACCTGAACGCATCACGAAGCGGCTGCAGCTGTTGTGTTGCCCAGAGACGGATGAAGAATTAAGACGCTTATAAAAGATTTCACTGCGGGTTGATTCAGTGACACCCTCGGTTACTTCTGGTAACTGCAGGTACAGTCTTCTAAACACTACAGGTCCCAGAATTCACTGGGAGAAAACACACTAATTGAGAGAGATGCTGCTGGTGTGTCTGTTCACAGTCCAACCAATCAAACTCCGATCTGAAGATCAGAGGGATGACGACTGGAACGGAAAGTGGCAGCACCTGAACAGTCTTTAGATTCTACTTCAGTAAAAATAGAGAATTGTTACGAGCAAAATGTGCTTAAAATATCAATGACACAATATCAGGGAATATTATGTCCTGACAGAGCTGAAACCAAAGATGAACACGGTGTGATAATCGTCGTCTTTCAAACCACAGTCGACCTCAGGACGGTGCATCCCTGCAAACATTACTACTGTATATCACTGGATTATTATAGATGTGCATGAAAGCAGCATTTAAACTATTTAATTGTCTCACTTGCACTTTGATTTCAATGACGATTGTTTTTTACTAAATGAATCTGCAGCTCAAGTACCTCAAATGTACGACTTTCCACCTTAAGAGTAGGTTGTTTACGTCGACTAATGTCCGGATTCGTACGTAAATAAAAAAACAGCTGTTTGACGAAAGCAGCGTGAAAACAAAAGGAACACGTTGACAGGGACGAGATGGAAATGATTCCCTCTTCTCATACGACCTAAAAACAAACAAACCTTGAACCTTTACTCCAACAAACCCTCATTTTACTACAGATTAAATATGTTTCCTGAAGCAAACAGGAGGTGTGTTGTACGTCACAGTTACGAGGCTCCTGCAGAAGTCGTTGCCGTTATTTAAAATATTAATGGAGGCAGTGACGTCACAGAGAGAGAAACCTCTCACGGCTGAATCTTTTAATACATCACATTAAGTTTAGATCATTCCAGAGTTTTAGTGTCTGTGTGCTTTATGTTCCTAATTCAAAGCTGCCATCAGCTGGCAGCTTTTGGCATTTTTACCGTCGCTTCACCTTCCTCGGCAGAAACGAGAGCGGAGCTGTGTGCACGTGGAATATCACGAGAGCGCGAAGGAAACCGACGGGAGAAGGATTCAATAAAGAAGAAGAAGCAGCAGAATACATTCAAGGCGAATGCCTCCCCCTGTAGTCCTCATCCAGAGAAGCACTGGATAAAAAATAAATAAAGGAGGAGGAGACGGAGAGGCAGAGCGACAGAGAGGGAGAAGAAGCGATGGGATAATTTAACAAGCTTCCTCCTAAACCACTCCAAAACCTCCAGAGTTTAATTGCTGGGAGGCAACATTATCCCTAGCAACACTGTGTCTGTCTCTTGGCTGGGATTCGGTGGGTACCTGCTGTATCCACTCCCCACACAATACAGCGCCCACTGAGCCATATAATCCTCTCAGGCCCTCCTCTTCTGGAGAACCACATTCAATCCCGTTGTGACACGGGAAAATCTCCTCTTCTCCATTTTTTTTTCTGTGTGTGTGTGTCAGGCTACGTGCTTCAAATAAGCCCAATCAGTAGGCGCTGTTATGTGTGCACAATGCTACAGGGAGGCGGGAGGAGGGGGGGAGGAAACAGAGAGGAAGAGTTAAATAAAAAGACGTTTTGATTTGCTGCTGTGAAATTCGGGGCTACTTCTTTCCATTCCTCCGCGGAGGAGCTTCCCCCGGAGCTGCCGTATTTCTGTCTGTGTTTAAATGTGGATCAGTCAGACGGGCTGTTTCCCGGGTTCCTGCTGAATCATCCTCCCTCCGTCAGAAGGCGCCGGGTTACTTTTGAACCGGCTGCCTTGTAGGGAGAAAACAAGAAACTAATGCCACTTTCTTCCTGACTCCTCTTTCAAGTTGCCCTTGAAAAGGAAAATTGCAACAGCGGCTTTGATGCAAGTCTGACATGCTCGGAGATATTCCTCCGTAAGTGCAGACACGTACTAGATTATCATTCCAATGAGTCTGTTCTGATGTCTTTTAACCGGCTGCACCGACGAGAAGAAAGCATTTTCAGCGGCGCGCGGAAACAGCGGCTCATTACACAAAATGGCAAAAGAAGAAAAATGGTATTTCTTTGTTGTCCAGTGGTTTGCATCTTGAGTCAATATGGCATTTAGAGACCCGCTGAGCCTCCCTTTAATTAGAAGATGTGCTAAATAATGAGAAAGCACAGGAAGCAGTGTGCCGAGAAAGATTTCTTTGTTTTATTAATTTTTACTTTCAGGTCACCTCCGTCCTCCAAATTACTTTCTCTGCTTGTTTTTGTTCTCCGAGCAGAAATAACAGTTTGTTTTGTTTTTCTTGTGTGTGAGAAGAAAAAAAAAAAAAAGAACAGTCTGCATTTTTCTTCTTCTTCCGTCTGCATCGTTTCATTAGAAAGCACATTTGGAGAGAACAAACTGTTCCGCCGCTGACTTTTCCTCCCTCTCATTATCGTTCCTGGTAAGTGAGAGGTCTATTGAATATTTGGCGGTGTCGTGTTCGGCTGTAACCCTCTTAAGATCCCGTATCTGTATCTAAAAGGTGAAGATCTGGATGTTCTCTCCTCACCGTGTCTCAGGATTACGTACAGTATCGCTGATGATAAATGTACATTTCTCCCCTCTGACAAACTTTCCAGCCTGCAGAGACTCTCATTTGCACCGTTATCCATCAGTTATGTGCGTCTGGTGACGGTGAGTCATCCTACCTGTGAGAGGTCGGAGGTCAGAGGTCGGAAGGTGTTCGGGAAGAATCGCTTGTTGCCGCAGCTGAGACTGAAGTCAGATGTCAGTGTCGGACTCGAACCAATCAGTGTCTGAAAGAAGAAGAAGAGCAGAGATATAAATGTTGTTACCAGGCGAGAAATCATTATTTCAGTTTCAGTAAAAAGGTCGCAGTTAAACACTTAAATATTCAGCCGCCTCTGATCTTTATTTTCTTTTTTCAGGCCGAGGAACCCTCGACTCCAAACTACATACGTGTACGGTATAAAACCTTGTTGCAGGTGAAACTGGGACGACGGTAACGTGTTACGTATCAACACGTCAGCAGCGTTCGCCTCATTCTCTGCTGTCTCTCCAGTGGTTCGTGTGGACGATACGAATCCTGCTCGATCAGTTACAAACCTGTCGTGGGTATAAAATCGGCAGAGTTGTTGAAAGATGACATATTTACATAAAAAAACGTATCAAACAATAATCCTGAGGACCTCCTGTTAAAGACCGAGGCTCAGTGATGTCCTCTTACTTATTGTCCATTTAATTTGACTTGGTGTAAAAGTAATTTATCTGGACTGTATTTCAAATCATTTACACCTAAGACTGATAAGTGCAGTGATCAGGAAATGAACAGCTCATGTTGTCCTGCTCTGTCGAGGTGTTGAAACATTATTTTTCAGTTGAGGGCTGAAACATGTAACTTCAACAGTGGACAAAGAGACAAAAGCAAACACGTTTCGTTTTATATTGTTATAATGCAAAAATGGAACGAGGACACAAAGCTCAAAACATCTGGGAGGCCGTGTTGAATCTGGACAACTGCTCCGTTCGTTCGTTTGTGCTTTCGCCTCATTCTCTGCAGTCTCTCCAGTGGTTTGTCGGACGATGGGTATAAAATCGTCGTTTATATTGTTATAATGCAGAAGTGGAACGAGGAAACGAAGCTGCCTTAATGCAAAACTGCTGCAAACATCTGGGAGGCCGTGTTGAATCTGGACAACTGCTTCTGGACTCGATAGTTAACAATTAAAAGATCCATACTGACTTTTTCTGTATTTTAATTACGGTCACCTTCCAATAAAACAACCAAAATGTGCTGGTCTCTCTCTCAGTACTCCGAGAAGAAGCTTCTCACTGTAGTTTCTACCAAATGTCAGTCAAAAACAGTGGATTTGTCGGGGACTACTTTGAGCTGAGGAGCAATATACGTTCGGTAAGTCGTCACACGCTGTGCAGGATTGAGTCACGATAAACTACAGTGTGTGTGTTCGTGGTAATAAAGGAACATGTCCGCCGGTGCAACAGTGATGTGTTTTTAATAGTGTCTGGACACGGAGGAAGAAGACGCTCACACAGATCACCTGCTGCTGGATTTGTTCTTTACCTACAAAACAAAATATTTCCATCAGGACCAGAACTTGGAGAGGTTTTCTAATGACGGGATGTAATATCTGCACCACACACACACACACACACACATCCGACGCTGCTGTGAGAAATAAGATGGCGAGGTGAAAGGTCAGCTCGTAATCCATAACAGCTCGGCCACGCCGGCGTCCGATCCTTATGAAAATTGTAACGGGCCTTGGCACGGCGCCGAATCCAACAAATCAAAACTGCGAGGCCTCCGCTCATTAGCAGTCGGTGCCACAAAAAATGTGGTCAGCTGCTCGACTCCCACCTGCTGCTTTAGCTTTCTCTAGGATTCATCGCGGCAGCAGCGGCGGCGGTTGTAGTGTTAACGCCGAGGACGAGAGCCCGCTTTAAAAATAAACACATTCGCCGACACAGCGAGGGCTTCAAGTAACATTAGATTATATAAATTGTCAGTAATGAGGCACCGGGGACGGCATCTGTGATCCGCAGAGGTCGAGCGCAGCATTCTGCTCCGCCGCCGAATAAAATGCATCCTGAGAGCGATTTAACAGCCTTAACATGAGCAGGTACATGCGAAGAGACAAGCGAGGGGTCCGAGGGGGGCGCCGGGCTCGTTGTAGAGGTCACACACACACACACACACACACACACACACACAGCGATACACAAACACTGCTGCTGCTGCTGACGAAGGGAAAATATGAAGCACTGTAAAATGTATGAAGAAACGGATGTGAGGGTCATTTTACTGAGCAGAACCATTAACATCTCTGCCCTTGTCTGAACCGGAGCTCGGATCAGTCACTCACACACACACACACACACACACACACACGTGCAAGACATGCATGCACACACACACACACACAGCGGTATTTTCTCCTCTTTCTACATGTCTCCTCTCTTTTCGCCCTCGGAGAAGGAGAGGTCGACATTTTAACTGCGGCAGCGAGGAGATGGCTTCCTTTCACCTTGACGGGCATATAATGAACATTTTTCATTTTGAGCTTAGCTTCACTTACAGAGTCAGTCAGCTATTTTCTCTTTGAACCTTTTTTTTTTTTTTCTTCCCTTCCTGACATTTCCCTCTGTGGTTTTGCCAGGATGATCTTCACACTAAATTTGTGCCCCTTTTTAAAGAAATAGGAGACATTTTTCTGTTGATTTCTTTTTTTTTTTTTCTCTCAAAGCGCTCATTTCCATAAAAGGTACACAAACAGGCCTACGGTGCAGCGTGAAGCGCAGACAATATGCTAATCACACCTGTTTCAATTATCCATCAATCATCCATTAAATCCATATCCTTATTGACTTATTGTTCTGCAGTTTGCCTCAGAAAGGAAAAATCCTGCACCTGTGAGGAACGTGACAAAACATCTTCATCCCTGTAACCTCGACACAAAGACGCCTCCCGACACCTGACTGACCCGGTGACCCCCAACACACCTGAGTCAGCAGGTAACAGGTAGCTCTGCTTCCTATCAGAGCCTCTGTGTTATCAGAAGTGTAGAAACGACAACACAGACACACAAAACAACTACAAAAACACAGAATGACCACAATAAAATGTGAAATGACAACAGAGAGACACAAAACAGACGGAAAGAAACATGAAAGATATTCTGAATGACAACAAAAACAAACAAATCAACGAGAAAGAGACGCAAAACAGCAGAATTACGTGAAATGACAACAAAGAGACACAACAACAACCATTAAGAAACACAAAACAACTACAGAGACACAAAACAGCCACAAAGATATGAAACACAACAACGGAGATACACATTACGACAATACGGAAACACAACAACAACAAAGAGACACCAAACATGCAAATGACAACACAGATACACAAAACAACCAGAAAGAAAAATGCAAAATGACAACGACAAAAAACAAAAACACAGACTGACCACAAAAAAATGTGAAACGACAACAAACAGACACAAAACAGACAGAAAGAAACATGAAAGATATTCTGAAGGACAACAAAAACAAACAAATCAACAACTACAGAGACACAAAACAGCCACAACGATATGAAACACAACAACAACTACAGAGACACCAAACATGCAAATGACAACAGAAATACACAAACAACCACAAAGAAACACTAAACAACTGCAGAGACAAAAAACAGCCACAAAGAAACACAACAACAACAAAGAGACACAGCAACATATGTGAAATAAAAACAAAAATACACAAAACAGCCACAAAGATATGAAACACAACAACAGAGATACACATAACAACAAAAGGGAAACAAAACAACCACAGAGACACAAAACAGCCACAGAGAGATGCAAAACATGAACAACAGAGACACACATTAAGACAATATGGTAACAAAACAACCACAAAAAGGGTAAAAACAGCCACACAGAGATGCAACACAACAACAACAAAGAGACACAAAACGTGCAAATGACAACAGAAATACACAAACAACCAGAAAGAAACACAAAACAACAGATTAGTCAGAAGACAACCACAATGGAACGTGGAAAAATGCGAAACGACAACCTCGTTTCACACTTTAATAATGTTTCACACGTAGTTTTATGTGTCAGGTGTTGCTGGTTTCAGGTCGGTTGTGATCAGTCTGATGTAAATGATGGATTAACTTCACTCGAGGAAAGAAAGGAAAAGTCAGAAAACCTCACCGTATACGTCTCGTAACCAAAGACTAGAAACAGAAACAATAACACAACATCCTGCAAACCTTCTTCAAAAAACTGCACAAATACAACAAACACAACACTAAAAACCCTCCGTACAAAAACCCTGACTCGTACTCAGAAGGCTAGTTAAACAGGACCACATGTACCCCACACACAGCCACAAATATATGAAACACAGCAACAAAGACACACATTAAGACAATACGGTAACAAAACAACCACAGAGAGATGCAACACAACAACAACAACAAAGAGACACAAAACATGCAAATGACAACACAGATACACAAAACAACCACAAAGAAAAATGACGACAAAAAACAAAAACACAGAATGACCACAATAAAATGTGAAACGACAACAAACAGACAGAAAGAAATATGAAAGATATTCTGAACGACAACGCAGAAACAAATCAACAACTACAGAGACACAAAACAGCCACAAATATATGAAAACACAACAACAGAGATACACATTTTGACAATACGGAAACAAAACAACCACTGAAAGGGTAAAAACAGCCACAAAGAGATGCAACACAACAACAACAAAGAGACACAAAACATGCAGATGACAACAGAAATACACAAACAACCAGAAAGAAACACAAAACAACAGATTAGTCAAAAGACGACCACAATGAAACGTGAAAAACCTTGTTCAACACTTTAATATTGTTTCACACGTAGTTTTATGTGTCAGGTAGTTGTGTTGCTGGTTTCAGGTCGTTGTGATCGTCTGATGTAAATGATGGATTAACTTCACTCGAGGAAAGAAAGGAAAAGTCAGAAAACCTCACCGTATACGTCTCATAACCAAAACGACTAGAAACAGAAACAAAAACTGCACAAATACAACAAACACAACATGAAATCCAAACTAAAAACCCTCCGTACAAAAACCCTGACTCGTACTCAGAAGGCTAGTTAAACAGGACCACATGCCCCCACACACACACACACACACACACACACACACACACACTTGCCCACACAGGGGGGGCTGGCAGGGTGCGTTCCCAGACAGCTGGTGGAAGCCGGGTGTGCTCTGGCTGCTCGAAGGAGCAGATTCAGGTGACATCTGTGCCTCCTGTTGCAGCGCAATAGTAGAAACACTAAAAGTGAATTACAACATTAATGATAGTGCTCTGCAAGCTGTCGTTCCATATTACGCATCCATTATTCCGTGCATGGGTACTCAGAGGCATCGTGAAGGAATCGGAGGCCCCGCCACCCACCTCCACCAAAAAAAAAGAGCGAGCGAGGCGAGCCACCTCGCTGTGAAGAGGAGCAGTTGTGCTTTATAGACTAACACCTTCCCGCCGCTACAGCGTGTCACCGCACGGCACAGTGCTGCTGACTGGATGACTGATTCTCTTTCTCTCCATTTCCATCCCTCGCTTCATCTTTCAAGCAAGCAACCTCCCACCCCTGACCCCCCCTCCTCCCCTCGTCCTCCCTCCTCCCTCCCTCCTCCTCGCACCGCCACCGCCGCCGCCGCTATTCCAGACAACATTTGTTTGATCTTGCCGCCCTCTACAGCTGAATGAAATCAATCTGGGAGAGATGTCATGTGTGAGCAGAAATGATTGGCCGCGAGAATAACATGTATTTGAGAACATGGAGCCCCGTGCCCTCTGTCTCGCCCGCCTCCGAGGGCTGGACGCGCGGCGGCGGCGGTCGTGCACGCGCCTCAAACACGCAACGGCCCCCGGCGCTCGCCTGATGGGCATCACACAGACGTCTCCGAGCTGTCACCCATCCCCAGACTTTCAATAACTTCAAATCCCCCGAAAACCCGGAGAATAAAGGCAGAGTCGATCACTCATCGCTCCCCTCACTCCTCGCGCCTCTCTTCAGGGAAATAACAGCCGAAGGAGAAAAACAAAGTCAGGATCCCATCCTCTCCCGCCCGAAAAGCGCCGGCGCTCCCGCAGGACGCGGGAAGAGCACTTCTTTCATCAGTCTGGTTAACGCACAATAAAAAAAAGATTCATTTAAGATGTTGTGACTTTAATAGCAGGCTGGTGTAAACCAAGTCGGCGGGGGGGATCAGCCGTAATCAAAGGTGGATTTCTCAGAATAAAAAGCTGGATGAGCAGGAGAGTGTGGTGCTGCCGGCTTCCACGCCAGCCTACACATTTCTATAGGAGTCTCCGTGTGTGTGTGTGTGTGATCTGGATTCATGCCATGTCGGATCGGATGGCGGGCGTTCCCCTTCCACAACGCCGTCGTCTCCCGAGAACATAAACAGCTCGTCGGCACATCCAACCGCAGCTCCGTGTCGCCGCCGCCGCCGCCGACTGGCTGTGATTTCTTCATTCAGGAGAGAGTGCCGCAAAATGTGTCGTACTTGAAGTGTTTTACAATTACCAGCTGATTATATCAGCCGCATTAGCATATTAAAAGGAAGACTACTTGAACACAGAGATAATGACGGAGTGTTAAAAATAATTTCCCCACTCATTATCGACAACAGACACGGAGATCCGCGAGAGGGAGAAATGTCGATAAATAACCGTAAACCTTTACTGTGTAAATAACAACAATTAGGGGGAGAAATTAGATCAGGCTGTGTCGCTGAAAGGGGAGATAATTCTAATTAAAAACCTGCAGATATCTGGAGAAGAAAAGCACAGAGCGCTCTCCGCTCATGTGTGGAAAACTTTTGTTGTCGTTTACAAGGTGTTACTAAATTCTTTCTATTCTTCTCCCACTTTTAATATCAGCTCCGAAACTGCCATTCAGAGAGTGTCGAGCTCCCGTCGTGGGATAAAACGACATCAATACCTCATAAAAAGGGACTCAAATGTGTAACCCTCCGTATACGGTGTTCATTCATACATCCACAAGCTTATTATCGGTGAACTCGAATCGATTTAAACGTTTAAAATCGCTGTGACTTCTCTTTGTTGCTTCTTACGTACGCGAGAAATGCCGCTAATTGGCTTCCAACCAGGTCACGTTTTATGAGTTACTATTTCCAGACTAATTATCATTTCCGTTATCAAATGATCCGTCTTGTGTTTCATCTGAGCAACGGTCCAAATATCGCGCCGTGTAAGAAAAAGGGCGTTTAATGACCGGCGGTGTGCGTTGAAAAGGCCCAGCCGGCCGTTTGACTAAAATATAAAGTAATCTTTGGGTTATCTCTGCGGGTATCTGTCTCTCCACGCCGGCCTTTTGATGTAAAAGAACGTTTCTTTGTCATTTGCTGTTTTGGTGTGAAAAACAAGCCTTTCATCCCCCGTCTGAACGCCGCTCGCTCGCTCGCTCTGGAGCGCCGTCCTCCATTGCTGAGCGGCTGTAAATGCGTGTGGACGTGAAGGAGACTGTGAATGTCACGAAATTCATCAGGCTGCAAGTTTTTTTTCGAGTGAGTTTTCACAGGCAGAGATCTCAGCAGCAGCGGGGTCGGGAAATCATTAAGTTATTAACATTTCTCCCTGCAGATACGCGATGGCCGTTTTGTGATTTTTGCCCCTTTGAAGTATTGTGATGCCTTCAAGTACTGTGAAATATTTAGTTTGACGGCGACGGCAGGCAGATTTCTACCCACCTCTTTTTTTTCTTCCTCCACTCCAGCACCACCTGCACTGTTAATCAATACGCACTTTTCTTGCCCTTTTCCTCCTGCGTACACATATCTCCCTGTCTGACCAAACTGGCGAATTTGTGCTCTTAATCAGCTTGCCAGCCTTGTCTCTTCACTGGAGGCTGGCGACACGCTTCCCTTCCCCCTTAATTCCCCGGCTCTCAGCAGACAGGCGCGCTGATTAACATGCACGCCCAGGTAGGAGCTCCCTCCAACACAACCCCGCTGCCCACCAGGTCCACACGCCATTATCCCCGCTACTCAATAGCACCCATCTCCGATGCACATCTGTCGAGCCGCCGCATCCCCGCTCCTTAATTAGCTTTACAACTTTCCCCCACTTCTGGACGGAGAATAAGGGATGAATCTGTGGCCGGTGTGCAGACAGAACGAGCGAGAGAGAGAGAGGGAGGGAGAGAGAGGGACGAGGACATATGCTGAATGCTGAGATGGAGGATGAAATAGAGAGTGTGGCTGTTTGTGTTTGAGAGGACCAGCACCACCAGGAAACCCCGTCCTCCTCCTCGCCTCCATCTCCACCGTCTCCACCACGAGGATGCAGCCCTGCCGGCACGTGCCTCATCTTATCTCCTCCCTTCTCGCATCGATCCACCTTTCGCGCTTTTTAGTTGCTCTTCACAGAGTCGAGTGTCTTTTGATTCTCGTCGACGGCCTCACCTGGGCTGTCGACGTCGACAGAGCGTCCGAGCCGCCGCTGTGTGGCTAATGCTAATCCGCTATGCTCTCTGTTCGCCCGTCGCATTTGTCAGCTGCTCGAAGAAAAAAAAACAGACCCGGAGAAAACAGACAGTGAGAACGGAGAGGCATCCAATTAATATGAAATTGTCTCCAGAAGTCAATAAGGTTTTAGTTCCACTTGAGTGTGTCTAAACGCGCAGAGTAAGGCTAATTATAATCCCATGGAGTATTTATACTATTTACGCTTTGCCCCTGTCATTACTACACGCTGTAATCCTCCGACCCGTGTTGTCTGCACGTGTTGATGAGCCTTATGCCGGTTGCCAAAAATACTTTAAGCGCCGTTCCCCCCCTCGATTCCTGAAGGCTTTCGGCAAACTATTTCATGCACAAACAATGTGAAAATAATCACCGTTACTATGGCGATGAGCATCGAACAATATCATAATCAGGCGCTGCCATCAAGAATGGAGTTTCAATCCAGCGGGCCAAAGGTTGCGGAGGGAAGAAGAACAATGAGCTATTTTAGTCAATCTGCTATTCTACATACATGGCAGCTTCATTAGAACTACCCACTGCGTGCATAACCTTCCGCAGGCCTCCTACCAACCGTCTCCAGTATTAGAAATACTAATCTGCTATGTGTATTTCACCCTCCATCCTTCCTTCCATCCAGCAATTATGCCCCCCGCCATCAAAAGCCATCAAAACAGTAATTTCACTTTTTCACAGGCAGGCTTTTCACATTTCCTTCCCGTGAAAGGCCTGAATCATCCCCTTATCTCCATGGCTATTACACAGTGTGCATGAGAGTGAAAACAATGGGCTCCGGCGTGATGAGATCATGGCACTTCATTTCTCCGAGGCCACTCCGGTAGACACAAAGACAATCCGGCAGCAGCGGCGGCAGCGGCGAGGAGGACGGGGACGGTGAGGGACGGAGGATTTCTCGGTCACTGAGCCCAGGGCTGTGAGGCAGGTCATCCCCAGTAATAAGAAAGAGAAGAAGAAGAAGAGGAGGAGGCGGAGGAGGAGGGAGGAGGGGGAGATGTAATGGTGGTGGAGGGTCTCGCAGCCTCGGTGGAGACATTTGAGGCCCTGAAACCAAGGTCGGTGACTGGAACTCAAACTGCAGCCCTTTATTCCTGCCTGTGTACGGGAGCCCTCGGAGGATTGCTGCTGCTGCTGCTGCTGCTGCTGCAGGATGAGCGCTGGGTTGCTTGTGTGGCAGGTTTGGTCGGCGTCTTGCAGAGACGGCGGGAGAAGCAGGGAGTGCTCCACTGAAGAGGACGTGGCAGAGTGAAGTGACAGGCCCGGGGAGGGAGGAGGAGGCTGGAGTCGCAGGAAGAGACAGCTCGCTAGTGACTAAAACGGCAGGTCTGAGATTCAGAGTGTCTCCGCACGCGTCTCTCTTTCTTCTGGCTGCAGCGATCTCAATCCCTTTTTCCTTTTTCTCTCAAATCAGTCGCGATTCTGGAGTTTATTTCTAAAGGTGCTGAAAAGGGTATTTTCTGAAACCAGATTATGAACTGAGACGCGTCGTCACAGGTTACATAAGGTTTAATTGAATAACGTTTAAAGAGCTGAAGGAATAAAATTACCCAGCAAACATTAAACAAAGTCTGGATACAGAAATATAACAGTGGAGCAGAAATAGGTTTTTTTGTGCTGCCATGCAAATAAAAGTTAGAATAATACTGGATCCAGTCTGGAATATAACAAAGTCCTGAGTGTTTATCATTTTGTACGATCAACTTCACCTCATCTCAGAGCTGATATTCAACTTTTTGTGTCTGACGGCTTTAGTTACTTCTCAGATTACAATTTTGCACGTCTCCTCTCCAAACATTGTGATTTTGAATTTGTTCCTAAATATGTCTAAACCTAAATAAAACTTGGATTAGCTGGAAAATGCATTTGCACGAAGCTGAAAACTGCTTTTCTGACATGAAAAGCTGACTTTTGAAATGATGCATTCCTGTAAAGTAAACTAGCCGACAGTCGTTAAGATGATACACATTAATGCAGGAGGAATATTAATCCAAAAACATCAGATACAACAGCAGAAACACTGTCAGGGAACATTTTTACGTCACAATGAGTGCTGTCATTTCTACGGTACATGATCTCACTTCTTCCTCCAGCTGCTGACAAAATATTACAAAATATTATATTAACACATGCAAATATTGCACGCAGTCCGTCCACACTGTGTGCACATGTTTATCCAGTATTTTGTCTCCACATCTCTGCACCGCTTGTTCTGTTTACAACACAGAGCCGTCGACCCGTTAACCTGTTTTCAGACTTCCGTACTTCTTTTATGGTGTTGCCATGGTGTTTTAAATACGCCGTGCACACTTCCACGTCTTATTCTTTAATTCATTCCATCGTTCTTTATCCTATTAGTTCTTGACCCCTAGCTGTGTTATCTGTAGCATCGAGCAAAGTTCCCGCTACGTTTACATGTAGTTCGCCGATAAAACGACGAGATCAGATTAAATACTTCTGCGAGTCGTGTCTGTGCTGCGTTATTGTTGCTCGGCGGATGCAAATATATGCACGTTTCACGTCTCTGCTCATTGATTTTCATACCGTATGGAAATGGAAGGGAATATAAATGCATTTAAAAACCGTAGGCGTGGAATAAAAATGTATAAAATCTAAAGTCTATAATAAATAATGACGTGATGGTTGGTGGCTGGGAGCTGAAACCCCGCGGTCGCACTGTGAACACTTCACATGCTCATGAGACGATCTGATGCACTGACGTATCTCCCAGCCTCCATTTCCATTACTGAGGCCTGTTTCTGTGTCTTTAACTCTGCATTTGTCTGTCGTGCACACACACACATGCACACACACTTCCTCTCTATCTCTCACTCCATCTCTCTTCCTCTTTTTCTCATTGGAAAGGGGGGAATCGGGTGGGGTGGAATGATCGTGTTAGGGGGTTCACAGAAGACTGACTGTTTATTATTGTCTTCGGCCCACTTAACTCTGACAGTAACAGAATGAGATGGGGAGAGAAGCGAGTGCCATTAATCACGGTGTCGGGAGGGCCTGAGCCGAGTGGAGACGCATCCATATCGCATGTGCCTGGGAGAGGAACACAAAGTGATTTTCAGGCCAGCCGGCCTCGCAGCGCCGCTGTGCAGCCTCCAAGTTCAGGCTGCTGGCGGATGAAGAGTGCGAGGGGGGGGGAGGGGAGGAGGGGGAGAAGTGGGCGGCTTTTCACACTCAATCTTCTTCAAATGTTCTGACACATTGCACCTACAGCCACCCCCTGCTACCAGCAAACCTAAACAAGGATCAGCACCATTTAAAAAACCCAGAATGTCTCCTGGAGGGAGACTCGCTGAAGGGGGGGAGTCAGTAACTGATGCTTTTATTCTGCTAACGTGAGATTAAAGTTTTAATGAAACGCCAAGCGGAGTGCCATTTGCTTCTGCGTAGCTTCCTGTTGAAACACGCAGCTAGGCAGCTAGCAAATGGTGCTAAATTTACGTTACGGAGCTCGCCGTGGAGCTACTGGACTCCCCGAGCTGGCAGCTCTCAGTGAACACGGCCAGAACGAGACGCAACAGCAAACTCTAGCCCCTTTTAGATAGAAAAGGTGGCACATGTGCAGCAAGGTAAAGGCTGCAATGTGCCTCCTTGTCTGTCTAAAAGGGAGGTGTAATATTCCTCCTTTTCCAAACAGCCTCCACTTTTCCTCCTCTGGTAGGCGTCAACATGTGACGTGACGTGAAGCAGGAAGTTGGGCGTGAAGAGAAGCAGGGCAGTTTCTGCTTTTCTCCCAAAATCCTCTTCCCGTTTAACATTGGGGCTTATGGGGCAGTTGCTGGAGTTTGTGTCGGTTAGACGCAGATAATTCAAAAACCGTACATCCTCCCGATAAAGTGGACACGTTGCCAGACAGAAGACAAGTGTGGCTACGTTCTTGGAAAATATCACTATTGTAGTGTGAAATCTGTGGCTAGGATCGTCATCTAAAGAAACATTTTCGGAGAGTTTTTTTCAGGCTCCCCCACTCTGCCAGTTGGTGCTGCGCGAACATTCCGCAATACACACTCATTGAAAATCCTGAATTTTTCTGAATTTTTTCGAAATCACTCACGATCAATTAAAGGTCACCGTTCAAAAACTAAACATCGTAGAAAGAAAGTTCAAATACAACTCAAATAGATGAGACTTGTGCCTACATTTTAAAGTTTGAATGGTGTCTCTAGGTCAAAGTCTGCCAGAGCAGGAGATGTTTGAAAAACGGCAATGATTTTGCCCATTCCCATTCATTCCTTATGGGAAATTTTTCGCAGTTTTTCTTCAAAATAAGAGCTTTACATTGCACCCCATCGGAGTTTAGAACTGGGTTCTTAGCGGGGGGCTTTTAATTTGAAAGTAGCGACCGCTATTAGCTCGCCGCTACAACAACAAGCGGACAACCAAGACAGCTACAGAGAGCGAGGAGACGCTAGCATCTCCCGGATCTCAGCGGCTTTCCAGCTGCTCATCTTCGTGGATGAAGTGACGAACTGACTGCTGTGATCAGCTGTTTCCTGATTTTAAAACTCCCGGCTGTGGGTGCGCAGCAGTGCATGTCATCCACACCTCCGCCCATCTCAGCATTACCACCACATTGCCGCCTCCGATTTACACAGCAATGGAGGCGCAAATAAGTGTAACGTTACCCTCCGAGGGGCAAAACTGGCGGAACAAAACAGACCACCAATTTGCCGCCTTCTGTCTAAATCCGCGGAGTGAGCCACCAAAAAGACGGCAAATTGGTGGCTTACTGCCCAGAATAAAAACGGCTTCTGAGACGACGAAGGCCAGGCTTCCTTCTGGCAAACCTAAACTACATTTAGCAGCAGTTAGCAATCACTTTAGCAACAAAGCTAGCGCTATAAATCCATCAGGAGGCTCCGGTCCTCTGGTGTTTAGCAACACGGAAGGCTATGTCTTCAGAGTTGAGCCAATAAAGCAGCATCGGTAAATATTTTCTCCGTAAAATATGAAAGTTGTGCCTCTGTACAAGTTATTACGTTGTAGCAATAGCAGCTCTAGCAGCGTCTTTCATTTTATGGATCCATGGCTGTGTTTTAATTTAAGACAGTCAAACAACTATATAGGCCGACTGTGAAAGCAGCTTATTACACCCATAATCACGTTTCTTCTTCGGTGGTGGCCTCTAGTGCCGTAAAGGAGGAAGTCAGTTGAAGTCGTAAAAAGAGCAACAAGTCTGCTTTTCCTGTCCAATAAGAAACCAAGAGTCAAAAGTGAACTATTTAAACTTACTAACACTTACTAAGTTATTTTAATATAATATTATAGTCATGTAATTTTTCTCCGACACAGTTTTGTTGCCTGAAACCGAACCAAAGCTCCAGAGCAGGTCCTGTACACCTGCGGCTGGTCATATGGATATGTTGTTTTGGAAGACATTGGCAAGTGACCCAATTAGTCATTTTGGGATGTGTTGGCATAATTATTATTTGCCCCGGAGTGCAGGATGAGCAGCCAACATTTATACCGTTTGTCCTGGAAGTTAAAAACTCGACAGTACAATTAAAAAAAAATACCTACAGGACGACGTTTGCCACTGTTGGACCTGATACCGATACGTACAGATGAGATACAGAGCGAGATACATGTGATAAAAACACTTCATGGGAACTTTAACCGGATTAGATCGGAGGTGAAGGCCGGCTGAGCTGATTCAGAGTGTCGCTGGTGGCAAAGTTGGCATACAGTCGCCCAAAAAAGTGCATCAGCTCAGGTGTCAGCGGCAGCCTCAGTCTGTCTGTCAGGCGTCAGTCCAGCCCACCGTGCCGGGACGCCACGAAGCCTCGGCGCCCATGCCACCCGGCTGATTGACAGCTGTGTCTCTCAAGTCTCCCCACCACCACCACCTCCATAGCAACACCAGCCGCACACCTTCCTCTGCTATCAGTGACACCCAGATGTGCTACAGCAGCTGTCTCCGAGATTATTCCTCCGCGTCTCCGAGCCCGCCATCTACATAGACAGCCGTCTAAATATTTAATCGTGCCAGAAGGCGCTGCTGCAGCGCACACTTTAGCCGGGGAAATACAGTGTCTCCCAGATAGACTGTGAGAGATGAAAAGGAGAGGAGGAGGAGGAAGCGAGGGAACAGGTGAAAGGCTGGCGGGGTCACGACTGGGCCTGGCTGAGCTGAGTTACAGGTAAAAACCTGAGATGACAGTATATGCCACAATTGTTTGGACAAATGACAGCGGTTGCAGGAGGAGATGACAGGCTGCGTTTTTTGGATATACCCCCGAGGACAAGCTCGGCTGACATCAAGTGTCTAACAAGGCAGACGAGACCATTCTGATTTCCCGCCGTACCTTCGGGGACAGACGCGGGCCCCCTTGAATGTGACATTGCTAACCATGATGCAAAAATTACAGTGTGTATGTGTGGATGTCTGTCTGTCTGTCTCGCTCTTGAGTTGCCTTTGCATGTGCGTGTTCATCTGAGTGTGTCATCACTGACAGCTGATCAGAATACACACAGCGCCTGAGGTACTTTCTGTAATTTTGACTTTTTTTTTTTTTTTTTTTTTAAGCCTTGGCTCAGTCCCAAGCAACAGATTGCTGCTGTCGCTGGAGTTGCGCCTCACAGATGGAGCAGCATCACTTCCTGAGGAGCCTGACAGGATCAATCCAGGAGCTCATTCGCTCGCAGTCAATTAAGCCATGTTAGTTTTGACAGGAGCCACGGGCAAAATAACAGCCGTCACTGTCTGGGAGGAAAATATTGTGACCACACACACCAAAAAAAAAAATAAAAAATGCACTTGTTTACTGGAGGGGGGAGTGACGACGGCTTCGCTGCCGGCTGCATGGAGCCACAGCAGGAGCTCGGGCAGAGATGACGGCGAGCGACGGCATCAGTCAGGGAGTTTAATTTGTTTGAAAACACAGAACGCCCCGGGCGATTTAATGAATTCCAAAATGAGGACTAATCATGACCTTCATCGATTCTGATGGCATATTCGGTCCATCTGTCCGACGCGTGCCTCTGCCTTTCTCGCCCGGCCAAGATTTCACTCTCTCTCTCTCCTTCATTCTTCTTCTTCGCGTGTGATATAGGTCAACCGAGTCGCTCGTGCATAAAAAACGCTCCTAAAATGCCTCCTCTGATTCCCCCTAATAAAGCAAATTATTCTGAAGTGAATAATACAATACAGGAAAAAAAAAATGAAACAACCCAGAAATCTCCGCGCGCCACCCACCGCGAGAGGAGCTGCAGCCGCTCGCTTTGAACCTATTGGAACGAGAGCGAAACTCTTTGATTAGGACATGTAGGTAGGTAGCTGTGGGCGATGGACTGAAAACACTTGGCATCTGCTTGCAAGTCTCCACACACCCGAGGTGAGGGACACACACACCAACACACACACACACACACACACACACACACTTCTCCCTGGCTGAGCTCGGCTTTACCCTGGGCATCATTACAGACACTACACATTCCTCCTTTGAAGGGTTATCAAGGCTCCTCATTAAAGATGTCCCTGGCTTTCTTAGTGATGTGGGCCTCCACAGGGCGTAATATACCCCCTTTAATTAGTTTGCAAACTCATTAGTGTGTGCCGGGCAATTAAATGTCCTTCCTTCAGAATAGTTTACAACAGGACAAAGGGATCCCAGGGGCTGTCAAGGAAGTAGGGCTCCTCGCTGAGACGACTGTCCCTCCTGCACAGGACCGTTGTTGGGGGACCCTCGATCGGTCCTCGTCCACCTCGTCCACTGCTTCTGCCGTCAGTGATATATTGATAACCGGACTAACAAACACCGTCACGAACGACCGGCTTAACACCTGCTTTAAGTCCAGATCGATGAGATGTTTGCTCGTCTTATCCCCGACTTTTAAATATCACATTCTTTTGTATGGATTTATTTAACCACAGTAAATCTTAAAGTCATATTTTTTTTATAATGTTTGTTTTGACTAAAGCGAGTAAAACGACAGGTCAGTAAATATTTTGAGGGGAGCTGTGTAAATATCCGCTGCAAATAGCCGCTGATCAGGAAGAAATGTTGACTGTTTTTACTCTCAGAAAACCAGACGGGCAAAAAAAAAAAAAAAATAAGTCTAACTTAATAAGATGTGTTAGAAATATCTGTATCCACATTTTAATATTATATTTGTTGTACATCGTTTTTCTGTGACTGAAAATACATCCGTCCACTCCAGAGGATAATCCTGGGTTAAAATCAAGAGCGACCTGGGCAACATCACCAGACTCCCTTTAAAAAACTGTGATTTTAAGAGTTGTTGAATGAGGAGAAAAACTTAACACACTCTGTGAAACAGCTACGACAAATTCTAAATCAGTCTCGCCTTCTTATAAATTTGGCATTAAACACGATACGTTAAGTTATTTCTTTCTTTATAAAAATGAAAAATTAAGTTTCAGCTTAAGTTGTGATCAATAATAACATAATCAACAGTCTAAAAAGTGATCAGGAAGAAATGTTGACTGTTTTTACTCTCAGAAAACCAGACAGGCAAAAAAATCTATATTTTTTACTTAATAAGATGTGTTAGAAATATTTGTATCCACATTTTAATATTATATTTGTTGTACATCGTTTTTCTGTGACTGAAAATACATCCGTCCACTCCAGAGGACGTTCTGCGCCAAAGGCTAAGTTTGATTTGGCAATTTGAAAATCTGAAGACCGTTTTAAAGCTATTTCAGTCTAAAACATGTCATATTTTTAAATAAACAGATGTATTTTCAGCCACAGAAGAAAATATCAGAGGAAAAATGTTATTAAAACCAGGAAAAACTGTATTTCTGACACCTTATTTAGTTAAAAGTATTTGTTTTACCTGTCTGGTACAAACTGAATTAAGGACAGGGCTTTTGTGATCTGCAACCTGGTGATCAGGACATGGTTCAACTAAAATGTTTTCGTGGACACCATGAAAAAATATGTCTCATGTGTTTAAGCAGATTAAAGCTTCTCTGAGTTAAAATCAAGAGCGACCTGGACAACTTCACCAGACTCCCTTTAAAAAACGGTGATTTTAAGAGTTGTTGAATGAGGAGAAACTTAACACACTCTGCTACGACAAATTCTAAATTATTCGCGCCTTCTTATAAATTCGGCATAAAACACAATACATTAAGTTATTTCTTTCTTTGTAAAAAATACAAATTAAGTTCCATGAGAGGGTTAACACATGTAACACCTGAGCAAATATGTCTCATCTGTTTAAGCGGATTAAAGCTTCTCTGAGTTAAAATCAAGAGCGACCTGGACAACATCACCAGACTCCCTTTAAAAAACTGTGATTTTAAGAGTTGTTGAATGAGGAGAAACTTAACACACTCTGTTAAACAGCTAGTTCGGCATTAAACACGATACGTTAACTTATTTCTTTCTTTGTAAAAATGAAAAATTAAGTTTCAGCTTAAGTTGTGATCAATTATAATATATAAATACTCACTGTGAACATTTCTATTACCTGGAGGAGACACTGTGATTGAAATAGAAAAAACAAGTATGATGATAGTACATTAAAATCTGTCACCATGTGAAGTTAATGTTCATATTTCTGGTGGATTCATTAAAAAATGAGGTTTTATCCGCATGTCAGCACACTCACATGTGAACTTGCTGTGAACTGAGAATATCACGAGCTATATATACAGTATATTATGTATATATATACATAGAGAGAGAGAGAGCACACGCCTACTCACACATTCAACCTCCATATGTAACTATAGTGCCGTGAGTTCTGGATGACGTTATGTAATATGTGGTTTTTATCATCCGTGGCAGCCAAGAACAATGAAAGTGAACTCCACACACCGCCGAGAGTTGATTCCACTATTTATATATTGTGATACGGCACATGGCACAGATTATAGTGATTTACTGTACAGTGAATATACAGTGAAGTCACAGGTTTTTAGTCTGGGACCAGAAATTACTGATCCATACGACGGAGTGACTGTTTAACAAACATCCTCTGGTCACATTATTCCATGTTCTGGGTTGTATTGTGTATTAATTGTTGCATCTGGATAGTAAAAAGCATGGACGGATTACTGAATGTGCCACAAAAACCACCATAAATCTACACAAAACGACAACAAACATCTCCTTCAGGCCTGTTCTCCTGGTGGAATACAGCAGGAGACGGGTCAGAACCAAAGCATGTGCCGTCTCGTAAGCCGTCCTCGAGTATAAAAGGGTTTTAAAGTGTATATTTGAGGCACCTGTTATGCAGAGATGTGGCCTAAAATCCTTCACAAATGAAGATTAGAAAGAGGAAATCAAATTAATAAAGTACTTTTCAAACATAAACAATAAAAAGTGTAAAGTAAAGAGATGAAGACGAAGGTCGAGCGGGGAGGATTACTCCCGTATGAAAGTCACAATAAAAAGATGAGAGTCTCTTTTTAAAAGACAGTAAAATATATTCATTTCTTTTTTTATATTTTATTTTATGATTTATATTTAGTCCATCATGTGAAGTTCACAGCTCCGTGCTCTCGCTCTGGTGCCGGCCCCAGAGGAGCCCACGGCACATTCCCTCTATAAATCCATCCAGCATGAAATCTCAAGGAGCTAACGTAGAGAAGAGAGCCAATCTGCCTGTTTACACCATCTCATCTTACACAGAAGCCTTGGCGCCTGCCCTGCAGAACCAACCGACTCCCCCCCACCTCCACCACCACCGCCACCACCTCCACCCGCCAGAACATGTTTGCAGAAGTGTTCATGCTGAACAAAGTGATTGTATCATCTGGGCCTACTCTTCCATTTGTGTTGCTGCTCCTCCTGAAACCCGTTTCAAGCTGTGTCACCCCCCAACTCAGGCGAAGTTTGAAAAATGGAAGAAGGGAACCATGCAAAGTGGACATATTCTCCAGCCTGCCGTAAAATAACCGGGGGATGGACCATTAGCCATTTGCCGCTACCGACCGAGTTGCAGATCTCGCATCTGCACAAAACAGAAGGTCACGAAAAGCTCAACAGAAAAGGACGACGCGAGGAGGAAATAATGTCGAGGACAAACAACGAGAGAGAAACATCTTTTATGATCAGTGGAAAAGATGGATCACCTCGTACAGCTCGACAGACGACTGTTTTCATCTTCTGACGAATAAAGTTACAGAGTTATCGGCTGGACGATTATTGAGGCCAACATTCAGCATTTTTTCCAATTATGGGCATCTGTAAAGTACCCAGAACTGAAGATATCAGATAAAATACTCAAGTAAAGTGTCTCAAAATTGTGCTTCATTCCATCACTGGATCAAAATCTTCTTCATTTTCATGACAAACGAGTATCAGTTACAAATATCGGATATCAGTCTCCTCGATTTCTAATAATCGGTGTCAGTATCTTCCCGGAAAAATCCATATCGGTCGACCGGAACAAACTGTGCTTAAGGAGCCGAGCCAATAAGAATCATAAAAAAAAGAAACACAACTGGAGATGTCTGTGTTGTGTAACAGCTCAAGTACACTGGGAACGGCCGCGACGCGAAACGTAAGCAGGGCGGAGCGTTTTAGCTGCTACACCAGGCACGTACGTTACGCGACCGGACGCGTCACCATGGTGACCATCTAGGAAAATGAGTGCACTTTATGTATCTCAACACATTTTTACATCCCTCCTGTACTTTTTCCACAGGTAATTTGGTGACTATGTCGGGTTTGCTAGTGCAGACTATATTAAATGGTATCAATTAACTACACGATCATGGATCCACATCGTACAATGTAAAAAAACAAACCCCATAATGTTGCACTGCTGCTGGCTTTGCCTCTGGTACATGAGACATTTATTTTAATCACGTTTAAACGTAATATATTTGTTTTATACACAGTTCTCTGTAGTTTTTTACCTTTTGGAGGGCCGCGTAGCCACGCGTGGAGGAAGAACGCGGCGCGAAAAAGAAGAGCGACTACCGCTGGACTACGTGCCGCTCACATGGTCGTTGGACGAGCTTCAATTGACTACAATGGCCGTTCCCAGTGTACTTGACCTGTTAGTGTTAAGAAATCTAGTGTGGCATGAGAGCAAAAATCTACAGCGATATTAATCTAAACGTCGCTAACTTGGAGTGGAGTTGTACTGTTTGGTGTTTCGGTGCGTTTGCAAGCATAACATGACAAAAAGTGGACTCTAGAAAGACTCGAATGTAAAAAGTTCTGCATGTTTGTGTGCAAAAGAGACGTATTTCTTTTGTTGGGAGATGGAGGACGACTCAAAACGCTTGAAAAAATGGTTTTAGTTTCAGCTTTATGGTCTTATAACTTTTTAAAACATCATGTCACATTATAGAAACCTGCATATTTAAGTTGTGATCACGCATGAGTACTAACATGCGTCCTGTAAGAACTTATAGGAGCTTTATTACATATTAACTAACACTTATTACAACGAGCCTAACATAAAGCATAACCAACAGATGGAGGTGGTTTTGTGTTATTTGGTCCGTGCAGTAGATAATCCAGCTCATTCTCTGACCTTGCTCGGCGATGATTTGACTAAAATGCCAGCTCCGCCTCCCTCGCTCTCTCCGGTAGCCCACCGTTAGCGAGGGGCAGCGCGGACCAGACATGTTCCACCACTTTTCCAAGGCACAAACCAGTCAATTTGTCATCCAGTGAAGAGGTTGAACCTTTAATTAAAGTGGAGAGCTGCCGCCATCAGGGCCCGGCTAAATGTCACATGATAAATAACGGCAGAAGATCTGAAAAGCTCCCTTGGAGTTTCCTTCACTCGGGGGGATAAAAAGGCCACACACATTACAGGGTAACTGCATATCAATATGTTAAATAGGTTCAATTGTATAAATTGATTAAATGACCCAATTGCGAGGCAGCCATGCTTCAGAGACCCTGTTGTTTGAGCAGTGAATGTTGACAATGTCACGTAGGATGGCTATTAATGGAAACCAAGCAGGGAGAATGTGGCGGTGAGTGACATTATTAAAGTAGATGATGGGTTTCTGAGCAGATCATTCACTGAATGCAATCGATAGCTCTGTGTCTAAACGCTCGGGCAGAAATTACACCTCGAGGCGCGCCGGCCCGCGGTAAAATGACACCGCCGTGAAAATGCATTGCTATGGACACTATTAGAAACGATTGGCTAATTACATCCACGAGGAGGAGAGAAAAAACTGGATTCTTTTATTGGTCTCTCACAATTTTAGCGTGCAGAAAATGGCAGCCTGCAGGAGGACGAGCGACCGCGTGCAGCCTCGAATATGATCCGTGCATAAATATAGTGCGGCAAGGCAGCGAAAACTGTCTGACTGTACAATCCAATATTTCCAAAAGCCTGTTGTCTGATACCAAGTCATTTGTGGAAGCACTGACAACCCGCTTTGTCTTCTCTCGCCCTCCTTCCCTCCCCTCCTCCGCTCCGTCCACGCCGCATCAGCATATATTTTCAAAATTGGTTCATTTCACTCCGCTGCTTATTATCAGGCAGCTTAATCTTGACCCTTCAAAATCTCTAAAATTATCGCCCTGTCTCTTGTCTTCTCTTCCTCTCGGAAACCCTTGAATGTGCTGTCAATTCCGCTAAATTCCTCTCTCATCTTTCAGCACTTGATCCCCCCTAATCTTGCTTTTGTGTCAGTCACTCGACGGAAACTCTTTCCCTCTGTGGCTCAGTGCTTAAACACAGCTTCACCTCCGGGCTTTTTAATACCTCGTCGTCGTGCTCGTTGTTTTGCGGCGCGCTGATCTCGAACCCGCGGCTCATTGTGGAGCATTTTTTTTGATCATCTTGACAAACCATTTATTACCAAAATAATCCCCTCGACGTTTTAATGTATTCTATAAAAATTTGATAAAATAATACTTCTGAGGCCTTTTTTTTTTTACATTTCAGAAAATGTGAAATGTATCGTCGTCGTCGTCGTCTCCTCGGCGGGACCGAACGCATCCATTATTCATTCTGGCCAATTTCAAAAACATAATTACTGCCCCGTACATATATTTTCACTATATTCTACTTTTCATTTAATTTAACACTTGATTAAAAACATGTATTATTCATACACAATCACATTTATACTTTATCTCAGATATGTCATTACTTCACTCTCACATGTACTTTCACCTTCAGCTGGTTTTTTTCTCCAGATGTTTGGCAGAAACGTGACATGTAATACACCTCGAATATTGTGTTTTTGCTCATAAATCTACAAAATTATTCACTGATAGCGTCCTATGACGCGTGAACTCTGGTCCGCTAGTGCCTACAATTGTATTTTTTGCTCATGATCATTTCTTGGAGCATCTTCTATGAGTTCGCTTCATATCCCTGAAATCTGTAAGTCAAGAAACCATTGACATCGCGTCTTATGCATCACTTCACTGACAGAACGAAAGGACGTCAACATTAGCTTTCCACTGCTTAAAGGTCCACTGTGTAGTGTTTTAAGTAATTTATTACCTCTTCATTCATAAATAAGTCCTCATTGGTGTAAAATGATCTCTGCCAACAATCTCACTTCTCCTCCTGAGGGAAGAATCACTTCTCTGTATTTCCATAGGACGGGCGAGCTCTACGGAGGCTTCCATGTCCTTCCGCTCTATAAAAAACGATGAACTGGTGAGAGGGACAAAAAGCTCTACGTGGTACAGATAAGGCTAAAGGCGTTTTCACTCAGAGCCAGCGTGACTGTGGAACGGAGAAGGAGCTTAGCCAGACGCGCTCGTCAGCTGCAGTTTGAAGTCTGTTTGAAATAACGTACCTCATCACCCGAAACTAAACTTGATGAAGTGCTGTTTGAAGACATGTTGTTGTCACAGCTTCTTGAATCTTGACACATCCCGCCTGCCGTAGTTCCAACAGGCTGCAACGCACGTTGGAAACGCGAGGCGCTAGAGAGCAGTATTCGTTTGAATGCAGAATAACATTTAACCACTAGATGGGAGAAATAATTCCACAGTGTGTCTTTAAAGAACGAACGCTCGAGCTGTCGTGGTTTTAGTTTTAGATCGATTTAAACAAGCAACGATCTCCCACAGCTGTTTTCTTTTTAAATGATTAACGTGTTTATGGTTTCATGTTTTGGTTAATATGAGGACAGATGTTAATGGTGAAGCTTCGTGTGTCCAGCGTCTACCTCAGCAACTGGAGCAAAATGTTGTCCGTTTACAAAAATCCAGCTAACAAAGATGTTTCCACCAAAACATATTTGATTAAAAAACAAAGTTGTGTGCTTGCCAAGATTTAAAGTTGTGTTTATGGCGATAAATCCAGATGTTTCTAACGAGTCTCTGGATATCTACAGCTGTTCTTCTGGCGTACAAACCAGGTGTTTTAACCCTAACCAAGTTGTTTTTGTGCCTGAAGCTAACCAGACCATCAGCAGAGCGTTGTCACAACATAGAACTGAAGATTTAACTGAATGAACATAAAGAAAAATACAGAAAAGCTTTTATACTTTTCTGATATTTATAGTTTATCTTTGCAAACTAGTCATTCTAATTGTATTTCATTTGTCTATCTGTGCTGAATCTTATCTCCTGTCTCTCTTTTACATCCTTTTAATATGTTTTTCTTTATCTCCTTCCCTGTTTTAATGGACCGAGGTAGCTTCTGCACTGAAGCGTGCCTCTCTGAGGGGCTTCAGTCACTTCTCCATCACATTAATATGCATATTAATCTTTTGTATACGTGCAAAAAGGAAAAATCAAAAGCTCAAATCAAAGGCGATGCTGATAAGGGTGAGGACGTATGGATATGAGACATGTACGCAGGAGCTCCAGGAAGACGATGCAGCTCGCTCCTCTCCGGATGTATAATGGATGTGAAGCTCCACCTCTAATTACTTCTGCAGAATGTGCTCTCTCTTCCTATAACGTCTTAATCAACTGATACAAATATTGTTAATAATTCAAGCCTCATTGGTGTACTTAATCTAGCTCGTTTTCTAATCTTCCTAATAATTCATTTGTTCGGTGATTAATTACACTCATTTGTGTCATGTGGAAACAACATTTGTTTTTAATTGTGCATGTCAAAAGAATTTTCCAGTCGTCCCGTTTGCGCTCGCGCCGGGGCGTTCGGAGCGTTTGGTCACCGCGGGGTTTCCCCCCCGCGTTTAGCTTCGACTCCTCCGCATCCGCCAGCGATCAGACTTTTCCTCCGCCGTCTTCGCCATATGTGGCATCACAGTTAATTACTCAAGAGGAATTGGCTGAAGACGCGGCGTAACAGCAGGTGAGGAGCTCCAGCCCAGAGCTAAACCAACAGTAACTGGTCAAGCTCAGCTGCCCTCGCTCCTCCACCGCGGCGCAGGATGAGCTCGTTCATGCTGTTTGGCCTTCATTACAGATCAGGGAAGGTGCAATTAGCAGCAACCCCCCCACTAGTTCATAATTACCTTAAGACACCCACTTAAACAGGGAACCTTATAAATCAGCTCCCGTTGCCTATCAGAGCCCTGGACGCTACATTATGCCAACAGATGTCTGCGGCAGCCATGGACGGGCCCCTCGGTGGCGGCGACAGCCAACAACGCTGCGAGCTCCTCTAATGAATACGATCGGCCTCTGGGTTTGGCTTCTACTGGTGTTTTTTTTTATGGCTGTGTTTTCTCGCGAATTGAGAATTAAGAAGAAAATGAAAAAAGGGAGGGGGAGCGAACAAAAGGTCAATTAAGAGTCGGTGAAATGCGGCAGATTACGGTTCGTTTGATGTTTTCCCATCGCGTCGGTGACATTTGAGCCATTTGTGTGGATTTATTATTTCCCCCCATTTACAAATGCGAGCGGCGTTCGAGGGTGGGCGGTGGGGAGGTAATAGGTTATGTTGTCCCCTCTCTTTTTCGGGGGGCTAGCTCTAAGACGGAGGTGCTTTCCCGGGGACATCTGCATATATTTGCATCCGGAGAAGCTGCAAATGTAAGCGACACAAACACTGTTTGCAGACGGAGTGTCTCCATCGGACGCCCGCTGCTTCTCAATTATGTGAAAGTATTTTTGGGGTTTAGGGAAAAAAAAAACAAACACAAAGCAAACACAGTATCATACAGACAAATCCTCCGAAAGAGTCCCATAAACAGAGCACAGATGTGGGAGCATTATGAGGCCGAGCGGAGCTTCTGTTTATCAATAACTATTTCAAATGTGCAAAAAAAAACACGTCTCTCTTGTTTTGTCGTCTGTCTTTTGTGTTCAGTTTTCTCTCCTTACTCCAAAATTGTCAATTCGTGAACTCAGTTCGACTGTGACAAATAATAAAACGGCAATTAAATTCGATTTAAAAGAAATCGGAGTCGATAAAAGCGGCGCACATCTGTCTTAAGTGCTTGTGAACACAAAGGGAAAGCTTGACCTTCACACGCGTGATGTTGTCGGGGAGCACGGAGAGAACACGGCTCGGCGTATGAATGCCAGCGACACCTTTTAAAAGGCTCCTGACAAAGACATACTAGTCGTGCTGAGATAACGTTCCCGCTCCCGTTCCTGGAGGTTTTTTTTTTTTTAAAAGCACTGAAATCCACTATAGAGGAGATCACCTCCAACCTCATCTCACTCGTGTTTGCTCCGAGGAAACATATTGCCGGAGTACCTGCAGCAACAGAACAAAAACCCACCAGACTGTGTAAGAGAATCAGCACCGCTATAACCGCGAACGTCTCTCTAAAAATAAACCCTGAATGAATCTCGGAGGTTTAATGAACAAAGTTTGTGCGGAGGGAATTTATCTTATTGGAAAAGATGAATACACTTTCAAGGGAGGCATACCGACAAGATATAAATGCATTTTCAAACAGTAAAGAGGCTTCGCGTCTTCCATTGAGAGAAATTCGTTCAGAGAAGAATTGCTTTGGTGTCTCAGTTTAAAGTCCCACCGCAAGAAAACACTCGAGGAGACGAGGAACAGCGCCGGCATAAAGAGTAAGGATGTGCATCTACGTACGAAACACACTGTTTATCTCTTGGACTTGAGATGTAACGTAAAGTTATGCCGTCTATTTACGTTTTTAAAAAGGTCCAGTGTTGGATTTAGTGCCATCTGGTGGTCAGGTGGCGGATCTGCAACCAACTAAACACCCCTCGTCTCATCCTCCTCTTTACAGTGGCGGCTAAAAAGTGCCAAAAAACACAAAAAAGCTCAACATAGAGCCAGAGTTTGGTTTGGTCTGCCCCCAAATCCCCCAAAATCCTACATACTGGACCTTTAACCAGCCAACGAACGAGTGACGAATCTACGTTTAAGACCCCTTTTAATGTCGCAGCTGGAGAAAACTAACTAGTTTATACACAGCTGGGCAGTTTAAACTTTAAAAATGGAATATAAAATTCATATTTATGTTTCCATTAGTGTATAATTACCTTGTTTTTACCTCAGAATGAGCCTTTTTGTATCTACAGATGGAGCAGGTTCCTCTTCTAGTCCATCATGTTGCACCAGAATGTTTCTACAGTGGCCCAGAATGGACAAACCAAGGCCACAATAAAGGACAGTGAGCAGTAGAAGGTCTTCTACCTGCTCTACTTCATAATCCACGTCTGGTTCCTGACTGAATTGCTCATCTTTGTTCCCACTGTGATTGTTGATTGTCTTCAAACTTATGTTTCAGGCTCAGGTTGTAGAGACTCGACTCCGACGAGAACAACAACAAACAGTTATTTCAGCAAATTACCCCGAAACAAAACAGGTTTTTAAGATCGTCGTGATACCAGAATGTTAAACTTTGGTACAGTATCAGAAAAACAAACAAGCAACGAGCAAAATTGCAGAGAAATCGACACTTTGGACCATTTTAATATGTTTATATTCAGGCGACAGTGCCCTCCAGTAACTATGAATCCTCTCTATCATCTATCAGAAGCACTTGAGGAAGTCTGGTGAAGTTATTATAAAAAGACAAAGTTCTGGGTTTCTTCTGACAACATTCACTATTGTTCCTTAATCTGCACCACGATGACAAATGTCCCCTCGGCTTCAACAAACCACAATGTTTCCCTGAACATAACCAAGTTGTTTTTTGGTCTTCAACCCAATGAAACCTTAACCAGAGCGTCGTCACATCATAGTCATGTTCCTCAGGTGTTCCTAGTAAATCTAGCAGTTTGAATTTGGACACAAAGTCAATTCACAGTGACCAAAATAAGGTAGATAACACTTTTTCAGGCCACGCTCCCTGACCTAAAGCCCTGCAAGCGGGTTTCCAAGCTCTCTCTCTCTCTGTCTGACTCCATGTCTCTCGCCCACAGCTAGCTAGCCAAACTACGTAGCTAAAACTTGTTCTCCCCAGAGATTAGCCTGCACCCGTTAGAAAACAGACCTCCTGCTTGATAGTAGCCAGATCCTGAAATGCAAAAGCCTGGTTAGCTTGTGTTAGCATTAGCCTCAGGTTGCTAACAGTTTGATTGGCATAAGCAGCTCAAATTTATTTATCGTGACAAACCACAACGTTTCCCTGAACATAACCAAGTTGTTTTTTGGTCTTCAGCCCAACGAAACCTTAACCAGAGCGTCGTCACATCATAGTCATGTTGTTCAACCTGTTCCTCAGGTGTTCCTAGTAAATCTAGCAGTTTGAATTTGGACACAAAGTCAATTTACAGTGACCAAAATAAGGTAGAAAACACGTATTAAATGTCCGACTGTTTATCTGTCCGTCAGCTCTATGACAGTAACAACTACATGAATGTATCCTGCTCCTAACACGCCACAAACAAGCCAACACAAACCCACACACAACTCGTTAAAACACAAAGAGAGATGTATATCTGTGTGACATCTTTCGTTGTCAACACACTTGTCTGAGCTCGTCTGAGGAGTGTGATTAACCGTGACTTAATTTCACCTCCCCGTCAGCGGCGAGATGCGACTCCATCAGGGTGGAAAAGAGAACGTCGTCCTGTCATTTATATAAAAAGTTTTCAAGTTTACTGTCGTGCTGAGTCTGACACTTCTTCTTCTTCTTCTTCTTCTCCGAGACGCTGCGACTGAGATTGCTTTCAAAACTGCTGCTATTCTGCTTGGAAAAATAATGACAAGAGAGCGACATAAACAGAGAGTGTTTTCTATTCATGGTCTAACCTGCTCGTATTGCTTTTTTTTTTTATTTGGCCTTGGCGGCAAATATCACAAAGATAAGAAATGCTTCAACGTGAGGACGCCTGGTCAGCTCGGTTCAGCCGCAGAGTGAAAACAAACTCAACAATATTCAGTTTGTGTCGATCTCCTGGTTATGTTCCCACTTACGTTCATACGACCGGATGATTTAAGTGCTGTTGGGTTTACTTCCCTTTTTTTTTCTACGCACAGAATAAACCACAAAGTCTTCATGTTGTGTAGTGTTCATTACTACTTGATTCACTGGTGAATGACAAAAATCTTTAGTTTTTTGGTCCTTAAAGGTGCTGTTTGTAAGAAAAGTTGATATTGAGTCTCACCCCTAAATTCTACCAGGTACGTGTCCGGTCCGTATCCGATCCGCCACGGCAGCCGAGTTTCACTCTAGTCTATCGCCGTTTTTATTCTGGGCAGTAAGCCACCAATTTGCCGTCCTTTTGGCGGCTAGGTCCGTGGATTTAGACAGAAGGCGGCAAATCGGTGGTCTGTTTTGGTCTGCCAATTTGCACCTCGGAGGTAACGTTGCACTCTTTCCACCTCCACTGCTGTGTAAATCCGAGGCGGCAATGTGCCTGCAATTGCGTGAGATGGGCGGAGGTGTGGATGACGTGCACTGCTGTGCACCCACAGCCGGGAGTTTTAAAACCAGGAAACAGCTGATCACAGCAGTGAGTTCGTCACTTCATCCACGAAGATGAGCAGCTGGAAAGCCGCTGAGATCCGAGAGATGCTAGCGTCTCCTCGCTCTCTGTAGCTGTCTTGGTTGTCCGCTTGTTGTTGTAGCGGCGAGCTAATAGCGGTCGCTACTTTCAAATTAAAAGCCCCCCGCTAAGAACCCAGTTCTAAACTCCGATGGGGTGCAATGTAAAGCTCTTATTTTGAAGAAAAACTGCGAAAACTTTCCCATAAGGAATGAATGGGACGGGGTCAAAAAAGTCGCAAAATCATTGACGTTTTTCAAACATCTCCTGCTCTGGCAGACTTTGACCTAGAGACACCATTCAAACTTTAAAATGTAGGCACAAGTCTCATCTATTTGAGTTGTATTTGAACTTTCTTTCTACGATGTTTAGTTTTTGAACGGTGACCC
This sequence comes from Lagodon rhomboides, assembly GCA_039737535.1. Lineage (NCBI taxonomy): Eukaryota > Metazoa > Chordata > Actinopteri > Spariformes > Sparidae > Lagodon > Lagodon rhomboides. Next base: position 2,817,091 of record CM077802.1, read on the forward strand.
TTAATTGATCGTGAGTGATTTCGAAAAAATTCAGAAAAATTCAGGATTTTCAATGTGTGTGTATTGCGGAATGTTCGCGCAGCACCAACTGGCAGAGTGGGGGAGCCTGAAAAAAACTCTCGGAAAATGTTTCTTTAGATGACGATCCTAGCCACAGATTTCACACTACAATAGTGATATTTTCCAAGAACGTAGCCACACTTGTCTTCTGTCTGGCAACGTGTCCACTTTATCGGGAGGATGTACGCTTTTTGAATTATCTGCGTCTAACCGACACAAACTCCAGCAACTGCCCCATAAGCCCCAATGTTAAACGGGAAGAGGATTTTGGGAGAAAAGCAGAAACTGCCCTGCTTCTCTTCACGCCCAACTTCCTGCTTCACGTCACGTCACATGTTGACGCCTACCAGAGGAGGAAAAGTGGAGGCTGTTTGGAAAAGGAGGAATATTGCACCTCCCTTTTAGACAGACAAGGAGGCACATTGCAGCCTTTACCTTGCTGCACATGTGCCACCTTTTCTATCTAAAAGGGGCTAGTTGAGTATTTCCTCTGGCTGCGTTGCGTATCCGCTTCGTTGCAGCTCGAGTGTGGAGTTGGAGCGCAGTGCAACAATTCAAGAAGTCAGACACCGAAACAACAACATAACATCTGGTTAAATTTCAGACAAAAACTCTCAGAAAAAGAGACAAATCCAAGCACTTCTTCTCATCTTGTGGTTGGGAACAGTAAGTGGGTGTTGCCGTACAATGGACGATGGAAAAAAAACGTACCGGAGCCGTTCCGCGACATATACGCATCCAGTGGACTTCTAGAGTTACGAAAGTCGATGAGTTGGGAATGAGACTCTAAAAATCAACTTTTCTTACAAAACAGCACCTTTAAACTCTTATTTTCTTGATCGCAGGTAAAACATTCTGCTAGTATAATAATTATTTAACCCTTTTTTTTAGTTGACTTCGTTTCAAAACTCTTACCAAACGATCTGTTCTCCATCTTCACATCACATGGTCTTAAATCTTCACCTCAGTTTTTCATTGAATTGTGTTGAAATCTTCATTTTTTAAAAAAACTTTCTCTCCACATTGATTTTTCCGAAAAATGCCAGAACAGCCACTCACCAGGCTTTGTGCTCCTGTAAAGATAACCGTGTTAACTGCTGTTTTCAGGGTCAAGAATGAAGTTTGAACCTCAGCTTTTGGAACCAACGTTGATGAAAAAAGGCCTTTGGAGTGTTCAGAAAAAGAAGAACTTTCTGAACTACTACAATAACCAAACTTACAATGTGTGTTCACTCCCGTCTGCTGATAAAGATCGTATTAGAGAATTGAAAAGGTTCTGGAGAAGCTAGTAGATCGACCTTGTGCCGAACGTTGTTTTATCGGCTGCCGCGAAATAAAGTTTGAGCCTCAACTTTTTTCTCAAAAACTGCACTGTCACCGCCCTCGGAAACAAGGTGGGTGGAGCCTGCTCAGGCTTGTGAGAGCTGACCAATCACAGCAGGCTTTTTGGGAGGTGGGGAATTAAAGAGACAGGCGCTTAAAATGACCGAGGGGTGAATAGAGGCGCTCTCACGGACAGCGTGAGAGAAATAATGTGTTTTTTTTTTCAACATTCAAACATGTGAACTTTTTCATATTATTCAAAATATGAACCTGAAACTGAGCCTTTAAATTTGTGTGCAACAACCTGCTATTTTCTGTCTTGTTCGTGAAGATACAGACACTCGTTTTCTCTCCAACGAACTGGATTTCATCAGCTGGACTTCAGTAAAAGTATCTATACTTGAAATAACCCCAACTGTTTTTACTTTGGCCTCATCGTGGACGTTTCAAGTGATTTAAATTGAATCTTAGATTAGTCGAAAAAGAGAGGAAGACTCATTTTACAAAAGAAAGAGGCGAACAGAGGTCAGACCGTCTGTTTAACACGTGCACATGCAAACACAATTGTCCAAAAACTACAATATTAAGAAAAGAAGGACTATTTGTTAAATAAAAGTGCAGACCTATAATATGCCTGAGTAACTCGTCTATAACTGTTTCAGTCAGAGTGAACTTTCCACTTTGAAACTTTCTCTGTCTGAATATTTGTGTGTGTGTGTGTGTGTGTGTGTGTGTTATGATTGCGGCCGCTTCATCTGTCACAGTTACTACAGCTGGACACTTCACATTTGGAGGTCAGCGAGAGGTAAAGGCTTTACCCTCCGGTTGATTCGCGGTGACACTCGGCGCGGCGCTCCGTGTCGCTCTGACAGAGGCTAAAGCAATCTGTTCCCGGCACATCCTCGACCCCCCCTCGCCCCCACTGTTGTCCCTGAAATACCAATTTACTCATTTCCCACCAATCAGCTGTCATTGTGTAATTATTTCGGCCTGACATGACATCCTCACCTTCCATTACCAAATATTACAGAGATGTTTTGGGTTTTTTTTTCGGACGGGTTAAAACCTGTCGGATCAAATGATAGCGTTCTGGCGGCGGCGGCGGCCCGTCAGACTCAACAACCTCTCAACCTGTTATTAAGCTTCACTGTTTGCACCTCATCCGAAAACTCTAATATTTCTATGTGGTTTCTTTTCTGCCTTCAAGAAATGAGTTCAGCCTTTAGTCAAGCCTCACTTGCACACCGTATCAACATCATTTGTCATTTCTCCCCTTTTTTTCTTTTTTAATAACTCGCTCAATATTAGCAAATTAAATGAGCTTTTTTTTTTTTTCTCCTCGGCCCGTTCCCTCGCCAAGTTTTGTGAGAAATTATAGGTTTCTATGGTTGACGAGACAAAGCAGGACAAATAAATCAATACAAAGCAAATGAAAGCAAATTGAATCTATTAAAGCAAAATTACTGGGCAAGAAAAAAAAAAAAAAAAGAAAAGAAAGAAAAGGGAATCAGCCAAACGCAACGTAACCCACAGAGTCGTGGCCGCAGACAATTAATGACAGAGGGTGCAGAAAGGTGCTGGCTCATTAGGCCCGGCCCGGCCCGAGCATGCAGACAAGGCCACCGGCCAGACCACAGCAGACCAGCGCAAACCAGTCTGCTGCAGGACCGCGGGGACCTTCTACCTGCAGCCACCGCCGGCTAAACACCAGGGAGGTGTTTCATTTAGCTGCGAATGTTGCCCAAAAAAATAAAGGAAATTAGAAAAGATGAGCCTCCCTCCGTCCCCTCAGCACCTCCCACGTCCCCGCAGCCTCCTCCTCCCGTACCTGAGGAATGCCAAGCAGCAGGGTGCCACAGAGGACCTTCAGATCAGCGTGAGCCAGCGAGGGGGGCTCTCCCGGGCAGCGATGAGTAATTAGCACTAATTAGTGGCAGTGATTAACCGCACTGGGGAACGTGGGGGCCGGAAGGGAGCAGATTGATAGAGCTGGCCCTCCTAACCCATGGAGGCTCCACTGCATCTTAAGCAGGGGGGGGGGATGGTTGGAGGGGGGGGCGGCCGGCTGTGGCTGCCAGCCAGATGCTCCTCCGGCCATAAATAAAGGTGGAACATGCAACGAGCATCCGTGAAGCCATTTCAACAACAGGGAGGTGAGGTGCCGATGTGCAGCTACTGAAGCAAAAGCCTCAAATCAAAGGCTTGTCAATTCATTATACCCCAAGGCAGGGTTATTCAAATGGTGGTACGTGGGTCGAATCGGGCCCTCGAGTCATTTCACACAGGCCCTTTGAGCGATTCAGCTAATTGAAAAGCAGTATTGACAAATTTATTGGATAAAATGTGTCCGTCCTGTGTACATTTCCACCGATAGCGGAATAAATTATCGGGTTTTACAGTAGTTATCAGTCCCGCGGCGTCCGGCCCGTCAGAACGCGGCAGCAGACGCTCTCTCTGTGTTTACACGCTCACAAGAAGGCGAGCGAGCGGAGAGAAAAAAATGCACCGGAGTAACCCGCTTCCTGTAAAATCCATGTTTACATGCAGCAGGTCAGGGATCAGATTTCACACCCACCGTCGAACATATTTTGGAGCGATGAGTTTGTTATTTTAAGCATCGCAGGCACATTCGGACAGAACGGGCTCTGCAGCGAGAGCACATGTTCTGTTCGCAGGATGAATGTGCCTGATTTTAACCGTTTAGACTCGTTCAGACTGTCAGGAGACGCTTATTGTCAGTTTCAGTTGAAGTCAGACTCTGAATTATTTTAAACACAGAGATGTTCCTCGCTTGATGTCGTGATCGTCCCTCTCATCTCACCACGGAGACGTTTTCCCTGTCAGGAATCGTGTTCTTCCAGAGAAGCAAAAGAAACATGACAACGACTTAACCCGATTATTGAAACTGGGTTTCTCTTAATATTACGTTTAAGAAAGGTTACTGCGGAAATCTGACAGTAAACCAGGTACCAGACGCTGTATCGATCATTATTTCTATTTTCATGAGGGACAGTTCACCCTAAAATCAGAAACATATACTTGTCCTCTTACCTGTGGTGCTTTTTATCCATCTAGACTGTTTTGGTGTGAGCTGCGTCGGCTGTTTTCAGGAATAGAAGCTCTAAATATGCTACAATTAGCTGCTAGCTAAGCCGGATATGTTCTTAAGAAGTAACTGAGAGTAATTATTGGAGAGAAAACAACTTAAAGTGTTGTTATAATACGTCTAATGTGTTTACAGCTTGCTTCTGTTGTCACAAATTTGCAAGTTTGAATGCAACCGAATACAGAAAACCAAAATAAAAAGGCACATCTAATGCAACCAGACAGAAATTACCCTCCTCTCCTCCGTGCTGATGGAAAGTCAGGTGGAGTTTCGTAGTCTACAAAACATTTCTGGAGCTTTGCAGCAAAACAGCATCTCAGAAATCTACTTAACAAGCAAAATACAGCTCATCTAGCCAACCCAAGCCTCTGGAAGCCAAACTGATGTGTGTGCATGCTAACACCTTTAGCTTAGCAGCTACATTAAAGGGATATTCCGGTGTAAGTTTAATCCATGGTCTAACACACCTTGACACCGAGTAAGACTCCCCCTCGAGAGGTCAAGTTAGCTGACCGCTAGCTTAGCTAGTTTTAGCAACCTCAGAAAAGACCGCACGATAACAATACACTGCAGCTTATGTCTCCAACTAGAAACCGCCATCAAAAAGCCACAATTAATGGTGAGAACAGCAGCAAACTTCAGCAACAGTACATGTACAGTCCCAGCACACAGTACGAAGCATCAAACATCTGCTAGCTTTGCTGTATTTGTATGAAAAACACAGCACAACTCACCCTCTCCTCCAGCAGCCTGCCTGTGTGGGGAAGCCCTGACGAGTCGATTACCGAGTGCAGCAGATTTCTGCAGCTCAAGGATGAAAATGTCTGATTATTACTCCATTACTTCTGTTATTTTCCCTGTCAGCTCTCGATAATCGGTACACGGCACTCGGTAATAGGTAATCGACTTGTCAGTGCTTCTCAACACAGGCAGGCTGCTGGAGGAGAGGGTGAGTTGTGCTGTGTTTTTAATACAAATCCAGCAAAGCTAGCAGATGTTTGATGATTCGTACTGTGTGCTGGGACTGTACATGTACTGTTACTGAAGTTTGCTGCTGTTCTCACCATTAATTGTGGCTTTTTGATGGCGGTTTCTAGTTGGAGACATAAGCTGCAGTGTATTGTTATCGTGTGGTCTTTTCTGAGGTTGCTAAAACTAGCTAAGCTAGCGGTCAGCTAACTTGACCTCTCGAAGGGGAGTCTTACTCAGTGTCAAGGTGTGTTAGACCATGGATTAAACTTACACCGGAATATCCCTTTAATCATTACGTTTTAAAAAGAAGGTAAATAACAGTAAATGTTTGGGATGATTGGGATCTGGAAGCTTCTAGAGACTCGCTGCCGCAATGCTGTTTGTGTTGTGGACTATGACACTGGAGGATGAAAAAGGGCCGAACTGTTCCTTTAAAGCAATATCAAACTGTTTGCACATCAAGAGTTTGACTCGCTGTATCACTTTGTATTTCAAATAATGAATCCGGCATTAAATGTCACTACAGGGGAGGACGGCTCTTTATAAAAACAGTCTCTGCTGTTTTCATTAGGCTTCAGAGCTTCACAGATTGACTCAGTCAGCTATAGTTTTTTTTTTACACCTCGCATAAGCAAATTAATCTAAATATCTCAAGCAGAGCTCTCCCCCGTTTTAATGAAGTGACACACACATGCTAGTTTCTCCACATGGCTTGAAAACAAATGACATGATAACTACGCGACGCGGGCCAGGTTGAGGAGCCGTCGGAGCTTTTTGTGGCAAAACAAGCGGGACGTGCGGCGCCTGATTTTAAACATCAATGACTTTAATTAGTGTCATTCTACGATCACCAATAATAGCGCTGAAATGTGCCGGGCGCCGCCGCTGACAGCCGCCGCAGATCTGCGGCGAGGCGGGGGGGCTCTTAACAAGATAAGCCCTGAAATCAAGCGAGCCTGAAGGAACATTACCTGAACAAGGAGTGCTGATGAAAATGAGTGCGGTGTCGGCCCTGCTTGGAAAACAACTGAAGTGTTGTTCACACGTCTTACGGTGGAACAAGCCAACAACACAAGTAGCACTACAGCGGATAATTCCCATCACTTGTAGGGCTGAGAAGGGAGGGATCATCCCTTTGTATGTAAATGATCCGTTTGAATCTTTGGATCTCGGGTAAAGAAAAGGGAGGAGATAAAAGTGTTTGCCATTTAACAAGGAAGCAGATTAAACCTCAAATCCTGTCTGGGGGAAGAAATGTCTGCCTGGAAATGTGTTTTTTTTTTCCAACTGTGCTCAGGAAACATTATTATCTTCTGTGTTTTCTAATTGTCACCAGTTTATATCAAGATATAAGTCCTAAACATCCAGCTTCACTACAAGACAACGATACGAGTATTTGCTGAATTTAAGTATTTAATCTTTTCTTTGTATCGAGACAAATGTGCATGTTTTTTATCTGGGAGTTTAAAGATATCGTAGGTTTTATTGCTTTGTTTAACTTCTGGCCAAGGAGGTTGTGTTTTCACCCGTTTCCATCGGTTGATTGGTTGGTTTGTCAACACAATGACACAAAAAACTACTGAGCGGATTGTCTGGGTCTTGATCCTGAACACTGTAGACCTCATTAACTCATCCACTTTGTGTAGATCTTCCTGTTGAACTCTTGATCATCAGCCTGGTTGTCATGGAAATACACATTTCCCCCATTTGTCTGAGCAGTTTTAAGAATGAAGCCTCATCAATGGCGACTCAATAGTCACGTTTCGAATGCGTTCCTGACCTTGACGTTGACAAAACAATCCAACCTTAAAGGTTGGATCTTCTGTGTTTCTAATTGTCACCAGTTTATATCAAGATATAAGTCCTAAACATCCAGCTTCACTACAAGACAACGATACGAGTATTTGCTGAATTTAAGTATTTAATCTTTTCTTTGTATCGAGACAAATGTGCATGTTTTTGTAGTTTAAAGATATCCGTAGGTTTTATTGCTTTTGTTTAACTTCTGGCCAAGGAGGTTGTGTTTTCACCCGTTTCCATCGGTTGATTGGTTGGTTTGTCAACACGATTACACAAAAACTACCGAGCGGATTGTCTGGGTCTTGATCCTGAACACTGTAGACCTCATTAACTCATCCACTTTGTGTAGATCTTCCTGTTGAACTCTTGATCATCAGCCTGGTTGTCATGGAAATACACATTTCCCCCATTTATCTGAGCAGTTTTAAGAATGAAGCCTCATCAATCGGCGACTCAATAGTCACGTTTCGAAGCGTTCCCGACCTTGACGTTGACAAAACAATCCGACCTTAAAGGTCGGATCTTCTGTGTTTCTAATTGTCACCAGTTTATATCAAGATATAAGTCCTAAACATCCAGCTTCACTACAAGACAACGATACGAGTATTTGCTGAATTTAAGTATTTAATCTTTTCTTTGTATCAAGACAAATGTGCATGTTTTTAATCTGGGCGTACGAGTTTAAAGATATCCGTAGGTTTTATTGCTTTGTTTAACTTCTGGCCAAGGAGGTTGTGTTTTCACCCATTTCCATCGGTTGATTGGTTGGTTCATCAACACGATAACACAAAAAACTACTGAGCGGATTGTCTGGGTCTTGATCCTGAACACTGTAGACCTCATTAACTCATCTACTTTGTGTAGATCTTCCTGTTGAACTCTTGATCATCAGCCTGGTTGTCATGGAAATACACATCCCCCATTTCTCTGAGCAGTTTTAAGAATGAAGCCTCATCAACGGCGACTTAATAGTCACGTTTCGAAGCGTTCCCGACCTTGACGTTGACAAAACAATCCGACCTTAAAGGTCGGATCTTCTGTGTTTCTAATTGTCACCAGTTTATATCAAGATATAAGTCCTAAACATCCAGCTTCACTACAAGACAACGACACCAGTATTTGCTGAATTTAAGTATTTAATCTTTTCTTTGTATCAAGACAAATGTGCATGTTTTTAATTTGGGCGTACGAGTTTAAAGATATCCGTAGGTTTTATTGCTTTGTTTAACTTCTGGCCAAGGAGGTTGTGTTTTCACCCGTTTCCATCGGTTGATTGGTTGGTTTGTCAACACAATAACACAAAAAACTACCGAGCGGATTGTCTGGGTCTTGATCCTGAACACTGTCGACCTCATTAACTCATCAGATCTCTTCAACATTGTGAGATTTTAGTTGTGACTAAATCTCCCCTGATGGATCGTGTAGATCTTCCTGTTGAACTCTTGATCATCAGCCTGGTTGTCATGGAAATACACATTTCCCCCCATTTCTCTGAGCAGTTTTAAGAATGAAGCCTCATCAATGGCGACTCAATAGTCACGTTTCGAAGCGTTCCCGACCTTGACGTTGACAAAACAATCCGACCTTAAAGGTCGGATCTTCTGTGTTTCTAATTGTCACCAGTTTATATCAAGATATAAGTCCTAAACATCCAGCTTCACTACAAGACAACGATACGAGTATTTGCTGAATTTAAGTATTTAATCTTTTCTTTGTATCGAGACAAATGTGCATGTTTTTGTAGTTTAAAGATATCCGTAGGTTTTATTGCTTTGTTTAACTTCTGGCCAAGGAGGTTGTGTTTTCACCCGTTTCCATCGGTTGATTGGTTGGTTTGTCAACACGATTACACAAAAAACTACCGAGGGGATTGTCTGGGTCTTGATCCTGAACACTGTCGACCTCATTAACTCATCCACTTTGTGTAGATCTTCCTGTTGAACTCTTGATCATCAGCCTGGTTGTCATGGAAATACACATTTCCCCCATTTGTCTGAGCAGTTTTAAGAATGAAGCCTCATCAATAGCGACTTAATAGTCACGTTTCGAATGCGTTCCTGACCTTGACGTTGACAAAACAATCCGACCTTAAAGGTCGGATCTTCTGTGTTTTCTAATTGTCACCAGTTTATATCAAGATATAAGTCCTAAACATCCAGCTTCACTACAAGACAACGATACGAGTATTTGCTGAATTTAAGTATTTAATCTTTTCTTTGTATCGAGACAAATGTGCATGTTTGTAATTTGGGCGTACGAGTTTAAAGATATCCGTAGGTTTTATTGCTTTGTTTAACTTCTGGCCAAGGAGGTTGTGTTTTCACCCGTTTCCATCGGTTGATTGGTTGGTTTGTCAACACGATTACACAAAAACTACCGAGCGGATTGTCTGGGTCTTGATCCTGAACACTGTCGACCTCATTAACTCATCCACTTTGTGTAGATCTTCCTGTTGAACTCTTGATCATCAGCCTGGTTGTCATGGAAATACACATTTCCTCCCATTTCTCTGAGCAGTTTTAAGAATGAAGCCTCATCAATGGCGACTTAATAGTCACGTTTCGAAGCGTTCCCGACCTTGACGTTGACAAAACAATCCGACCTTAAAGGTCGGATCTTCTGTGTTTCTAATTGTCACCAGTTTATATCAAGATATAAGTCCTAAACATCCAGCTTCACTACAAGACAACGATACGAGTATTTGCTGAATTTAAGTATTTAATCTTTTCTTTGTATCGAGACAAATGTGCATGTTTGTAATTTGGGATACAAGTTTAAAGATATCCGTAGGTTTTATTGCTTTGTTTAACTTCTGGCCAAGGAGGTTGTGTTTTCACCCGTTTCCATCGGTTGATTGGTTGGTTTGTCAACACAATTACACAAAAACTACCGAGCGGATTGTCTGGGTCTTGATCCTGAACACTGTCGACCTCATTAACTCATCCACTTTGTGTAGATCTTCCTGTTGAACTCTTGATCATCAGCCTGGTTGTCATGGAAATACACATCCCCCCATTTCTCTGAGCAGTTTTAAGAATGAAGCCTCATCAATAGCGACTTAACAGTCACGTTTCGAAGCGTTCCCGACCTTGACGTTGACAAAACAATCCGACCTTAAAGGTCGGATCTTCTGTGTTTTCTAATTGTCACCAGTTTATATCAAGATATAAGTCCTAAACATCCAGCTTCACTACAAGACAACGATATGAGTATTTGCTGAATTTAAGTATTTAATCTTTTCTTTGTATCGAGACAAATGTGCATGTTTTTATCTGGGAGTTTAAAGATATCCGTAGGTTTTATTGCTTTGTTTAACTTCTGGCCAAGGAGGTTGTGTTTTCACCTGTTTCCATCGGTTGATTGGTTGGTTTGTCAACACAATTACACAAAAACTACCGAGCGGATTGTCTGGGTCTTGATCCTGAACACTGTCGACCTCATTAACTCATCCACTTTGTGTAGATCTTCCTGTTGAACTCTTGATCATCATCCTGGTTGTCATGGAAATACACATTTCCCCCATTTGTCTGAGCAGTTTTAAGAATGAAGCCTCATCAACGGCGACTCAATAGTCACGTTTCGAAGCGTTCCTGACCTTGACGTTGACAAAACAATCCGACCTTAAAGGTCGGATCTTCTGTGTTTCTAATTGTCACCAGTTTATATCAAGATATAAGTCCTAAACATCCAGCTTCACTACAAGACAACGATACGAGTATTTGCTGAATTTAAGTATTTAATCTTTTCTTTGTATCGAGACAAATGTGCATGTTTTTGTCAGTTTAAAGATATCCGTAGGTTTTATTGCTTTGTTTAACTTCTGGCCAAGGAGGTTGTGTTTTCACCCATTTCCATCGGTTGATTGGTTGGTTTGTCAACACAATAACACAAAAAACTACCGAGCGGATTGTCTGGGTCTTGATCCTGAACACTGTCGACCTCATTAACTCATCAGATCTCTTCAACATTGTGAGATTTTAGTTGTGACTAAATCTCCCCTGATGGATCGTGTAGATCTTCCTGTTGAACTCTTGATCATCAGCCTGGTTGTCATGGAAATACACATACCCCCCCCGTTTCTCTGAGCAGTTTTAAGAATGAAGCCTCATCAACGGCGACTTAACAGTCACGTTTCGAAGCGTTCCCGACCTTGACGTTGACAAAACAATCCGACCTTAGAGGTCCGTTTGGTCAGTGCTGTGGTGCTGTCGGATAAGAAAGCTGTGAAAGAGCTCAGAAAAGAAAAAAAAGGGAATTTTGAGCTTGAAGATTTCCATGACAACTGGGCAAAGAGGTTTTTTTTTTCCGCTCATGAATAACATGTGATGATCAAAAGCTAAAGAAGAGCTACCTTGAGACGAGATCGTTCTGCCAACATTTTCTCAACATTGTCAACCCGTCGGCTCCTTCTGAAGACAAAAAAAAGGAGCTCACAAATATATATTGTCGTGTTTTTAAAAGGATTCAGCTGCACATTAATTCAAAACATTACTAAAACAGGAGGAATCCTTGTATATATCTTCACCCTAACCCCCCCAGTATAAAGTGGGCAACCCTTCAAGACCCTCACACATCATCTGTAGTCGTCGATGGCGTTTACGCGACTGGACATTTCCAATATGCTGTCTTCAGCTGTGCCGATTTATCCTGCTGTTACTTTGGCAGCATCCCAACAGATGGATGCTCACAAATCATTCAATACGTCACGCTATCAATCAAGTTATCAAATAAAACAGGGTTAGGGTTTATAACCTGGCCACTAGCGGTGCTTCGTAGGCTAACGTTAGCATCCCATGCTGCTACCCTACAAGTCTGCACTGATATTAGAGAAGCCTCAAATCAAAAGGGGGGATGCAACACTGAAATGCACAAATTAGCAATAACAATGTACCGTTAGCTAGTTAACGACCAAAACATCCAAAAAGCACAGATTGTTTTATGCTTCTTATGAAGAAAAGGACCATAAAACATCAATACGACGAGTTCTAACAACCCTCTCGATGTGTATTGAGATCGATGAAGGCCTAACCTTCACCCGACCCCCTCAGGAGGCTGTAGCCCTAGGCATGAATATGCAAAACCAGGTGGGGGTAGGGTAGGCTACGTGGTAGGAGCAACAGGTGCATTGGGAATGGGCCTATATGTTCTAATGAGTATTTCTGGCAGCAGGACGGTGTGTGTGTGTCGGATTGATTTAAAATGAACAGCGTATGGGTTCATGGTAATGAAGGAACGTGTCAGCCGGTGCAGGAGTGAAGCTCACTGATGTGTTTTTTTTGGACGACAACGGAGCTCTAAAGAAGATAATATATCAAGCGGTGAATACTCCGTCGGTTCAGTGTCGCGTTTGGTCTTTTTTCAGGTTTGAAAATAAGAAAAATGCAAAAATACAGTTGGCCTCGTCCGTTAAAGAGATGCATTGATTCTCACGGATTCAGACGTCTACACGTCCTTGGTGGAAGCGCACTTGTTCACGCTCCCTCTTGAGGTGCATTTCACTCAGCGTAAGGTTCGATGGGGAGGCCAGAGTATGTTTTTTATATGTGCATAAGGAGGTTTATGTGTGTGTGTTGTTTGGGTTTTTGTGGCTCGTACCGCTTCTGAAAGCAGAAGATAGTGTTCCCACAATGCCCCAGATATTGACTGGTTTCAATTTCCTCCATTCTGACAGCCCATTTCATCCGCAACTTTGAATAAAGGCGGCCATTGTGCTGGAGGCATTACTGTAAACATCAACACATCGCTTTCAGATCAAATGGGCCCCCGCCACAAAACCCGAGGACCTTCAGCCCGAAAACCCAGCGCCGAACACAAAAGGTGAGGCTGACGTTTCGTATTATAATTAACTATAATCGCAAGCAAAGTGGCCGCAGCACGATTTTAAACACAACAGAGGAAAATAAAAATGATAAAAAAAAAGTCGTGCCGGATGGTGAGGCGAGGAGGAGAGATGAAGAAAATGTTCAAGCGCAGTGGTGACACTCATTGAATTACATGTTGACAGCTCTGTGTTAGTGAAGAGATGAAAGCAAAATGAGATTTTCAAAAGTGAATATGGGGAATGACAGTATTGCTTTCTCCACATTGTCAAACTTGACAGTGCTATTACCATCACTATAACATCAGGTGCCGGCATATGGTATTCAGTTAGCAGGAATCAGCGACCTCGTTTGAATATTGATTGCATTCCTGGCAAAGAGGAGGACTTAGTCTTATTACCTTTCTTTTGAATTTTTACTCCTTCTCTAAAATTACAACAAAAAAACGGGGGCAAGACGGAGAAGATGAGCGTGAATCAAAGTTACTGAGGCAAAACCAATAATTGAATAATTAGCTGACAGGCGGCGGAGATGTGTTTTTATTTATACGGGATGATTTATAAATGATTCCATGTGGAACCGGTTTGAAATATTTATCTTTGATGAGGATAAATAGAGACGCCGCGATATTGAATCTGGAGGCAGATAGCGATAACGTAACCTCTTTCATGAGGGAGAGATTTCTTTTATGTTTGTTTTTAACTCTGAAAAAGTGGAAAAATCGATATTATTTTTTTATATTTGCTATTTTTGAAGGCGTTACGTAGATGTGGACCATCGACTATATGAAAAGTGACTCTGGAATAACTGTTTATTCAATAATAATATTTTTCTGAACTGACTGAAAATACATCCGTCCACTGCGCTCGATGTTACGAACCAAAGGGTGTAATCTTTAGATTGTATGATATAAAGATGACATCTGAAGGCTTTTTAATATCGTTATTTCCATTTTAAATCGTATCATAATTTCAGCAGAGTGCATACCTCACGCCAAGGCCTCACTCATAGATACCAGCTATTTCTTCATCAGTGTCAAATCTCACAATGTTCAGGAATGTGTGAAGATAAATTTCTGGCTCCACAACAAAAGTTAATGTCTAAATTGGCTCGAGACTCGTCCTCCGTCCAAGTTTCGTGAAAATCCGTTGCGTAGTTTTTGTGTAATCCTGCTGACGAACCAACAAACGGACACTCTACCTATCTGGTTTAAAGTTAAGGCGAGACACTACAGGTGAATAGGGTAATTTTTTTAAATAATAGGTATCACCATGAAACTTCCTCAGCTGATTACTTATGATTAGACGAGAAAAAAATGTATTGCAAGTTTATTGTATTTTAATGTTTGAATATGCAAATGAGGCATTGTCTAATTAAATATGCACTCATTTGCATATATTTTAAAAAACAAAATCTGATCATGGAATAAAGCCAGGTTAAAAATTCCTTTTCCTTTTGTTGACATATTAGATAGGAAAAAAATTACAGAGGGATTTATGGATATCTACTTTTGTTATCCTGTAAATCAGAAAATACTGTCAATAGCCTTAAAAAAATCGATTTTCGACATGTTTTTTGGGATAAAATGTTATATAAATCAGGCTAGGAATAATATATTTACAAATCCCTCTGTAAATGTCTTCGTAATATAGCTGGGTGCAAGACTGGAAAGTTTAGTGCATATAGGTGCAACTGAAGTGGAGATTTTTTACTTGGAGTATGAGAAAAAACTTGAGAAAATGGCATTTAAAGATTCATATTCGAAAATTCCACACATTTGTATTTGAAAAGCATTGCTAGCAAGCAAAACAACTAGTCAGGTCCTTGGTAATAACAATATACAACATCCCAAATACATGAAAATGGATAATTTATTAACACAACAGGTATATAAGGTCTTCCATTGCAGAAAACTGGAGACGACCACATAAACAGACACCAACTAGAATACTAACTTTCGGGCAAAAATAGGAGAGATCTGACGCCGCGAGCAGACAAAATGTGATTAAATATACACATTAATATAAGTATAAGTAGTATAATTAGGATATTTTCTTGATGCTAGTTTGAAAGATTACATGTTCAGGGAGTGAACTGGCTCACAATCTCAAAATTGACCACTGCATGAAAAATTGATGTTTTTGCCTTCCATGTCTCGCCTTAATAAGATGATTGCAGATGTTTAAATAGAAAATATGATGCCATATATGCCAAAAATGATAATCAAATAGAGTTGAGGATGATGATTGGGACATTGTTCTCCAACTCAAGTGGTTAAAAATGGCTTTTGAACGTCCTTCACCGCTGTATGAACACAGCGTCAATTGCACAAGTGTGTAGAGTGCCCTTCTTTTATCAATCCGAGTCTTGTGATCGAATTATAGTCGGGATAAGAAAGGCCACATCTTTCTTTATCATTTTCTTTTCACTGTGCAATTAATATAAATTAATCTGTGGCGTTATTACACGTGTGGTTTTCATTCACAGCCGCAGAAGAAACCACAGCTTCTGTAATAAAAAAGGAATGAAGCGTTCCCATCGGAGGCCCGCGGCCGCGGATACGTCGTTCATCACGAGAATCGCTGCTCCGATGGGACGTAAAAAGATTGTAATCTGGCACAAAAATAAAAAATAAAATATGCTGAAATTAAAAAGTGTAAGACGCAGAGCAGGAAGCTGAGACTTTACTACAAGTGACAAGAGAAATGTGTAAGG
Source organism: Lagodon rhomboides (assembly GCA_039737535.1). Taxonomy (NCBI): domain Eukaryota; kingdom Metazoa; phylum Chordata; class Actinopteri; order Spariformes; family Sparidae; genus Lagodon; species Lagodon rhomboides. The sequence goes on from CM077802.1 coordinate 2,832,886, forward strand.
AGAAAAAAGTGTTGCTTCTTTTCGTAAACATCAAATCGAAAACAAAACAAGGTCTCCGTGCAGCTTAATGGCAGAATAATGATTAGAGAATATGGAGAAGATGGGAAAAAACCCGCAAAAATCATCAGTCGGAAATAAATGGAAGCGAATGAGCTTAATGTGCCTTAAAATGGATTAATCTTCGAAAACTAAATGAAATCCGAGCGAAGGGTACTTCATCATGAGAGTGTGCTGAGAATAGAGTAAAAAGAAAAAAAACTCACTATAACTTGAATTAAAAACTTCCTGAAGCGAGTAACAGTAAGAAAGGTGGAAATGACAAATGACAAAGTAGTTCAGGATTTCTGTGTGGAGACGTCAAATCTCTTCATTAAACATTTGTGTTGGATCTCTCGCTATAATTAGTTAGCTCGCACGTCGTCTCTCTGGGAGCTGTGTCACTTTCAGGTAGAGCTGTCTGAGCCCGAAACGCGCCGCAATGACGGATTAGGAGTGAATCTGTCGGCGCCTTCAGTCTGACATTTATTTCTCCTCGGTCACTGGAAAACTGGCGGCGGCTTCAGTGTTTCGGATGAGCCCAAACTTAGTGGCGAGCAGCGACAAACATCAACCCAGTCAGCCAATGAAAGTACAGCTAGAAAACATCCCTGTCAGCTGAGAAATCAGCATACTGAGCATCTCCGGCGCCGTCTTCATCACTCCGGAAAACTCAAAGACAGTCAGTGTGTATAACTCCACTTCATCAGCCATGCATCGCCTTCCTGGTACTTCTTTTTTCTTTTTTCACTCTGAGGACGAGGGAGAGGAAATGTTTGGACCTTTTATTCAACATGTCAGACTGACCCGTTAATGCACTCTTCCTCCGTTATCTCGCAGTTCATCACTTCCTGATATCTGCGGGGTTAAAGCGATGCTCATTAAAATGTGAAGGAGACCGTTTTAATTAAGGTTTCATACTCTTACATATGTTTACTGTAATTGGAGTGATTTACGCCTGAAGATCCCTTTAATTAGCCGACGGCGCACTAGAAGCTAATTTCAAGTCCCTGCCAGAACCGTGACGTCTTTGATTGATTCCTAGTCGTAGTAGTCGTGGTAGTCGTACTTCCCTACAGGTAAGTGGACATCCAAACAAAATAAGGCAGAATTAAAGGTAACAGCAGCTAGTTTAGCGACCAGGTAAGGGCTACTTGTCATTTTTTAGTGAGGTGTTTTGACAACGGTAATACCCCGACGGTAGGAGATTAGGAATATACAGGACGTAATCGTCTGCGTATGGTTGGTCAGACTACGATCCAGGTGGTGGATGGGCATGTGGCTTTACCAATTTAAGACTTGTGTGGGCGCCCTTCTAACTTTACGCGGGTGTTCAATCATTGCTTGATTGCCATCACCACATTTTCAGAGATTTTTTTAAAAAGAAAGCGTTTTAAATCGTCAATAAACGTAACCTGTGTATGTGTCAGTGATTGTTGAAGATAGAAACGGAGCTTCTGGGTCTGAAAGTGCCCTAAATCAGCATCCTCTCCAATGACCAGCAGGGGGAGACGCCACTGGTTTCAAAAAGAAGTCTGATTGTATGTAAGCTTATGAGAAAACGACCCTACTATTGCCTAGATGATGTCCATCGTGTAGCTTACAGTCACCACCGCGTGCCAAATATCCGCCTCACTTCCCTTCTCTTGTCCAAATATGGTCACGCTGGGCTCCAAAAAACAAAGATGGTGGCAGCCGTGATGCCAGACTGGAGGCTGCCACATGGAAGTCAACAAACCGTTGGGGTGCCATCACAGTGGTTTACACTTGGGTTTTGCAGGATCATGCAATATCAATATTTCTCGTCTGGCGTCGGATTCCGTTCCAGCATCGATCTGCTGCTGTAACGGCCTCCAATCTTTCGGTTTCAGGCTTTTTTTCCACCAGACGTTGAACCAACACGCTTCCGTTCAGCCAAAATAACATTCATGAGGTCAACAATAAGACCTGGCTCGCCAGAAGGTGCTGGATGGGGTTTGACGTCAGGGCTCGCTGTGCAGGACAGTCAAGTCCTTTCACACCAAACTGGGAAAAAGCTCTTCACCGGGCTGCTGCCACAAAGTTAGAAGCACACAAGTGTCTAAAATATGAGTGTATGCAAAGGAACTGCAGACTTGTTGTATAAAGACAGTATATAGTTCATATATTGCATTCAGGCACTTGATTCTCTGTTGATATACACGTTAAACTATTGCCAGAAGATGACAAAAACCTCTCTGGAAGTGACTCTGTTATTGATCTACATTTTTAATTGCAGTGGTTTTATCTTGAGCATCACATTTGCGTAGCTCGGCCACATCGCGCTAATCTGATCAGCTGATCCCTCCCCTCCTGTTTGGCACTTCAAAACTGCAGTGTGTTTCAGGCTGCCAGCGTTTTCATTCATCTTAAGGTTTTATTTATGCGGTTATTTGTGCCAACTGTGGAGGAAATCTTCCATCAATCAGCAATAATTAAACTGTGAGTCACCCTGATTAAGATCGAGCACCGTTTTTTTACTGTGAGTCATCGAGTCAAACCGGCGGTCAACTAAAAAAAAAAGGCAAAACAGATATTTGTCTGTCGGCACTTCTTTTGGGTTAAAATGTCTAATTCTGGTCAACATCCTCGTGGACAGCGCGGATACAGCTTTTTGGACTCGCGGCGAGGCAGTAAGCAATCAAATTGCAGGACATTAGTACAATAATATCCGCGACAAATTGCTGCTGGCACAAACTGAGCCCATTATCTGATCAGATTCGACCACACATTCTTCAGTCCGTCCAGCTGACAAAGACAGCGAAAGTGGGTAATGTGCCAACCAGGCGCTGACCTCCGTCTGGTGGCGGGGGGGAGGTTTTTACTCTCCAGCACTCAGCGACTCCTCTTTCCTCACCGTTTTGGAGTTCTTAAATCAGGTCCACGGCGGCGAGAGACTTCATGAATGAGCCTTAATGTGACAGAGAAATTGGGGATCACTTTCTCTGTCTGGCTCTGCCAACAGTCTGATGATATCGACGACTAGATGGCGTGAACGCGGGAGACTCCAAAGAGAGGATTAGAGAGGGGAGATAAGGCTATCCACTGTAATTAAGCCCTATCTCTGTACAGCCACTGAAGAAAATAAATCACCCTTCAGAGGCTGCCAGTGTTGAAATGCATGAACAATTATTCAATAATTAATCGTTATACATGCAGGCACCAAACACTAATAGGACATATTTTAACTACAGCATTATAGCACTGTTAAATTAAATTAAGTCTGAATGCATTTAAGATCAATGTAATAGATCACCTATTTAACCTTTTTTAATCACTCTAATGTAATTGTATTAGCTCTGTTATCAAGCTTTTTATGATGTGCCCTATGCTAATTTCCCATTCCAGCCATGTATAATTGAGGATGGAGATATTTGAGGTGTGGCGCCAGACATACGAAGTGGAAACATTAAGCGGGGAACCACCTCGAGGAAGGTGCCTGCAACGGGCTGAGATAACACGCATGATGAGGTCAAATACGACATCGCTGAAGGTGTCAAAGTTTGTAGCTAGCAGGACGTTATCGAGTCTGTGAAGCTCCGCTGCTGCCAAACTGATTCCTCAGTAGCTTCCTGCTGATTAGTGCCGCACATGTTTTTGGTTAAATACAAAGAAAAATGTTGTTTTACGTGAGCGGCCATAGTGAATGTGGCTGGAGTGATATTCATACGGACAGTCTACCAGGCCTCACTGGGAAAAGCTTAGCATGACCTTTATTTACATCTTGCAAAGGAGGAAGTCGGGTGATGTAGTATAACAACTTTACTGTGCATTAGCTGTAAGCTAGCAAGCACCAGCATGCATCAAGTGCGTGTGTTTGACTTAAAGGGATATTCCGGTGTAAGTTTAATCCATGGTCTAACACACCGTGACACTTGAGTAAGACTCCCCTTCGAGAGGTCAAGTTAGCTGACCGCTAGCTTAGCTAGTTTTAGCAACCTCAGAAAAGACTGCATCAATAACAATACACTGCAGCTTATGTCTCCAACTAGAAACCGCCATCAAAAAGCCACAATTAATGGTGAGAACAGCAGCAAACTTCAGCAACAGTACATGTACAGTCCCAGCACACAGTACGAAGCATCAAACATCTGCTAGCTTTGCTGGATTTGTATTAAAACACAGCACAACTCACCTCTCCTCCAGCAGCCTGCCTGTGTGGGGAAGCCCTGACGAGTCGATTACCGAGTGCAGTAGATTTCTGCAGCTCAAGGATGAAAATGTCTGATTATTACTCCATGGGATGCTCAGTTCTTATTATCGAGAGCTGACAGGGAAAATAAGGGAAGTAATGGAGTAATTATCAGACATTTTCATCCTTGAGCTGTGGAAATCTACTGCACTCGGTAATCGACTCGTCAGGGCTTCCCCACACAGGCAGGCTGCTGGAGGAGAGGGTGAGTTGTGCTGTGTTTTTAATACAAATCCAGCAAAGCTAGCAGATGTTTGATGCTTCGTACTGTGTGCTGGGACTGTACATGTACTGTTGCTGAAGTTTGCTGCTGTTCTCACCATTAATTGTGGCTTTTTGATGGCGGTTTCTAGTTGGAGACATAAGCTGCAGTGTATTGTTATCGTGCAGTCTTTTCTGAGGTTGCTAAAACTAGCTAAGCTAGCGGTCAGCTAACTTGACCTCTGGAGGGGGAGTCTTACTCGGTGTCACGGTGTGTTAGACCATGGATTAAACTTACACCAGAATATCCCTTTAAGTCGAGCCTCTCGGTGAACTCAGCACTCACCAGAGACTCCGGTTCCCTCTCGTCTGTTTCCCCCGTCCTCTTTGTGATGTCGTGCTCAGGTCATCAGGTCACCTCTACAGTTCCACCTCGCATCTCTTTACGTTTCTAAAGTAGCTCACGTATGTTACGACATTGTTTTCATGCCTAAACCTCCCCAAACTACAACCATTTTATGACGGTAACCACCTGATGATGCAGGTCTGGTCCCTGTTTTCTCTTTCTAACTCAGATGTTCTGCTCGTCCTCGTCCTCGTCTGACACGATTATAAACTGTATCCTGATCATCTTTGCCGTGTTGGTGGGAATAACAAGCAGTCTGACGGAGTCATCTTAGGTTAGGAAAGTTGTAACAGCAATTCTTCATTATTTTCTTACATTTTATAGACCATACCGTTCATCCGTTAATGGTGGAAACAATAGGCAGATTAATGATAATGAAAATAATTGTTAGCCCTAGATAAATTATCGCAATTAACTACACACTCTGCCTTAATTGCTTCTCGATATTTTTGCTTGAGCATGGAAACTAATTAGAGTGTCATCAGCATTATGAAAGAAAAATATAAATGTTTAATTTTATGAGAACAGAAATTGAAAATCGGGCGTCGTTAAAGTATACCATCCGCACATGTTCCCTCATTCCTCAGAAAGAGCCCTCGGAACATCTGTTAAAATAACAAATCCATTGTGGAAAAAAGAGAAGAGAGCGGCTCTTATCACAAAAAGAGAGGGAAAGGGCAAAAAGATATCAGATTTGTTCTGCTTATAAAATACGTGCCGATAAAATCAGTTTGTTTTTTTTTCCTTTAAGAAGAAAAAAGCTAACTTCATCCGGACCAATTTCCTCCTCTCCTGATCATCACTTCAAACCGAGCGGCGTAAATAAGACTCACTGCTTTTGAATCATTATACAGAAATTCCCTCTTTACAGAAGAGAGTAATCATTCTCTTCAGAAGTGTTTACAAATATCTCAAAATCCCACGTTTTCCTGCAGCAGAACAATCGTTCGCAGCGCCGCGCCTCCTACAGTAACGCTCCCCGTGCTCCGCGCGGCCCGGTTCAGCCTCGTCCAGCTCCGTATTAAGCAGTCAGAAGTAAAAGGATATTACACATGAATAAAACAGAGGCTCTCTTTGAAACGATGTGACATTTCCATATCAACTGGAATAAAAATATTGTGGTAGCCTTGATCTGTTTATGTGAAACTGAGCCAAGCGGCGAGATACTGTGATGTTTGATGTTCTGCTGAGGGTTTGAGTCAGTCGGTCAGCCGCTGGTTAGACGGACAAACGGCTGAAAAACTCCCGTAAACACCGCGGTCAACAACACGCGGAGGCATCTGAGGCAACACACACACACACACACGCACACACACACACACACACACACACACACACACACACACACACAGGGCTGGATGAGATGCCAACACGGTGAAACACAAACCAACATGATGTGTATCTCGGTTTTAACCGTTAACACACAGTCATCACGGTCAAATCTGGCTCCGGGCTTCAGCACAAAAAGCTTCACTCATCTAAAAATTGCAGATTTTTGGATTAAAAATCATCTTAAATGATATAAATGGAAATACAGGTGCATTTACAACCTTTAACAGCATCAGGACACAGTAAAAACATCACTTTTTGCGTGAGTAGTTAGTGGGAAACATACAGTACGTATATATTCTTGGCATTTGTTCTGACTTGGGTGTGAATCGTCTGCAACGAGTGAGGCTGTCGGTACCAGAACACGGGCCGGTGCAGCATCTATCTGGGCACCGAACGGCTGAAGATATACTTCAGTTCTAACAGCCTAACAGCTGGAGCGCGAGCGTTGTTTGCCTCAGTTCTCTGTGTGAATCCAGGAGTCAGACATCAGAGTGTCGAGGCCTCAGGAGTTACCTGCTTCTGTGAGATTTGACGCCGTGGTCAGAAAGAGTCTCTTTTCATAAGGTTAAAGATATCATAGAAGACACATCGAGCCGCCGTAACTGTGCTCACCTCCCTCCTCGCTCCACTTCTGGACGCTCATTGATTGTAATGTAGCCGACAACAGCTTTAAAACGGATCACCTGTGTGTGTCTGCTGTTTAAGAGGCGTCTATATCTACGGAAATGGCTGAGACATGCCTCAACAGCATCTTTAATAAACCAAATCTATCCCACAGCGATATTTACACACAGATAGTTTTTTAGAAGACCTCGTGACATTAACAGCTGTGTTTGTGGCAACCATAAGAGGTATTTTAAGCCAAACCGCCATGTTTTTACTCACGCTAACCAGGCGGTTTTGGTGCAAGAAGAACAAGAATTCAGCCGAAACAAACGGGAAGTTGCAACAGAAAGAAACTTTAAGTTTAAGCTAACGTTATTTCTGGTGAATCAGGTGAATTAGGCCTCTTAACTAACATTAGTGAAAGTGTTGTTATTCCATGATGCGATGAAATGCTAGTTCGAGTCGTCAGGATGTTGTGAAACTGCTAGATATTTTTTTAGAAGACCTCGGGACAGTTACAGCCGCGTTTGTGGCAACCAAAAGAGGTATTTTAAGCCAAACCGCCATGTTTTTACTCATTTAACCAGGCGGTTTTGGTGCAAGAAGAACAAGAATTCAGCCGAAACAAACGGAAAGTTGCAACAGAAAGAAACTTTAAGTTTAAGCTAACGTTATTTCTGGTGAAGCCGAGTCATTTATCATCAGTCAGATGAATTAGGCCTCTTAACTAACATTATGAAAGTGTTGTTATTCCACGAAAGCATCACAAAAGCATTTTTAGACGAATGAGATGTTCACAGTACACGTTTTTCTACATCTAGTGGGAGTCACTGCTAATGTTAGCAAGGCTAGGGTAGCTGAAATATATATATACACGATGGAGCAGCTTATAGATCACCAGCAGCTGAAACAAAATGCTTTCTAATCAACATTCTCGACACATACAGGACGACATCACAGAGCTTCGTTTGACGCTTCGCTGCCGTCTCCGAAATGGTTTTATCTTCTTTTTTGAAGAGGAGAACAATGTATGTGCTCGCCGCAGTATTATTTAAATGCATATTTCCTTACGCGGAGGGGAAAGTGTGGAAGGATTCAAAGTTGGGCTCGACTTTTAACAACAGATGTGTCAACTCATCATCTTTTATTCTTCGCCGCGACGGTTTGACAGAAAAGGTTACCGTCTCTTTGAGGTCAGAGCGTTACGTCGGCGGGGAGGGAGGGAAACTGAACTGTTTAACCACCGACCGGCCTTGATTACATTCTGTAACCATCTCTGCGCTGTTTTAAAACTTTTTTTTATTTTTTTCACCTTCTTTCCACCTTACCCCGAGGCGGTCGCCGGGTTCGGTTTAAAAAAGAAGGACACGGAAGCATTTTGCCAGGAGCGCAGAATCACTGGATTTAAGTCGGTGGCTGCTCGACTCCTCTGGAGAATGACAACCACAAAGAAACAAAGACGGGCGTGATGGTTTGACTGACAGCGCTTTCATGTCTGTTCACTACAAGGTCAGATGTTCCCCCCTAAATAGAAAAACAGGAGCGAGTGATCCTGAATTTCTTAAAGGACGCCCTTCGTGTAAGAAAATCAACACTGTGTGTTTGGGTTAAGACGGTGAATTCATGAGCGGCGGCGGCGGACGAGGTAGCCAAACAGCAGCGGAGTGGAATAATCTAAATATAATTGTGCGACTGCTGGCGTGTCAACTTCAACCTTGTCTCGTGAATGCCATAAGGAAGAAATGTTCTCGGAGGTTAATTTCACTATATTACCAAGAGAATTAAGGCAATTACCAACAAATGACAAAAAGGGCTATTCAGAACCAATTCTGAGGATAACTGACCGTGCTATGTCCTCTCAGCAGGTGGTTATTCATAATACAGCAGGTGATTCATATGAATTATTTCCTACCTGTCATTCACTTTGCTCCGCTGCCTCAGTCCGTCCGAGTAATTGTAGTCCTGTAGATTTCACTTTGGCACCTACGGCGGGATACTTGGCTGACCTTCCCGGGCGCTTTCCTTCTAGCAATTATCTGTGGACATGTCGAAGACAGAAAGAGAGAGAGAGAGAGAGAGAGAGAGAGAGACGGCGTAAATATTCCAGAGGGGAATCCCGGAACGGATACCGCTCGATACGTGAACCGCAGGAAGCGAAATTATGGCTAAAAAACAAAGCAGAGTCATTGTTTTCACGTCTGATAACTAATCTGAAGAAATCTCCTGCTGTCAAACGTGCCGTATTAAAGGGGTCAGGGGCGTTCGCTTGGTAAAATATCACACTTCCACACGCTGTTTCTACCTGATAAAAGCGGTGCAGCACCCCTGGCATCATCCCCCTGCCCCTGAGAAAGCATCGTAATCTGTTTTTCTGAAATGATGTGTTACAGTGCCACGCTTTGGTATTTTTTTTTACACATATGCTTATTCAATATCCCGGCGATAAAACCAGCAGGACCTCAATTTTATTTTATTTTTTTTTGCCTTTTCGAACGTTTAATCTCCAAAAAAGAAAAAAAAAAACACTTCCACACAAAAGCGGCGAGAAGCTAAGTAACAGCACAGGGTCATTTGGCTCCGATGAAGTATTGGCAAAACGAGTTTCCATGGAGACTAATATGCTTTTTGCGACTAAAGACACATAGAGTGGCATTTTGGACCGAAAAAAACGTGGGGCACGAAGATAACAAGCGCAGGCGAAGAGACGTAATGTCAACACGGTCTCAATGCGGGAGGGCTCAACCCGGAATCAACATGTACAGTCGCTGCAGGAAAAAAGGTGGCAGACGTTTCCACACAGGTGAATGTCAAACAGAAATTAAGTGGCCCTGTGAATGAAAACATTAAGAGCCGGACACATTCGATCTATACGGCGTTTTTGTCAAGTAGTTCTTCAGAGAATGAGCTCTGAACGCCGTATAAAAGAACACGACAGAGGAAATTCAATATGTAAATATGCTAAATACAAATATATAACATCCTATCATTTTTTAGGATATCAGCTTTTTCTAGACGAGAAACTGAACGTCTTCTGAATTAAAAAGTAGAAAAATTGTTCCGTGCGGTCTTTGGAATATATTACGGCCTTCGCTTTTTTCAAATGTAATTTCAGAAGAGAATAAAAGAGGTGATCTTCCGCTGTGCTCGTGACCAATATGGTATATTGAATTAAAAAAAAACACACCTGTGAAAGTCCCATTTTGTAACACACACCCTTCAGAACTGAATATCATTATAATATTGGAATATTTCCAAGTGACTTCGGCTGATTTGTAGAAAAGGATTCTGCGTTTTTATCAACATTTTGAGGCGGTCCTTGTCATTGTTGGTCTTTTTTCTAAATATCTGACAACGAAAATGACTGAAATATATATTTTATGTAGTTTTTATGTTTACGTGTTCAGTTCAGTTTGGTTTGAATGAGTTATTTTAGCTACATTAGGGGGTGAAACATCGTGATTGACAGCTGAGCGCTACTGTCTCTTTAAGGCCCCTCCCTCCAATACCAAGTCTGCTCTGATTGGTCGGCTCACACACGCCTGAGCCAGCACTGCTCACCGTGTCTCCGGTCAGCTCTGTCGTGTTATCAGCTTTCCGGTTAGCTTCACTTTCACCAAGAATATATAATAATTTTCTGCAAATGTGTGACATGGTGACACAGTGTGATGTCACAAAGTCACGGAATTAAAGGGAGGGCTTCTGACGAGGCGTTTCAGACACTTCAGGAGCTCCTTTTAGCGTGGGATTTTTAACTTTCAAGACCTTTTACACTGAAGGAAAAAGTATAATAGGTCTGTTTGAGCTACTGTCTCTTTAAGGCCCCTCCCTCCAACACCAAGTCTGCTCTGATTGGTCGGCTCACACACGCCTGAGCCAGCACAGCTCACCCTGGCTCTGTCGTGTTATCAGCTTCCGGTTAGCTTCACTTTCACCATGAATATATAAGCATATTCTGCAAATGTGTGACATGGTGACACAGTGTGATGTCACAAAGTCACGGAATTAAAGGGAGGGCTTCTGACGAGGCGTTTCAGACACTTCAGGAGCTCCTTTTAGCGTGGGATTTTTAACTTTCAAGACCTTTTACACTGAAGGAAAAAGTATAATAGGTCTGTTTTAGCTACTGTCTCTTTAAGGCCCCTCCCTCCAATACCAAGTCTGCTCTGATTGGTCGGCTCACACACGCCTGAGCCAGCACTGCTCACCGTGTCTCCGGTCAGCTCTGACGTGTTATCAGCTTCCGGTTAGCTTCACTTTCACCATGAATATAAGGATATTTGCAGAATATGTGACATGGTGACACAGTGTGATGTCACAAAGTCACGGAATTAAAGGGAGGGTTTCTGACGAGGCGTTTCAGACACTTCAGGAGCTCCTTTTGGCGTGGGATTTTTAACTTTCAAGACCTTTTACACTGAAGGAAAAAGTATAATAGGTCTGTTTTAGCTACTGTCTCTTTAAGGCCCCTCCCTCTTATACCAAGTCTGCTCTGATTGGTCGGCTCACACACGCCTGAGCCAGCACTGCTCACCGTGTCTCCGGTCAGCTCTGTCGTGTTATCAGCTTCCGGTTAGCTTCACTTTCACCATGAATATATAAGCATATTCTGCAAATGTGTGACATGGTGACACAGTGTGATGTCACAAAGTCACGGAATTAAAGGGAGGGCTGCTGACGAGGCGTTTCAGACACTTCAGGAGCTCCCGTCGGCGTGGACTTTGAGATTTTCAACTTTCAAGACCTTTTACACTGAAGGAAAAAGTATCATAGGTCTGTTTGAGCTACTGTCTCTTTAAGGCCCCTCCCTCCGATACCAAGTCTGCTCTGATTGGTCGGCTCACACACGCCTGAGCCAGCACTGCTCACCGTGTCTCCGGTCAGCTCTGACGTGTTATCAGCTTCCGGTTAGCTTCACTTTCACCATGAATATATAAGCATATTCTGCAAATGTGTGACATGGTGACACAGTGTGATGTCACAAAGTCACGGAATTAAAGGGAGGGCTTCTGACGAGGCGTTTCAGACACTTCAGGAGCTCCTTTTAGCGTGGGATTTTTAACTTTCAAGACCTTTTACACTGAAGGAAAAAGTATAATAGGTCTCCTTTAAATTGACTTAATATTTAGTTGCATTTACTTTAATGGCTTTCACTCCTTTTAATAATCTAGATTTGTTTAAAAACATATAATCTGAATGTGCGTTTGCTCCCCACTGAGACAAAGTCTCTATATGAAGGTACAGAAACACACAAAAGGTGATTCAGATTCTGAAAATGTGCAGCGGTGGATCTGCACGGTTGCCCATAAAAGGGATATAAAGCCGTAAAAGTGCTGCCCAGAGGTGACCTTTATTTTGAAGAGCTGCTGTGTGACATGCTGTGAATTAGCCGACATCAACGCTCTTGAAATTTATGCCTTTCGCGCGGGCTTGACCTCCAAAGTCAACAGTATGTCGAGAACAACCCGGGACGATTGTAAGGAAAACAGACGCTGCACACACAGCAATAAACGTACGACAATGCACGAACGCACGCCACAAAAAGCCTCTGATGTCTATCTGCCTGCGAGCCGCCGCGGCCACTGTCATTGGTTACAAGGTGAGCCACCTACGTGCACCCGAGCAACTTATTGATGTGATCGAGTTGGGATTTTTTTGCTTATCACCACAATATCAAGTCACCTTGTTCTTTTATTTTTTCTAATCAAAAGTCAACACTGGTGCTATCTAACCCTGATATGGAGCCAATTAAATCCTTGTCTCAATCTATGGCGGCGTGGGCCGCATTCTAATTCGCCGTCAATTCAACCTTTAACTCCTCTACGTCTCCCGTCCTGGCTTTTGAGTTCACTGAAGTAAAAGTTTGGCTACTTTTGATCCTGTGATCAGAGGATTTTCGCTGCAGATCAAGTGAATAAAGTTATAAGATGAAAATTTAATCATACGGGGCTTTATCACAGATGTACACCGAGCGAGATTTAAGCGCCGTTCGCCTCTGTTTTTATCACAAGGTTGAGCGAGAGAGGGGAGGGGGGAAGCTATTGACACACAGAGGTACGGCTAAGCCACTTCACATCCCAATCGATCACAGGTCCACTCCACTACAAGTGGCATTCCCCTTATAAAAGTGAGATTGTCCTGCCCGCGCTGACTTTCAGGATCCAGACACCTGCCCGGGACTTCGGTCCGGCAATATCTTCATCCCCCTCCTTTGTTTCTTTACTCAAGACTCAAGTCAGTTTGAGAGTTTTTTTTCCCAAAGCTTGGCTGGTGCAGCAGCAGGAAACAGATGGCTGGCTATTTCTGGAGGGATACTACAGAGTGTCCAGCTCAAATAAAGTGTTCTTTCACAGGATCTTAGTGTCTTTTAATGCCTGCGTGGGGAACTTCATAAAACTTGGACCAGGAACTCGCAAATGGCCCGTGACAATGAGATTACAAAAGAAAGATTTTTAGGGGTATTTGACATTATTACGGCGAATCCAAATGCCTCCCTCCTTCCTTTCTTTAACTCCGGCTAATCCCTCCCTGGAGGAAGCCCATTAACCTGGACCAACACTCTGCCCCCCCCCGACGAGGCGGAGGACAGGCCTCGTCTATTTGCCTTCCTGATCTCCGTCACTCAAACGGTCACATAATTATTGTGTGTCTTCGCAGGTTACATAGCGGATATTAGCTGCATTGTAAGCAGACATTAATTACACGAGCGAGAGGACGAGAGTTAATAAGGCTGTTTAAAACACTTCTGAGGATGCGACTCCGCGGACGGTAACCATGGAGTCGTGTTGATGGATCAGACGCTGTTTACGTTCGCGGATGTAAATAAAAATCACGTCGCGGCGATAAGCCCGTTCGTGACACGCCATCTGGCAGCCGCTGACAGTTTGAAAATTACATTAATCCTTATCTATTCATTATGAAATTTGAGAGTATAGGTGTAGCGACGCCTCGTCGAGGTGCAGCAGCAGCCTCCGCTGAATCTGAATTGATTTCTATCTATCAGGAATCCATTGCACATTCCTCTCATGGCCGGGCGATGCAGGAGGCGGCGACTGCTGCTCACAGGTCAAGTCAGATTCATCTCAGGCTATCTGATCAGCCTCGTCCCGGAGCTGTGTGAGAATGTGTGAGATGTGTGAGAAATAGCACATTTTAGATTACAGCACTCCCTCTAAAAGCCTTCAGCTGTAGCGCACGTCTTTCAATAGTTCGGTACAGAGCATTCATTTCATCTCTGGGCGCTTCTTTTAAAGGCTATCCCACAAGGTCCTATCACTAGGAGGTTCAAGGGCAAAATAAATCAGCGATGACACGTCCCATCGTTGTTATGTAGGGCGCAGAGGTCTCTCCCGTCTGCAGCAGGAAGCTCAGGTTGAGAGATCCCCTTTGTGTCTGAAGCAGGATCACATTAACAGCCTGACTCATTACATTAATAGCGGTGCCACCGCCGCAACATGAATAATGCCATTCCTTTCCTGCGAAGGGGTTACAAACCGGCGTGACAGGGGAGAAAGCATCCGGCTATTATTAACCATAAATCCATAAATGACACTCGCTGTCCATACATGGGGACGGATATATTTAGAGCGGAGCTGAATCCATTAAAGGTGGATACAAGATGATAGGAGTAAAACCCATTGTTTACATTTCAGTGAAAGACGTATGGAAAGGGCCAGATAATAAAACACCACCAGGACTTCCTGGCAGATCAGTTATCTAAGACGTACAACGTGTAGGCGCAGCGTCCTGGATTTGAATCGCCCCCAGACATCGGTGCAATGTCGGATAACGTTCGGATCGTATGCTGATGACACGACTTTATATCAGGAAGACGATGAAGCTATGCTACGCGACAAGGTGGCCAATGTTCAAGAATGCGTAAGTAGAAAGTTGTGTGGCGACCTTTGGGAAGACTTCCAGCTGAGTTCCAAGTGATTTTTTTGATGAAAAGTTGGGACATCTCACGACGCGATTGTGGCGACAACATCAGGCGCTTTAAAAGAAAACCTTGAGATATTTTTAATAAAAGTTTGGACATCTCCAGCTGTGTCATGGCGACAAAACAGGGTGCTTTTAACACGACCTCGGGACAATTTCCATCTACGTTGGAGCAACAAAAACTGATATATATAATGAAAAGTCGGAGCAACAAAACTCGATGCTTTCAACGAGACGTTGGGACGATTCGATGACGAAAAAGTCAAGACATCTCGTCATGTATCTGTGGTGACAGATCAGCATCCTGGATTTGAATCGCCCCCCCACATCGGTGCAATCCGTGTCGGATAACGTTCGTATTGTATGCTGATGACACGACTTTATATCAGGAAGACGATGAAGCTACACTACGCGACGAGGTGACCAATGTTCAAGAATGCGTTTTCGCAGATAGTTGTGTGGCGACCTTTGGGAAGTTAAGTATTCTATCAATAATCGATCGTTGTGAAAAAACCTTCACTGAGACTCTGAGAGATGTAAAACTTTGAACAACTCATTTGAATTTCAAGGACTTTTTAAGCACTTTGTCAGAAAGGAGATATTTTCAAGGCATTCCGTTTCTTGAATTTCTTCCTCTCTCGGGGTTCAAGTGCTTCAAAGCTCCTTGTGCAAACCCTGTGTTATTTCCTTTCAACATGCGGATGGTAATTTAAAACTACTTTACTGTCAGGGAACGTCATGAAACATAACAAACCCAGAACACACGGGGCAAGAGGACGCACGTCAACAATGACAGCGATGTAATCTTCTGTGTGAAACCAGCCGACAGTGAACACAACACCAGACTTATTTCAATCACAGACGGAAACAATCTAAAGATGTGATTCAGATGTTGAACCACACCAACAAAAATCCAAATCCAGACCTCGTTATGAAGATTACCGTCATTCCAGAGTGAGTTCAAGGTGGACCGACGGAGAATAAAACATGAAATACCGAAAGAAACTGAGGATGAAGAATAAAAGGTATGGAAAGGGCCAGATAATAAAACACCACCAGGCCTGGACTTCCTGGCAGATCAGTTATCTAAGACGTACACCGTGTAGGCGCAGCATCCTGGATTTGAATCGGTGCAATCCGTGACGGATAACGTTCGTATCGTATGCTGATGACACGACTTTATATCAGGAGGACGATGAAGTTACGCTACGCGACGAGGTGACCAATGTTCAAGGATGCGTTTCAACATTTGCGAGTGGGAAAGTGTGGCGACCTTTGGGAAGACTTCCAGCTGAGTTTACGGCGACAAAAAAGTGATATTTTTTATCAAAAGTTGGGACATCTAACGACGCGATTGTGGCGACAACATCAGGTGCTTTAAAAGAAAACCTTGAGATATTTTTACTAAAAGTTTGGACATCTCCAGCTGCGTCATGGCGACAAATCAGGGTGCTTTTCACACGACCTCAGGACAATTTCCAGCTACGTTGGAGCAACAAAAACTGATATATAGAATGAAAAGTCGGAGCAACAAAACCAGATGCTTTCAACGAGACGTCGGGACGATGGGATGATGAAAAGTCAAGACATCTCGTCATGTGTCTGTGGTGACAGATCAGCATCCTGGATTTGAATCGCCCCCAGACATCGGTGCAATCCGTGTCGGATAACGTTCGTATCGTATGCTGATGACCCGACTTTATATCAGGAGGATGATGAAGTTACGCAACGCGACAAGGTGGCCAATGTTCAAGAATGCGTTAGCAGATAGTTGTGTGGCGACCTTTGGGAAGACTTCCAGCTGAGTTTATGGCGAAAAAAAAGTGATTTTTTTTCATCTCACGACGCGATTGTGGCGACAACATCAGGTGCTTTAAAAGAAAACCTTGAGGCGATTTCCAGCCGTGGTTGTTGCAACAAAAGACGAGTATTTTTTACGAAAAGTTGGGACATCTCCAGCTGCGTCGTGGCGACAAAACAGGGTGCTTTTAACACGACCTCAGGACAATTTCCAGCTATGTTAGGGCAACAAAAACTGATATATATAATGAAAAGTCGGAGCAACAACGAGACGTCGGGACGATGGGATGATGAAAAGTCAAGACATCTCTTCACGTGTCTGAGGCGACAAAACAGGGTGCTTTGAACACGACCTCAGGACAATTTCCAGCTACGTTGGAGCAACAAAAACTGATATATATAATGAAAAGTCGGAGCAACAAACGAGACCTTGGGACGATGGGATGATGAAAAGTCAAGACATCTCTTCACGTGTCTGTGGCGACAAAACCAGGTGCTTTTAACACGACCTCAGGACAATTTCCAGCTACATTGGAGCAACAAAAACTGATATATATAATGAAAAGTTGGAGCATGTCCAGCCGTGTCGTAGCAACAAAACCCGATGCTTTCAACGAGACGTTGGGACGATGGGATGATGAAAAGTCAAGACATCTCGACAAAACCAGGTGCTTTTAAAGAGGAGATGGTCACAACATGAAATTAAAAAACTGAAGCTAAAGAAGCGTTTCAACATCAATATTACCGACAGTGATTCTGGTGATTGGGCTGCTGCCTCCAGGACGTCTTTTCCTGTTGTTGTTGTCAAATAAAGCAACAAAAAATAATAAAAAGACAGAAATATAATCTTCAGAAATACGTCCAGGCTGCAGATTAGCTTCGTAGCTCCGTTGCCCTTCGTTGTTATGAATCGCAGGAGCTGCTTGTGGCGGCTCCACCGGATCAGCAGAATTTGGGAGATTCTCCAAAAGCTGAATCCTCCTCTTCTAACCTTCCACCACCTCCCCCGGGCACCTATCCTACCCCCACCTAGCCCCAGCACCAGGGGATCTGTCACAAATCAAGGATGGGAAGGTCAATAAAAGCAAACCATGCCAGACTCTCTGACTGACACATCAAAAGTTCCCCCGGCAGCGCTCAACACTCTGCCTTCCTTCCCTTCCGACCAATTTAGCCGAGTCCGAGGGGAGCCCCCTAATCCATGCCTCTGAAAGCGCGCTTAATCAACCTCTGATTAAGAGGGAGCACGCCGAGGTGTCCGGCAGCATCTCCACTGCCCCCGTCCTCTCCTGGAGTCAAACAACACGGAAGGAAAAGGATTTATTTGTCCTCCATGTTCCTTCAGAAACGTCTGAAGTCTGGTCTTGTTGCGGGGCCCCGACATCCAACGATAGCAAACACAAAGCAAACATTTAGCTCCTTCTCATTCCTAACCCTCCCTCCTCCCTCCTCTCGCCTCCTTCTCCTTTTGTTTTTTTTTTTCTCCCTCCCCGTTGTTGTTATGAGCGTCCCCCAGGTGTCCGGGAATGAATTAAACATCAGCGTGTTGGTAGGAAGGGCACAGCTTCTCCTGAAAGGATTGAATGCAGAGCGTTGTTTGAGCGGAGAGCAGCAGTGGAGGTGACAGAGGAGGCTTTGCTCAGCACGAGGACGCCGAACCATCAGGGAACCACTTTGACCTCTAACATCTGACTGCCTTCATGAATAGTCATTTCTCTCCAAGTCCCTCCAAGTAATTGGGGTTTTCCAAACTTTTTAAAAAATGGGAGGCCGCGCCGGGGCATTTGTTTATCTCGTTAGGCGTCCAGGCGTGTGGGTGTGTAAGCGTGGCCGAGTGCAGGAAAACAGCAGCAAATCTGCTGCTGGAGGGTTTGTTAACCTGTCATTTAAGAAACACTGCTCGGATTTTTCACCCTTATTGGTATTGATTAAGGCATGTCGACAATGTCCACACTACCTTGAAATGTGGCCGCCGAGTTTACCTCCTCCATCCACCGACACGAACACAAAGAGGGGCCTTTAAATAAGAATTAAATCAAACACTACAACATGAAGATCAGGGACGTTCAGATCCTGGTTTTGAGACTTATATAACTGTTCATACGTTCTTCTTGAATTAAAAATAATACAATTAACTCTGAACTTTGGCTCTGCTGCCTGATAATTAGTCCCACATCTCACTATATTATATATCATACCCAGTAAACTCGAGCCTGCAGGCTACAACTGCAGCGTTACGTCCCAAAATAGATCCTTTTTATGCATTTTTATAATATAATATTCCATCTGTGTCATATTAGACAACTATTGACAAGGACACAATACATAAAATGGCAGAAAACAGTATTTGAAGATGTTTTCGATGAATGCTAATAGATTTTTTATTGTAAATTTAAACGTAAACATCGTCAAAATCTGTCATACAGACGGAATAATGCTGTTTATTCTGGATTTTTACCAGAATTCTTTAGTTTCACAGTGAAATTGTGTGTTTTCTACATTTTATGACAGTAAAATGTTTCTTGATTCACCGCTGTGAGATGCTAGTTTGGATTTTTATGTCTTTTACTGCTATTTGATTGTGTTTTTCCTTAATTTCTACACATATTTGCCCGGCTAATCGACTTTTTAAGTCAAGTATTCTATCAATAATCGATCGTGGTGAATAATAAACCTTCACTGAGATTCTGAGAGATGTAAAACTTTGAACAACTCATTTGAATTTCAAGGACTTTTTAAGCACTTTGTCAGAAAGGAGATATTTTCAAGGCATTCCGTTTCGTGAATTTCTTCCTCTCTCGGGGTTCAAGTGCTTCAAAGCTCCTCGTGCAAACCCTGTGTTATTTCCTTTCAACATGCGGATGGTAATTTAAAACTGCTTTACTGTCAGGGAACGTCATGAAACATAACAAACCCAGAACACACGGGGCAAGAGGACGCACGTCAACAATGACAGCGATGTAATCTTCTGTGTGAAACCAGCCGTCAGTGAACACAACACCAGACTTATTTCAATCACAGACGGAAACAATCTAAAGATGTGAATCCAGACCTCGTTACGAAGATTACCGTCATTCCAGAGTGAGTTCAAGGTGGACCGACGTAGAATAAAACACAAAATACCGACAGAAACTGAGGATGAAGAATAAAAAGTCGCTAACAAGAGTTGAGCTGAGTTCACAGAGTACATTTTTTCTGTAACAAACGCTGGAACAGTAAAAACAGCTCACAGGGATTCTGGCTGAGATTGGATGTTTAGTTAATTAGCAACAGAGTCGTCCTTTAACAGCGGTTTGTGCTCTGCGGGGTGTCACCGCGTTAAAGCTCAGCGTCTGACAACCGGAGCGTTTGCATAAAGTCGTGTGTGAGGACATCAGGTTGTCTCGAGGAGGTTGTTACGTAACGTTTTCTTAAAGGCACAGTATGTAATTTCTGCAACAACGACAACAAAAGACGAGTTTGATGATGTTGTGAGGTAGCGTGGGATCATGTGACTCACGCATTGATGTTCATCATTTATGATAACAATAATTATAATAACAACTTTCTCATGCACGCTAACATATCATCTGATGCTTCCCTGGAAGTTCGAGCGACAGACGATCGAATAAAAAGCTCCATTACCTCGATTCAGGTTCGAGTAAAACGTCGGCAACCTTTGGGATATTTTAACGACACAACTCGATAAAATGAACGAATGTTTTGTCGTTTTTTTTGGTCATTTTAAAGCGCAAATATTGAGGAAAAAGAAGTATAATCAGGGTTCCCACTCTTTCCTTTGAAATGATTTTAAAAGTCCTGGAAAATAATTTCAGGAAGCGTGGGAACCCTGAAATTATTTTCCAGGAAAACTTAACCGTTTCCAGGACATTTGTTCCATGACTGGAAAATTGGTCAAACATTTTCCAGGTTTTCAAGGACATCAGGTTGTCTCAAGGAGGTTGTTACGTAACGTTTTTTTTAAAGGCACAGTATGTAATTTCTGCAGCAACGACCACAAAAGACGAGTTTGAACAAATGTTTTGTGTTTTTTTTGTCATTTTAAAGCACAAATATTGAGGAAAAAGAAGTATAATCAGGGATGACTGGAAAATTGGTCAAACATTTTCCAGGTTTTCAAGGATGCGTGGGAACCCTGATAATGCCTTCTGCGACCAGTGATGTCATGCAGTTGCATTGTGGGTAATGTAGGCAACCAGGTTTTTGAAGAGCAAAAGCAGAAATATCTCCCGTCTGTCTTCCACACATTCTGATGCCTACGTTACCCACAATGCAAGGCTTTATTTTACATGCTTAAAATAGATGCAGTTACCCTTTAAGTAAAACCAGTTTAACGTAAGACACAACTCGACAAATGCTTTGTCGTTTTTTGTCATTTTAAAGTGCAAATATTGAGGAAAAAGAAGTATAATCAGGGTTCCCACTCTTTCCTTGAAATTATTTTCCAGGACAGCGAAAATGTCCTGGAAAAGTCCTGGAAATAATTTCAGGAAGCGTGGGAACCCTGAAATTATTTTCCAGGAAAACTTAACCGTTTCCAGGACATTTGTTCCATGACTGGAAAACAAACATTTTCCAGGTTTTCAAGGATGCGTGGGAACCCTGATAATGCCTTCTGCGGCTGCATGTAATGTGACGAACATGCAGTTGCATTGTGGGTAATGTAGGCAACCAGGTTTTTGAAGAGCAAAAGCAGAAATATCTCCCGTCTGTCTTCCACACATCCTTCTCTCGTTTCAAATCTGATGCCTACGTTACCCACAATGCACCGAGACACACAAGGCTTTATTCTACATGCTTAAAACAGATGTACAGTTTAACGTACGTACTGTACTTTACTCCATACGAGACGTTCCCTCTGAAGTTCTCCCACATGCTCAGCGGCTGACTGATGATCTTGTTAGTAGATGGTCTGGTGAACATATTCGCAGCCCACCAGAACCGGCCAAAATAAAGTCTTTAGTCCAGAATTTATTTATTTTTTTGCATCTGCTGTCGGCTCTAAAAGTGAAGGAGGGGGAAAAAAAAAAAAAACTACATTTCAATTAATATGGGCTTTCATGAAGATTTATTCATTTGCTTGTTGGCATGCACACGGTGCTGCGCATGTGTTAAGAGAAAGCTGTGCTGCAGAATCCCGGCTTTTATTTCATTAGTTTTTCTTTCAGTCTGGTATAATCAGGCATGAGCATGACGAGTTTAGAAGCCCGCGAGCAAGTTATGAAGCATTTCAAGGTGAAATATCAGATTTTTTTTCTCTCTCCCATAAGTTGATTATCCAGGAAGGAGAAATGAGTCTCATATTTCAAGGCAGAGTTCAGTGAACTGTGGTCATGTGATTAATACCCCCTGTCTGAGACTTTGCCAAAGAGCTAATGCCTGGCGTTCGGTTTACAATAACAAGAGATTTGTGTTTTTTTTGCGCATACGGTCAAAACGAGAACAAACAGAAAGAAAGTCGGAGGCTTTTCCACAGCGAGAACAGACTCGGTTGGAGTGTGGGTTAAAAGGAAACATCTCTCTCTCCTCAGCCCAACTCCTCTGTCAAATATCTCCGCTATTTCACAGAGACTTTGATCAACAAAGTACTGTGCTTGTCCGCGGCAACACCCACATAAAAAACACACAGTCGGTAGGTTGCGTAATCTCTTTTGCATTACATGTAACACAAGAAGAAGATTCTTCCCCAATTTCAGCACTTAGCAACAGAGAAAGAAGCCCATTGATGGCGCTGACCTGCAGGAATCGAAGGCCGTCTTTACAGCTAATTCTTAAAATACTTTGCTGCTGATTTAATTACGACTGAATGTGTAATACGGGTTTGTAAAAATGCCTCAGTGTGCTTTAGCAGGTGCTGCAAAAGACTCAGTGAGACGTCAATCAACTGCACGCCTGCACACTAAGAGTGAAAAGCACAAGGCGTCAAGTCATGCAGATCGGAGATATCTGCAGCTGAGTTTGAGGTCCTCGAGAAATCCTGAAGGATTCGTTTAAAAGATACGAACAGAATTTTAGTTTAAAACAGTGTTGACAACGGGAGTTAGCATGCTAACTAGCTAGCCCTGGGCCCCCCTGCCTCTAGTTTGGCCCCCACACACTAAAGCCCCGTTTACACGAAGGGAAAACGCAGATATTTCCAGGCGGTTTGGCCTCTCATTTACACGAAAACCCCGTTTTTATCACAGAAAACGATTATTTCTAAAAACTCCGGGCAAAGTGGAGAATTTGGAAAACTGCGGTTATGTGTTGTCGTGTCAGCTGGGAGAAACGGGGTTTTAGGTTCTCACGCTCATTAGGCTATGCGCCAGAAAATGCTTAACGTCATGTGAGCGTTGTTTTGAAAGGAACAGGAAGTCGCTCGTGTTATTCGTTGTTGTTGATTCTGAGGATTCTGATTGGCTTGCATGGCTTTATCCTTCTCCCTACACTGCCGCCCAGAGGTTTGGCAGAGTTAGAATGGTGCTCGACGGCGTATTTATGCAGGTTGATGGAAATGACAACTTTTCTGAAAACGATGTGTGCACGATGTTATTTTTGAAAACGGAGGAGTATTCGTTCGTAAATATTCGTTTCTCTAAATACCCTGCTGTGTATAAACGTGGACTGAGAGTGACTAGAGACTAACTGGACAGAAAAATGTGAACACCTGGGTGGTGTTAAAGAGTTCATCCAAAGCATGAGACGTCAAGTCATGCAGAGTGGAGATATCTGCAGCTGAGTTTGAGGTCCTCGTGAAATCCTGAAGGGTTCGTTTGAAAGATACGGACAGAATTTGAGTTTAAAACAGTGTTGACAACTGGAGTTAGCATGCTAACCAGCTAGCCCTGGGCCCCCCTGTCTCTAGTTTGGACTAGGGATGTTAACCGATTTGACCGATGGTTGACCGTATCAACGTTAACCGATCAATCTTGTCGGTTAATAAAATAAAAAATAAAATTAAACGCTGTCTCTGTCGCTGTCAGTATCGCTGTCACTCTTCGCCACTGTCCCTCCCCACAACTTCCGCCGGTTCCCCAGCAACCAAATCACGTGATTTGCCATATCATTTTGTGATTGGTTGATGTGGTGGCTTTTTCCACCAATAGGAAAGGGGCTATCAGGTGTTTGTTTTTTTTTTTTGCTTGCAAGCACTTCCTGTTTGCGGACACGTTACTGAGAAAAGCACGTTTTTACCGTTTCTTCCTGCACCAAACACCAAACGTGACGGCGATATTCGCGAAAAAGCGTCGCGCACATCATTTATCACAAGTCCGGTTTTACTCGGCCTATCAACACAATTTAAAAACTGGTATATAGTTTGAAGTCCGCACTTTCGCCACGAGTTGAAACGGAGAATCAGTGAGGCTGCATCTCGCTGCTCCGTCGTCTTAAAGCGGTCACGTGATTTGGACGCGCCGGCGCGTCCGTCGACCCCAATATGACAGATCATATGGTCATCAGCTCAGCTCGGTTGGAACTTATACGGAGGTGATACTAAAAAAGCTCCACTTTAGAAGCTACCAGGCACCAGATTTCGGTAATGAGAACGCAAAAAAGGCGAGCTGAGTCGAGGCGAGGCGAGCTGGTGCTGTCGGTGGAGAAATGGCACTCCATGTTTCGCGCTGTGGGGGATTTTAAAAAGGTGACGTGAGTGGAAGGGCGGGGCCGAGTGTGCAGAGCGGCTCCAAGTGGCTGTTATTTCATATAGCACATTTTAATCTGATCGGTTAACCGGTTTCAACCGGTTAATGAGGCTCGGTGGTCGGTCAAGAATATTTTTAATTTTCGTCATCCCTAGTTTGGACGCCACACTTTCATACTTTTTCTTTGGCGGACCCCGCCACCTCTCTAGCTTCCAACAGTGTCAGTTATGCTGACAGAGTACATGGTGGTGGTGCACTGGACTGGAGGGAGGGATATCGATGGGACCTGTTCTTGGCTGTCCTCCAGTGTCCACACCCCCCCCCCCCTCCGGGTGTCCTGGTGGTCCTGCTGCAGAACCAGAGGGAGGGAGGGACTGCGACTGGCTTTTTGCACATGTCGCCGTGAGTTTCTGGTGTCAGTGCATCCCTACATGTTACAGATGATAAATCAGTTTTCATGCAGCCTCGCCGAATATAATCAGCCGTGTCTGTCCGGCCGGGTGACATTAGGGTTAAATTAAATGTGTTGTTTGTGTTTCGGGGTGAACTGACCCTTCAGCAGCTCCACGTCTTCACAGCGCCTCGGTACAGCTAACTGCAGACGCAATGGATCAGCATTGTTAGTCCTGGTGGGAGGCGGAGAGGCTTAAACCTTTGTTTAACCTCCACTTTTTCACAGTGGAAAGTTTTACATTACGATACGTTTCTTGCAAATTGAGCACTTGTTCTGAATTTTGGACAAATAGGGCAAATCTGAGGGGGTTTAATGAACCCGTGTTGGACACTCTTATGTCCTGCAGCCCTACAGAAGAAGTGTGCAGAGAATTTTAATTTCTCACATTATGCAATGTGAAATCAAGAGTTGTGGAGGAAGACATCACCTCCCACATCTGCTCAGCCCTCATTCTTCTCCATCTCCTCCGTCTCCGCCTTGTATCAATTTGTTTTTTTGCATGTCACGTCAAAAAAGGGAGGTTGTCACGGGAGACAGCTCGCTTGTCTCGAGGCGCGTGATCGAGGTAGCTGCGATTTATAAACGCGCCCCGCTGCAGAGACAGACCTCACTTATCTCGGGCCGGCTCCTCCTGCCGGTGCCCTTTCACTCCGCCAATGAGGATGAAAGTTGCAGGTTGGGTTACTCCGTCAAAAGCAGAGGAACCATTACAAATCTACGCTATCCATCCTTCTGGAGGGCATGGAGCGTTTTCCCCCGGCGCAGAGAGCTGCTGCAGACCTGAGTCTCCTCCAAGCTGTCTGTCTATCTCACACGGCCGGGGAGCTCACAGGGGGGTTGTTATCACAAAGGGCCAATTTGTTATCCTGGTTTCACTCCATCACAGAAGCCATTATTTGGGACTTTTATCTATCAAGAAAAAGCTGTTAATGTGAGCACGAAAGTGTGTACTCTGTCATTATGCCAACCGACTTCACCTCATACTGATTCAAACTGAATGAACCTGAGGCAATTACTCAAGTGGAAAAAAAAAAAAAAGATCACAACTACGCCTGGCGTGAACTACCTTGAACTTTTAAGTTGCGCCCCGGTGGAAACACCACGTCTGATCCTTATGTTAATATTTTGTGTACTAATTGCACTGCAGCACAAAAGCCCTTGATGGAGTAGGCACTTCCACCGTAGGCGGATCCTCCTATTAGTCGCAGCAGCGCTCTGCCTACGTGCTCTGACACCGGCACCTCGGCCCCGGGAACACTGACTGCCGGATAATGCATCCGCACCTGCAGGACCGACGATATTTCATAAACCTGAGTGCAAAGCCGTGATTTATCACTTTCACTTATTACTTGAGACACTCTGAATGATCGATCGGTTTATCCCCCAACTTGAAGCCGTGTGTATATATCAGGAAAAAAACGAGGGGAAAGGCGATTACCTGCCGAGGTACCCGGGTGGGAGGATATTTCCTGAGAGTTCATGCGACCGTCGCTCGCCCTTTGTGTCTCCATCATGCACTGTCACTTCGCCGTCATCGTCAGACGGACGGCTGCTGCTCCGCCGATGCAAAATGCTCTCTGTTCTTTCTCCGGCACGTTCGGACGGATTTAGTGAGGTCAGGGAAGAAGCAGCCGGGTCGCCCGGAGGAAGGAAATGTTGGCAGTTAAGATTTCTGCAAACCGCTGATACTCAAATCCGTGTGTGACATCGTTAAGTCTGTCGCTCGTTTGTTTTAAGTTTCTTCCTTTATGCTAAACGTTTCATGCTGCTGTCTCAGCCAGGACTTTGACTATCAACTGGAATGTTTCTGCTAAAATAAAGGATAAATAGAAAGAAAATACATGAACAAGTTATGACCTAACCGTCATATCAAGAGCGAGTGATTTGCTGACTGCAGTCCGAGTCGGCATTTTAATATTTCTAGGCGACACCGACATTGTACCGACAAAAAACTGATATTTTTGACAAGACCTTGGGACAATTTCCAGATAGTTTGTGGTGACAAAACCCGGACAGGAAAGAGGGGAAGACGTGAAGCTAAGTGAGCTACCAGAGCGCCAAAAAAGTCGAGCTAGTCGAGACATCTCCAGCCGTGTTTGTGGCGACTAAAACTAATATTTTAAACCAAAACCTGATCTTTTCCTGACTCTAACCACGTGGTTCTTCTGCCTGAACCTAACCGGAACATCAGCACAACGTTGTCACAACATAAAATTGAGAATTTAGGTTTCAACATAACTCTGGTTCTGCAGAAACGTACATTAGGTTGGAAAAAAGAGGCAAGTACTATACAACACTCTGCTGTAGCTCTTTGAAAATGTTCCCGGCATTCACACGTGTAATCATTGAGCGAGTGAAGAATTTCATCTATTTGATTTAGTCGGAATGAAGGAATGTGAGGTGAAGGTAATGACACAAATATTTACCGTCCAATGGCAAATCAACTAGTAGATGAAATACAGCAGCCATTCACGATGACGAGAAACTGTAGACGCATCAGTTTTGTTAAATGACCTGCAGCTCATTTCAGTGACTATAAAGCAAGGAATTTTTTTTCGTCTCTGTCAGTCTGTAATTCACATAACTCCAGAACGGTTCATCCAATCCGCTTCACACTCGGCAGGTTTGTTGCCAAGGATCCACAGAAGTGCAGCGTCGACTTTGGTGTAATTCGGACGGACCGTAGCCGAGCTCACGCGTGATTTCTGTCACGTAATCTCATGGGGAAGCAGACGTAAACAAAATGAAAAAAGCGGAATGTTTAACACGTCTGGATGAGCGAGGAGACGTGGAGGTGAGATTTTTAAGGTGTGTCAACAACAGTATGACGGCTAACGTTAGCTTAGCGGCGCTGTCAGCCCCACCGCACATACCAAACATGTTCGGGGCGGCACATTAAGTCTGTGAGCAGCTCGGGAAGCTTAAGACTGGATCTGTAAACCCCTCACATTACCAGATAATCTGTGCTGAACAGTGTGTTTTTTTTAACAGGCTCGTCCAATCAATGAGCGGCACCTGATCAATATTAGGCTGATTAAATCACATAACAGGCTGTTGAAGGTGTTCTCACAGTAATGGCGCAGTCCGTGTGGATACTGCAAGAAGATTTTATTGTAAAAACTGAATTTAAGAAACAAATATTTGCCTCCGGTAGATGAAACGCCGCTGCCGTTTACAATTAGGTGCTCCGAGCTTCTTCTTTTTTTTTCCACATCAACCTGCGAAACCATCTATTTGGCTTCCTGACACCTGATCCAGAAAGCCTTGACATCCACAAACCGTTCTCCGGTCCGGCCCGATCACTTGTCACCTGGCGAGTGTGGGCAGCCGGGCCCCTCTCCTCCCCCCTCCCCTCCTCATCACAAGTCATCATTACACCACAAGCTGTCAAATTAAAACTTTTAAATTGTGCGAATGCCTCCTCGGAACTTTCCCTTTTTCCCCGCAACATATTGCCGAGATAATTGAGGATATTAGCAGGCAGACTGTTACCAAGAGATGAAAGGCAAGGAGGGAGCGGTGACAGCTCCTCTCGCTCGTGGCGGTAACGAGGGACTGTCAAAAGTCTCTCCGTGTTTATCTCGGATCATCTAGGGGGATTTAAAACCCTTACCTTCACAATTCCATTCTTTATGGCGCGTCCTTTATCCACAGTGATTTACGGAGGCTCAAGCCCTGCGCCGTGTGATGAATGAGCACTCTTCACAAGGTGTCAGGGCCAGGCGGTGACTCTCTCCCCCCTCCACTCCCCCTCCCCCCTCCTCCTCCCTCCAGCTTCATTTTTTCTCCTCCGCTTCCTTCCTTTCTCTCTCCTCGTCTTCCCTTCATTTCAAATTCTGCTGATTAGATGTTGACACGCCGAGACGATTTACACGAGAAATTCTGATTTGCAGAAGAGCTTTTTTTATACGGATGACGGTGGTTTGGATCGATGACGTTCGGACACATGACCTCCTGATTTTTAAGGAACGGTTCTGGAACACGGAACAAGGAAAACTTAAATCTTCTAACGTCGAAACAGTTTTACAACTTCAAGCAGTTTACCAGCAATACAAACCCAAAGCTACGATGCAAGGGAAATCTCAAGAATCAAGATTTCAGTCTGTGAAAACAAAAATATTTTGTAATGCACGAAACATGTTTGTGGTTCTGGAAGAATGTATGAATCTCGGTTTGGGTTTAGAAAGAGCACGATGTCACGACAGAAAGTCTACGTTACAAACTGAAAGACGTGGGCAAGGAGGGTCTGACGAAGAGACATTATTAAGATGCATTATGGGAAGTGTAGTACGCCAGAACGCCAACTGCAGTGCATCAAAACTACATCACTGCACATTTTTCTTTACTTCATATTTCATGCCACAGACTGCAACGGATGTGTTTTGGCGAAATAATACAGTACATCCCAGTTGTATGCACGCTGCCTGCAACAGTCAGCGGTGCCAGGGCGAAAACTAAAACCTGACGGACGTCCACAAGGAAATCTCAAGAATCAAGATTTTCTAATGCACGAAACATGTTTGTGGTTCTGGAAGAATCTATGAACCTGGATGATGTCATCTGGGTGATCTCGGTTTGGGTTTGGAAAGACAAAGATGTCACGACAGAAAGTCTGCACTACAAACTGAAAGACGTGGGCGTTTACCGGGCAAGGAGGGTCTGATGAAGAGACATTATTAAGATGCATTATGGGAAGTGTAGTATGCAAGAACGCCAACTGCAGTGCGTCAGAACTACATAATTGCACCTTTGTCTTTATTTCAAATTTCATGCTGCAGATGCTACGGGTTTTCATCTGGGTTCAATCTCAGTTTGAGTTTAGAAAGAGCACGATGTCACGACAGAAAGCGTTTAACAGGCGAGGAGGGTCTGATGAAGAGACGTTATTACGATGCATTATGGGAAGTGTAGTACGCCAGAGCGCCAACTGCAGTGCGTCAGAACTACCAGGCCTTCCTGCATCTGGTCTGCATGTTTTTCTGTCTTTTCTGACCCACATCTCTGCACATTTTACTTCAAATTTCATGCCGCAGACTGCAGCAGATGTGTTTTGGTGAAATAGCACAGTACATCCCAACTGCCTGCAGCAG
Organism: Lagodon rhomboides; assembly: GCA_039737535.1. NCBI lineage: Eukaryota > Metazoa > Chordata > Actinopteri > Spariformes > Sparidae > Lagodon > Lagodon rhomboides. The sequence goes on from CM077802.1 coordinate 2,862,578, forward strand.
TCAGAGGTGCCAGGGCGAAAACTAAAACCTGACGGAGGTCCACAAGGAAATCTCAAGAATCAAGATTTTCTAATGCACGAAACATGTTTGTGGTTCTGGAAGAATTTATGAACCTGGATGACGTCATCTGGGTGATCTCGGTTTGGGTTTAGAAAGAGCACGATGTCATGACAGAAAGTCTGCGTTACAAACTGAAAGACGTGGGCGTTTACCGGGCAAGGAGGGTCTGATGAAGAGACATTATTAAGATGCATCATGGGAAGTGTAGTATGCAAGAACGCCAACTGCAGTGCGTCAAAACTACATCATTGCACCTTTGTCTTCATTTCAAATTTCATGCTGCAGACTACGGGTTGTCATCTGGGTTATCTCGGTTTGAGTTTAGAAAGAGCACGATGTCACAACAGAAAGTCTGGCGAGGAGGGTCTGACGAAGAGACGTTATTAAGATGCATTATGGGAAGTGTAGTACGCCAGAACGCCAACTGCAGTGCGTCAGAACTACCAGGCCCTCCTGCATCTGGTCTGCATGTTTTTCTAGCTTTTCTGACCCATATCTTTGCACATTTTACTTCAAATTTCATGCCGCAGACTGCAGCGGATGTGTTTTGGTGAAATAGCACAGTACATCCCAACTGTGTGCATGCTGCCTGCAGCAGTCAGCGGTGCCAGGGCGAAAACTAAAACCTGACGGAGGTCCACAAGTCAGAAGACAGGAGAAAATATATATATATATTCTGGTGATCCATTTATGACTGAAGAACAGGTGAGGAAAAGGGTTTTTGCCAGGATAATAAATAAATAAATAATCTTTTGCTACTGCTACTTCAGGCAGCACTGCAACAGTATGTTTCTTGTACTTGCAGCTGCAGAAGGACCTAAATGTAAAAAGAAAAAGTGCAAGACAGACAGAAAGTCTGTGTTTACCAGGCAAGGAGGGTCTGACGAAGAGACATTAAGATGCATTATGGGAAGTGTAGTATGCAAGAACGCCAACTGCAGTGCATCAAAACTACCAGGTCTGCATGTTTTTCTAGCTTTTCTGACCCACATCTCTGCACATTTTACTTCAAATTTCATGCCGCAGACTGCAGCGGATGTGTTTTGGTGAAATAGCACAGTGCATCCCAACTGTGTGCACGCTGCCTGCAGCAGTCAGGGGTGCCAGGGCGAAAACTAAAACCTGACGGAGGTCCACAAGTCAGAAGACAGCCACAGAGAGAGACGGTATATTCTGGTGATCCATTTATGACTGAAGAACAGGTGAGGAAAAGGGTTTTTGCCAGGATAATAAATAAATAAATAATCTTTTGCTACGACTACTTCAGGCGGCACTGCAACAGTATGTTTTTCGTACGGGCAGCTGCAGTAAAAAGAAAAAGTGCGAGTCAAGATATCTTAGTGCTGAAACATGTTTGTGTTTCTGGAAGAATTTATGAACCTGGATGACGTCATCCGGGTGATCTCGGTTTGGGTTTACGATGTCATGACAGAAAGTCTGCGTTTAACAGGCGAGGAGGGTCTGATGAAGAGACGTTAAGATGCATTATGGGAAGTGTAGTGCGCCAGAACGCCAACTGCAGTGCGTCAGAACTACCAGGCCCTCCTGCATCTGGTCTGCATGTTTTTCTAGCTTTTCTGACCCACATCTCTGCACATTTTACTTCAAATTTCATGCCGCAGACTGCAGCGGATGTGTTTTGGCGAAATAATACAGTGCATCCCAACTGCCTGCAGCAGTCAGAGGTGCCAGGGCGAAAACTAAAACCTGACGGAGGTCCACAAGTCAGAAGACAGCCACAGAGAGAGAGACAGTATATTCTGGTGATCCATTTATGACTGAAGAACAGGTGAGGAAAAGGGTGTTTGCCAGGATAATCTTCCTACAGTTCCTAATCGACTGACATCCTGCACATCATGCTATAATCTTTCTGCTACGACTACTTCATGTAGCACTGCAACAGGATGTTTTTTGTGCAAGCAGCTGCAGTACGACCTAAAAGTAAAAAGAAACTCCAGCTTTCAATGAAAATACATTTTATTTTATCCAAACAAAGACCCAAGAAAACCTGCTTCCTATTTCTGGTTGGTTGTTTTACTTCTCTGTACATTGAAACAGAGTTTTTTTGTGTGTTTTCAGCTGCAGACTAAATGATTTCGGGCTCGTTGGCAAATCACTTTTGTTAGATTACCTGCAGCCTGTTGTGACAGAAGCACTAGCTCATTTTTGTGACTTGCATGTAATAAATAACTCAGTGGGTTCCCTTAATTCCTGAGCTGAGAGAGAACCTGACCAAAATGAGGCTGAATAATTAATGAAATAACTTTTCGGGGGGTTATTATATTATATCGAGGTGTTTTTTTTTTGCTGTAATTAACCTGCAGTGCTTTTTCTCTCACAGCCCCTGAAGAAGAAGTGACTTAAAAAATTAAAAAGCATCAGTATGCAGGTAACCGGCTCTTTATCACCGTCGTTCAGCTTTCAGCGCTACATTAAATGTGTCTGCAGAAAAAAAACAATGTCAATATAACCTTACCTAAAATGTTAATGCCAAAAAAAAATTTGCATATCAAGTCTTTCAAAGCTCGCGTAAAAACTCGACTTTAAAGAATCTGAGGACGCTCAGAAGCCTAGAAGACACTCGACTCCACGCAGACAATCTCTCCAAACTTTTCCCCTCAACTTTTCGTGCCGGAAACACTCGTCCAATAAATATAGAAGTTTTTAAATATTAATAAAGAAAACTACGCCTCTGGGTTTTGCGGAAAACAGTGATTACAGCAAACATTTTAAACAACAGAGAAGTTTTTTTGAAAATGAGCCGGATTGCATTTGCATTTTTCCAGTTCATACATTTTAATTTGTTTTAGGGCAGCTGTCAGGCTGATTGTAGAAATTGTGTCACAGATTTAGATAATGTGCTGCAGGGGGGAGGAAGAGGAGGAGGAGGAGGAAGAGGAGGAGGGTGTTATTGAAGCTTATAAAAACTACCTCGCTGACACAGGAAGTGAAGTGTCATTTTATTGACATTGTTATGCTGACAACACGTTAAGATTTGTTTTAAGAGTTTTTTTTTGGAGATCCGGGGCTAAGATCCTCGGGGGAGCGCGTACGTGACTTTGCATAAAACGCCGCGTGTTTAGTATTCAAGGGCGAAAGTGGATTCTCGCTGACAAGTCATGGCTCAATCATTTTAAAAAACAGCAGGTCCTTTGTGTTGGCGCCGCTGTGAGTTTGGCAGGTTAGTCCATTAAGCAGAGTTCAGCGACGTACGAGCGGAGAGAACACAAACACGATGAAACAGAGCGAGGAAGAGGAATCCGGAAGGTTACTTTAGTTCCACGTTTTCAAATCGGTTCTACGTCACGATTTCATTCATTGGAGGGAAACGGCAACAAGAAGCTGCACTTTTTTATTGGGTCATTCCATGAAATCGGTGCCTTTTGTGTCCCCAAGAAATTATCAGTCATAAAATTACAGTAACAACAAACAAAGATGTAATTTGAAAATATAACATTACCATGTCTTCTCTCCTCAATAAAACATCAAATTAAAATCAATTAAATATTATTTTAAATAATAAAAATGATTGTTAAGCTGATGAGGGTGAGGTTTTTGGCCTGTCCCTCACTGTTGTTGTTGTACGTCAGCAGGACTTTTAATTTGTAAAATGTTGGCAAAATGTTAAAATGTTCACATTTACATATTGTTTTAAGTATGATCTTATTGTGAAACAGTGTTTTTGGTAAAAATATATATTAATTGTAATAAATATTTACCAATTTATCGGTGTACCCTAATTTTATGTCAACCCTGTTACCCTAACCAAAAAACCCTATCAAAATAATGGTACATTCTAGATTTGACATGATTTACAGGAGGTTGCATCATCTCTGAACCAGGATGCTAACAGCTCAGTGACAAGTAAGTTTTGCTCATCTCTGATGTGCTATTTTTGATGTTTTTTCAAGGTTGAACCAGGGGGACAAGCATACAACGTCAACCCTGTTACCATTTTTTAACATATAAATCCAAACAATTATTTATTTCTCATAATATAATCAATATGTACATGTAATTTCCTTTCAAAGTACATAGCATGTGCTTTAGCTAACATTTGTTTTAGCTAGCAATGGGCAAATTAGCTTGAAATGGTCAACCCTGTTACTGTCAACCCTGTTACCTTTCCAGTAACAGGACTTGACTAAAACAGTTATAAAATATGAAATTCCATAGCTGAGATGGCACAATATAATTTCTTGTCATTTTAAACTGTCTTTAATTCCTGGCTACTGAAAAAATAGCAATTAAATATAATTTAAATTTTAACTTTTCAAAGTTGAAAAGGCACCGATTTCATGGAATGACCCCACTTTGGCTGATTATTTCACCTAATCGGGTGAAGCTCGCTGATTAAACAGGCGGCTCTTCTCTCGTCTCTGCAGCTTTTTACTGAAGCATGGTGCTACAGTCTGTCGGCTAGCTGCTGCATGCTAACTCTGGTATTTCCGAGCACATTTGTGGGTGCAGATCTTTGTGCTCGTCCCGTGACGCACCTGTTACAAAACACAACCTCACCTCACATAATCGATACTGCTCTCTCACACGGTGCCATAAATACGCAGCAACAGGACACTTTGGCTTAATAAACCGCAAATCACTTAATTGAGAGGTCGGCCGACGTTTTAAATAATAAAAAACTAATCACAGAGCAGCTGCTCGGCGTCACAAAGGCAGCTGATTTCAGTGATCTTCGCTCTGTGTGCAGCCCGTCTGAATACTCTGCCGCTCTGAAGGACATCCATTCACAATCAGCCTCTCCCTCCTCCTCCTCCTCCTCCTCTTCTCTTTGCTTGTCGCTCTGTATGCCTTTTCCTTTTAACTTTAACTTTTCACAGATATATATATATATAAAGAAGTTTGTCCAAATATGTGGAGTCAACTGAGGCAGAAAACATTCATGCATTCAACACTTTGCGGTCAGGTGATGGTCGACTGTAGGTGGTGACAGCGCTGCTGTTTGAGAGAGGACACTGCTGCAGGATCGATCCTCTTATTAAAATGATCTACAGTTTGAGTTTTTTCAGTGTTACAAGTCCAAAGATGACATCAGCTACTAGAATATCTCCTGACAGATTGCCTGAACGACTGAAAACTTTTCTTTATTTTACCTAAAACATCCGTATAATGACAGGTGCATGCTGTGGATCGAATGATAACTTAATAATGCAGTTATTTAGAAGGTAGCTACCTCTGTTGCAAAGTTGCAATGATTTAAAACCTTTATTTATTTTACTTAAAACATCTGTACAATGACAGGTGCATGCTAGCTACCTTCAAATTGTGGACTTTAAGTGTTTTTATGCAGCGAAAATGTGTAATTCTGCTTAAATGTGACCGTAAAATTACAAAAGAAAATGTATAAATGGAAAATCTGTAATATCACATTCATTGTTTCACCGTATTAAAGTTATAGGAGCAAAACCGAAGTCAGATCAGCGATAAGCGTTCAGTAAACAGTACCAGCTCGCCTCGCCTCGACTCAGCTCGCCTTTTTTGCGTTCCCATTCCTGAAATCTGGTACCTGGTACCTGCTAAAGTGTTTTTAGCATCACCTCCGTATAAGTTCCAACCGAGCTGAGCTGATACTTCTGTGTGACGTAAGCTGGCAGCCGGCCACTGATTGGACAGAGAGCGACGCCACTTGACGACTCATGACGAGCGCGACGTCCGAGCCTGACACCCGCTACCTTTAAAAACTAGCATCTGCGTTCAGTCAACATAGCGATTACATGGAAGGAACAACGCGCAGGAACACGGCGTGGACCGTGGCAGAGGTGGAGACGCTCCTGAGTGTTGTCGCTGAAGACGCATCCAGAACGAGCTTGATGGTGCGACAGGAAATGAAAAGGTGGACGTGTTTAGCGTAGCTCACAGCTAGCCCTGTTTATGTGTCGCGTGGATAAGTACGTCACTGATGACGACCCGCCCACGTTGATGACGACCCGCCCACGTTCGATGACGACCCGTCTACGTTGAAGACGACCCGCCCACGATGAAGAGATACTAATTCTAGATGGAAACGCAACGCGTCTGAAACCAAACCAAGTAGAGCCACGCTGAGCCGAGGCGAGCTGGTACTGTCGGTGGAAAAACGGCATTAATGGACGTCTGAAAACAGCAACAGCGTCTCCTTCCTCGAGATAATCCACCGACCTTTCCCGTGAACAGATTTATGGACCTGTGCTCATATGTATAATGGATTTTTTGGGCGAACTGTCCCTTTAAAGTAACCTTCCCAACCCTGTCGAGTGTAATATACTGCACGCATGCCTTTCCCCTCCGCCGCGGTAACATGACATGATGTGATGTAACGTCACGCGATTATGAGGCTCCGCGGAATCAACGGCGTCGCGTTTGATTCTGTTGTTTCCTGTTGACACGGCCGTCCTCCCCGTCTATCGCCCGTCATCCTCCTCCTCCCGTCCGCCGCCGAGAGACGTACGAGGCGGCGTGCCCATCCATCTCCCTCCTCCACTGTTTGTCTTGCTGAGTGTCAGTGTCACATGTTAGGGCATTAGCTGTGAAGACATCAGCGGATGAGGTCAGCGCTGACACTGTGCCTCTATTAAATCAGTGGCCTCTGAAAGTGTGAGAACAAGCCTCGCTGTCACATCGGGGTGTGGGCGCGCTCAGAGCCGAGGGTGACAGACGCTTTATCCGCCGTCCACCATCCACCATCGGATGGGTGTGGCGTGACTCACCTCCACACCTGGCTTCGCCCACAGCAGCCATATGCCGCTCGGGCCGCCGCTTCCGATCCCTCTAACCTTCAGCTGCTCCTCTTTTCCTTGAGGAGTATTTCACAGCCAAACCAGCCAGCAGATGGTTAAAGTGACACCAGTCTGCTCTCCGGGCTGATGGATTCTCTCTCTCCAAAAACAGTAAACACGCTCGGTAGGACATCGTGGTTTTTTTTAAAACTGGGATAACGACACGGAGGAATTAGTGTTATATTAAAATATATGGAAAGAGTCCATTTAGCAAAAAACCAAATGAGCAACGAGAATCACAAAAGCCATCTGCCCTCGAGTGGCGCTAAGTTTCCCTCCCGTCTAAATACGTCTTTGCTTTAAACGCACGCCCCTCCTATCTCTGTACAATAATCATGCCGCCTTTAGTGCTGCGGAGTGTCGCGGTGCATTAAGATAAAAGCGCTAAAACAGTGTTTGTGCTGTATCCCAAATGGAAGCTGCTAAGTGAAGTAGCATGCTGTTATAGGAGTCGAGGGATGATGGTAGCATGAGTGCTTTCCTGAGTGGGAACACTTCACACTGCAGGGGTTTGCACTGATGCCACAGCATAAATTTGTCATATATCTCTCTCTCTCGGTTGCTTATATGTTTCCCGCGGCTCGTATGCTAAGATAAATTGATCACATTTGCTCATTTAGCTCATATTTTGGATCCGGTGCCACATCGCTATTCATAGCGTGAGTCTACATTTTTTAAAATCTTTTTTTTTTTATTTCCAGATAGATGACTTTGAAGGCTGTGAATCAAAGAGGGGGCACAAAGGGAGCGTGATAACTTGTGATGAAGAAATTCACAGTCAGAATGTGTCGATGCGCTCTCGATACAAAGAGAGAAAAAAAACAAAATAAGGCAGGAATATAAAAGCCACATCGGAGCAGAAACTACTGTTCCCATAATCCAGTAAGTCACACCCTCAGCTGGAGAGAATGCTGAGAAAGACTATCGGCTTTACACTCTAATTCACCTTCCATACACTTTTCTTTCTCCTTACTGAGAAGCTTAAAATGGATTTGGCTCATAGGCCGCGAGATGAGAAATGACAGAAAGGTGCATTTCACCATATAGCCATCAATCTGCTTCATGTTAAGCGACGGCGCTAATCACCTTGAGAGCTTGTTTTCTGGGCTACACCCGAAAAGATAAACACCGCTCAGTGAAACTGAAGCCGAGGAGGGAGGGAGGGAGGGAGGAGGATGGCGGCGGCGCCTGTTGCTGATTGAAACCGAAAGACTTCGCCGTGATCTAACATTGAACCTGCCGTTCGGTCGGAGAGAGAGAGAGAGGTCTTAAAAAGCGGCAAACATTCTTATAAAACTGTGGGGGATGAGGAAAATAAATTTGTTGTGATGTTTACGAGACTTGCGCGGTTGAGGGGCGCCGGAGCGTTGCGTAATGTCGTCCCGCAACAGGGAGGGGATGGATGGATGGATGGGAAGTTCGCCATTGTTGTCTGAATCAAAACAGTCGCTTCTCCGCTACGTCACATCTATGAAACTCCCGCCCGGCGGTCCTGATTGGCTCGACCTGAAAATCTGGTGCCGAAATCCCTCCCAACGGGAGCGATCCCAGATGGATGTGAGTGGAGCTAGGCGGAACGAAATGCATCTGGCGAGAGTCAGGTTAAGTTTGACAACAGGACTGAGTTGATTTTCTTTCTTGGTTTGTCTCCGAGCAACACGAGTCAGCTAATGGGACCGCTAACATTAGCTGGGTGGCTAAAGCAGCTACGTTAAACTGTAACGTAGAAGCTATTTGTCCGTCAAAAAACTCTGTAAATCACGGAGACTTCTGTCGGAGCAGCCGGAGGAAGGAGAGTGAAAACAGGAAGCTCATAAAAATCTAGTGTCAGTTAATACATTTGGGTTTTTTTCAAAATTGAAGGGCACAAAATAAATGCAGATGTGATTTGAAAGTGTTAAAAATGATCAGAGAAGCTCAAACTTTGTCCTGTTTAAAAAGTCACTCTTTTTATTGATTATTTGTTGTCCTGGGTTGCATTTCATCCTGATATCTCATCCCGTGTTGCTCACTGTCTTTTGTGCTTTGTAACTTAAAAAGCGGTATTTAAATAAAGATGTTATTTGTTGATGTTTTGAAGCAGAAGAACACAAAAAGCAACGACAACACAAATATCTAAAGACCGACTGAAAGTGATCCGGGTCGGACGATATTCACGTTACATCATCAGGAGGGAGGGAGGAGGAGGAGGATGGCGGCGGCGCCTGTTGCTGATTGAAACCGAAAGACTTCGCCGTGATCTAACATTGAACCTGCCGTTCGGTCGGAGAGAGAGAGAGAGGTCTTAAAAAGCGGCAAACATTCTTATAAAACTGTGGGGGATGAGGAAAATAAATTTGTTGTGATGTTTACGAGACTTGCGCGGTTGAGGGGCGCCGGAGCGTTGCGTAATGTCGTCCCGCAACAGGGAGGGGATGGATGGATGGATGGATGGGAAGTTCGCCATTGTTGTCTGAATCAAAACAGTCGCTTCTCCGCTACGTCACATCTATGAAACTCCCGCCCGGCGGTCCTGATTGGCTCGACCTGAAAATCTGGTGCCGAAATCCCTCCCAACGGGAGCGATCCCAGATGGATGGGAGTGGAGCTAGGCGGAACGAAATGCATCTGGCGAGAGTCAGGTTAAGTTTGACAACAGGACTGAGTTGATTTTCTTTCTTGGTTTGTCTCCGAGCAACACGAGTCAGCTAATAGGACCGCTAACATTAGCTGGGTGGCTAAAGGCGCTAGCAGCTACGTTAAACTGTAACGTAGAAGCTATTTGTCCGTCAAAAAACTCTGTAAATCACGGAGACTTCTGTCGGAGCAGCCGGAAGAAGGAGAGTGAAAACAGGGAGCTTGTTTTCTGGGCTACACCCGAAAAGATAAACACCGCTCAGTGAAACTGAAGCCGAGGAGGAGGGAGGAGGGAGGATGGAGGATGGCGGCGGCGCCTGTTGCTGATTGAAACCGAAAGACTTCGCCGTGATCTAACATTGAACCTGCCGTTCGGTCGGAGAGAGAGAGAGAGGTCTTAAAAAGCGGCAAACATTCTTATAAAACTGTGGGGGATGAGGAAAATAAATTTGTTGTGATGTTTACGAGACTTGCGCGGTTGAGGGGCGCCGGAGCGTTGCGTAATGTCGTCCCGCAACAGGGAGGGGATGGATGGGAAGGGAAGGGGACCTTGGCCCTTAACTCCTTCGCACAAATGCATACATGCACCGAGCGCGATAATGAGAATCCACCTCACCAAATCTTTCAATTCAAGGACTTGCTTAGATTGACTGTAATGCCTAAGTAATCAGCCTGTTCTGACCCACCTTGTCCTCGGCCGGGATTTATAGCACCCAATTACTGATCTCTATTACCCGGCGTGCCAAGGGGATGGAAATCAGACGAGTGGACAGACGGCCAGCGCTCTGTCTGCCGTTCTGGGTGACCAGGTGATGAGAGGTTGGCCTCCACTCCTCTCCTGCTTTCCGCCCATCTTTCATATCGCATTATGGCCGGAGAGATTTTTAATATTCTCTCTCAGGTGTCGCTTCCTGTTTCACAGTCGTCTCATTTTCCAGAAAATATGCTCCGTTGTTGTTGTTCAAGCTAAAGAACCAACAGTTTTTAATGAGAAGTAATAAAGATATTAACGGCGCCGTCTGTCCCTCAAGGAATGCAATCACACACACACACAAAAAAAAATGATTGCAAGGGCAGACAATACCTGCGATGTTGGCAAAATACTCCACAAAGAAATTATCCTGCCGAAAGACTTCTTGTTTGGTCCCCGCAGTCTTCCACATAAAATAATCTAATTCAGAGGCACTTTTTTTACAAGCAAAGTCAAATAAAATCCATCAACAAACCAAACACCCTTGTAACTGTAGTGAAGGACTTATTTCCCTAGAACTTAGCCCCGGGGCTCTTTATCCCCCCCAACACACAGACAGCTCCAAACTAATACCCCAAATTAACTATTCAGTTTACGGAGCGTGTTGCCACCACTGTAAATCAACGGGGAGAAGTACCGCGGTAACCTTAACTGACTCCGAAAGAGCAACAGATCAGATTCACTTTCTAGAAGAAAGCAGCAAACTCGTTCAGCCCAGTCGACAGGATAAAGTGTCGGCACTGAACTTCCTGCAAATCAATGATTTGTGTGTACGATGTGTACGAGCTTATGGCTTTCTTGTTGGGAGGTGGAGGAGATGATGGAGGCATTACAGCTCAATATTTCAGGTGTGAAACCACTGGATCATTTCGGAGGAGACGTTGGGACATGTGTGACAAAACCAGGTGTTTTAAGCCAAAACAAGATCTTTTTCTACGATAACCAAGTGTTTTTTTATGCCAAACGAGAGAGGAGATGATGGAGGCATTACAGCGAGGAGTTGGGACACGTGTGACGATCTCCGGCTGTGTTTGTGGCGACAAATCCAGGTATTTTAAGCCAAAACAAGATCTTTTTCTAACCCTCACCAAGTGTTTTTTTATGCTTAATCCTAATCAGATCATAAGGTTGATACAACATAAGATTGAAATCAGAAGAACATGACGTTTCAATGCAGAAGCGTACATAACAACATTTATTCTGACCATTGGGTTTGATTTTAAACTCACTCCACTGCCTCCCAGTCGATTTCAGATCACATTTTGATATTTTCATAATCACTTTTAAGGCTTGTAGAGGGAATACAACTGTCTTTCCTGACGGCTTCAAGCGTTCAAGTTCTACTGAAACCAGGGGCAAGAGTTATTACGTGTTCCTAGTAAAAACAGTCAGGTAGGGACGAACTTCCCATGAATACTGATTGGCCTATATACTAGCACTGAATGTGCGTTACGCCATGCAGCTAGATTGTCTAATTAGCCAATCCTGCCTGGTGGAGCTCCCGGAGAACACCAACACGACCCAACTCTGTATCTGGGACCAATCGTCAACGAAGGCCAGTTTGACATAACCTGACTCTCGCCAGATGCATTTTGTTCCGCCTCGCTCCACTCATCCATCTGGGATCACTCCATTGGAGATGTGTTTCAGAAGGCTGGGCCTCATCAGAAATCCTTGCATATGATTGGATAAACCACTTGTCTGTCATCTTTACTGACGTGCTACTTCAACCACTCACATCGAAACCAACCTGTGACGTCGATGAGAGCGACGTTCTTTAACGAAAAAATATTGGGCAGATTGGACGACACGGATGAAACAGCAGCATCAGTGTTGACGCTTGCTTCCTCGATGCGAGCCGCCATTGTTGTCTGAATCAAAACAGTCGCTTCTCCGCTACGTCACATCTATGAAACTCCCGCCCGGCGGTCCTGATTGGCTCGACCATGAAAATCTGGTGCAGAAATCCCTCCCAACGGGAGCGATCCCAGATGGATGTGAGTGGAGCTAGGCGGAACGAAATGCATCTGGAGAGAGTCAGGTTAAGTTTGACAACAGGGCTGAGTTGGTTTTCTTTCTTGGTTTGTCTCCGAGCAACACGAGCTAATAGGACCGCTAACTTTAGCTGGGTGGCTGAAGGCGCTAGCAGCTACGTTAAACTGTAACGTAGAAGCTTTTTGTCCGTCAAGAAACTCTGTAAATCACGGAGAGTTCTGTCGGAGCAGCCGGAGGACACGAGAGTGAAAACAGGAAGCTCATAAAAATCTAGTTTCAGTGAATAAATTGGGGTTTTTTTCAAATTGAAGTGCACAAAATAAATGTAGATGTGATTTGAAAGTGTTAAAAATGATCAGAGAAGCTCAAACTTTGTCCTGTTTAAAAAGTCACTCTTTTTATTGATTATTTGTTGTCCCGGGTTGCATTTCATCCTGATATCTCATCATGTTGCTCACTGTCTTTTGTGCTTTGTAACTTAAAAAGCGGTATTTAAATAAAGATGTTATTTGTTGATGTTCTCAAGCAACGACAACACAAATATCTAAAGACTGACTGAACGTGATCAAAGTGATCCGGGTCGGACGATATTCACGTTATATCATCAAAGCTCGACTGGAGTTGTTTGAAAAACTGCATTACTTTACGATACGTGTGTTGGATTAGTCTCATTATCGGCCTGTAAACTACATTCAGATCACGACTGTACGAGACGGCGGCGAGGCGGGATCGTACGCTCGTGTCGCTGCAGCTCCTCTCGTCCTGTTGTTCAGAGAGAGAATCGCTGTTGATCCTGTGTTTTTTTGTTTTTTTGACACGCTTGTTTCCGTGTTTATCGCTCACAATGAAAGACAACGAGTGAGAAATGAACTCCGACACTCACGATGAGAAAACGGGAGCCTCGCCTCGTTATGACGTCTCGTACGTTTTCTCCAGGGGGGAAAGTTTCAGGTCGGATTAAAGATTTTCTAAGTGGATCACAGAAGACGACGGGCCTCAATTTGAACCCGATTCGTCCACCTCTCACCCACTTGCATGCTGGGAAAGTCTGGAGCCCTTCACAGCTCACCGTGTGTTTGTGTTAAAACCAAATTGTGTTTTTTTATGCTTTGACATTGTTTTGATTAGAAACATCAGAGTCCACATTACGTCCTGTAAATACTCCCACAAGCTGATGGATTTTTACGGACGGACGCGCACGCTGCTTTTAAAATATTTAAGTCTAATTCATGGTTCATTCATGGACGACATTTGAGTCCAATTTCCGAGATTTTTTTGAAGTGGTGAGAAAAACATTTCGTACCTTCGGAGTGAAATGAAAGGCTTGTGTGAAGTCGGTTATTGGGAGGAGAACAGCGGCGTGCGGAGATAATTTGGAGGTACGCCGGTGCACAGTTTAGATAAAGTAAAAAAAATACTATGAATCTTTTGAAAACATACTTCCTTTCTGAGCAACTTCAGACTTTTTGGGATATAAAAGCTGTCATTCATTAAATGGCGACAAACGTGTGGCTCTGTTTGATTCGTCGCTGCATTTTGGGTGTGAAAAAAGAAATAAAAATGACATTATCACGTCGTTCTGTTTGGTTCTGAAGTGGCTGACTCTCCAGTTCAGGGCCTGACCTCAAGCATTAATTATTAATCTACAAAACAGGGTTTGAAGGAGTGAAAAAAGTGAAAAAAGCACTGTATTTTGACGAGTGCGATTGCGTAACGGTGCTTTTGGACACCTAAAATACATCTGGCGCCGCTCCGGAGAGCAGCGAGCGTCGAGGTAATGAAAACCCGCTCAGAAAGTTTCACGGTTCGATTCATCGGCTGAGAGAAACTTAAGATTAGGTGACTGAAGCAAAATGACTAACACGAGTACCACGATCGAGTCTGAGGTTCGTTCGAGGAGACGAGATGTTACATAACCCGGACTTGAACCCGCCGACATCTCACATCCGAACGCCGAATGTGGCGCGGAGCGTCTCGTCTTCTTCCCACGGGAGGCTTTCACACTGTACATGTCGCCTTTGTGCAACTCCTTTCTTTATTTTTTATTATTTTGGCACCAAAGTCGGGAGAAAACACAAAGTTTTCAACAGGAAAATACCAAAATATGTGCAGCAGCTTTGCTCCCTGACAGATTTAATTCAGGTCAGGACACTTTTAAGGGTTAAAACTCGGATAGATTTCCAATTAAAGTTTTACTTTAATGTAATCAGCATTTAAATGATGACTCGGCTGTATTCCAGTATCGAGCAGGCTCTAATTACAGGTAGAAATCATTAAGGAACTTTTGCAATAACAGTTTTTTTTTCATAACTGATCTGGTTAATTTTCATGAGGTGTCTAGTTTTGCAGCCTTGAGGTGTATTTAGACTGATTTAAAAAGTGGAGAAGAAAACAGATGCAGATATAAAAAAACAAACAGAGACAGCAGAAACACCGGAGACGTTATTTTGTCTAAATTGTTCGGTTGTGGCAGAAACTCAAATATCTGCGACGAGGCTTTTTGTTTATTGGAAAGTACGTCAACTAGAATCATCTCAGCCACCGGACTGTTTATAATAAAAGTGAAGCCTCAAAGCTGCAGGTTGCAACTCTACTTCTGGTTGCAAAGGTTTGTCCGATTGTATGCAAGCTTATGAAAAAAAGGGCCGACTTCTCACTTGATTTGTTACCTCAGTAAACAGTTTCTTGGTGAGTTTATGGTCTCGATCTCTAGTTTCAAGTCTTCTTCAACACAACGTGATGTTAATTTTGTGGCTCATGGTCACATTTAGAGTGAAATAGACGATAAAGCAGAGTGTGCTTCACTACGATGGTGCATTCTGGGCTTCCTCAGTCAGGATTTCCTCCCCAGCTCTACACTTTTGGCAAAATATGTCACTTGTGGCTCCAGAAAACCAAGATGGCAATGGCTGTAATCTCAGATTGAGGCTACAGTCAAGATGAGTTTACAATTGGTCTGATCCTGTATCCAGAGAATACAAAAATGTTCTACCAGTTGCATTATGTTGAGGTAAAATGTAATCGTCCTAGATTATTTGTGGCGACCAGAAGTGGTTATTTGTGACCGGAACTTGGACCATCTCCATCTGTGATGATGGCGACCAAAACAGGTGTTTTAAGCCCAAACTTTGATGTTTTCCGAACCTCAACCAAGTGGATTTGGTGCCTTAACTGAACCAGTGCAGAACCACAGCGTTGTGGCGAGAGAGAAATAGAAAATTGGACCTAAATTGACTTAAAGTTGCGACATAAAGACACGTTAAGATTTGAACTTATCCGTGGTTTTGCACAAACGTACTTAGCTCACATTTATTCTGGCGACATTTGACTGTGATCCTTCGCTAACCTCGACTGAGTGGATATTTTGCAAGATCTGATTTTTTTTGGTCACATTTAGAGTGAAATAGACGATAAAGCAGGGAGTGGACGCCAGAGTTCAAGGTTCAGAGGCAACAAAAGCACTTTGGTTAAGTTCAGGCAAAGATTGTTGTAGACAACCGTAGACATTTCTAGTAACCGTGGCATATCACGTTCACATTATGTGCTTATTAGCTGACTTTCCCATCAGGAGGTGGAGGGGGTGGTGTTGCCGTTATTGAAGCCAACAAGGCTGCCAAACAGCCGACCACAGTTCGAGTCAGACCGCTGGATATTTCTAAGACCACCTGGGGTGTTTTTTAAGGAGACCTGCGAGCATTTCCAATGTTTTTTGTGGCGACCAGAAGCGGTTATTTGTGACCAGAACTTGGACCATCTCCATCTGTGACGATGGCGACCAAAACAGGTATTTTAAGCCCAAACTTTGATGTTTTCTGAACCCTAACCAAGTGGATTTGGTGCCTTAACTGAACCAGAGCAGAACCACAGCGTTGTGACGAGAGAGAAATAGAAAATTGGACATAAACTGACTTAAAGTTGCGACATAAAGACACGTTAAGATTTGAACTTATCCGTGGTTTTGCACAAACGTACTTAGCTAACATTTATTCTAGCGACATTTGACTGTGATCCTTCTCTAACCTCGACTGAGTGGATATTTTGCAAGATCTGATTTTTTTTGGTCACATTTAGAGTGAAATAGACGATAAAGCAGGGAGTGGACGCCAGAGTTCAAGGTTCAGAGGCAACAAAAGCACTTTGGTTAAGTTCAGGCAAAGATTGTTGTAGACAACCGTAGACATTTCTAGTAACCGTGGCATATCACGTTCACATTATGTGCTTATTAGGGGGGTGTTGCCGTTATTGAAGACAACAAGGCTGCGAAACAGCCGACCGCAGTTCGATTCAGTCCCAACTAGATATTTCTAAGGAGTTTTAGTTTTTTTTAAAAAGTTTTTTAAGGAGACCTGCGAGTGATTCCAATGTTTTTATGGCGACCAGAAGCTGTTATTTGTGACCGGAACTTGGATGTTTTCCAATCTGTGACGATGGCGACCAAAGCAGGTATTTTAAGGCCAAACTTTGATGTTTTCCGAACCTTAACCAAGTGGATTTGGTGCCTTAACTGAACCAGAGCAGAACCACAGCGTTGTGACGAGAGAGAAATAGAAAATTGGACATAAACTGACTTAAAGTTGCGACATAAAGACACGTTAACATTTCTCTCATAAGATCAGCATTTCCTCTTAGAGTTGATAGAAAACATGTTCAAGAAACCAATTCGGTGAATTGAAAGCAAGCAAAGCAGTTGATTGAATCTGACTTTGATGGTTAAGGACACTGAGCGAAGCATTTTAATTCAGCCAAGAACGCTCGGAGAGGAAACATATTGACTCAACAGGAGACCTGAGTCGTCGCTGCCAGACACCGCGGAGTTGTTATAAGAAAAGTCTCGCTTGGAAGACGAAACTCATGAGGAGCGTTTCATAATTCCTTTCATAGACTCGACACTAAGCTAAAGGAGCTTTTTGTGCATCACCGGTCTCAACAACAACAACAACGAGGAGATGATATCCGGAGTTCTGAGGTAAGGTTAATGTTGTGAGGCGAGGAATCCCACCTGCCTCGCTGTAAAATACAAGAAAGTGACGCCTGTGTTGTCCGAACAAAGGCAGGGGTCAGAACCGCGGTCGCCGCCGTCATCCCCCGTGAGCCCAACAACAACAACAACATCCGAGCCCGAACACACACACATTCAGACAGATTCTGCATTACACACCTGAACACACACTATCAAGCGTTGCATACAGTGTGTAAACACTCTCCCTCTCCCCTCACAACAATCTGAATTCTGCTGTTGACTCTTAATGCATCCGTTGGGGTAATAAAACCGAAATGACTTCTTCTTCTTCTTCTTCTGACTGCCGATTCAAATAACAACACTTGATAGTCAAGTTATTTCTTTTTTTGTCGACAACGTTACCAATAAAAGCCGCTCGGAGAGAGGTCTGCACATCAGCCTGAGCCTGAGCTTTGTTTCTAGAAGGAAGATGTTAATAAAACGATCCAAAGACTCGGAACACCCTTGACATTTTTATTAGCCTATAAGGTCTTCCCTTCGAGTGGTTTGTGTTTGGATGGTTGACCCCAAACAGCGTTTCACAACTGCAGAGGCCCTCAGTGTTTGGCTGATTCAATTACGAGATACAAAAGATCAGAGCAGTTAAATCTATTAGGATCTACTACGACATTACACAAGTCATCATCAGCGTGGAACTACAGACAAAGTGCTCATTCATCCAGCGAAGCAAAACCATCAAATTGAATCTAAACTCAATCGCGGGCCCGACGGATGATGCTGTATAAACGTAGCCTGACAATCAGACCGAATGGCCATTTTGTTCCACTTCATTATTCAGCCTGGCATTATGTTCGTGCTGGCTGTTTTCTGTTCGGGAGGGACTGTACACAGCTGAAACCAGTCGGCGGTGAGCGATGTTTCCCTCCGTTCAACGCCGTTTACAGTACACAAAATGGCTGCAGTGGTGGGATGAAAGAAACGGTTAACATTTTGAAATAAATGTTCAAATCTGAGACTTGAAGGGTTATTATAGAAACTTGACATTTAGGATTTTTGGTATTACAAAAATATGTTTGCTCACTGCATTCAGGAAAAAATCCTTTCTTATCCTACCTGAAAAAAAATAACTCTGGATGGCACTGATCCTTTCTTAAATTCAAAATAAGCTAACAGTGAGTCTGTTGGAGAAGCTAACACTGATGTTAGCCTGTTAGCTTTAAACTTCCATATCCATTTCCTCCACCAACATGCATGAAAGCTAAAATTGAATGTCTGTCTTATTTTGTATTGAAAGGTGACTCAACTATTGGAGAAGCTAACACTGATGTCGGCCTGTTGGATATGACGACATCAATAGTCTGTTGGAGAAGCTAACACTGATATTTGCCCATTGGAGAGGCTAATACTGATGTTAGCTTGTTGGAGAAACTAACACTGATGTTAGCCTGTCGGAGAAGCTAACACTGATGTTAGCCTGTTAAAGAAAGTTAACCCTGCTGTTAGGCTGCTGAAGGACCCAATGCTGATGTTAGCCGGCTGACGAAGCTAACACTGATATTAGCTTGTTGGAGAAACTAACACTGATGTTAGCCTGTTGGAGAAGCTAACACTGATATTAGCCTGTTGGAGAAGCTAACACTGATGTTAGCCTGTTGGAGAAGCTAACACTGATGTTAGCCTGTTGGAGAAGCTAACACTGATGTTAGCCTGTTGGAGAAGCTAACACTGCTGTTAGTCTGTTGAGGGAGCTAACACTGATGTCAGCTTGTCAGTTCTAAATTTTCACCTCCTCCACCGACATGCATCAAAGCTAAAATTGATCATCCATATACTCTTTTCCATTATAGCAAGCTAGCTAGACTTTGACTAACGAGGCTCCAGGCTTCTTGATTTATAAACATAAATAAAGTCAACCTGATAAAAACATACTTTTACAGCCGTAAGTTGCTGCACAAAGCGCGCTACAGACTAATTAGGTCATACTGGAGGTAAATAACCTTAAAGTTTGACTTAAAAAAACCACATTCAAAATCTCATTCACCTCCATAGTCATGACAGAAATCTTAGCTGTTGAGAACATCAGTGGAGAAAACTAATAATCTGCATGACTAGATACCGCCGGGGGTAAATGGCTAATTCACCTGCGGGGTTTTAGGGTTGCTGTTTGGATAACAGGAATCCAAAAATATTATTCCATTATCAGCTCGACCATGAAAGAGGAAAAAAAGTCCACGCTATTAATTGCAGCCCATTAGATGTTCTTACAGTTCGCGGTGTAAAAAAGGGAGCAAACACACCTGCTCCTCTAACAAGCCTTTCTGATAAGGTTGAAGCGCCTGTGTTTATGCAGCGGGAGAAATATTATGAATAATTGGGGAGTTGAGGCAGCGAATTCCTGCAGCATTAATCGAGCTCTCTGAAATCTCTGATATTAGCTTCGCATGAATCATTGTTAATTCCCATGAATCCATTACTGTTCCATGTGCAACTAAAAATAGCGTCCTGATAAATCAATGGGGACGCTCACGAGTGAAGACGGGGGTTGATGCCGCCCGCTTCTGAAGCTTCCTTTTCTTTCCTGTGCAGCACAATGCCCTTGCCTCTCATCAATAATTGTTCTCCATAATTCACTCATAGATTTCTGTGTTACAACCGTCGGGGGGAGGTGGTACGACAGACCTTGAACAGTTTCAGCACAGTCACTCCAAAACGAATGTGCATTCTTCACATTTGGACTTAGTCAAGGCCCTTTGACGCACGACAAAAAAACAGCTTTTTATTTTCCCCTCTCTCGCCGGCAGTATCCTTGACTTGAATATTTCTGTAACGACAGCGACCTTTTCAGTGTTTACGCCGACAATGACAGGAGGGTTTTTAGCCAATTTTCCCTTCGTGTTGAAAAGGAAGGCGTAATCCATTTGAAACGGCGTGGCGATCTTCTCCCCCGATTGCATCGGTCACAGCTCGGCGAGCGTGTGTGGAGACGGTGACCCCGCCGGCCCTGCCCCTTCTCGCCGCTGCACCGCGATGAGCATTGCATGGCCTCACTCATGCACCGGGCGCAAGGGCAGACAGGTTCATCTGCACACAATCACAACGGACGGCCGCATCCCATTCCAATTGCATTTCCGCTCACGGGGTGGGGAGAGATCCCGCGGTGCATATTACCGTGGCTGAGGCAAATTTAGCTGAAATGGAAGGGGAGATGGAAAAGGCTCACCTCTTACACTAATCTGGGCAAACAACACCGGCGTCAGCTCCCGATGAACATCCACACCGACGAAAAAAAAAAAATGTTTTCTGGATGACAGAGCCGCCCTGCCTGTCTCTGACAGAAGACAGTAAATTAATTAAGATAATAAATTGCACGTGTCATATTTGTAATCTTCTCAATCTTTAGTTAATGAGCTGGAACACGTGCGCGAGCTGTGTGTTTGTTGGTGAAGTTGTCTCGGAGTAAAAAGAAGATACACCTTTAAAAAAAAAGAAAAAGACGCTCGACATTAAAAACTGAGCGATGCTGACTGATATTTAATATATGCCATGTATACATTCATGCTCCTCCTGTCCTGTGTGGATTCGCAGACGGACGTGAATGCAAATGAGGCCGAGGAAGACGGAAACGAGAGCGAGGAGACTCGAGAAGTCTGCATATCTGATAGCAAAAGCGCCCTGATTAGAATTTCGTCATGCCACAATTTTACAAATTAAAATGAATTAGATCTTCCGTGCCCTGACCTCCATTAAAAACACTTCATTGTTGATGGGCCGTGATAGCATCTGCTATTGATTGGAGGAGCACCGAGTACGGCCAATCCTGCCTCTTCACCAGGAGGTCATCTTAAGCAATTTAGGCATATTGAGAGATTGATCAGAGCGACGGACGGCGCCGCCACTTTGGGCCCACTCAAGGTAAAAAAAAAAAAAAGAAGTCTGAGGTGTGACGCAACCGCCTCCCCTGCAGCTCCGCGGGGGGAGCATCTCAAATCTAAATGCTAATGGTTTCTTTAAGAGCCTGGCTGCCCTTTAACCACTACAGTCAGACGTGAAGGATGGCGCTCAGTGTTTCGACAGCTCCGTCTTGTTTTGACCCCTCCCCAGCCGCCTGCAACACCGCCAACGCCGAGACCCCCATTTCTCCGGATGCAACATGGGAAAACCCCAACGGTGATACAATATACAATAGGTTCTGTTGTTTCCTGCGTGGCGGCAGACTGATGGTTAATTCTACCAAAAACCCCAAACAGCAAATCACTCTGCAGCTCCTACTTTCACACTGTTACCTTTATTTTGTAGAAAAAAATTCTGGCATTTTTGAATTAACTTTGAGAATGCATTCTTTTTTTAAAATCCCTGAAAAATGTCAAAGTCCATTTTAATACCGAGCGGAGATTAATTCAAAAATGTAAAATGTGAATTTCACACATTAAAGTGGGTTTTACAGGCTTTTTGTGGCTGTTAAACTGTCTCCAGTGATGTCACTCAGTGGGTGAGTTGCATTGTGGGTAATGTATGAGTGTTTTATTTCTACGTATTTGTCCCAGAATTCACTCACATGGTCCAGTTTTTGGTTGGAGGCTGTGGCGTGAAATTGAGTTGTTGTTTTGTTTGTTTTAATTTGGGGGCGGGGCTTAAATGAAGTTGGTCCATTCACACATTAAAGTGGGTTTTACAGGCTTTTTGTGGCTCCAAAAGAAACTGCATGCAATTTTTGTTAAATTGTTTCCAGTGATGTCACTCAGTGGCTGAGTTGCATTGTGGGTAATGTAGGTGCCAGGTTATCAAAACAGAAGAGGAAGCGATTTTAATCATTTGCTTTCAAACCGTCCATAATGAGTCTAACAGTGTTTTCAAAACCTTCCGCCTACATTACCCACAATGCACTGAGTGACATTACTGGAGGCAG
Organism: Lagodon rhomboides; assembly: GCA_039737535.1. Taxonomy (NCBI): domain Eukaryota; kingdom Metazoa; phylum Chordata; class Actinopteri; order Spariformes; family Sparidae; genus Lagodon; species Lagodon rhomboides. The sequence continues at coordinate 2,884,639 of CM077802.1, forward strand.
TTTATCAGATTACATGCAGCTTCCTCTGGAGCCACTAAAGGCTTCATGTTACATAGAAGTGCTCATCAAGACCTGTGAACACACTTTAATGTGCAAAGTTGGTGGAATTACCCTTTAATGTTAATTCTCCAAGAAAGGTGGAGTGTTTTATTTCTACGTATTTGTCCCAGAATTCACTCACATGCTCCAGTTTTTGGGTGGAGGCTTTGGCATGAAATTGAGTTGTTGTTTTGTTTGTTTTAATTTGGGGGCGGGGCTTAAATGAAGTTGGTCCATTCACACATTAAAGTGGGTTTTACAGGCTTTTTGTGGCTGTTAAACTGTCTTCCAGTGATGTCACTCAGTGGCTGAGTTGCATTGTGGGTAATGTAGGTGCCAGGTTATGAAACAGAAGAGGAAGTGATTTTAATCATTTGCTTTCAAACCGTCCATAATGAGTCTAACAGTGTTTTCAAAACCTTCCGCCTACATTACCCACAATGCACTGAGTGACATTACTGGAAGCAGTTTATCAGATTACATGCAGCTTCCTCTGGAGCCACTAAAGGCTTCATGTTACATGTTTCACATGATGCAGAAGTGCTCATCAAGACCTGTGAACACACTTTAATGTGCAAAGTTGGTGGAATTACCCTTTAATGTTAATTCTACAAGAAAGGTGGAGTGTTTTATTTCTACGTATTTGTCCCAGAATTCACTCACATGGTCCAGTTTTTGGGTGGAGGATTTGGCATGAAATTGAGCTGTTGTTGTTTTGTTTGTTTTAATTTGGGGGCGGGGCTTAAATGAAGTTGGTCCATTCACACATTAAAGTGGGTTTTACAGGCTTTTTGTGGCTGTTAAACTGTCTTCCAGTGATGTCACTCAGTGGCTGAGTTGCATTGTGGGTAATGTAGGTGCCAGGTTATCAAAACAGAAGAGGAAGCGATTTTAATCATTTGTTTTCAAACCGTCCATAATGAGTCTAACAGTGTTTTCAAAACCTTCCGCCTACATTACCCACAATGCCGCTGAGTGACATCACTGGAGGCAGTTTATCAGATTACATGCAGCTTCCTCTGGAGCCACTAAAGGCTTCATGTTACATGTTTCACATCATGCAGAAGTGCTCATCAAGACCTGTGAACACACTTTAATGTGCAAAGTTGGTGGAATTACCCTTTAATGTTAATTCTCCAAGAAAGGTGGAGTGTTTTATTTTGAAGATATCTCTTATTTCTACGTATCTGTCCCAGAATTCACTCACATGGTCCAGTTTTTGGGTGGAGTTTGGCGTGAAATTTAGTTTTTGTTGTTGTTGTTTTGTTTGTTTTAATTTGGGGGCGGGGCTTAAATGAAGTTGGTCCATTAACGCCTGAAATTGATTGTTGGGTTGTTGATATATTTAATGATTAAACTTCAGTCAGCTTCACCAAAAGTACGGATGATTTATAGTCGTACCGGTAAAAAAAATCCATTATGTGTAACGATCACGAGTCGTTTCAAAGTCTTAATGAATGAAACAAATTATCTCTCGAACAGTTGCAACATATCAAAGCCGTGTTTCATCCAGACGGTTTGTAAAACTCCAGAAAGCGCTCCAGCTTCATCTGACCGAACCCTTCACTAACAGGATAACCCTCTCCGGGATCTTTGGAGGACTATAATTTAACTTTAAATATCATCATCAATCACCGACGAAACGTGTCAGACGGCGGCCTCACAGAAGACGAGGGGAATATTGTACAGTTACCAGGTGGTGCAGATTTTGCTCTCCGAAGCGTAGCAAAGGTTATACGCCTTTTATTGAACAGTATTGAGGACACGCATGAGCAACAAAAGGAATCGTTCGGCTACAATAAATACATGGATTCAGCTACTTTTTTTGCAATTTGGTCCAATTTGAAAAATATGTACGTGTCATTTAAAGAGGAATGGCATTTACAGAGAAGGAAACGAGGAGAAAATCTGTTCACCAGCCGACACGAGCTTTTATACGTTTGATGTTTAGAGGGAGAATTTTTTATTTTCTATTCACTCGGGCAGGTTTTGTTCTGTAATCCTGCACCAAGCAGCTGATAAGTGAACTGTTAAAACTGGCAGTGATGTGTTCAGTGTGCGGTGGTGATTTTTATTTTAACGGAAACCTTGTAATGCCGTTTTTCCACCGACAGTACCAGCTCGCCTCCTCGGCTCAGCGTGGCTCTACTTGGTTTGGTTTCAGACGCGTTGTGTTTCCATCTAGAATTAGTATCTCTTCAACGTGGGCGGGTCGTCATCAACGTGGGCGGGTCGTCATCAGTGACGTACTTATCCACGCGACACATAAACAGGGCTAGCTGTGGGCTACGCAAAACTCGTCCACCTTTTCATTTCCTGTCGCACCATCAAGCTCGTTCTGGATGCGTCTTCAGCGACAACACTCAGGAGCGTCTCCACCTCTGCCACGGTCCACGCCGTGTTCCTGCGCGTTGTTCCTTCCATGTAATCGCTATGTTGACTGAACGCAGATGCTAGTTTTTAAAGGTAGCGGGTGTCAGGCTCGGACGTCCGTCATGAGTCGTCAAGTGGCGTCGCTCTCTGTCCAATCAGTGGCCGGCTGCCAGCTTACGTCACACAGAAGTATCAGCTCAGCTCGGTTGGAACTTATACGGAGGTGATACTAAAAACACTTTAGCAGGTACCAGGTACCAGATTTCAGTAATGGGAACGCAAAAAAGGCGAGCTAAGTCGAGGCGAGGCGAGCTGGTACTGTTGGTGGAAAAACGGCATAAGTCTGGTCGTGTTTATTTGGTGGACCTGCCTCTAGTGGTCAGAGGAACATCGAGGGTTACTGAGTTTCTTTTCTTCTGACTACCGAAGCTGCAATCTAGAATAAACTGTCCATTTGCGGAGATAATCTTCCAGTCGTCGACTCGTGTTCTCGTTTAACCTCCGTCTTAACCACATTACGCTTCTACCTGCTGGCAAGTGCATCGCAGGCACATCGTGCTACTGTATCATACGTCTGCCGAGCCTGGATTCACAACATTGTGGGCTTCACCATGGTAACAGAGATCAGAAGGCAAAGGTCACGCAAAGCGTTGGTAGAGGTGTCGCTCGGCAAGGGCAGGGTGGGGGCGGAGAAAACCTCCACATGGGCCTTTTTCCATACACTGAGCACGCTCATCATCTCCTGTCCTCCAGCAGCTCGCTGCAAGGTTAGTGAGAGTCAATAAGCCTTCTGCAAAGGTTAAGGAGACCTATAAGAAAGATATTATGCAAACAGTGATCTCTCTGGATCCTGCAGAACCACAAATAGAGTGGCATAACCGTCTTTGTTCGTTTTTCCATCTGAAAGTGAAGTCACAGGAAGGAAGGTGCTTTTTTCCTCCGCATGACCGGCTTTATGAATTCGATATGAGCCGTCTGTACGCAGATTACTTTGTGAATACAGAACGCCGAGAGCGTATCAGACGGCGCGAACTGGCAGACTCTCACAAAGAACAATCATTATTTGTTAATCCCTCTTCAAGGAAATTTAGATTCTTCCTTCAGATTTTAAGATGCAGACGGCTGACGGCTTCTTTTATCATTAATCGGTGACATATTGATCGCGCCGCCGCCGCTGACAAAACTCACTTTGAAGATTTTTTTTATTTTCTAAAACATGAGGAGATGATTCTTCTAACTTCCAACACCTGAAGGAACCTCGGGTTGTTTGTACAAACAGAGAGGAGGACAAACAGGACGGGACATCTGAGATTAACCGTCCTGTAAATGTCAGAGGATTAATTAACACGTCTTTTAAGACTGGAAGTCACATTCATTACGAAGATGATGCTGATGATGATGATGATGATTATAAACACTGCTCGGGGAAACTTTGAAACCCAGCAGGAGTCGTTCAAGCCCAAACCCCGACTGACAAAAACTCCCATCAACCTTTCATCCCCTGATCTACAGACGAGAGTCGCGATCAATGTTCTCACTTCAGATCTCTGAGAGCTTCAGGTAGTCTGTCTGGGAAAAGGTTTAAATGAAGACAAACCAGAAGTTTACCGGCGCTAGGAGTCGTGGAACAATCCATCAGGACAACTGTGACATGAAACCAGACAACAAACCAAGCTCACGTTCTTCTGTCTGTTTATTTCATTTCATATTTTTTAAATCTAACGTCCCCTGATGAATCTCTCGAACATCCTTCCCTGTGCTTTGTTTCTGCCCGACACCGTCGCTCTGATTAGCTTGTTTACTCCTCTCAGATTTAAGGAAAAGTGGCCTAATTGTTTTTTTTCTCTCCATTACAGGATCCTGGCTCCCTCAAGGCGACAAAAGAGGCTTAGAGAAAGTGTTCGCAGATTTAAAAGGCAGGGACGCCGAAAGATAGTTGATCGTTAAAGTCTCAGGTCGTCAAATGCAGACGCTTTGGGTTCAAGTCTCGGGCTGAATACTGATCCGAAGCGTCGGCTCTTTCTGCAGAATAACCTTCCCTACTTTCAAATAAGGAAAGAAAAGGTGTGTCCATGTTGTTCGTGATCACGTCTCTGATTATTCCAATTTTAAAGTCCTGAAGGATTTCAGAAAAGTCAAATATAATGAACTTCAGTTTCGTCAATACTCTTGTTTCTTTGCCAGATTCTTAATCTTCTTTCACCCTCCTGGAACGCACCGTGTCCCGTTAAACCACGTCAGAAACAACAGGCAAATGTCAGTTTGCTGAAAATAGGCAAATCGTGTGTACAGTCGGCTTTGACGACTTCAAATGTCAGCTGCACGGAGCAAAGCTCGGTAATTCTGTGAAACCGGCACGAGGGATCCGGAGATCCCTCGCAGATTACACGTGTACTTCAGTGGAGGTAATCCAGAGAAACTTCGGGAGCGAAGAAAAGTCTTTTTTTGGCCTCCGAATATCTCTCGCGGTGGAATTATGTGTACCGAAATTAGAGTGCAAATTTGAATCAAACCTCCGAGCGAGATCTGTGGGTTCTTGGCAGTGTGGGGGGAACACAACAGGATTCTCGCACATATGCCATGCACATCCGCGAGAAGCTCAGCAGGCTGCCAACACCAAAGTGTTCATCACTCTCCTCCCACTCCTTTTCATTATACAGAAAGGGAGAGGAAAAAAAAAAAAAAAATATCCCCACAGTATCGGAGCGAGCCCGACCAATCAGTGGCGAGGATCAAAAAAGCAGACGTTCAAGGAGAATGAAATGCCCCCATTGATTGGCCGCACCGCTTTGGTCCCCCCTGCACAGTCCTCCGATCGATACCTGAGAGATAAGCAGCCGTCAGCCACTGATATTGGTGATATATAACCGCCGTGGCTGCGCGGCGACTGATGACTTCTTGTCGTCTTGGTCAAGACTCAGTGGAGCAACTCGGCGGGCCGGCGCGCCAAGGGCAGCGCCGACCAACAGCTCCATCACGATCCAGCTCATCAAAACAGCATCTGTTAAACCAAACTGCCCTTTATTCCTGTTAATTATCTCCTACATAATGCGACCCTCCCTCTTTTGATGGGCCGACATCCGACCTGTGCACCGGCTAATCAGCTCGGGGTTAAAGCTCTGCAGAGGTGAGAGTCGAGCCGGCGAACGCGGGGATAAATTACCTGAGAAGGAACCGCCGTTATCGCTCGGTTTGTTTTTCAAAAAGACAATGAAATAAATAAATGAAAGGGGAGAAAAAAAAAAAGGGTTCAGAGAAAATGAAATGATGGCGTGGCGGTGTTTTGTGAAATTGTGCTGTCAAACGTTTCTCCTTTCTAATTTCCTGGAGCGCAGATGATGGAGCATGTGCGCTGACAGCCGAATCTGATAAAGAAAAAAAAAACGCGGAGGGGTGGAGAGAAAAGACTTCTCCTGTTTTTCCACCTCACGAGCATTTCTTAAGCGACATTCATAAATATAATAATAAAACAATTAGTCGGCGGCAAATGACAATTGACAGATACCGTGTCCTGGCGTGCACTGTACATTTTTCCTCGCCGTGGTCATTTATTAACGTGTCGAGGAGGCTGACAGCCCCGAGAGACTCAAAGAAAAGTAACTCCGTCGAATGTTTATCCACCAGCTGCTCGCTCACAGAAACACGTATATATTCAAATTGACTCGTGGCGCAAAAGTCTATTAAATTCCTTATGATGTTTTGACTGGAAGCTGTTGTGTTGTTGTGTTTGGAGACTCACAAAGGTCTCCGAGCGTGCAGTGTGTGTGTGTGTGTCGGTAGGTGTGATGGGACCGTCCCAGCACAACTGTCACTTCGCTCCCCCGTTACAGGTGCTCCACACAGGGGAGCTGGCAGCTCTGACGGACGCCTCCTCCCAGGGATTTATGGGAAATGACAGCAGCTCCCCGCTAAATAAAGCCGGAGTGGCCGGTCGGAAGACAACGGAAGCTCCGAAACCGACGAGCTGCACACGGGCTGGCTGACACGAATTTATTTCCTCCGCTCTGCCGGGCAATTTAGTTGGAAATGTGCTATTCATACTTTTTTTTTTTTTTTTTTAGGGCCCGGCGAGCGAGCGAGAAAAAGAAAGACCCGCCCTTAATCTACTTCCTCTGTTTGGGGTAATGGTCTACGAGATTTTTTTCTTGCCAGAGAGAAAATCACATTTCTTACATGGCTGCCTCTTGATGAATTATTTCACATTTCACTTACTTACCTTTTTAAAAGTTAATCTACATCAATAACGTTAAAGGGGAAATTTTCACAGCTACAAATGAACAGTTCCCCCCCCCGTCTTATTCAAAAGGTGTGGGCTGCTTAAAAAGTCCATTTCAAACTTCATCATTTAAGCGTTCGACAGCATATCTGAATGCACACGGAGCCCGGCGCCCGGCGTTTCTGATTTTCTACGTATTTAAATATGGACCATCTTTAATTGAGCAGAAACTGCTGTGGAGAACAGTGCTGAACTAATACTGAGGCTGAAATATCATTACGCTGATGGAAGCCGGGGCTCTCTGACTTTTATTGGCAGCTCCCGAGCTAAATGTGCGGTTCAATTCAGGAGGCGGCCATCGCTGCGGCGGCAAAGTAATCGACTTTGGGACAAAATGGTGTGGAAAATGACGTGTGTAGGCCCCCGTTCGCCTAAAGCTCAACCCCGGCGCGGCAGAAATCTATCAGTCAGGTGCACACCAACATTGGCATTTTCACAAATGTGATTTAGTCGACGATACTGGAGAGCTGATGTGCTGGACCAGTGCGTCCGGTGAAAGAAAACTAGCATTTGAAGGCGTGCAATCTGCCGCTCCGGCTGCTGAGAAATGTCGTTTGAACTTGTTCGGATAAAACAATGTTTTACATACAGAAAAAACCCGGCAGCCTATTACAGCATATTTAGGTCAGAGGAACCTGAACCGTTGTGAGTTGTGAGTGCGCGTTTGACTCTTGAATTTTAAAGCTCATTCAAGTCATTTTCTTCCTGCGCCTGTAGAAAATCATTCCTTTGTTTTGAGACTCACTGCTGTTCCACACTACTGTGCAGAGTATTTTTGGCTCGGCGCTGCCAAAAGTTTGGACACAGCCATTTATAATTCTCTCACAAGGAAAGCAGCTTGCTTCTTTTTTTCCCAAACAGACTCCATGGGATACGGACCGGTCCGCGCTGTCATGCGGTCCGCTCGCTAGAATCACATTATTTCTTTAAGCAGCTCAAGCTTTTTTTTAGCAGAGCAGCACCACGACACGACGACAAACATTAATCGTCACAATACGGCACAATTAAACAGCAATTATGTAAAAGGACCTTGTGTTTTTTTTTTTGCTTTGGGAGTGTCTCAACTCTTACATCAGCCTCTAAAACCCTCGGATTCAGAGTGTGTGTCTCCCAGCAGTGAGCCTGGAGGAGCAACAGTCACACCCACACACACACACACACACTCGTGCACACACACACACACACACACACACTCGCCGAGCCACAGAGCAGATCAAGTGTGCCTGGAGAGCTCTATAGAGAGGCCAGTTTTCCTCATTAGACCGCTCGTGCACCACTCTCCAAAAAACCCCTCACTCTAATCACTGTCACCAGACCTCGGCTGAAAAACAGATAATTAATGTTGGGCCCTGCCTCAATCGGCTTCCATGCTAAACAGCTCTGTGTACATACGTGTGTGTGTGTGTGTGTGTGTGCACGCGTGTGTGTGGTGTCTGCATGTTTGTCTATTTGGAGTCTGTCGATGTAGGAGGCCCCCCCCCCGGGGACCGCGGATGCTCAAGCCATCCACAACAACGATTCCGGAGCCGGAGCTCGCATAAGCTCTCAGAAGAACAATTGCACGGCAGATAATGAAGAAATTTTCTTACAGAAGAAAACATCCCACTGTACCAACAAAAGCTGTCGAGCTGCTCCGGCTTTAGTCACGAGGGTTTTTGTAACCCCTTTTCTCTGCCCTTTTATTTCCCCTTCACCCGTTTATTAAATGGAATGGACTCCTTAATCGCCTGCTTTGCGGAGCAGATTTATTTATGTTCCCTTTTTTCTTTTTCCTAAAGGCAGTTATTAATATCATAAATATTTGATGATACTTTGCATGACCCTGCAGTGAATGACACAGGGAGGTAATGAAGGTTAGCGCTGGGGGTAGCGGCTGATTAAATAGCGACCGAGGAGCAAAAAGCCCACCCAGGGCCGCGATAAACCTTCTAATAAACCGGACTAAATAAACACTTTTTTTTTTTAAGGTTAGGACAACTTTAACAAGGTGTTTTACAAAAAACATATCTTCTCCTTCCCCCCCGGTGATATCCAACCAGGTCGTTTTAGATTTGAGATATCTGTCTTAAAACGGCGGGAGGTGAATGAGACACGGGACAAAATAATGCTAAAGATATACGTAGCGTGGGATCATGGGAGTTGTTGTTTTCATTATTAAACAAGCACCACCACTGCGGCCGGAAGTCTATCTGACGTGACTCGGTCAACATGTTTGCAGACGACTTCATGTTTTACGTTGCAGATTTCATTGCTGGAAACATTTGGGATAAAATAAATATACAATAAAAGTATAAAAACAGTAATCTTAATGCAGAAATGTTACATATTATATCTTTAAAGCTCTACTTATTAATATTTTTGTTTTGTTTGAGCCCTTTTTTAGCTAACTGTTGTTCACCCTGCAGTGAATGACACAGGGAGGTAATGAAGGTTAGCGCTGGGGGTAGCGGCTGATTAAATAGCGCCCGAGTAGCAAAAAGCCCACCCAGGGCCGCGATAAACCTTCTAATAAATCGGACTAAATAAACACTTTTTTTTTAAAGGTTCAGGACAACTTTAACAAGGTGTTTTACAAAAACATATCTTCTCCTTCCCCCCTGGTGATATCGAACCAGGTCGTTTTAGATTTGAGATATCTGTCTTAAAACGGCGGGAGGTGAATGAGACATGGGACAAAATAATGCTAAAGATATACGTAGCGTGGGATCATGGGAGTTGTTGTTGTTTTAATTATTAAACAAGCACCACCACTGCTGCCGGAAATCTATCTGACGTGACTCGGTCAACATGTTTGCAGACGACTTCACGTTTTACATTGCAGATTTCTCTGGTTGGAAACATTTGGGATAAAATAAATACACAAAACAGTAATCTTAATGCAGAAATGTGACATATTATATCTTTAAAGCTCTACTTATCAATATTTTTGTTTTGTTTTAGCCCTTTTTTTAGCTAACTGTTTTGGTTCGGGGGTCAGTCAGCAAGAACAAAACAAAAGATGTAAGTAACACAGGATTTGATGGATGAGGAGTTTTTGTGACCTGAACAGAAATATTCACAGATAATGTTTTTAAAGTTTTATAAACCTTATGTTTAGACTCTCTGACTCGCTCCTGGCAGTTACAGCGACAGGCTTCTGAATGAAACACACCGTTATCTTGAATAAAACAAAGGTTTCAGTCGTTTTGGGGCCATTTTTAATGCAGAAATGTTACGTATTTTATCTTTAATGTGTTTTTCTTGGTTACAGTGTTCATTATAACTGAAACGATGAATCCACTAATTGATTAGTGAATTCAAAGATAACTAGTTCACAACTATTTTTATGGAGGAAAACAAAAATCCACCAGTTCAAGTTTTCTCTCAAGTGACTATGTTCTGCTTTTAATGCTCTTCTGTGACAGTAACCTGGATTATCTCTGGACTGTTGGTCGGAGATTTTAACCATTTATTTACACGTTGAGCACCAAATGATAAAGGAACAGTCCACCCAAATATGTAAATCTCGTCATTATCCCCTCACCCCGCTGCTGACAGAGAAGTTGGGTGTCCACAAAGTCCACAAAACATTTCCTAAACAACTGAAGTAGCTCAGAACCACTGAAACAAAAACATAAAACGGCTCCATACAGCTCAACCGGGGTAATCCGAGTCTCCAGAAGCTCAGGGATGAACAATTGATTTGACAAAGACGTTATTTACACCCACGACGTGCCGTTGAGCTCTTCAGACTGGGTGCGTGCTAATGCTGTTAGCTTAGCAGCTACAGTGAAGATTTCATCTTAAAAAAGGCTGTATTTTCACATTAATTTGAGCACTGAGGGCTTTCAGAGACTTGGATGGAGCCATTTTATGTCTTTTTTTGTTGTTGTGAAGCTCCAGAAATGTTTTGTGGACTACGAAACTTCCCCTGACTTTTCTGCACTTTCTGAATCAGCATGGGGAAAGAGATAATGACTGAGTTGATATTTCTGGGCTGAACTTGTCCTTTAATTGGTTTAACGTATAAAATAATCAGTACAACAACTCATAATTTAACCCATTTTTCAGATAGTAGTAACCAGAACTGATGGGTTTTCTGGCTGGTGAAAATAATTCCCACTAAGTTTGAAGGTCGGCGTTAAACACTGATGATTCGGGTGAAGCACATGTGCTTTACTTCCCTCCATGAGTTGTTTTTGAGCCCAATAAATAAGATAATATTTGAGCAGAATTCGTCTGGGATGTCGAAAATCTACCCGGACACATGGAGGCCCCAAACAAAATTCCATTTACCTCCATTGTTTTGGGGAAGAAAACGACGGAGGTGTCAAAATCCAGACGAATAAAATCTGCATGGACGGAAAGCACTACAGGCAAAATGAGAAAATGTGCCGTGAGCTGACCCTCGAAACATGTCGCGGGAGTGGAAGCTACTTCTGGCGAGATGAAACCAGTGTTTTTGTTGATATGTATATCTTTCAAACCCCTTTTCGCAATTGAAGTCGTATGGTAATCCTCCTGTATTCTGTCAGCGGCTCTTTGCCCTGCAATTACCATCGTTCTCACAAAAGTTTTCTGAGGAAGAGGCTCCCCTCTTCCCAGGCTCACTCAACAAATCAATTCTGCTTTTTTGGCTTTCCACCAAGAGAGAGAAGAAAAAAAAAAGCACCTCCAATATTTGCTACACATGTCCTTCATCACTGAATTGTGGTATTCATGAGTTTTTGAATAGGCTGTGTTTTCCATTGTCTCGGAAGAAGCAAGCGAGAGCAAACAGCTTCCGCAAAACACCAATTACAGCATCAACTTTTCCCGCTCTCGCGTTTTGTGTCAAGACCGGCGAAAACATATGATGGGATTGCAATTGTAATCAGCCGTCGTTTAAAACGGTAACTCGTCGGCAAATTAGTAAATTCCTTCACTCATTTATTCAAGATGTGCAATTACTGGCGTGCAATACCCCAAAGTCAGGTGGAGATTCTGCGGGAAAATAAATGAAAACACCCAGGAGGAGCTCAAAGCGTCTCTTCCACTAGACATAATTTAATAAGCAAAGGACCTGAATATTTAAAGCGCCGCGGCATACAACATTTATTGACTCTCTCCGAATGTGTCTTTCTTTATACATTCAGATGTGGCCGAACACCTCGACAAAATGATTTGAGGCTGACATGTATAATTTGACCTTGTCAGAAGCTGAACTCCTTCCTCCTTCCTCCTTCCTCCCCCCTCGCATTTCCTCGTGCATGCTGTGTAATTGAGCCTTCAGGGAGAGTGCAGAGACTATCTGGCCCTCTCGCCTTGTACGGATCTCTATTGATGATCGGGACTGGTTACCAACCAGCCGATCGATAAGCGCAGATACACGAGCGAGATAGTAATAAATATGGGATGACAGTAACTTATCCCGCCTTTCACGAGCCGGTTTAATAACTGCAAAAGATCGCAGGACTTACATTAACAGCACCTCTGGGGTAAAGATATACGTAATTAAATATGTTTCCTATCATAAAAGCCTATTAACTCCCCCTTGAATATATTCCTCAACAATGAAACATACAACGTGCGGAAGATAAATTTAAATTGACGGTCAGCGACCGAGTCGGGAAGCAGGCAGGCTTTTCCCCCTTCCCCGCATTTAAATTACAGGAATTTCTCTGTGGAAGCCACAGGCGAGTCCAAAATGAAAGTTGCATTAATCGAGAGAGTTTAAATTACTTTTTTTGTGATGTAGCTTTTGTAATTTTCCCGCGCCGCTGAATATCACGGCTTTGATGGTTGGTTATAGGCGATGCGGCGCCGGTCAGAGCCGGGAGTTTCTTATGTAGGACACCGAATCAGTTCGCCTTTTTAACTCCAACTCATCAGTCTCCTCCGATAATCCTCGCATGGGAAAAAGGGGGGCAACTGCAGAGCAGAGCGCGGGATAGATAATTGTCTTGTTTACCTTGATTTAACGTCGTGTGTGTGTGTGTGTTGAACCACAAGGGTTCAGTAAATTTGCCGAGGCCCAGACCGGCGAGGAGGAGGAGGAAGTGAGTCTCAGGCTTTCACTTCTGCTGACACATCGGCATCCAGAGGCTCGCCGGGCCTCGAGAGCCGCCGACGTGTCACTTCACATTTCAAACAGTCGAAATCAATCCCTCATTTAGATCCGGCGACGTGGGAACATAAAGGGTGTCAGAAAACAGCGTTCAAATTACACAAAATAAGAACAAGGGGAAAGGAAATGGGAGTACAAACACAAACTAAAGCGAGGAGCGATTCAATTCTGGAGCGTAAACAGGTGCCGTGGAGCATGTGATCCACGTTAAAGCTCGTCATAAAAATGCAAATGCGCCTCGTTCTCACTCCCGGAGTTTATAGTCGGACGAGGAATCTAATATACTGTCTGGTGTTTAACATATATATCTTTTCATTTCCCCACATTTGCTCATCAGATTGTCAGAGCAAAGTGAGGCGCCCGCACAATATCTCGGGCCTCGCCGGTGTAATATAACCTGGATTGCGACGGGCCGGTTGCGACGCCGCCGTGGCATTAGGGCCAATGGGAGCTCTTTAAATGAGAGAGTGGCGGTAAACACCACGTCTACTTTTCTCCCCCTCGCCGGCGTTACTAGCGGAGCTGATGACAAGTGCCGAGCAGCCCTCCAGTGCCTTTAATGCGAGCGAGAGCGTTCTCCGAGGGGAAATGCAATCTGTGTCCTCTGCACAGATCCACTGTCTGCACTTCCCCGCATGTGAGCCGCTATCATATTATACTCCCCGCTCTCGAAATGGGAGAAGGGAAATAGGAAATCGCCTCGGCCAGAGATGAACCGGGAACATAATCAAAAAATAGTGTGGCGCAAACGGTGCAGATCAGCGCCGGCGTGCAAGACCTCCCCCCGGCTGAGCGCTAAACAATAAGCAGTGGGGATTGCTCCGGATTCGTGAGCCGTTGAGAAGAAAGTACGCCCCCTTTTTTCACCCCGCAGGCATCTATTGGCTTATAGCGGCTTATACGTTTAAGATGGGAGATAAGAAGAGGGACGCTTGTCCTCATGTGGTGATCCAGCGTGCTTATATTGCCAATAAACACAGCAGAACTGCACGGACAGAAAAGGCAGCTCACAACATGAGGCGCAGCGTGTGAAACATTATTCAGTTGACCTTGCATATTGCTTTTTTTTTCTTCTTTCTTTCATCTGAGCCAAACAAAGAAACATAAAAAAAAAAAATGCAATGTTGACTTTTGGCACAAAGAATCAAAGTGAATCCATTAAAGTGGGAGAAAATGTCGCCTACGTAACGTAAAGTGCGAAACACACTTTCTTTCCTTTTTTTTTTTTTTTGTGCTGCTGCTGGATTTGTTTTTGTTTGCATTCTGCTGCGACGCAATAAATAACAAGACAAAGCTCAAACCAAACAGCCGACACGAAGGATCACACACACACACACACACACACACACACACACACACACACACACACAACCCTGCACTTCTTTCACTGTTGCCTGAAAAGAGACAAAGACACTTGAGCGATGGACGGATGGATGGAAGGTGAGGAGGACGCTCTCGCTTCAGAGTCAAGTCACCGTGTGTGTGTGAAGTAAATGTGCCGGACACGTGTGTGTGTGTGTGTGTGTGTGTGTGTGTGAGAGAGAGAGAGAGAGAGAGAGAGACGAGGTGTGTGTGACAGCGTTAAGCCTGAGTGAGAGGTGAAAGGACTGCTGTACTCACAGTTGTGCTCTTGTTTCCCTGTGGTCTGTCGGCGTGTCAGAGTTTCATCCTCTCAGCGTCTCTCCCTGGGCTGGGCTTCCTCTTCCTCTTCTGACCAAAAGGTGTGAGGAGGAGGAGGAGGAGGAGGAGGTGGTGGAGGTGGCGGTGGAGGAGGAGGAGGAGGAGGAGGGGATGCACGGATTGAACGCAAAGGAATGAGAACCCGAGAGAAAGAGGAGAGGAGGAGGAGGGAGTGCGAGTGAACGAGAGAGAGAGAGAGAGAGAGAGTGCTGTGGATGTGTGGAGGGAGGGAGGGCGAGCGGTGGCCTGCGATTGGCCTGTCAGTCCGGGAGAGGGAGCGTCGGTCTCGGCGGTGTCAGCGTGGCGGGCAGCCTGCACCCCGGTCGCTCTGCCGGCGTCTTCCGATTTTAAACGCCTCGAGAGCCGGTCGCGCGGATTCCTACGGCGCACACACACACGCTCGCTCGTTCGGCTGGCTCACGACTCACACACTCTGCATCCACATCACACGGAGAGAGAGAGAGAGGGAGGAAGAGAGAGAGAGACGGAGAGGGAGATTGAGGAAGGAGGAGGGAGGGATGATAGAGTGAGGCAGACAGATTCAGAGGGCCGATGACAGCTTCAAGCTGAAGCTTCTCCTTGGCTCCTCATCAATGACAGGTACTGAGGAACAAGAGACAGAGGGAGCCCCCCCACCTCCCCCCTGCCTCCCCCCTATTCACACGCCTCTACACACACACATGCACACACACAAATCACTCCTGCACACCCCCCTCCCTCCCTCCCTCCCCTCCCCATCTCAATTACCATGGCCACGGCAGATGTATTGGGCTTGTCAGCTCTCAAGCAAGGCTGTGGAGGAGATGTGGGCTAACTTATCTCATCTAATTTGACCAGGCTGTAATCAGACAACACTGTGGAGCTCATTGACTGGATGCAGAGGGTTTTTTTTTTTTTGGGAGGAGGAGGGGAGACGGACGGACTGCAATTATCTGATGCCGGGTCAGAGAGCAGCAGCCGGAGGGTTCAGATTAAAGCCATTTGCACTCCAAAAAGAAAAAAAACACAAACTGGGGGAAAGAAAATTAAAGATAAAAGATCAATAAGTGTCCGTGTGCAACCCGGTTACACTGATTTAACCCTGATGCATAATGCTGCCAATGCAATTTGACTAATCTGAGTGAGCCCACACCCTAAACGCTCCTAAAACGAGATTCAGTCTGCAGAAGAAGCACCGCGGAGTGGATTAGTCCTGACGTGTCTGCAGTCGACGCCCAGCTTGCAGCCGAATGTCAACTCCGGTATTTTTTCCCTCATTAACCGTCGTGTCCGGTCAACAGAGGACCGACTCCAATCGGCTCCACACAAAGTCCCATGAATCCTATCTCTGCCTCTTCACTCCACCAAATTCAATTAAAAAGAGAAATTGGCAATTAGATCACTGTTATGATCCTGTAACAATGATCTAATCTGTAATTCATTGGCTGGTGCTCCCCTGGGGTGGGTGGTGTGGGGGGGTTGCTGCTTGATGGAGTGGCTCGGAGACTCCTTGGCATTCACCTCGGCTGTGGCGGCGGCGCACAAGGGCGCGGGCGGAGCCGCGGGGGTCCAGGTGCTACCGGAGGCCCCTCTGAAGCGCCACCGGTGGGGCCTCGGCTCAGCCCGCGGCAAGAACACAACCTGCGACACGCCGCTCGTTTGTTTTGTTTTCATATGCATGAGCGCTCGTTCTGCAGGTCGCACGTGTGATGTAGCTGCAGCTGATGCGCAGGAGGCAGGAATCCACACAAACAGCAGCGCGTCTCATGGGAGGAGGGAAATTTTTGCGCCTTAATTGAATTAAGTCAATTCCATTTGGTTAATGAAGGGGTGGGGGGCAGTTTGCCCTTTCAGGGGCATCAGGCTAACAATCACATTGAGACGTGGCGGCGGAGGAGGAGGAGGGGAGGGCGGGGTCACCGTCTGCACACTGGAACCAGTGTTTTGTCACCACCTTTGTGGCTGGAGAGCAGCGGCGCCACAGCTCCACCACATGTGGACTGTCTGCAGCGCTTACCGTCACCTGGAACAGCCGCCGCCGCCGCCATGTTTGTGTGTCTGTTTATTTTAAAAACGCTTGTTACCGGGCAACTTTAATACATTAAAGGCTTTTTTATCATCATCCATCTCGTGGCGCTTTATATTTAGTCTGAGGGATAAATGCAGTGTCCTTTATAGCAGACACGCACACCTACACAGGCACGGAGCCGGTGGCAACAGGAAAGCACAGCGACTATCATATATATATATATATATATATATATATATAAAAATATATATATAGGTGTGCAGGCTCGCCACACACACACACACACACACACACACACACACAGGAACAGTGTGATTGCTCTGCTTCGCTCGTTTAGCACTTCTAAGGCAGAGATCCCCAGAGGCCACCCATCACATCCAGTTACTGTGGCACACAGACACGACCGGGCCCCACCTGGCTGCTCTCACCTCAATCTGTAGGAGGCAGGAGGCACTCGCACCATGTCGCTCTCCTTCCTCACACACACACACACATCAACTCGCCCAAGATCAAAGATGTGGTCACACACACACACACACAGCGATATATCTCTTATCAAAGATCACAAGGACTGTCCGCCGTACAGACTTTTACAAACTTGCCGTCACGCAGATAAACTTGTTGCGATTCGCCCCCTCGTCTTAAAAAAAAAAATCACAAAAGTACATCCCTGTCGCCGCTAACGGACTGTGTCGTAGTCACACTCGAGACTTTTCAGGGGCGAAGGTGTGAAGAAGCTCCTGCAGTCCTGTAAGAGCAGACAGACTATTATCATTTTTCAATCCCGGCACCCACTCGCGCAAATTTTTTTACGTAATTAACATAGTAAAATGTGTCAGCGGTGAGAACAACGGACGGGAGTAAATGGTTAAATTAGCAGAAGAGGCCTAATGAGACACAACCTGCTGAGTCATGCTGACGGCGTCAGGTGCTGAGATGAAGATGCGACGGCGTGCTCGGGGCTGATCTCCCTACAGATGCGCCCGAAAAACAAAAAAGACGGAACGGCAGATAAACTTGTTGCGATTCGCCCCTCGTCTTAAAAAAAAAAATCACAAAAGTACATCCCTGTCGCCGCTAACGGACTGTGTCGTAGTCACACTCGAGACTTTTCAGGGGCGAAGGTGTGAAGAAGCTCCTGCAGTCCTGTAAGAGCAGACAGACTATTATCATTTTCAATCCCGGCACCCACTCGCGCAAAATTTTTACGTAATTAACATGAAACGTGTAAAATGTGTCAGCGGTGAGAACAACGGACGGGAGTAAATGGTTAAATTAGCAGAAGAGGCCTAATGAGACACAACCTGCTGAGTCATGCTGACGGCGTCAGGTGCTGAGATGAAGATGCGACGGCGTGCTCGGGGCTGATCTCCCTACAGATGCGCCCAAAAACAAAAAAAGACGTAACGGCAGATAAACTTGTTGCGATTCGCCCCCTCGTCTTAAAAAAAAAATCACAAAAGTACATCCCTGTCGCCGCTAACGGACTGTGTCGTAGTCACACTCGAGACTTTTCAGGGGCGAAGGTGTGAAGAAGCTCCTGCAGAGTCCTGTAAGAGCAGACAGACTATTATCATTTTTCAATCCCGGCACCCACTCGCGCAAAATTTTTACGTAATTAACATAGTAAAATGTGTCAGCGGTGAGAACAACGGACGGGAGTAAATGGTTAAATTAGCAGAAGAGGCCTAATGAGACACAACCTGCTGAGTCATGCTGACGGCGTCAGGTGCTGAGATGAAGATACGACGGCGTGCTCGGGGCTGATCTCCCTACAGATGCGCCAAAAAACAAAAAAAGACGGAACGGCAGATAAACTTGTTGCGATTCGCCCCCTCGTCTTAAAAAAAAAAATCACAAAAGTACATCCCTGTCGCCGCTAACGGACTGTGTCGTAGTCACACTCGAGACTTTTCAGGGGCGAAGGTGTGAAGAAGCTCCTGCAGAGTCCTGTAAGAGCAGACAGACTATTATCATTTTCAATCCCGGCACCCACTCGCGCAAATTTTTTACGTAATTAACATGAAACGAGTAAAATGTGTCAGCGGTGAGAACAACGGACGGGAGTAAATGGTTAAATTAGCAGAAGAGGCCTAATGAGACACAACCTGCTGAGTCATGCTGACGGCGTCAGGTGCTGAGATGAAGATACGACGGCGTGCTCGGGGCTGATCTCCCTACAGATGCGCCCAAAAACAAAAAAAGACGGAACGGCAGATAAACTTGTTGCGATTCGCCCCCTCGTCTTAAAAAAATCACAAAAGTACATCCCTGTCGCCGCTAACGGACTGTGTCGTAGTCACACTCGAGACTTTTCAGGGGCGAAGGTGTGAAGAAGCTCCTGCAGAGTCCTGTAAGAGCAGACAGACTATTATCATTTTCAATCCCGGCACCCACTCGCGCAAATTTTTTACGTAATTAACATGAAACGAGTAAAATGTGTCAGCGGTGAGAACAACGGACGGGAGTAAATGGTTAAATTAGCAGAAGAGGCCTAATGAGACACAACCTGCTGAGTCATGCTGACGGCGTCAGGTGCTGAGATGAAGATGCGACGGCGTGCTCGGGGCTGATCTCCCTACAGATGCGCCCAAAAAACAAAAAAAGACGGAACGGCAGATAAACTTGTTGCGATTCGCCCCCTCGTCTTGAAAGAAAATCACAAAAGTACATCCCTGTCGCCGCTAACGGACTGTGTCGTAGTCACACTCGAGACTTTTCAGGGGCGAAGGTGTGAAGAAGCTCCTGCAGAGTCCTGTAAGAGCAGACAGACTATTATCATTTTTCAATCCCGGCACCCACTCGCGCAAATTTTTTTACGTAATTAACATGAAACGAGTAAAATGTGTCAGCGGTGAGAACAACGGACGGGAGTAAATGGTTAAATTAGCAGAAGAGGCCTAATGAGACACAACCTGCTGAGTCATGCTGACGGCGTCAGGTGCTGAGATGAAGATACGACGGCGTGCTCGGGGCCGAAAAACAAAAAGACCGGATAGCTGGAGTGTGTCGAGCGGGATGAAAGTGGGCGTAGGTGGAGTAACGAGAGGCTAAAAGAGGTGGAGGTCGTGGAGCCGGTGATTAGTGAAGCTCCCGTCGCTGGTTGAGCCCGACTTGTCACAGGTTGACATGGGATGCAATTATAGAGGGGAAGTTTCCCAGCCCCTCAGGCATGTGCCAGCCATGCTGTCAATGCGGGCTGATGTGTGGGCTCTTGGCACTGCCAAAGGTGTCACAGGCGCTTATGTGTGCTCAAAACTGCTATGCTCCCATGAAAATTGGCCTCAGCTTCCCCTGGATGCTCCATGAGTGTGTGTGTGTGTGTGTGTGCACGCTCGGTTACCTTTTGTTTGAGTATTAGTTAAACCCTACTCCACTCCCAGCCTTCACTCGGGTCTCTCACTTTCTTATTTCCTCTGAAGCTACAAGGTAAAGCCACAACACTTGTGATTCTGCCGGCTTCTCACGCTGTTCCCACATCTTCTCCTTTTCCCCCTATCAGCCGGCGTATGACTCTGCCAGCAGTGCGAGTAAGCTCTGTAAGACCCAAGGCAAATTACCTCAGCGGGACACTACACTTCTGTTCCCCGTGCTTCTTCTTCTTCCTCTTCCTCATCGTCGTCTCTTTCTTCACCCCCCCCTTCTCTGCATGTCACAAATCAAAGTGTGTACCTCAGCGCTGGCTGCACATCACGGGAGTGTAGCTTGAAACAAATTCAATATCCTCCACCAGCAGATTCATGTCTATCCCACGGCGTGAGAAAGAAACCCTCGCCGCCTCGTCGCTATGTGAGGAAGAACACGCTCTTTTACCAAAGGACACAGATGGTCATCTGGACTCTCTTTTTTGTCATAACCCCTTTTTTTTTCAGAAGACTGATCCGCACAAAGACTTCCACACCACCATCTAGTGGCTTGAAAGCCATGCTAGTGGCCCATCAGGTGTGATTTTCCACTTCAGACAATTTTTTTAGGGGGGGAAATGGCCTGAAATTGGATCCTCTGGCAGCTCGCGGCTCCTCTAAACTGGCCTTGGGCGACACAATACTTAAATGCACCCCGTACTTTCTCCGCTATCATGTCCAGAAAGTTTTTTTTAAAGATGCTGCCACTAGACTTGTAGTCAAGACCGCCTAAACCGAGACCAAGACACTACCAAGACCAGAGAGTATCAAGACCAAGACTAGTTCAGCTCGAGACCAAAAAAAGACTAGTTTTTTGCCATTTTGCATGAGTTGTAGAACCTGAGCACCATACTGGGTTCAGCTGCTTAGTATAAATAGACAGTGCATGTCTTGTGTGTGAACTCACTATAAATGTTTTCATCAACTGGCTAAAAATCAAATATGTGTAGCAATTGCATGACCGCTATTTCTACACTATTTGAGGATTGACTCTTGAGTGCTGTTAAGGACTGACATGTCCTAAATCCAACAAAATAACAAGCCTCCAACACCCTGCACCTCAGAGAAAGTCTAATGAATTGGAGATATGTTACTGATTTAAATTGTACTTCATTTGTAGATGAAACGTTAATTCTGAATATTAAAAATACACAATTATCAATATAATATCAATTATAGTAGCCAAATTACACAACGATATGCAAATATTATTCAAAGACCAATGATGCCATATATTTATTCAAACAAGCACAATACTGTAAATAAAAACTCAGACACACACGCAGGTGCACCAAAAAATGCATTAAATCAAATGCAAAATACAAATAGTACAAAACTGTACTTCAAATTGTACATTAACAAGAGGAAGAACTGGTCACCTTGATGTGTGCAATGGCATCTCAATTATAACACACTTTATCAAGTTGTAGTTGTAGCTGTAGTTCAGTGGGACAAGAACAATATAACACAGACATCACAAAGAATCAAATCCCTTCGAGACGGCTAGAGGCCAGTCCGAGACATTGCGAGACAGAGAGGCCCGAGACCAAAGACTGTCAAGACCGAGACAAGACAGAGACCAAAGACTGTCAAGACCGAGACAAGACCGAGACCAAAGACTGTCGAGACCGAGACAAGACCGAGACCAAAGACTGTCGAGACCGAGACAAGACTCGAGACCAAAGACTGTCGAGACCGAGACAAGACCGAGACCAAAGACTGTCGAGACCGAGACAAGACCAAGACCACGGAAAAGTGGTCTCACAAGTCTAGCTGCCACTAATCCCGAGACGCGGGGTGCAGGGACACATCTGTGCACGATCTAATAATTGATAATCGTGTTCGGAGGAGCGTAATTAGGACGGTAAGTGGAGGCATGAAAGGTGTTAGACGGCAACCTGTTAGCGGGCCTATAGGAGTCAGCGAGGTCCGCCGCTGCGCCCTGTTAGTGTTGTTAGCAATAACTGGAGTCAGGCGGCAGGACGAGTCCCCGTGTCCTCTACCTGAGGCCCCGCTGTGATCACACAGCAGGCGAACATATGATGCTGCTTCGCCCCTCACAGTTCGCACCCCAACCAAGAGGGCCTGATTAAATCGGCGGAACAAGGCCTAATTAAGTAGGGTCTGATCAGGGAGGAGTAAATTATTTAACACTGCCCACACATACTGATGTCTCCTCTTCACATCCTGAACCGCACTCTTTCTCTCTCCGTCGCTTTTGTCTCCTCCCGTTTCATTCTTTTTTTTTCTTTACGACATCTTGCACCGGCGGCTCTTTCATCCCTGAAAATGGTGCCATTCAAGTCGCCACGGTTTCGGTCTCGAAGCGAGTCGCGGGGAAACAAATGCAAGGAGGCCAGGGCTGGTGGGAGATAACATTGTGCGTTGATTAAAGACACGGAGGGAGACACCTACAACATCCTTTCGAAGGCTGACAGAAATATCCCCCCGTGGACAAATACAACAATGGGACGAGTGAAGATGTTAACTGTCGGTTCCTTCTGCTTTCACTCTGACATTTTCTACGAGAGGAACCCCCCTCGCCTCCGCCCACCTCACCCTAACCTATGCATTTTGAAAATAAATAACCCTTCCTGTTTTATTATGCCCCTTCGGAAACCTGTAGACTGTTAAGAGTGCTTTCTGCTGATGCTGTGATCCGAGCAGCACGAGCAAAAGTTCACAGAGAAACTCATGTATTCATTCACTCAGCAGGGGATGGCATTTTCCATTTCTTTTCTTCAATGCTGTGGTCTTTTTCTGACAGCGGCGCTCTCCCCGGGCCAATTTCAGACTTTCTGATCACCTACTGCACCATGCACATCTTTCACCTGCTACACGGGTGCTAACTACAAACCCTAAAGCCCACAGAAAATCACTGACCCGTGACAGGGCTGGACTGCAGAGAGGGAAAAATGTGCTCCATTACAGTGTAAACACTGGATTTTGCATTTACAATCTGTTGTCGCGAAACGATTAACCTTGAGGAAAATCTGCAAACGACCACAGGAAGGAGACATCTGAATGCGGCGCTCACACATCTCCGATCGTTACGAGGCGTCTCCCAAACAAACCGAATGAATCGGATGGTTTAAACGACGCCGGGCCGACTGTGACTCTGAAAAGGGAAACCAGGAGGAGGGATTGTGCACGACTTCAGTTAAAACCATGTCAACACATGTTGTTGGATTTTTAGACGTACGAATGTCGCTTCAAGTGCCAGAGAGATGAAGAGATTACAGGAACGACACTACATTTATTAGGTAACTTTACTTACTAGTTGCTTTGCAGGTTACCTGCTGCATCAGAGCCAAAGTAGAGAATCCTTCAATCTATTTGTTTTATCGGCATCCGGATGAAAAACAAAACACACTGATTATCAGATTAACTGCAGAATATTGGATCCAACGATCAGCAACGCCACTAATCGGTTGACCCCAAATTACTTGGGACTCTTAAAGGGATATTCCGGTGTAAGTTTAATCCATGGTCTAACACACCTTGACACCGAGTAAGACTCCCCCTCGAGAGGTCAAGTTAGCTGACCGCTAGCTTAGCTAGTTTTAGCAACCTCAGAAAAGACCGCACGATAACAATACACTGCAGCTTATGTCTCCAACTAGAAACCGCCATCAAAAAGCCACAATTAATGGTGAGAACAGCAGCAAACTTCAGCAACAGTACATGTACAGTCCCAGCACACAGTACGAAGCATCAAACATCTGCTAGCTTTGCTGGATTTGTATTAAAAACACAGCACAACTCACCCTCTCCTCCAGCAGCCTGCCTGTGTGGGGAAGCCCTGACGAGTCGATTACCGAGTGCAGTAGATTTCTGCAGCTCAAGGATGAAAATGTCTGATTATTACTCCATTACTTCCGTTATTTTCCCTGTCAGCTCTCGATAATAAGAACTGAGCGTTCCATGGAGTATATGGCCAATAATCGGTTGACCCCAAATTACTTGGGACTCTTAAGTACATTTCATTTTCAAGACTTTTTCTCAGGTACTATTCGTGCGGGTGACTTACACTTTGGGTACTTTTAAGAACAGTGATCACAGAGTAACTCCTGACACACTTAACACAAGTTTAACTTAATTTCCGCCAGACAACCTGCATGTTTCAACTAGACGAGGACTGGACGACCTGGACGATGATCAGGGCCGATATTCTGCTTTTCTTTGATCGTCGGTTTCTGTGTTTGTTGTGAATGATAATTGGCTCTGCCGCCTCACTCAGTGTCCCACCCAGAACACTATCTGGTTACTTGTCACAAGTCATAGCCTCTGTAGTAACTCGGTTATCAGTCTTTTTGATTACTAACAATCATTACAGGTACAAAAGAAAACAGTTGGTGGATCCCTTGGAGGAACACGTTCAGCGTCAGTTACTCTGAATACTTGTGTGATTATTTAAAGAGGCTTCAATAAACTTTCACTTTGTGTTGATTCTGGCGCCCCCTGTGGACAGAAGCACCATCATCCTTTGTTCGTTGAGATCTTGATCTGGCGAGCACATTCATTTGTTTTGAAAGTGAGTGAAATAAAGAGATAACTAAAGCTCACAAATACATATCGTGGAAACATTTGGAAATACTCAAGTAAAGAATAACAAAAAGCAGTTCCAGATATCGGTTATCGGTCTTTTTGATTACTAACAATCATTACAGGTATCAAAGAAAACAGTTCTTGGAGGAACAGCGTCTGTTACTCTGGACACTTGTGTTGATTCTGGCGCCCCCTGTGGACAGAAGCGGTACAAGCGCCGTCATCCTTTGTTTGTTGAGATCTTGATCTGATTTGTTTTGGAAGCGAGTGAAAGATTTTCTTCTTGAACACATTTAGAATAGATGATGATGAGGTCATGTTTCTGTTTGTCGTTATGTAAGATGAATAACTTTTACGTGATGTTGTTTTAGTGATCCGATGAGTTGACGGAGCTGAACGACTCACATTAACGTTTTGAGTCTTTAAGAATGGGGGCAGGATGAGTCATGGTGTGGTGGTTTGTTTCAGGCCATCAGTGTTTTAAAATAATTCTGCATTTGTGGGTCTATTTTTAGACGCTCAAAAAGAGAACAATCGTGAGGAAAATGTCAGCGTTATCCCAGAAGAACTGTGGGATTTCATCCGGGTTTCATTAAGGACGTCGGTCCAAGGAGGAACATGAAGAGCATCTTTTAAAACAACCCGTGCAACTCAGCATTACTTGATTATTAATACAGTGTGCGGTACAATATGTCACGAAGCTGAAAAAAAACAGGGAGCGACTTTGAAGCTTCTGTTAACAAAAGTATGCGATTGCTTTATAATGTGCTCTCTCGCTCTCCGCGCTTTAATGCGCCGCGCCGAGACGGTATGGGGCCGTGTTGTGTCTGTGCATAATCTGGGGCATATTCATTATGAAAACAACACTTTACTCCAGTGGCAAAATGATGTTGACCTTTTGCGAAATCGAATACTAGCAAGCCGTGTCTCATTGTTCAAAGATAATAGCCGGGCAGCATTCCTTGTAAGGCAGATGATGTTGCTGGCATGCTGAGTGCCAGCCTCGCTCGCTGCCTGCCGGGTGGGTGTCGGACCGCTGATGACTCATTCTTCATGCGCTTCAGAGAGACCTGGGTGACAGGTTTTCTGTTTTTTTTTAAAAGCGCGCTGTAACAAAGTGTTTCCTGTCGTTTGCTGATTTTTTTTTTACTCCTCTTAGATAAAGTAGTGATTGAGCCAAATCTCCTTTTTGTCTCTGCAACACCTACCTGAGGTTTACTCAGCGTAGCATGTGGAAGAGGAGGAGGAGGAGGAGGAGGAGGAGGAGGAAGAGGAGGAGACAGCCACCCCTAAAGAAGCCTCGCTCATTCCCGAGGGAAATTGCATCACATATTGATCCGTGCTCCCTGCATCTAATGGACACGGAGGGTGGAATTGCTGGTGGCAATTGGGAAATAGCTATGAGAGTAACAAGGAGTCATTAAGGCATAAAAGCCAGGTTAGTCACCTGAGGACCTCTCACCTGCCGTCACACGGTCCCCCTCTCTTGTAGCGAGGAGTCAGATTGCCGAAGCAGCAGGTTCGGCCGGCTCAGACGAGCATTTGTCTCCATTACGGCCCCTTTACTCTGGCAAATAAACAGGGGAGACAGACAATCATTCTACATTACATCCATGACTATAGCACTTTACATTTTCTATCAGCGTAACAGACTCCCTGGGCCATCTCGCGTCTCGTGTGCACAGATGGAGCTTTAACCAGGGTGGGATTTCCAACAACCACTGCTAGAACATTTATGGCCCCCTTTTTTTTCTTTTCTCCAAGGCGAAAAAAAAATTCAAAACAAGGTCTGGATGCTAACCCAAATCTGTCACGCCATCAGAGTTGTCGTGCTATACTTCAAAAAAACAAAACAAAAGAGTGAATGCAAAACATCGCCTTCAGAACTCATCTGCACCCACATTTATTCTCTCTCTCCTCCGAGCTCAACGTCCGACCCGTCCGAGGGAAAAGGGCAGCGGCTGCGTTTCAACCCACCGCGGTTTCAGTTTTCCTCAACAACAAATGTATTCAAAGGGGGGTTTTTTTTCAGCAGCCGAAGCAAAATTGAAGGCTAAAGCGAGAAAAAAGCAAAGACGGGAGCAGCCTGTAGAGAGGGAATCTGTGATTATCATTGAAGTAGAAGGAAGTGGGAGGACCGGCTTCACAGTGATTTTGGTTTGCGGGTCTCGCGGTCTGATGTAACGCTCAACCTTCGGGCTGCACAAAAAACACGAATGTTCGCTTTTCTTCCACTATTCTCCGGCTCTTTCCACACCTAAACAGCCAAGACTAAATGTTCCTACAATATATTTTTAATCGTGTTCCCCTTTAGGTGCAAAACGCACAACAGAGAGGACTCGCCGTCCTGCACAATTTCAATTTTTTAATCAATTTTTATGGCTCTTTCCGGCTAATAACAACTCTAACCATCTGTATCGCAATTCAAACACCTCTCCATTATTCTTCGAGGCGCGTGGACAATTTTCCCAGATATACGGCACTTTACCTGCATGTAAATTATTGATCACCTTTCAACCACTAAAGAAATGAATCGGCTCCGTGCATGTAAATAAGGCGCCGCACTTAACTGAGGCGTTTCAGCCCC
The DNA here is from genome assembly GCA_039737535.1 of Lagodon rhomboides. Classification (NCBI taxonomy): domain Eukaryota; kingdom Metazoa; phylum Chordata; class Actinopteri; order Spariformes; family Sparidae; genus Lagodon; species Lagodon rhomboides. The sequence goes on from CM077802.1 coordinate 2,911,639, forward strand.
CTGGTGTCAGACCGGCGGTGATTTTGATTTGGTGCCATTTGGATATTAAGTGCAGTGGATATTGAGTGCTATTACAGCCGGGGACAGGCGGCACATCAATCTCTGTCACAGAAGTGGAAATCCGTCTCCAGACGGGAGCAGCCGGGGAGGGAAAGTACAGCGGCAACACCGGCTGCATGAAAAACCTGCAGTCCCAGAGGAGCCGGGTAAAATATAGAGTGCTGTAATAAACTGTACAGGCTGCAAAAAAGCTCATTATTATGAGTATATTTGTCGTCAAAACATCTCATTACACTTAAAGTAGCTTTTAACTGGTTATGAAACAGCTTCTCTGTGACCTACATGAGCAAACGAGACCACCAGGGAGAAGACCGGCTATTTCTACAGAGTTAATATTCTTAATGTCTGTAACTGGGTAGGATTCCTTCTGACATATGCCTGTCGGATTACTACAAACTTTACGACAACGCTTTATGTTTACGTCCTTGTATTAAGCCTTAGATTACAGGTCATAAGGCCCTAAATTAACTTTTAAGTGCAGAAAAAGGATCTATAAACCCTAACAAGGCCTTGCTCTTTCTCATTAGCTACAAAAAGCAGAGTTAATTGTTAATAGTTGAACGATAAGCATGTAATAATCTTAATAAATGTGCTGTCATTATAAGAAACTCAAGATTCTTAAGCATCCGTAAACTTAACAAATGTCTTAAAAGTGCTTATTAATGTCCTATAATTCAACAATAAATGTGTTTATGATGATATTCTTAACACTTAAATGGTCTTATTAATGTTAATTAGCATCTTATAAGGAATTATTACCTATAAACTAATGTTTATGCTAATATACACAGTTACAAGAAGCTCACTAATATTAATAACACTTATTAAGTCTTAATAATGTTAATACCTATCAAATGAGAAACATGACGTCATCATCAACATATGTTTCTTTTACTTGCTTTCAAAATAAAAGCATGTGCTAGCCAGATCAAGATCTTTGGACAGCAGTACTGCTAATGTCCACAGGGGGCGCCAGAGTAGCTGCTTTAATTTTTTCAGATATAGGACACATGTTTTTAGATATTTTTCTCTTGTTACACTTAAAGATTTTGAATTTATATTTGTATTTATTCATTACAAGCGAGGAACCTTCTTTTTTTTTTTTAGTTCTTGGGGGGTTTAAACAGCCTGAAGAGAGAAGAAGCTGCTCTGTAGTCTGGTGGTACGACACTAAAAACAAACTTTACGACAACGCTTTATGTTTACGTTCTTGTATTAGGCCTTAGATTACAGGTCATCAGGCCCTAAATTAACTATTAAGCGCAAAAAGGAGGATCTATAAACCCGAATAAAGCCTTATTCTTTCTCATTAGCTACAAAAAGCAGAGTTAATTTTTAATAATTGAACGATAAGCATGTAATAATCTTAAATGTGCTGTCATTATAAGAAACTCAACATTCTTAAGCATCCGTAAACTTAACAAATGTCTTAAAAGTGCTTATTAATGTCCTATAATTCAACAATAAATGTGTTTATGATGATATTCTTAACACTTAAATGGTCTTATTAATGTTAATTAGCATCTTATAAGGAATTATTACCTATAAACTAATGTTTATGCTAATATACACAGTTACAAGAAGCTCACTAATATTAATAACACTTATTAAGTCTTAATAATGTTAATACCTATCAAATGAGAAACATGACGTCATCGTTTTTCCTGCTAACAGCTGTTTAATGAATAAGAATGTTAGCAACATATGTTTCTTTTACTCGCTTTCAAAATAAAAGCATGCACTAACCAGATCAAGCTCTTTGGACGCGAGGCGGTGGGAGCAGTACTGCTAATGTCCACAGGGGGCGCCAGAATCAACAAGTAGCTGCTTTAATATCAGACACAATCATCTCGAAAATAGTATTTGACTCAGATATAGGACACGTTTTTAGATATTTTTCTCTTGTTACACTGAAAGATTTTGAATTTATATTTGTATTCATTTATTACAAGCGAGGAACCTTCTTTTTTTTTAGTTCTTGGGGGTTTTTTTCCTTGACATTTTTACGACCCCGGCCCATATTTGCTTTTTTTTTGCGGACAGAGAACTTTACAGTGTGTCGCTGAGGTGAAAATGGAGGCATGGGGAGGATAAATATGATCCGAACCAAAAATAGCACCATCTAAAAATGTCGTAATGACCAGATGGTAGTCATGGGGGGAACGTCAACATGTCGACAGGCGCTGTGGCGGCTGTGATCCGATCGCGAGATGGTCTCTAGTTTTTCACTTATTTCAGAAGTGGCAGTGTTTCCTGTGTATAGCATCTCATCGCGGCCTCGTATAATGACCTGTGCACAAGCTAAGCTATCGTGCCTCTCCTCAGCCCTCCGGCGCTGACAGCATGACAGTTACGATAGCCGGCTGCATACAGACTCAGCTAAAGATCTCTCCGGATAGGTGTCACCGAATCAGATCTCAGCATCATCTGCTCAAGTTTTGCTAGTTTACTCGCCGGCCTGGAGAGCTGTGTGCAGCATATGTGGCGAATTCTGTTTTGTGCATATTTGCTAAAGATCGACAAATCTCCGGCTCTCTTCTTCCTCGCTGGAGCTACTTTTGGCTCGCCTCTCGTGGGATCCCCCCTCCTAAAAAAAAGTTACCTGATGAGCCACCGTCCTCACAGGAAACGGGAGGATGAGGTGAGAAGGGGGGAGGGGGGGTAGAAACAGAGACAGAGAGAAAGAGAAAGCTCTCATTATTTCTCCCTAATTGCCCACGAGTGACCCTCCTGATTCCCCCCTCTGCAACCAGGTACGCTGCCTCATTACAGGCAGCCTCCTCAGTTCTCCCAGGAGAAAGCCATGAAAAGGCCATGAAAGGCCTCGTCTGACAGGGGCCAGCCAGACTGGACCAATTAACAGGGTTTTTCTGTGCTCTGACTCGCCACACTGCAGTTTGCAACTCATCTATGGTGTGAGACTCGCAGACGTCCTAGGTCAGGTTGGGATGGTTTTGTTCAGAAGGTGGAAGCGATAAGGGCATCGGCATCTCGCTGGTGGCCCCGGCGCCATTTACATGGTTCTCACGCCTCCTTTTTTCTCTTAATTTTTCGGCGGGGGAGACACTGGAAATAATGTGTTTTTTTTCTAATTTGCTTTGAGGGGGGAAAATTAACTGAAAATTAATTAAAGTTGAGAGCAGAGCCCGTTTTTTAATTTTCCATCCAGGGCAGAAAAAAAAAATTGTTTATTAATTCTGGATTAGCACTCAAACGGTGACAGGTCATTGAGAGTTTAAAATATAGATGTTTTCTGGTCGCCCTGGCGTCATCGCTCCATGAAGGCTAAACGCGATTGTCTCCCAGCCTCCCCCGGTGCCAGGTGACTTAGAGTGCGTCTGAATAAATGACCCAGTCAAGGTGAGCGCCCGTGTCAAGCCAGGAGCATCAAAGACAAACCACGCAACCTTGCCACGGGGCCTGTTTTCCTTTCACCTGGAGAACTCCATTTTCACTCTCCCAAGGTTTGATGCATTCAAGCTCGTACTGATCTTTGTAATGACTGGTCAAAAAAAAAAAAAAAAAAGGAGTAATTCAGACAGCCTGCTGTCTATTAGTGACATGAAAGACAAGTCTTTTCAAAGAGCGCTCTTGCTTCCTCTTCAGGTTTTTTAAAGGCACAGACACTCTCCTCAAGGTCACATCAGTTTCCGCTGGAGTGATTTCAAAAAAGAACGTAAAGAGTGGAGGACAATGACGGGGCAGGAGACAGCGATACCACTCAGCGAGAGAAGCTATGACAGTTTATTTGGGCAGAGGAAGAAGGGAATGACGGGTTTTGCGAAAGGGTGGGGCCGGACGGAAGAGGGGTACTGATTGGCTCGCCGTCTCGTGGGGTGCGTGTTTGCCTGCAGGGAAAGGTCACGGGAGGGAACAGGAGTAACGAGGTGTGAAGGGAAGGCACTGTCCTCGGCTCCCGGGCCCTCGGAGACATCCCCGGCAAGGTGTTAATGCAGATGCTGCAGCCTCCCCCGGTTCTGTTTATTACACCTTTCGAGGGAAGCCAGCCTGGTGTTTCACCATCAGTCAATACAGCTGAAAACATGCTAATCAGAACCAAAAACTGGCAGCGAGTCTGACTTCCAGGTCCAAAAGCAGATAAACACGATACGAGGAGAAAAAAAAAAGCTTGGCTGCGTTCTTGTTTTTATTTCAGTGTGAACGCCTCAAACTGTAAACAACATCTTTTTACTCAGAAACTGTTGAGCAGGATGCAAAGCTGATATGTTATTTTTGTTCTGTTCTCAGAAATCAGCCAAGGTACAAATTCAGTTTACTTCTCCCCGAAGCTTTCCGCTCTTCTCCCGTCAGAGTCGAACCTTCAGCGCCACGCTGTGAACTGTGACATGAGCTGTGAGTGACTGCACAGCTCATATCCTCCTGCTCACGCTCCACGTATTGATCATAAACGATGGGAAAAAAGTTGAGACAATTGGTTGGCTGTTGGTGTTGTTAAGCCTCATGTTTCTCCGTGTTTGTTTGCTGCTGTGGACAAAACGTGGACCTTTTAATTTGCACACTCTGAAGTAAATTTCAGAAATGTCTTTCCGGCCAAACGATCGGACAGGAACAGGTTGTCGATGTGACACCAATATCTAGCTCAATACCTCTGGTTTCACATTTATTTAAAGCAGTTACCAGGAACTTTCATTTTTGTTGATTTTGGCGCCCCCTGTGGACAAAAGCAGTATGAGCACCATCGCCTCCTGTCATAAAGATCTTGATCATTTGTTTTGAGCAAAGTAAAAGATCTAACATATTTTCTATATCATTCTTTGTCTTTAACACAGCTGTTGTGGTCCAACAAGGTACACATGCTAACATGCTAACATGCAATATGGTTGGTTTAACATCAAACACAGCACATTAATGTTATTTTACAGTAAATTACTGGCTAATAATTACAGTAAATTCACAGTAGTACACATAGCTAGAAATCACAGTAGTATATTGTGTTTCTACAGTAACCTAGACACAATTTTATTGTGAAAATACAGCATGAAAATACACTATGATACTGTAATAAGCATTTGTAGTTATTGTAAATATGTCAATTTACACTAAATGTACTGTAAAATTACAGCAATGTACTGTTTTTATACGTCAACTCAATTATATTGCTTGTTAGCATGTTAGCCTTGCTATCTGATTGTGTGTTAGACAACCGTTAATGTTAGCATTCAACCACCTTCTAGCGAACATTACTGTTTAATAGTGTTACAAGATATGACAGGATAATAATATAAAAAATCTAAAACATCTTGGACACATTTATTTAAGCCTGGAAGTGAAACACACAGAATGTAATCAATCAATAATGTTAGCTGGGAACTGGTTGAATGCTAATGTTAGCTAACGAGTTATCAAATATGTCGTGTTACCTTCAACTTCGGCCATCCATCATCTTTTTCCAGGTGCTGATCAATCAGGAAGCGCTGAAAAGATAACGATTTGTCAGATTATTCGACATTTATACGTTTTTTTCAAGCATTTCTAAAAACATCGTCATAAACATTACGCAACTCAACAAAATTAACAACAAAGATCATTTTTTAGACCTTTTATTTGGACATTTTCCACATTATATCATTACTATCAAGAATATCTCTCATATAATGCGTTGATAAATAAACCAATAAACATTAGAGGCTCATGTCAATGAGAATTTGCGCTTCAAAAAAGACAAAGTCATAACAAAATGACCTTAACACAACCTGACACAACCCCTGTTTTGTTTCCAGAATATTCCCTGCAGCCGCAGCAAAACTGCTGTCTCTCCATGAACTCAACCTGAGAGAGGACCACATGGGAGACCGACCCTCATTATGTATAAAATATCATTAATTAACTTTATTGAATGAGTCACAGTATGGTTTCCACCACATGGTTCCCTCAGGGTCTCTTGCCCAAGACCCCACCTTGCACTGTTCGGAGCCAGTGAGCCAGCATCCTTCACACCAGCCCCGTCCTCCTCGCCGGGGCTGCTTCTAGGTGACTTTCTCCCCTCTTGTCATTGCTTAGAGAGCTGCCAGTAATTTATAATGTTGTGACAGTCAAATAAACAGGGCTGCTGCTTGCTGGAGTGAAAAGTCCTGCATTAAAGGGAATCAAAACAGCTCCAAATGGTGCCTTGAATGGGAATAATCTTGGTGTAAGATCTGTTCTGGGCTGGCTAATTTAAATTTGTTCAGGGTGACAGCTTACTGGAAGAGGGACATAATGAAGTCCATTATCATCAGTGGTGCAAATTCTAAAGAACGAGAACTCTCATTATCAGCGCTTTCCTGTATACGAAGGAAATATGTTCGCCCCATTATGAAATGTGCTGAGAATGACAACATGGAGCAAACATAAGACAATGTGAGCTGTGACTCGCCTCTGGGAAGGAAAAAAAAATGGAATGGAGCTCGCTGGAGACCGGACAAGTCGGGTTTTTTTTTTTCTCTACAATGCCTTCACTTGCTTTATTTATGGATGAGGTGATGGTGATTTCAGTGCACACAAGAAGGCCGTGGATTGGATTTTAGCACAGTGGAGACTGTAATAGGCTGATCATTTTGATATCTCGCAGAGCTGCATGTATACAGTGGTGTGCAACAGCAAGGCAGCCCGTGCTTTTTATTTACTGTGCCTTTTCTTGTGGTAATCTGACATCTGGTAGACCATGCCAGACCTTGAACAGTGTCTTCCCAGGCATTATCTCATAAAAACAGAGCCTTGATAATGCTGTTCCATTAGACAAGTAGCGGAAATAACAATAAGTCATTTCGGCCAGAATTAACTGATAAACAGGGAAATGAAGGAAGCCTCCAGATCTGTAACCCGCGATAACCACGGCTCCACTAAACATAGGGGAGCGAGGACTTCAAGCTGTTTCTAAAATATATTCACTTCAAAGAGTATAAAAATACATTTGGTGCCAGAATAATCATCAAAAGTAAGTTCAGTGCCAGCAAAATGTGTCGCTGAATGAACTGGAGTGGAGGAAATGGGAACGCCAGGTGTTGGGGGGGAAGTCTCACACACACATACTAATGTGCCATTAAAAGTCAAGTGCACACATTCAGGGACAAGAGACTGAATCACACACAAAGTGATGCGCCGGTAATTAGGAAATCCTCATTAGAAATATGTATTTATAATGTTATTTTGTTCCAGTGTCAAAATATTAACGTGTTTATCGCCAAACAGAGGAGTTCTACTGCCGTCTGTAGCTCACATCCATCAAATCAGAAATGTTATTAATAACAGAAACACCTCAAACTAATCCATCACACAAATCTTCTGGTAAACTTAAAGGTGTAATGAGTCAGAAATGGCCGAGGGAGCTCCGAAAATACAGGGGGCTGCATCGCTAACTGCTGCTAAACTCTTTGCTGTAGCTATCTTAGGCTGTAGCTAGCTGCCACGGAGGAGAGTCACGCAATATAGCTTCAATAAGCCGTAAGTAAGGACCGCAGTATTTTTCCTTCTTGGGATCAATAAATCATGAAGGTAAGAATTTCCTTTATACAATGTGATGTGTCCGTGAAGATCTTGACATCAATATCATAACAAATGAATGTATCTTTGGTGATAGTGTTTGACAAACAATGTCAACACCTTCCACATGGTCAGAGTATCTAGAGTCGCTTGTCCCTCAAGCAACATCTCTTAACATCTTCTTAATGTGTTTTCCTTTAAACATAGATGAACCAAACAACTACCCAAGCTGGCACCGGACGTCAATAGACATTGGTCTTGGGTTGGATTCAAGTCGTGACGTCAGGTGACCAAAACCCAACGTCCATTGACATCTACTTTCAACATCTTTTGACATAGGAATATTGACGTCAAATTACATTAATATTTTGTTGTTTTTATGTTGTGGTGTCTGGCAACCAAAACCCAACATGTGTCAGACGTCTTGTACTCACAACTTTGACGGTGAATAATGACCTTTTTGATGACAAAATTCTAATGTCTGGACAACATCTATCAACAACTTTGATTTGACTTAAGATAGCCTACATAACTGATATCCAACGTCGGACCAACGTTAAGTTCAGACGTTAACCCGATTTTCATTTTCAACTAAATGCTAACGTCAATTCAACGTCGGAGGCGTCTCAATTAGACGTCTCTATGACGTCTAACTGACGTCTAGTGCCAGCTGGGTAGCACATACAAGTTGACCGGGGTTCACCCAGGTACAAAGCTTGCTTAACTCTTATTGGACCACAGAGTGAAACTGGACGGGAGTTAGAAAGGGTCAATTAAGCTCGTCTTAGTTCAGGAAAAGAGAATAAATTGAATTCAGACGGTGTGTAAGGCTGTATTTTTCTGTTTAATAACATAAATAGGTGTAAAGATATCTCTTGTCTTGCCATTTTATGATTCTAACTAGCATGTTCGCATACATCTCCCAGCTGAAACCAGACTATCGCCTCTTTACAAACAAAGGGTTACGAGACAGGACGGGCAGGCTAGCTGGTTAGCATGCTAACTTCAGTAGACATCTCTGCACACGTATATAAGATGTCTTAGACATGACGTCAAAACTGTTTCTTCACACTCTGTTGATAACATTAACTCAGTTTTTGAATCCATAGACTGCAAATCACGTTACACTACCGGTGACAATGTTAAAAATCCATATTTTCCCGACATACCGAGCAACCTGAAGGTTGTGTAATCCATCACAGTGAAAATAATGTCTGCATTATGCTTTTTTCCATCATTGTTACCTTGTAATAATATTGAAACTTAGAAAAAAAGACCTCTGCAGACTTAACATTCTCTGTGATGGATTACACAACTGAGAGGAGTCTCAACAGTCTGGTAATTGATTTCCGTACCAACATGAATAGAAATCACCGGATGCAAGAAATAAACCTTCAAGCACATTCAGAAGTGTGTGAAACTCTGCAGCTTTTCAAAACAGTCAAAAGCCGGCATGCGCAATTTATTAAGGGCCGACATAACATCCTTCCATAACTGAAAATATTTAATTATTGTTGCGACAATGGAGATTCAACCGGTTCAACAATAGTGTGGAGCCTTTTCTTACAATAACTGTGGTTCCTCTGAATGAATACCTCTGTTGTAATTATGTCACAGGGAGATGGATGCATGCAGGTCTCTGCTGGCATTACAAGACTGTTAAATCTTGTGTGTAATGTTTTATATTTTGTAATGTAGCCTATGATTTATATCGTTTGTAGTTACTTTCTGATGATCAGTACAGCCAATTTGAAACCACCTCTCTCTTTTCCTTTATCTGAAACAGGTTGGTAGTGACGAACGGCTTCCTGTAAGTCATTGAAGTTTAAAATATTTATGGAAATTAGCAGGAGTAGTTAAATCATCTTTATTCCAAGGTAATTCTGCAGAAATACTTTTGAAAAATGAGGCAATAAGGTAAGAAAAAAAAGGTTTGGGATATTGGATGAAGCTTAAACGAGGCTATATCCACCTTTAACGAGCCCCCATGACGCCTTGAGTAAATTGTTGGTGCGACTTCCGGCGCCTCTGGTCACTTAACCCGAACATGCATTAAAAAATGGTTAGGTTTAGGCAAACAGAAAAACTATTTGGTAAAGTTTAGCCAACAAAACAACTTGGTTAGGTTTAGGCAAACAGAAAAACTACTTGGTAAAGTTTAGCCAACAAAACTACTTGGTTAGGTTTAGGCTACAAAACTACTTGGTTAGGTTTAGGCTACAAACAAAACTACTTGGTTGGGTTTAGGCTACAAACAAAACTACTTGGTTAGGTTTAGGCTACAAAACTACTTGGTTAGGTTTAGGCAACAAAACTACTCGGTTAGGTTTAGGCAACAAAACTACTTGGTTAGGTTTAGGCTACAAAACTACTTGGTTAGGTTTAGGCTACAAAACAACTTGGTTAGGTTTAGGCTACAAACAAAACTACTTGGTTAGGTTTAGGCTACAAAACTACTTGGTTAGGTTTAGGCTACAAAACTACTTGGTTAGGTTTAGGCTACAAAACTACTCGGTTAGGTTTAGGCAACAAAACTACTCGGTTAGGTTTAGGCAACAAAACTACTCGGTTAGGTTTAGGCAAACATCATGGTTTGACTTTAAATCAACACACTACTTCTGCAGCTTCTGTTCCCCACTGCACCAGGTACTAGGTAATCTAAAGTACATTATGTACGTGATGTAAAAAGCCATGTTAGCTCGTTAAAAGAACTCACGGTTAACCTTCACACTGGACATAAACAGGCCAATCTAAAAGGTTATTGTAATTCACATAATCGCTGACACAAGAGTAATTTTATATATATATGATACTGTGCTTATACTGCCCACAATTATGACAGATTCAATGATTATTGGCCCCTAAAATTCCTTATCTGTCGCTCTCTAATCTGCACTAATCCATCATGATAAAATGCACTGCGAGGTAGATAGCACGCTGTGGTAAGTGTCGACTGAACTCTCTGACAGGTTCACGTTAAAAAAACAAAAAAACCTCAAAGCAGTGTTGAAAGACCTTAAAGGAGCTACCGTCATCTTCATTATGAAAATCAGATGCTAAACAAAAAGTCTTGGATACGTGTGACTTTCAAGGCGGGAAAGACAAAGGACACATATCAAACATAAACGTCCTCTAACAATGTTCAGTCCCGTCTCCATCTCGGAGGGATCTTCATGTCCCACACGTTCCTTTTTCACCCACTCCTTCAGGTCAATATTAGCACAAGGAACTCCGGCTACTTGATGTACCCCAGTCAAATTTACCATACACTGTTTGACTCGTTCTATTAAATCTGAAGATGAAAGAATCGCCAAGGGCAAACAGCTCCTAAGGCTATACACCAAATACCCAGACTCTCTACTTTTAACAGTAAGGCACAATTAAGAATCTAAATGGATCCTGCATAAATGTGCTTCTGCTGTGAATCTGACTGACTTTGAAAATAGCGTAATTAGTGTCAAGCCTTGCTGACATTGTGCAAAGTGTAAAGTCCGGCTATCTTCCCTGATGTACTGCAGTGATAAGTTCATCCCTGTGATTACAGGGTAAAAAACCAGGAAATATGACACGAAAACGTACCCAAGAAAGAACAATATAATTAAGTCGGGGGAGCTGTGGAAGTGTTCCCCTCGGGGGAGCCTGCCGGGAAAACGTACGTCTATTTTACCTCAACACTATTTGCTTTCAAAATATAATTCCAGGTCTATTACAGGAGATAGAGAAGGACAAATATGACAGAGCAACAGACAAATGGGAAGGAAAAAAGCGAGAGAGGTGCAGTGAGAGAAAAGAGAAGGGGAAAAGGAGGTGGGGGGGAGGCGGTGGGAGAGTTGGGGATGATAAGGAATCACAGATAAAGCCTCTAGGGTGCAGACGTGTTCCAGAGAGGAGTGACCAATCAAGATAGAGTGAAAGAGGGGGTAAAATTGTGATAAGAGTGATGACAGAGTGTAAAATGACTCAGTCAGCCCTGGCAATGGCATTGGCTCTGACCTCGCATTCCTCATCCCAGTTCAGTGGAGTCCTGAGGTTCAGGACGGTGCCAGCTGGTCGCAGGGCGCCGTTTGAACCTGCTGATTTCGACAAAAGCTAAAAAAGCTGTAAACCCTCCAACACAACGGCCTCTCCTGACACACACGAAGGACGGATGTCAGCAAGTTGTCCGATCTAAATGACAAAATGGTCGTTTGTTGTCGCCACGAGAGTTTCTGATCCCGCGCCCTGGTGTTGGCGTCGTCCAACACTCATATTTTTTCCTGACATGAACTGCTACGTTTAAGCTTTGGTTGAACACAAACATTCAATCGGTTCAGGTAAGGGAAGAAATGTGGTCACAGTTCAAATAAACCGACACTGATTGTTGGTTGAAAGTGTACGAACATCAGTCATTTAAGCAGTCGGATTCTGACAAAAAGCTAAACAGCTGTGAACCCTCCGTTACAAAAGCTTCTCCAGATGCTGACGTTAAACACACACAGGACAGATGTGTGGAAGCTCTCCAATCTAAATGACCAAATCGATCGTTCGTTCGCTCGTACTGTATGTTCTCTGATGTGAACTGCCGTGATTATTAATTGGTTTGAGTTCAAAGAAAACCAACATTGATCGTCAGTAGAAAATGGGATACTAACGTCGGTCTCTCCTGTTATTGTTTTTCCAGCATGTGTGTTTTAATCTTAATAGCCTGCTGGCAGGACAAGTGATCATGATTAAAAGAATCCATCCTTGAGTGTAGATTAGGAGTTGGATCTGTCTCCCATGTCAAGGCTCAGACCTCATTTCCATCAGGGTTTTATCAATCATTTAAGTGTTTGAACAAACAACCGGTGTTGTTGTTCGCCTGGTGAGGACTGTGAACGCTCCGACACAAAAGGCCTCTTCAGACTTACTCACAGTGTTTTACACAGAGAGGACGGATGTCAGCGTGTCTAAATTACAAAAATGGTTGTTTGTCGTTGACTCACGACATCAGTGCCTTCCCAAACCTCACAACCGTTACATTCATACTGTATGTTTTCTGATATAATTCAGCTTTGGTAAAATACAAACATCTCATTGGTCTGGATAAGTGAACGATGTGGTTTATGATGTTGTTAACTAATCGGTAGGACGGCATTTTTTGCAACGTATGACAGTTAGAAAAGGACTGTGGTCATGATTTAAGACCCCGTCTCTGAGTGTACATTGCAGGAGGGATGTGAACATCTTTCTCTCGTATCAAAGTTAATCTACTTTCCAACGCAGCTGTTCTCTCCAAAAAGCTTTCATCAATCATTCAAGTGTTTGAACAAACGGCAGTGTCGGTGTTGTTTTTCTGGTGAGGACAGTCTGATCCCGACAAAAGCTATAAAGCTGTAAACGCTCCAGCTGACAGGCCTCTCCACACCTTTGCACTGTTTCACACACATAGGATATAATCCTATGTAAGCACTCGATGATTCGCAGGGCAGCAGACATCCAGACGTCAACAAGTCCTCCAGACTAAATAACAGAATGCTGTTTGTTGTTGCATTGTTTTGATTTGATTCCCAGCTGGCAGAACATTGTTTGTCCCTGTGTTTCATTACATTTAGTGCTTCATATGTTTTTTCTGATCTGCAGCTGCCACAGTATGGTTTAGATAGGTTAAATACAAAAACTACTGGGTTAAGGTCGGGGAAAGATTACGGTTTCGGTTCAAAGAAATCAAATCTTGCCTTTTGTGTGACAACAATTCTTCCTCTGAGCAAAGGCCGATGTTTCTGGGTATCCAGCGAATATCTGTACAACGAACAACAGATATCAAGGCCAGGGCTTCCTATCCCTGCTTCACTGTTTACAAGTTATTCAGCAACTTAAGGCACAATAAATGACTTTTTTTGCGAATCTAAAAAAGCTAATAAAAAGCTAAATGGCATGTTTTTGCTCTCATCATGGACTGTTTACCTGCATGCAACCAAATGGAAGCCAGAAAGCTTCAGATACCAAAATCTTGTCCCTCGCCGACCAATTCTGCATTCATATGAAGACATCTGTTTATAGAGATTAAAATGAAACTGACTAGAAATAGGAAATTAATGCGAACGGCAGTCATCCGTGTCGTGGTTCCCCACTTTTATTCATGCCACCGTTCGCACCGATCATCTCTCTCAATGATTTTTTGTTGTTTGTTTTCAGTTCTTCAGCAAACTAGCAATGCTGTCGGTCTCCAGATACGGACAATTTCTGATTATGACAAAAGCTAAAAGCTAAACTCGCCAAAACAAAGGCCTCTGCAGACTCTGACAACGCCTCACACAAACAGGATATAGTATTAAATAAGCATCGACTTAGAGATTTGCAGGTCAAAAACATTTGGTTCCGACTGAGCTTAATTTGAATGTAGAGTTAAAGTTTCACAGACATCTTCATTAAGTATGCATAACAATTGTTTCATTAACTTCACTTCGAGATACAGTTAGTTCCTGCTTCATATTGAAATATGGCACATATGTTTGTAAGTGGGTTAGGAGCTCCTTACTGAGGAGGCAGGTTTTATTGCAAGTTTTTCGACACATCCATCACCGCAGCCGTTGCGTAAGATCAGATCCTCAGGTGTATCATCCGTACTGAAACTGTAGCAGGACGCTGTCAAGTGCATCCTCGCTGTTCGTGCTCAGAAAAGTTGCTCATAACAAATCTGTGTGCAGCACCGTGAAGATTTTCTGGACACTAACCTTTTCAAATAAACAGCGACTGGAACAAACAGGACAGGAATGTATGGATGTCACCTTAACAAGGAGTGGGTGGAGTTTTAGTGGAGGTGTTCTGCAGCGTCAAGAAGGTGACATCCTGAAGTGCCTCAGACGGATCCCGGAAAAGAAATTGCAAATGAAGGCGCCCGAAATATTTCTGCAGAAGGACACTAGAGTCAGAGCTGACAGAAATTAAGCTGAACCGAGGATACTAAAGACACTTTTGACCGCCAAAAGAGAAGATGACTTTTTTTTTCTTATCTCTTTATGCATCAATAGGCACAAAGAGGATATAATGTATGTTGTTGAGGCACATTTATATTCTTCTGGTACCTCGCTCACTAATACACATCCTCGTACTTACGCGACTGAAAAGGTTGATCGCCAGACACACCCAACACGACAAATAAAACTTTTTCTTAAAACAAGAGAAGCTGTTTCCTTAAACAAGCCATCAGGACTTCCTGAGGGTTTGAGATGACACCACTATACAGTTTATGCCCTCGGCCACGTCGCCAGCAGCAGTCGCAAAAACACAGAGCAGACTGGGCTTTTCAGGAAGGGGGTGTTAAAGAGATAGGCCAACACGTCCTATATACAAAATAACTGGAAAAGATCGACTGCCAGTGACTCCTAAAACAACACATCACCGTCCACCGTAGGTTAGAATAACTTTTTTAGATAATTATGTAAGTTATGTACGTGTGATGCCTACCAACACTAGCTAACGCTGACATTGCTAATGCTAGCTAGCAAACATTAATGGTAAAGTTACTGACTAGCTAACATTAGGGCTGGGTGCATACTGCAGAACCATTTTTAGTGTTTTTCTCCACAAACTGGCAAGACAACCAAGACTCTTGATCGCCCTCGAATACACAGATACCTCATGACGCCGACGATGTCATACTATTCGCTCCCAAAAAATAACTCGCAGTTGACTTTCACAAAGGACAAACAGTGGGGTTCTTGGTGAAAGTCCTGTTCTTGGTGTAGCCACCCATTCACCTCATCCTCCTCCATACGCAGACGTCCTCCTTTGCTGCTGTAATAATAACTATGGCCTCTGGAGGTCGCCACAAATGTTAATATAGGTCATAATGAGCTTCTTGCACAATCGACCTCTATTTTGGTTTATCTGATGAGGATATCTGTATTGGTAAAGTATACAGACTGTTCTATAAAAGCTAATTACAGTGATGGATCTGTGCTTTTAACAAGATCAGCAGGAGCCAGACACATTTGAGCAGATCAGCGATTCCATGAAGCCACGTACCTTCAATCTCCTCATTACTGCACATCGTCTGAAAAACAATTCCATTGTTGGAGCTTAGTGTAAACCTCAGTTAAATATACGCTCCGTTTTTCTACCTTTCACATCATACATTTTCATAAGCAGTTGAAGCGGGGGGCATATTTTGTTTTCTGAATAGTTGACAGTTGCAAAGTGCACACATATTGACAGTGATTAGAATCTGTGAGGGCTCCCTGCCAATGAATATTCACGAGCACCTGTCTGCAGCTGAACCCGCCGTTCAACAATGCGTGGTCGGAGCGTTCAATTGGAGTCTCTAAGATGGAGTCCCGCTCCACTCTATGAAATGAGAAATCACGAATGTGTGTAGGTCACACACGGCAGAATACACACTTTTTAAAATCTAGTTGATTTACTGATGTAATGGGTGTTTTGTTGCTCTCTTAATGGGTTTCATTTGTTGTGATTCTGCCTGTCTCTGTCTGTTTTTAGCGATTTTCCTCATCAGTTTTTTGTGTTGGGTTGTTTATTTGTAATTTCCACTTTATTTGATGGTGATAGTAGAGACAGACAGGTCAGGGGAGAGAAATGGGCTGGATTCAAACTGTCTGCAATGAATCAATGTAAACAAAAGGTGGAGCTCAGGAAAACAAAATAAATACAAATATGCTGAAGGTATTTTCAGTGGTCTGGCAGTAAAATGGTCCAAATGAATTCAAGTTTGCCCTGATGAGCTCTTTCGCTGTGTGTACCATCTTGTGCTTTTATTGTGAAAGGTACAAAAAGAGAAAGACTCTGCAGAATAACCACGTAATATTATTTTATTAAGTAAGAAGGCACAACTTATAACCCCCAGCTACAATATTCATGATCATGAAAATTCAGTTACTGGCCTCTCCAGTGACCCGACCAGTCCTTTAACCCTGCACAGACCGCTTCTGGAAATTCAAGTTCCTTCGACATCATTCTCATTCATGCTAGAGCTGCAGTTGGACACCGAAAAGATGCCTGCTCAGGCCAGTGAGAGCTAACCAATCAGATACTAGATCAGACAGACGGTCTATTGGAAAAATAACATGTTTTTGAGCGTAAGACTTCCTGTAGACACCAAACTTTTGTACTTAACTTTCATATCTGGAGGTGGAGTTACTGGTGACGAGGCCAGTTTGAGACTGGGTTTCAACATTTGTAAGGGTGAAACCGCTGAATATTTTTACAGAGACCTCCAATGTTTGTGTTTGTGGCGGCAGAACCAGGTGTTTTTTAACGAGACCTCATGTTTGTGGTGACCTCAACAGGTATTTTAAGCCAAAACATGACCTTTTCCTAACCCTAAGCAATTGTTTTTTTGTTCTTGAACCTAACCAGAACATAAGCACAGTGTTCTCACAGCTTAAAAAAAAAACAACAGAAAATTGAACCTGAAGAAAAGTAGAGAGAGCTAACCAATCAGAGACTAGTTCAGACAGACGGTCAATAGAGGTGCTTCAACAATGGACACTAGGAAAAATAACATGTTTTTGAGCATAAGACTTCCTGTAGACACCAAACTTTTGTACTTAACTTTCATATCTGGAGGTGGAGGCGATGGTGGTGGAGCTACTGGCGACGAGGCCAGTTTGAGACTGGGTTTCAACATTTGTAAGGGTGAAACCGCTGAATATTTTTACAGAGACCTCCAATGTTTGTGTTTGTGGCGGCAGAACCAGGTGTTTTTTAACGAGACCTCATGTTTGTGGTGACCTCAACAGGTATTTTAAGCCAAAACATGACCTTTTCCTAACCCTAAGCAATTGTTTTTTTGTTCTTGAACCTAACCAGAACATAAGCACAGTGTTCTCACAGCTTAAAAAAACAAAAAAATTGAACCTGAAGAAAAGTAAAGTTTCTGTGAATTTGCAGGTATGCACGTTGCCAACATTTATTAAGGCGATTGGGTTGCTATGCTCTGGCGGCTAAATGCGGACAGACCGCTGCAGCCAGGTTTGAAGCTCTGATGGAAAGCCTTCAAAGAAGAGTGGAGGCTCCCCACAGCTTATTAAATTTGATGGTTATGAAATGAGATGTAACAGAACATGTCAGCAACTTAGGGGTGTAAACAAAACGACAAGAAAAAGCCACAATCTTTTGGTATTCTTGACACTAATCTGTCCCAGTTCTGCTGACGCGCCACCTGCTGTGCCTCTCCTCCACCTTTGGCGCAGTCGAATTTGCACTGAGTCACCAAAATACCAGACAAGAAACAGGCGATACTTCAGAAAAGACTCCTCACTGGGGGGAAACTATGATTCAGGAATCTCTTAAATGCAAGAATATTATTTTACCTTTTAACTAGATGGAAAAGCAGAGTGGTTTCTGCATATGACAGTCCTGAGACACAATGAGGGCTTCCATCATTACATCAGTTTAATTTTATTTTAGTTGACTCATGTACAGTGATATAACCTAGTAAATATAGATCCATGTTTTGGATCCTTGCCTGACAAAGCCAGCTGGTTCAATTAAGTGTGTGATGCTTTCTCTGGCACAGAGAGTGAAATAGGTGGGTGGGCGGCAGTGAAGCAGTTTCAGGGTCTGGAATTGATATCATTGTTTGTGCAATTTAAATGATGATAATATTTGATAAACAAGACACAGAACACCGATGCAAGCCATTAACGACGGCACTACACCATCATTTACCGCAAATATTCAATTTGTCGGAGCAATCGTTGGGAGAATTTGATCACAATTTGGGAATTTGAGCTCCGCGCCGCTGAGAGCGTTCGTGTCCAGCTGCAGAATAAGCAGCACTCACAACACACCGCCTATAAATCAGATTAACGCGAGCTGTTTGTGCAATTTAGCCGTTAACCACTATCATCTGTGCAAAATGCAGTATTTTGTGTGAAGTGAACGCCGCTATAGATAGGAACTGTAACCCTGCCATTCTGTAACTATGGAAACAATAATGAGGTCACTGTGCTATTTTAGCTGGGTTTACTCGGAGATCATTACTGACATCACCGCACTTTCAGCTGAAGTTTGTGGAAGTTCAGTAAGACAGAACCTCGGTGGAAACTGGGGGGGAACTTGTCACACAGCGAGTCACATTAAGCCGCGATGCTGCCGGCTATAACCTTGAGTGATCTCACATGGAGCTCATTAGTCACTGCAAACAGTTCAATCCTATTATCAGCCATGTCGAAATTTAGAAAGAAGAGAGAGAAGAGGAAGAAAAAAAAAAAGTCAAAATATCAATTTTTTTATTCACAGTAATTACGTTTTGTTTGGCCTTCAATCTTCTGAGAAATTCTTCCCCTCCAATTTAAATTATTTTCTGAATTAAACATTTGTTCGGCGGAAGACAAGCTGTGCCAAGAATGTGAGAGGTCTGATTCACGGAACGTAACCGAAGGTATTTTTTAATAAAAAGGTTCCCATCACCGACTAATTGAAGTGCTTGCGTCGGGACTAAGAAGTCTAAATTGGAGTAAATTCCCGCTGCAGCATTTCACACTCGGCGGAGGGTTCAGCGCCATGTGAGCGCCCTATGATAATGCCGCCATCAATTAAAGCATGCCCATTTAATAAATAACATAATTAAAGGGACACACTGAGCCTAGAAGAGCAAACCCAGTATTATGCTTCAAATTACACCCTAAAAAAGACTCGTTCACCCTTCATTCATAGCCCTAATTTAGACTTCAGAGGGACCACTCAAATGTGCAAACTGAAGAATAGACACTGGTCTGCTTTTGTGGCAAACAAAAAGCAGGATGAAGGCTGAATGTGTTGCTCAAGATGAGTCACAGAGGGAGACGCCTACCATTATCTAATGATAAATACACGAAGTGCGATTCCATACGACCTGCGAGTTAATGTTTTCTTTCCCTTTTTTTCCGAGCGTCCTCACCAGAAATGACCTATATTTGTGTTTACCTGACAAGGACCTCTTGTGGCTGTACAAATTATGACAGATGTTGCTGAGGAGCAAAAGCAGAAGTAGTGCGAGGCGTTGTTATAGCTCCCCGAGACGTATTAGGGAGGACGTCGTCGGAGGGGGGGGCGAACGACCCGACGATTTGACTCAGGAGACCGTTTGTTCACATTCAGGAGCTGTTTTTTTGTGAAACAGAACAATAATAATGTAGTCGGCAGATCAGGAAACAGTCGGATGAATCATTTTACAGCGTTCAGACAGTCATTCGGGTCATCTGGGAGGTGATGTCATGAGAGCTGTTTGTCATTTAGTCTGCATTGAACGGTTTTCCCTCGTGGTTGATGGTACACAGAGCGCATTTCATTCGAGCAGATGCTGTATATTTAAAGGTCCAGTGTGGAGGATTTAGTCGTATCTGGCCGTTGAGATTGCAGATCCTCCTCAACAATGGTGGCTGAAAACGTAAAAAAGGCCCCTCCCTGGAGTAAGTGTCTGGTTTGGCGGTCTCCGTGGGTCCTGACACCGGGCCAACGGTCTCCTGCTAATGTGGCGTCCATCGCTGAGCATCCGTGGCCCTGTTGATGGAACTAGCAAGTTACTTTCCAGCTGACGGCAACGAATCGCGGAGGAGTGTAGACTACCGCCACCTGGTGGTCTGGAGAACATTGTGCGCCTCTCAAGCAGCTGAAGTGTTCATGGTGCGTTCAGGTGCTGCTTTTTGGACAGTCAACCACAGTTCAAGGACATTTCCAGCAGTTTTTGATGCGTCAAAAGTGGGTGTTTATTTGAGGAGACCTGTGGGCGTTTCCTGTCAAAACCGGCTATTGATCACAGGAAGTGTGACCATTTTCTCCACCCATGATTGCACCAACCAAAAGCCAAACCATGATGTTTTCCTCACTCTAACCAACTGGTTTTTGTACCTAAACTTAAGACAAAAAGCAGAGAATGAACACAGCATTTTGACGAGAGAGAAATAACTTTCACTTTTAACTTATCCGTGGTTTTGTGATTTATTAACTAATAAAAACATAATTATGGATATTATATTCCATTACTGCTCCTAAATCCTCCTAGATCCAACACTCTGGACCTTTAAGGCTATAATCATTCAGGTTTTCTTAGTTTATCTGTGGATATTTTGATATTATGGTTAAAAAATGTTATACAAAAGATCCTTTGAGTCAGAAGAAGCTTTTCTGAATCGGTGCTGTTCTGAGTCTTTAGGTCCTCTTGCACTAGATAACACGTCTTTGTTAAAAAATCCAGATATTGTATGGTGAAAACTGGTAAAAAACCTTGAAAAATGACGGAAGGCAGCGTAGGTCTTAAATCGATGCCATTGTTGGAGCAACTGAATAGAGAATTATACGTGAGAAAACCGAACAGTTGTTCAAGAATCTGATCACAATTTAGGAATTCGAGCTTCATCCGATGAGCTCCAAAATAAAAAACAACACTTACACAACACAGATTCTAATGAGCTGTTTAAATCAATACTCAGAATTAAAAATGAGGGAAACAGATATTCAACCGCTGGTGTTACAAACCCTGACGACTCTCATTAACAGCGAGTGTCTCAAAAATCTAACGTTTAACGCAACAATTACACAAACACGTTGTGAAGGTGTTGAGGAATGTGAGGGAATGAATGAACCGAGGGGATCGTACATCACATCACAGCCCTTCGTCTCCGCGGACCCGATTGTGACTCGCAGATAACAACAATGAGCAGTTTACACACATTCTCTGCATCCGAGCGAAAACGCCGTCCCTCGTGTCTCGGCTCTGTCCTTAACCATTTGTACTCTGGTAATGACTCCAACACGCTGTGTTCACCAGATCGAAAAGGAAGAGAAGATGGGGGTGGTGGTGGTGGTGGTGGTGGAGGAGGAGGAGGTGGAGGGGGGGGGGAGCGGTAAGAGTGGAGGCTTATCGTACAGTTAAGCTGCAGCTGCAGTTTCCATAACAACTACCTGCAAAAACCCTGCTCCCTCGACCATCATTAGAATAACATTTTTACTCGTCAAGTAAGCATTAGCGGAATCTACATGAGCAATGAGAAGGGAGTAGCACAGGAAAAAGTGTCAGTGTCCGTCGGAGCTATCGTTTGACAGTCGTGGTAGGTTTTTTTTTTTGCCCTGCATGAGGATTCCCAACAGTGTAATTACAGGATGTGCGAGTGTGAGCTGTGTAGTTTCCCTGTGAAATGAACACATGATGTGTTAAGACTTTCAGAGGCTTGTTGAGCGGGAGTTTAGCAATAAAAAAAGCAAAAATGATTTATACTACCTCACGTTGAAAACACACCGAAATACAAAAACATCCTGCGCATAGCTCGGGGCTTAAGAGGCAGGCCCCTTGATCATAACCTCTCCTTCTTCTTCTTTCTCCCAGCAGGAACTCCGGCGACCGACTCAAGGAGAAAACGCGTCTCCCCGTTCAGCCTCGCCTCTGATCACGCATTACAATATCAACTTGAAAAGAGGATAATCAAGAGTTTAAAGAAAGAGTAAAAGGGGGAGACGGAAGGCGTTAAGTGGTGGCGAGTCCGGGGGTATCATTTAAAATCAGACCTGATGGCTTCATCGCTGCCAGGCTGTACGGGGCTGTAACCTTGAGCGAGGGGCTGGTGGGGCCCTGGTGACCAGGGAGGGGATGGGGAGAGGGATTGGCTCTTTTTGCATTCACATTCTGCTCAGCAGGCACCCGGGGGCTATAACCCTGAGAATCCGTATTAGGTGAGCCAAAGTCACCATTAATATAGAGCACTGGGCCATACTATAACCTTACACTTCACATCTCTGGGGTGTCCTGAACTGAGAAAAAATGGTACTTTCGAACAATCACTTGGGAGGACTTTCAAAAGTGACCTCTTACCAAAGTCAATCCGTTTGCTTTTTCTCTCTCTCTCTCTTGCTCTCTCTTTTTTTTTTATTCATTTTTATCTGTGTTTGCTGTTCCTGCTCAATCTCTCCATCTCTCTGTGGCTTTGCGCTCCGGCCGGCTCTGGCCTCGCGCTCCATGGCCGGTCACGTCGGAGAGAGGCTGTTCCTCCTTCACTGGATGCAATTACAGATTAGGGCTAAAACACAGGTTGAGGCCATGCTGCTACCACAACTCCAGCCACTCCAACCCCTCCGCCGGCTGTGGCGAGAGTGGAGAGGACTGAAAATAACACTCGGGTGGAGTTAAATAAACTTAAAAAGTTGTAGCTACATGTTGACACATCTCCGATAACCGCTCGTTCTCACGCTGCTGAGCCTGTTGAGGTGACTCATCACTCCTGAACATGCAGAAATACGTTGACAAACAAACGTTGACACCGCTGCAGATTCTGACCTTTTTAAAGGTTATTTAATTTTTTTTTTTTACACCACGTTGAAGCAGAACACGTGGTTCTGTTTTAATTAAGTTTAGAGTCAAAAAATCTCCTTAAATCTTTGAATTTGATGGCAGCAATATTCCCTTGTTTGCCAAAAAAAGTGACAGGCTGTTAAAATACACCTTATGATTCAAGTTAAATTATGAACATCAGCAAAGTTTAGGGCTTCGACTTCGTTTCCCGTGAAATGGTTCCACCTTTGTAGATGTGTCCTGTACCCAAAAAACTGTTTTAGTGTTTAATGTTTTAGTCATTAGCCCCTTTTTAGATAGAAAAGGTGGCACATGTGCAGCAAGGTAAAGGCTGCAATGTGCCTCCTTGTCTGTCTAAAAGGGAGGTGTAATATTCCTCCTTTTCCAAACAGCCTCCACTTTTCCTCCTCTGGTAGGCGTCAACATGTGACGTGACGTGAAGCAGGAAGTTGGGCGTGAAGAGAAGCAGGTCGAATTTGTCTTCAAAATAAGAGCTTTACATTGCACCCCATCGGAGTTTAGAACTGGGTTCTTAGCGGGGGGCTTTTAATTTGAAAGTAGCGACCGCTATTAGCTCGCCGCTACAACAACAAGCGGACAACCAAGACAGCTACAGAGAGCGAGGAGACGCTAGCATCTCCCGGATCTCAGCGGCTTTCCAGCTGCTCATCTTCGTGGATGAAGTGACGAACTGACTGCTGTGATCAGCTGTTTCCTGGTTTTAAAACTCCCGGCTGTGGGTGCGCAGCAGTGCACGTCATCCACACCTCCGCCCATCTCAGCATTTGCCACCACATTGCCGCCTCGGATTATACAGCAATGGAGGCGCAAATAAGTGTAACGTTACCCTCCGAGGGGCAAAACTGGCGGAACAAAACAGACCACCAATTTGCCGCCTTCTGTCTGAATCCACGGAGCGAGCCGCCAAAAGGACGGCAAACTGGTGGCTTACTGCCCAGAATAAAAACGGCTATTATCGGGCTAAAGACTTTACTGTAACAACTGCTGCACGTTACTGATTGGAGGAGGGCAGGAACTTTCCAAAAATACTCGGCAGGTGATTGGACAAACCATCCGTCTATCACAGTCTGTCATGAACTAACATGAACCAATCAGATGTGCAAAAATAGAAGACTCAAACTCTTATCGAATCCAATCAGACGTCATCAACTTCTTTTCCATGGAGAACAAACCCCTAGTGCTCGTTCTTTGCTCTTCGTTCAATTAAATATAATCTCCGGTTCTGATGTAACTGATGCTGTAGCAGCAGAGGAGACCGTTGTTGCCTAGTTGCCAGGATATAATGTTAGCAGGTAACATTTTCTGCAAACCACAGATGTGTCGAGGATGGTGGCAGCGTTATTAGAAGCCGACATGGCTGTAAAACTTCCAAACACAGTTCAAGTCACACCACAGGACATTTCCAGCCATTGTTGTGCTGCCAAAACAGTTGTTTTTTTAAGGAGACTTGTTTTTGTGGTGACTGAAACCGCCTATTTTTCACGCTCAAGTCTCAACTGGTGATCGTGGCAACCAAAACAGGTATTTTGAGCTAAACCATGGTGTTTTCCTGAGCTGCTAGTTGTCCCTCACAGGCGACTATCGGTCTGAAACACTGTGTTCTCGTGGCTTGAAGCCTGGCGAGATGAGATCACCAGCACGAGGAAACGTAAACATCTATTCTGCTTTAATGTGTTTAACTATGAGGCTCAAACGTAGTTATTTTTACTTCACACAGTCCAGCCTCGTCTCCACTGTGGTTACCTCGCGTATCAACCCCACATTTATTTTTAAACGCCGGTGCGATCACCATAAACAAATGAGATCATGGCAGCGACGGCTGAAAGCCTCCGCTGGCCTTTAGACCACACTGTGCGGCAACCGGGGGATGGAAATTTGGCTGGAAAAAGTTGCTGGATCGTTTTTAGGCAAAAGAGGGATTTCTGCTTTACAGCACAAAAAAGGGAGAGGGTGCTGTTCCTCTGGCAGGAAGACAACCGGAGCTTTTAGAGTTTCTGATAATAACAGATGGTGGAGGGAAAGCGTCCCAAGGGGAGGTGGGCACGGAGAACAGGGCTGTATGTGACAGGAAACAGCGTGGTTTGTGGGTAATTTAGTGTTTGGGGAAAGACTCGCGGTGGCGTGAGATAGAGGTGATTTCCAGTAATTAAACTAATGTATCACAACGGATTTGACACGATCATGAAAGGCAGGAATAAAATAGTGAAATGTAAAAACTAGGTCAGATATATGTGCTGCTATCTGAGCCTCCCTGCGCAGGATTATTCCCAACCTAATCCCGACATCAGAGAGAATACATTTCCTTATATCGCTGAATTATTCTCAGATTTTTGCCGTTAGAGGAGACTACATTAAAGGAAAAACAATCACTTTGTGACAGAATTTATATTCCGTTCCTATGTTACATGGAGAGTATGGACGTAAAGCATGCGATGGTTCGGCCTTGGGCAGGAACGAATACATGAATAAATAAATGAATAAACAGAAATCCTCTGGTGATGTGATACAGTGTAAATTCAGGGTTTTTTTTTTAATAAAACAAAAGAAATACCTGCTCGTGGTTCGGTTGCACTGAATTTGCAGGTGTGAGAGGAAATGTTTGTTCCTTTTCTTGTGTTGTAGATGTAATATATTTCAATAGATTCGTCCAAAAGCAATGCTCTGGTTTCTTTAAATAATCAAACTCCTTTGGGTCGTGTCCAGAAGAATCACACTGATTCCTTTTTCACATGATTTAGGCTACAAGCACGTTGGTTTGGGTTGGAGAAATCTTGGTTGTGGTTAAAAAATTGATATTGAAACCAAAATATTTAACTAAGAACAACATCTAACCCCAAGAAAAGGGCTTCGAATGAGTCGCCAGAATAAAACAATGTCAAATTTGTACATGTTATAAGCAGCATATCAACATTTCAACAATAGTTTTCACATCTGGTTCACAAATCAATGGACAGTGATGCCGTCACATGCAGGTGAGAAGGCTGTGAAGCCAGAGACCACTGTTCAAGACTGTCTTTTACTAGATATGTTTACCGGGACGTCCATTGTACATCTTCTAGCCGAGTAAGTTCCGAGTGTCGTATCATATTACATGTTTATGACTCTGATGTTTTTGAGGGGAGGCTTTTTGTATTTTTAAGAAACCTTGGGAAAATTTCTAGCCTCGTTTGTGGAGACAAAAAGTGATATTATTGACTAGAAGCACGTTGGTTTGGGTTAAAAAATTGATATTGAAACCAAAATATTTAACTAAGAACAACATCTAACCCCAAGAAAAGGGCTTCGAATGAGTAAACGTAACCTTTAAAACAGAATAAAACGTAATTTTTTGTCAATCCACGGATATGTTTAAATTTGTACATGTTATAAGCAGCATATCAACATTTCTACTATAGTTTTCACATCTGGTTCACAAATCAATGGACAGTGATGCCGTCACATGTAGGTGAGAGGGCTGTGAAGCCAGAGACCACTGTTCAAGACTGTCTTTTACTAGATATGTTTACCGGGACGTCCATAGTACATCTTCTAGCCGAGTAAGTTCCGAGTGTCGTATCATATTACATGTTTATGACTCTGATGTTTTTGAGGAGAGGCTTTTTGTATTTTTAAGAAGACCTTGGGACAATTTCTAGCCTCGTTTGTGGAGACAAAAAGTGATATTATTGACTAGAAGCACGTTGGTTTGGGTTAAAAAATTGATATTGAAACCAAAATATTTAACTAAGAACAACATCTAACCCCAAGAAAAGGGCTTCGAATGAGTCGCCAGAATAAAACGTTGTCAATTTTTGTCAATCCACGGATATGTTTAACATTTTATAAGCAGCATATCAACATTTCTACTATAGTTTTCACATCTGGTTCACAAATCAATGGACAGTGATGCCGTCACATGTAGGTGAGAAGGCTGTGAAGCCAGAGACCACTGTTCAAGACTGTCTTTTACTAGATATGTTTACCGGGACGTCCATTGTACATCTTCTAGCCAACAAAACAAGTATTTTGACCCACAACCAGGCCAGACGCCAGGATCAGATGCTGTGTCGTATCATATTACGTGTTTATGACTCTGATATTTTTGAGGGGAGGCTTTTTGTTTCTTAAGAAGACCTTGGGACAATTTCTAGCCTCGTTTGTTGAGACAAAAATTGGATATTATTGACTAGAAGTCAGGACTCGGTCTCGGTTGTGACAACAAATAGATATTTTTGACAAGAAGTTGGGACATTTCAAGCCTTAACTGTGTTTTGTAGAAACCTACATGACCAATGTTCATTCTGCCAATTTGGTGTCCAATAAAAATCTTGTTGCCATGAGTGGATATTGTAGGGGAGTGATTCTCGACCTTAACAAGTCGCAACCCTCTAGCAGGGGCTTTTAACTCACTGACAACAGACGAGATGACAAAAAAAGAGGAGTTTTCTTCTCCACAATCATCTGATGACCCGTTAAAAATTATCCCACGACCTCCAGATTGAGAAACAACATTGTAGATGAACACTTTGCAGATACGTTAAGGTTGAATGAGTCGACAGACAGATTGATCCGTCAGTAAACGAACAATCCAGGTGGTGCGACATTTCCTTCAAAAGGACTTTGAGTGGTACATAATGTTTAGGAGAGAGGGTTGTTTCCCTGCTGACAGGAGAGTCAGTCTGAATAAATCACTGCTGAAACCCGTTCGACGTGACGTGTGATACAGTGACAAGCTGACAACATAATGTGTGAGATGTTACGCCGCTAACAACGAGCTACAGTAAACACTGCCGTTCCACCTTTTTTTTTCCAGGAATGTAACAGCATCAACAAATGTTTAAAAAAAAAAAAAAAGAAATAGCAGCAATCAGCTGCTCTACCAGTTTTCATTAACACCGAGGCTGCCTTTGGCGCCTGTTTGCCCTGATTTGATCTCGAGTTCAATTTGATTTCTGTCTTGCTGTCATTGGTTTAACACTGACCAGTCCATTGGGGAGAGCAATAAAGTTAGTAATTCATCTCAGAAAAGGGCAGACCCAGCCAATCGCTAAATATAATCTGGAAACCAGGCTCACTTTTGACCTCTGGCCTTTTTTGAAATGGGTAACCTTTGTCAGGTGACCCCCCTCTGAATCCCCACACCAGCTGGGAAATGTGTCTGGGGTACATGAGAGGAGGAGGAGGGGGGGGGGCTCTGCCTTCCAAAACCATTAGTTCCTACTGTCATGACGGCCTCGCACAAGGCAACTGCTCGGGTGTAAGAGCATGCATGCTTAGCAGTGATGGGGTTAGAGACTCTTTTGTCCGGAGCTGGATGGAGAATAAGACTGCCAACTGGCTGGAGCGAGGGTCAAAGAATAGCCAGAACAGGGAGCAGATTAAACTCTCCTCTTCCTCAACGCGACTGCTGTGAAGCCGCCACGTGTCTCCGTCTGCAGGTTTGGGCAGGAGACGGTGTTGGAGGTGGAGGTGGGGAGGTGGTGGTGGTGGTGGTGGGGAAGCTTGATTATAATGATTGGCACCTGTGAAAGAGGGCTTGGGCAAGTGCAGGGACCATATCAAAGAGGATCAGCCGGGGCACAGTGTGACCTGACTGTTATTAGGTGCCAAAATGAAATGGTCGCTCTATAGCCCTTCAAGAAATCATTTAACCAGTCACAGCTGAGAGAAATACACGCATGCATGCACACGCTCACACTCATAAAGTCAGACAAACACACACACACACACACACACACACACACATCTGTACAGTACAGACCAAAGGTGGCTCGTGTACATTAACCGTGCATTGACGGCGGGAGGTCGGTTGAGAAATCAGTTGTTTGTCTACAAGCAGAGAGAAGTGAAGATATAAATCATGTGGAACGCTTCTGAACATTAGAATAAAATGTCATGATTTAACACAGCAGCTGTGACTGACACTGACCTTACGTGGCTTATAGCACAATTTCTTAAGGTATATGCTCGACTTAGATTATTCTGTTTTAAAATGGGTTTGATTCTTCTGATTGAAGCGACTTTAAAGATATCTATTGTAATCATTTCAAGGTTTTAGAGCAAGAGCAATCACAGGACATCTGCATTAATACAAGGTAAACCAGAGTTCAGTCCTCTCCGGACCAGCTGCAAACTGGAGACTGGTGCATTTGCACATGTGGTTTGGTCTTGTGCTAAGATTATACAGCGGTGGCTGGAAGTTGAGAACATCCTCGAAAATGTTCTCAATCAAAGCAAATATCTTTGACCAAATCTGATATTTTCCTCCAAAAGGATAAAGACATTCGATAGCCTCGCCATTATGGCTGCTGAAAGTGAAATCATGAGGATCCCTCTCATATTACTCAGTGGATCGATGAGGTAAATCCAAAAGGAGCGTACAGTTTTTCCAAAAGACTTTGGACCCATTTAGTTATATTTACATTTAGGGCATTAATCATACATTCATACAGTGATGGTGGTGGCTGTCACGGTGTTCAAGTAGTTTGGGGTTCAGTATCTTGCCCAAGGACACTTCGACATGCAGACCAGGGGAATCAAACCAGCAACCTTCCGATAACAAGACGCTAGCTCTACCCCTGAGCCACAGCCGGACCCACTGATGACACTGATAACATTGATCATCTCATCACAATGCGATGTTCTGCTGGGAAACCTTGGGTGCTGGCATTCATGTGACACGCACCACCCATCCAAACACTTGTTATGGACCAACTACACCCCCCTCATCACAACAACACTACCCGATGGCAGTGGCCCCCCAAGCAGGACAGTGTACCCTGACACACCGCAAACACTGCTCAGGAACAGCTCGAGGAACACAATAAAGGGCCCGAGGTGTTGATCCCAATCTGATGGAGCATCTGTAAGACGTGCTGAGCAGGTCCGATCCATGGAGACCCCACCCCCCAACATACAGGACCCAGAGGATCCACTATAAAACACCACAGGACACCCTCAGAGGTCTGAAGTCCAGGTCCTGACAGGTCAGAACTGTTCTGGCTGCACAAGGGGAACCTTCACAACATCAGGCAGGTGGTCATAATGTTATGTTATGTTTTATTATACAGTGAATATGTGAATATGAGGAAGTAACTAACAATAAAGTCACGGTAAATACAATTAACATCAGCAGAAACGCTGACCTGTGAAAATCTTTGTGTCTGCGTCGTGAAGGACGAGCAGAATAAAGCAGCGGAAGAGAATCAGCAACAATAGTTCCACTTCTGCAAGGTTGGAACATTTAACCATGTATATTTTTTATCCACCAGTGTAAGAATAAGTTCAGTTGAAGCACTTGTGTTGCCAAAAGGGAGTTTGGCATCCGTCCTCATAAACTTCTTTGGTTCATGCGTCCTCTCGCCCTGCGGAAGTCGACTCAGAAAGTAAAATAAAACTGTCAGAGACGGAACAGTTGTTAACGGGTCAGATGTTCGAGAAAATAGGCAACGTGAGCGCACAGTTTTAGGATGAATGTCAAAATGTAGATGCAAATATTGTTTTCGCTCCTTTTCTGTCGAATAAACAAAACTTTATGGAAGAGCTACAACCACATTCGAACGCCCGCCGCCTCTCTCAGAATAGAATTGGCCCGACTTCAACGAGTCCTTGCCAACACATTTCTTTGCATTTTGTCTATTCTCCGTCTGGTAACAACAAGCCTAGACTTTGCTCCCGTGTTCAAATGGCCTACAGTTTGCTCATAACAAATATTTCCTGTCACTTAGCAGCACCCCCACACTCCCAGCGCACCCCCCTGCTCATCAGCCATATCTCTGTTACCGTTTCCTCATTTGTTGTCTCCACATTGGCCGAGCCTGCCGTCCCCTTGAGGGACCGCTTCACTCATGACTTCCACTGTTGTGTCTCGGCAGTCCTCTGCCTTTTGCACAAACATATCGATCACTTCCACCTCTCCTCCCTTGTCACCTTTTCTGTCCTGGGCTAAAAATACATTTTCACAACCAATCCGCGTCGCCGACGACCACCTCCAATCCTCTTTCCTTCATCCTTTGACCCCTCTCCTTGGGCTTTAATCCTTTTCATATTTCTATCTAAAATGTTTGTTTCATCAAAATCCATCTCGCGACCTCCTCGAGGCGCGGCGACCTTAAGATGCTATCGATGTTATCCCGAGGTCGGAGCATCTCCTGTGCATTTTCGAGGCCGGTCTCGCATTGGATTCCCTTTGTGAAAACCCACAAATGCGCCGTCTTCAAATAAATGCTGATTGCTGTGTTATTAGGTTCCTTTAGCTCATAAAAAACATGACAGCCCCTCGATGTTTACAGAGCCGGGCACTTTACAGGGGTCAATAAAAGGAAATTGCTGCTCAAAGAAGGTGTGTGAGTATGACTTAAGACGTACAAGTCAATCTGTGACCTGATCCAGACGGAGAGAAATAAAAGCAGAACAGAGAAAAGTCCATCGTCATTGTTTAATCGTATGGCGAGGCTCGGTCCCCGTTCCCCGAGAAGTGTCTCAACTCTGCCCTCGTTTACCGTCATTGATGAAATCTCACCTGTGATCCTCTTATCTCTTTGACAAGACTGACAATAACAAGCGCGAAGGTCACCGCAAAGATACTGCTCTGCTCTTGAAATAACAAGTTTGGGGGGCTTCATAAGGTTGGAGTGGTGGCAATAATGTCCAGATCAGTGGACCACACGCATACCCTTGGCGGTACAAGAAAGGTCTATTTGCTCGGAGGCTTCGGGGGAAGGTCACGGCGGCAAAGGCCTCGAGTGAAGTGTCTCAATCAAGGCGGCGCAGAGACGGGGGTCACCCGATGGCCAGCGCCGTCTGTTCCAGAGGGCACTTAACCCTGGATGAGTAGCTAATGGAGGGAGTCATCCAGAGCAGATTCACCTAACCGATTTAAATAGGCATGCACTCACAAATGCACGGATAAGCACGGGAACTGCTGAGTGCTGCCGAGCCAAAGGTGCTATTAAGGGGGACAAAAAAAACACTCGACAAAAATCCACAGGACATTTTTGAACGAAGATATGTAGAGTTTGCATTCGGATTTCAAACGTTCGATCGGGGTTTTATCTTAAATCTAATATATAGGGGAGACCGGGGATGGTTGTAACACTTTTTGTCTCAGCTCCTATATAACTTGCAGAGTGTTCATGGTTGGGCTCTCAAATTTTGACACAAAGTACCCTCATTTGTCCTCTACAAATAGAAATGCCTCCAACTCCTCCAACTATATCACAGAAATAATTATTTAATGTCAAATGCAAGGAGTGCCGCTGTTAACTACTAAAAACTGAGACCACACCACAAAATATGCCTCCATATGAATTTATTGTGCATGTGCTAACACTCAAACATCTTCCAGTGATTTACTAAGACCAAAAAGAACTTATCACTGATGGGTAAATGAAAAACATCCTCAGTGGCATTGATCCTAAGACTCAAAGAACATTATTTGAAAAAATATTCAATAATACATATGAATGGACTACTCATGAGAACAGAAAACTGCAGTGGGAGGTCAGAAACAGCTCCCAATTCACAAAAATAATTCAAGGAAGATGTTTGCCACTTCAAGAAACAACAACCATGCGCACAAATGATAAAACGTGGATGTGAGTGTGTTTATCTGTATTATCTGTCTAATCAGAATCAGATTCACAGTGATGACTGTTTGTTTTCTGCACCCAGCGTCTTGGCAAACTTAATAGAGGGAGTAGGATAGAGAAAATATATGAGATGCCCTTACGGGGATGGTTGTAACATTTTTTTGGAAGGTGTTACAACCCTCCCCACCCCTGTCGGCCATTGTTTAGCTAGCTGTACTAGCATGATAGCTTAAAATGAGTGTTGATGAAATGCCTCATATTTTAGCTTAGAACCTACTCTTCAATCCAATATAAGTTTCATAATTCAAACTTCAACAGTGTCAGTACTAACCAAAATATAAACTTGGTACAAAAGATTAGTTTCTTACCTGATTTTTTCTTTTTTGGCTTTAAAGCCCACACACTTCTTTCCACACACATGCAAATCCACATGCAAGGTCAGGGAGGGAGTGGTAACACATGAAATTGATCACGTGACTCTAATGACATCCCTTATTGGTGAAAGTGATGCTGTTACAACCATCCCCGGTCTCCCCTACTCAATGTTTAGAGTATTAAAATACGAGTATTCAAAGTATTCGGTCGTTCGACACCGACGACTTATCCACACTGACGGTAGTCGACGTACAAAATAAAAACGAGTGGGGGGGAAACATGCAGTAAAAAAACTCGACAACATATTAAATCTGATCGCGCTGTAACGAAAAGCGAGCAGTGATAATAATAAGCTCTGATGGGGCCCTCTTATGGCCCATCGATTTCCAATAGCTGAGATCATAGAAAGCTGGGTGGGTAATTACACTGTGCAAGCAGAGGTCGTCCTGAGCAAATATCATTATCATCAGATTAGAATGAAAGGCTGGCGCGGGTCGAGCGAGCGGGGGTGAAGGAGACCCAGAGGAGACGCTTTCTCGGCAACACATATTTGACCCTTCATCCGTCTCAATGTCCCCCACCTTGCTTCCTCCACCTCCACGGGTCAGCCCTACATCACGCTGACACAAACAAGGAGAAGGCAGGTCACCGAGGCACGACCATTCATCAGCGAGAGACAAGGCAGATGATGGGAATGATGCCTCAGAGTCACAAACAGATAAACAAGAGAAGTCGGTGGAGAGCAGGGCGGCGGCGGCGGCGGCGGCTACACCCGAGGGTGCAGGAAGTGATCTCTGTGAGGATCGATCGGAGGCTGGGTTGTTCGTAAATGTTTGTTTTCTTTGGGTAAAATAACCGACTGCATGTAAAGATGGACGTCATGGCAGCACAACAAAACAAAAAGTGGAGGCAAAGCATCTTGATCGCCCCCTGGTGGTCACTGACTTCCTCTAAACGTCAAATAAATTCTTCTTAAAGATGTTTCCTGTCATTTTAGGTTGTTCTTTTCGTGCTAATGTGTGTTGAAGATTGGTTTTAAAGATATTTTTGCATTAAAATGTCTAAAAACCAGAGAAATCAATAGTTTTATTCGAGGTAACGTTGTGTTTCTTTTGTTCGCCTGTCGCCAAATGTGGCTGAAGATAATGTGAACAAAACTTTACAACGTTAGTTCATCTGTGAGTCACACCCGAGGTGATTGTGGGTGGGTGCAGGAAGTGATCTCTGTGAGGATCGATCGGAGGCTGGGTTGTTCGTAAATGTTTGTTTTCTTTGGGTACTGTATGTAAAGATGGACGTCATGGCAGCACAACAAAACAAAAAGTGGAGGCAAAACATCTTGATCGCCCCCTGGTGGTCACTGACTTCCTCTAAACGTCAAATAAATTCTTCTTAAAGATGTTTTCTGTCATTTTAAGTTGTTCTTTTCGTGCTAATGTGTGTTGAAGACTGTTTTTTTTCTGCTAAGTTTGGTTTTAAAGATATTTTTGCATTAAAATGTCTAAAAACGACTTTTGAAATCAATAGTTTTATTCGAGGGAACGTTGTGTTTCTTTTGTTCGCCTGTCGCCAAATGTGGCTGAAGATAATGTGAACAAAACTTTACAACATTACTTCATCTGTGAGTCACACCCGAGGTGGTTGTGGGTGGGTGCAGGAAGTGATCTCTGTGAGAATCGATCGGAGGCTGGGTTGTTCGTAAATGTTTGTTTTCTTTGGGTAAAATAACCGACTGCATGTAAAGATGGACGTCGTGGCAGCACAACAAAACAAAAAGTGGAGGCAAAGCATCTTGATCGCCCCCTGGTGGCTGGCTGCAGTCTCTCCATGTTGACAAACAATAAATTCAAAGTAAACGTCAAATAAATTCTTCTTAAAGATGTTTTCTGTCATTTTAAGTTGTTCTTTTCATGCTAATGTGTGTTGAAGACTGGTTTTAAAGATATTTTTGCATTAAAATGTCTAAAAACCAGAGTAATCAATAGTTTTATTCGAGGTAACGTTGTGTTTCTTTTGTTCGCCTGTCGCCAAATGTGGCTGAAGATAATGTGAACAAAATTTTACATTACTTCATCTGTGAGTCACATCAGATGTTGTTTAACAATAAAGACAACAACTTTTATGATCCGCGCTACTTAACGTCTGTTGATCGAGAGCCCCCTACTGGCAGAAATGATATACTGTGCTTCTAATTAATTATATGATGCTATAAAAAATGGTAAAATGGCAGCAATCTTATTATCCAGCTTATTTTGGCTTCATTTTTCCAGTCGAAGGAAGTCAAAAGGTAAAATAAAGCAAATAAAATAAGATTTTCTGACAAATTCTTCACATCAGATCACATTATCACGCAATCGTATCGATATACATAAATAGCGACGACTCCAAATTACTTAGATGTCAGAAAATTGTGAAAAATGGCCTTTGACGAGTCCACAGAGCTCAAAGTGGCATCTTCAAACTGCTCATGTTGTCCATTCCAAGATTAATCCATTCAAGATGACTTAAAACATTAAATGGCAATGTTATATTGACTTTGATGAGCTGGAACCAGGAAATGTTTGGCATTTTAGCTCAGTCGCTGACTTCAAACAGCTGTGAATTATCATAATCGTAGCAGATCGTCTGTTAGAGTCAGTCTCCCATACCGAGAGTAGTTTAAAGTTTTGATATTATAAATGTACTTAAGTGTAATTAAAATTAAATTACACATATATTTATTGTATATACTGTAGGCTAGTGAGTCACCAATCAATGTGGTTTTGTCTGATCTCAGCTGCAGGATGATAAATTGTCAAAATGTGGTTTTATTTTTTTTTTAAAAGCTTAAATTCTTTTTTATTTTCCCGGTTAAATAGATCTGTGTTTTTATTTGCATCCACTCTTCGCTGACTTGAAGCATCGGAGTCCTGCGTGTTGTCGGGTCCATCAGTTATTCCGGCTTTTTACGAACAACACAACACGTGCGTCAAACATAAAGACAGAAGCCGACAGTGCATGGCCGGGTTTGAATGTAACTGTCAGGATCTGACCCTATCAAAATAAAACAGAATAAAAGAAAAGAGTCGGTATAAAAAATGCACATTTTCAAAGACGCATACATTAAAAGCAGAGCTCTCTCGCTCTTCCTTCTTCCTTCCAAGATGTCATTTGTGGTTCAAACGGAGTGTGGAGAGGTAGATGAACCATCCACACATGATTAGGTGGGAGGGAGTCCCAGCAGGCCTGCCTCACCTCACCCATCTCCCTCACCCCGGGTGCTCCTCCACGGCCAAACCTCCCCCCCGCCAACATGCGAACGCGGGGATCCGGGGCAGCCCGGCGAGAGGTTGCGAGTGCCACTCTGACGAGCCTCTGACGTCTCTATCTGCGGCGCTCAGCGTGGGAGCTGGCCCGGGCCACCCGCATTAACATAAACAAGGCGTGCTGCTGGGGTCCGCCTGTCAGGGGCTGTCACCGCCGAGGACAGAGGAGAGACGCCTCTGCATTAACCTCCAGGCTTATCTCGCTCTCTGTGCGTCCCGCGAAAAAAGTGGGGATTAGTGCTCAGTCAGGAATTGCTTTTGGGTTCTTGTCACTCCTGCACGATTATTGAACTCCCTCCCTCTGTACTCAGACTATTATTCTCACCCTCCTCTGCCACCTTCCCACAGGGAGGGAATCCCTGGGGTTTAAAATGGCCACCCGCGGGATCGGATTCTGTGGCTGTGGTGACACCTTTGGCGACGAGTTGTCACTGCAGTGATTTCTGTGTTCGCATCGAGGCCGCAGGAAGAGCGGCGGGCTCTGAAGACGATTCGACGTGGCGTCCAAACCTTGTAAATAAGACGTCACGCGATGCACAGGGGCACAAACGTTATATAAGAAGCTGCTGCAGAGTGGTGGAGAGAATAACATGCAACAGCCAGTCACACTTTCAAAATAAAGGCACTAAAACTACTTGATTAGGTTCAGGAAATAATCATTGTTCTCTTAAAACTTGCGTCTCTAGCCCCTTTTAGATAGAAAAGGTGCCACATGTGCAGCAAGGTAAAGGCTGCAATGTGCCTCCTTGTCTGTCTAAAAGGGAGGTGTAATATTCCTCCTTTTCCAAACAGCCTCCACTTTTCCTCCTCTGGTAGGCGTCAACATGTGACGTGACGTGAAGCAGGAAGTTGGGCGTGAAGAGAAGCAGGGCAGTTTCTGCTTTTCTCCCAGAATCCTCTTCCCGTTTAACATTGGGGCTTATGGGGCAGTTGCTGGAGTTTGTGTCGGTTAGACGCAGATAATTCAAAAACCGTACATCCTCCCGATAAAGTGGACACGTTGCCAGACAGAAGACAAGTGTGGCTACGTTCTTGGAAAATATCACTATTGTAGTGTGAAATCTGTGGCTAGGATCGTCATCTAAAGAAACATTTTCGGAGAGTTTTTTTCAGGCTCCCCCACTCTGCCAGTTGGTGCTGCGCGAACATTCCGCAATACACACTCATTGAAAATCCTGAATTTTTCTGATTTTTTTCGAAATCACTCACGATCAATTAAGGGTCACCGTTCAAAAACTAAACATCGTAGAAAGAAAGTTCAAATACAACTCAAATAGATAAGACTTGTGCCTACATTTTAAAGTTTGAATGGTGTCTCTAGGTCAAAGTCTGCCAGAGCAGGAGATGTTTGAAAAACGTCCATGATTTTGCGACTTTTTTGACCCCGTCCCATTCAATCCTTATGGGACATTTGTCGCAGTTTTTCTTCAAAATAAGAGCTTTACATTGCACCCCATCGGAGTTTAGAACTGGGTTCTTAACGGGGGGCTTTTAATTTGAAAGTCAGCGACCGCTATTAGCTCGCCGCTACAACAACAAGCGGACAACCAAGACAGCTACAGAGAGCGAGGAGACGCTAGCATCTCCCGGATCTCAGCGGCTTTCCAGCTGCTCATCTTCGTGGATGAAGTGACGAACTGACTGCTGTGATCAGCTGTTTCCTGGTTTTAAAACTCCCGGCTGTGGGTGCGCAGCAGTGCACGTCATCCACACCTCCGCCCATCTCAGCATTTGCCACCACATTGCCGCCTCGGATTTACAGCAATGGAGGCGCAAATAAGTGTAACGTTACCCTCCGAGTCTCCAAAACAGACCACCAATTTGCCGCCTTCTGTCTAAATGCCACCAAAAGGACGGCAAACTGGTGGCTTACTGGACTGGTTTCCTGTTCACCTGGTTGAGGTCGTCACCGCCTGCCGGTGCTGAAACCTCGTACGCACCAGTTTTGCGCCCTGGCGAGGCGAACCGTCACACTTACACGCTGTCCTCTAGTTGATCGGCGTGTCTAATACAGGCTTTGCTGTGAGACTAGCTGCAGAATTTGATCTCGAAGAGCCGCACGATTTAATGATTTTAGCCCCCATTCAAGAGCTGAACGGAAGCTGAGCTCTGCAGAAGATTCTGGTAATTTCACGTTTTTGATCTGCTCTCGTAGGAATGAGCCCTTCCTCCACCTCTGCCATTGTTTCCACGAGCCTGCGTGCTCTCCTGTGTATTTCTACGACTCGTTCTCGTGTGTATAAGGTCCTTTCAAGCGGACAAACAAATTCAGCACTCGGCCTCTTGCATAAACTAAAAAAGAGAGACGCGTGAAAATATACCGGAGGATAATTTGACTGGGTTCAAAATGCGCTGGAGCCGAACAAACCCAGAGGAAAAGAAAAAAAATCAGCAGCGCCGACACCGGCAGCAGCAGCATGAAGCTCCACCAATTAAAAAAAAAAAGTCATGGTCGAAAAAAAAAAAAAAGTAAAAGAATGATTTTCCCAACACTTCACTTTTTTCACGCTCAGAGTCTCACCGGTGAAAACACATCGTTACGAGCGACACGTGATCAGAAACGCACACTGACACCTGACTCCAGACCAGGTGTGACACATCTCGAGCCTTCGACTACGGAGGACTGATAATGACAAAATTAAAAAATAAATGAAGAAATAAATGACTGAATAAATAAGTAAATATGTCATTAAATGCACCAGAAATAATTTAAATAAATAACTAAACGTAGGCAGCAGGGATGCAGAGTTGATAATCGGCTGCCTTATCAATCGATTATCAGTTAATTATTAATGATAAATGAATTATATTGGACATTTTTCCATTGACAAACTACACAAAACACAACAAAAAATAATGCCTTCACTTGTTTTTTTAAAAATTACAGATTACTTCTATAATTTAATGCATTTCCTCACACTAGTATTTTATTTTGATATATTTAATTTGAGTATATTTGTACTTTCTGATGTATTTGTCCATCACTGATTGTTGGTTAGTATATTTTTAATCGGTTAAACAGCGATTATTTGATTACTTTGCTCTTTGTTTTACCATTTTATTCATTTATTTATTTATTTTCAAGTGTATTTATTCATGCAGCAGGAAACTTATTCAGAAATAAACACTTATTTACGTATTTATTTACATTTTTAATCGTGTTTTTATTGCTAAATGCAAAGGGATAAAGTATACAGAAATAAATATGGAAATAAAATAATTAAAAAATAAAAATAAAATGCAAAAGTTTTTAAAAAAGCAATTAAAACAGAAATATCTCTTCTTCTTCTTCTACATTTATTTTTAATGTCATTTTTGGTGCATTTAACGGCATATTCATTTATTCGCAGAGTCATTTATTACTTTACTTATTTTAGATTCCTCCTGACTGTTCGTCCAAAGTTACAAACGTCTTGCGTCCGAACAATCACAGAAAACATCAGCAGAGGTGATAAAACAAAGTGCTCACAACGACCACTTCCCTCACAAATACCAGGCTACGAGAGGTACGAGTGTTTGTTTTTTTAAAATCGAATTGAATTTCTTTCAAAATAAACTTGTTTTTAATCTTTTTTCATCAGGAGTTCTGCTCAGGGCGAACTTCTGTCTGTTTATTCTGAATAGGTCCTTTTTTCCGGAAACGCGGCGCTGCTGCTGCTGCTGCTGTGGACAAAAGTGCTGAACAAGTTTGAAAAAAAAAGATTTTTGTGGAAATCGCTGCTTCTGAGGTCAAGAATGAACTTTCACACTTTGTTGAGGAAGTTGAGAGTTTCTTTTTTTTTTGTCTGCTCACCAACGCTGCCTTATTTCAAGCTAACTTTTTCTTAAAGAACCAGAAGAGCACTGATACATCAACAAAAAGAAAACAACAAAAACAGAAAGCGTCTCCTGAACTTTAAAGTAAAAACTACTCCAGCGCTGCCTGAGGATTCACTCAGCAGCTTCCTGACGTCCCTGCGTCGGCTGGTCGGTTGATTTCCGTGTCCTCCAGCTCAGAAAACGGCGCCGACACGTCTAAATATGTCGTCACGTCAAGGTAAATACGCTCCGACTCGTCCGGGCTGCAGGTTGTCTGCTTCACCCTCCTCTTCCTCCGCCCGTGCAGCCACGCTGGGCTCACGGTCGACCAAAGACGGCGGCGTTGTGCGAAGCCTAATCCATATCTCCAGACCTCGGGCCTAATCAAACAGACCGAATGTAGGCGAAGCAGTCGATAGCTGCTTAATTACTAACGAGAGTAATGACAATAACAATCACGTTCCTCTCCGGCTGACGTAATTAGGGGAGGCATGAAAGGCATGCCGAGGGAGAGCAGCCTCCAAGCAAGGCAGCAATTAGGGCAGGAGGCTGCGGAGGCAGCTTGTGGCAACAGAGACGAGCTTGCAGACGCCGCCTCGGCCTCGTCTTTCGTCTGACGCCTCGTCCTCCCTCTCAGGCATCAGTCTCATCAGTTTGGTGCCACGCGCTGACAGCGCCGGGCTTCATTATATCCGTCCTGCCCGTCGGTGGTGCGAACTCTGTGTTGTTCAACCGGCTTTTTCTGCGGCACGTCGCTGGCGGCTGCCATGTTTAATGACCCTCCTCCTCCTGTATCCAGCACTCAGTAGGCACAGCGTGAGACGTGGGGAAACACTCAATTTCTGTAATGGCTTGAAATGGAGTAAATATCACTCGCCCCCCCTCCCCCATCCTCCCCCCCTCCTCCCCGCATTTGTTACTCATTCAAGCCCCGTTATCACTTGCTGCCTAATTTCCTGGTGCACTGACAAAGGCAGAGGGCGTTTCCATGGAGAGGGAACCCTTGCGGTTTTCGTGCTTCTCTCAACTTGGCACTCTGTTCATTTCACAGCAATTATCCTGAGTCATTCCACACATTCTGCCACAGAACTCAAGGGAAGGACCTTTCAGCTAATTGCTTTCAAATGGAAATAAAAAATAATCACACGGCTACTTTGTCAAAATGACTCCTGTTATGCGGCATTTGGTGTGGGAAATTGATGTGGGATTCCTTTTTAATGTCCCATTTACAATGCCTCCCGCTCCATTTCCAGATGAAAAACCTTTCTTTCTAATGCATTTGGGATGAAGTCTTGACATTGCACGCACCCCGATTCTCCAGCTCCTTCAGAATTCCAGCACGTTCGCGCGGACAACTTCTTTAAAGTCGAGGTAATTTGTTTTTTCTACGCCAACAGCAGCTCGCAGCTCTTTGTCAACGTGCACAAATACAGATTTCTTATTTAAATGAATATTTAATGATGTGTTGCACAGTCACTGACTCTGTCCATTTTTCTGTTTACGCGACTTCTCCACGAGTCTGCGAAGGAATTCTGCAGGGTTTCCTTCCCGCTAATATCCAGGAAACACAGAGAACATAACGATTAAACTGTGTGCCGCGTGCAGTAATTAAAAGTCTGGCCACATAAATCATGAACGAGCTGCCAACACGAGTTCAATATGCTTCTGAAATACAGAATATGTCGGCCAAACGACTGTAAACAATGATTGAAACGCAGCTGCTGTGAGGAAACGGGCTGCTTGAAGAGGCACCAGGTCTGAAACGCCGCCAGCGACGAAGACACGTCTATTGTGCATCAGGTTCAGGCTCAGTCTGTGGAGATCCTCTCTTTGTCCGACGACAAGAGCCCTCCACTCTTTTATTGTGCGATCTCGCAGCTTCGTACAGTCGTTCGTGTGAGGATATTATCCCGATCATGAATCAACTTATTGTGTGAGTGTTTTTCTTTTATCTCAGTCTGCGATTAAACCTTTTATTGTCCCATCATGGACACAAGTTCAGAGAAACAATCGGGAAAAGCAGCGTCAGAGGAAAACAAGAAGAGTCTAGCAGCTCTGCAATGTCACACAATGCTACTAGCTAAATGCTAACATATTATTATAAACATGCTCACAATGTTAATGTTTACATGCTAGCGTGTCATCTTTTAGCATGCTAACATCCGCTAATATCACTAATTACGGTAGTTTGCATTGACGGTATAAAATACTGAGGGATCTTTAGGGTCTCCAGGGGCGACTCCACTGGTTTCAAAAATAAGTCTGATTGTATGTAAGCTTATGAGGAAATGACCCTACTTCTCACATGATTTATGACCTCAGTAATCAGTTTCCTAATGAGTTTATGGTCTCAATCTCTAGTTTCAAGTTTTCTTCAACACAGTATGATGTTAATTTTGTTAGTTTTGGTCCCATTTAGAGTAAAAACAGACAACTACCATTCGCTAATATCACTAATTACAAAGTACAACAGAGGGTGATGGGAATTTCATTTATTTAGCAGGTACTTTGCATTGACGGTATAAAATACTGAGGGATCTTTAGGGGGCGACTCCACTGGTTTCAAAAATAAGTCTAGATTGTATGTAAGCTTATGAGGAAAATGACCCTACTTCTCACGTGATTTATGACCTCAGTAATCAGTTTCCTAATGAGTTTATGGTCTCAATCTCTAGTTTCAAGTTTACTTCAACACAGTATGATGTTAATTTAGTTAGTTTTGGTCCCATTTAGAGTAAAAACAGAAAACTACCAGGACTTGTCTTGGTAGGAGGATATTCTGTCAGCTCCACCTTCTCATCCTGGCTCCAAAGAACCAAGATGGCAAGCAAGTAATACCAAACTCGAGGCTTCGAAACAGCAGTCCACAATGGGTGACATCACGCTGGGTTTAGTTTAGGCTGAATAGTTTTCCAGCTCCAGATGTTTTACTCAACACCAGAAATATGAACCTCACGGTGGAGCTAAAGAAAAGGTCAGGGCGTCTCCGAGGTCTTTAAGATTCATCATCTAGGACACGAATGTCTAGTCACAAACAAACCAATTTCACTAAAAAACACACAAAAATGTCAACCTCACGATGGCGCTAGAAGAAATGTCACCGAGTCAGCAGGCTTCCTCTCTGGGGACCATGAATGTCAATGCAAGATTTAGTGGCAATTCCCGTTAAAGTTGTCGGGATATTTCCGTCCAGACAAAAGTAATGGACCAACCAAATGTCACGGGTTAATTTAAACTCTCCTCACTTCTGCAAAAAAAATAAAAACAACCTTCCTCTTTTTCTGCCTCCATGCTCCAGAATAATTTTTATACAATCCCCCAAAAAATTTTCCACTCAACTGTACACTCTGAGCAGCGGAGGTATCCACCAGCCAGCCAAAAAAAAAAAATAAAAAAATATGTCTGTCAATACATATCAACCGCTGTAATGTGAACTGCGGCAGGCTATTCTTTCGGGTTTAGCGAGCCTCATATTTTTGGGTGTTTGAAGGCAGGCAGGCAGGCAGGCAGGCAGAGTGGAGCTGATGTGTTGACGTATGGTGGGAGGCAGGAAGAGGCAGCTGCTGTTCATCTCCATGAGAGGAAGGCCACTCTGAGAGGATGAGTGGAGAGGGGCCTTTCAGAAGATCTCTGAGTCAGAGCGAGTGGGGAGGCATCAGGATATTATTAGGGAGGTGTGCCTGCTGCCCTGCTATTATGGCTGAAATAAATGGTTCTGCTGCTGCAGACCGGAGATACACCTGCCCTGTGTCGTCTCATCAGGTGTTACACGTGAGATGTAAAAAGCCGTTTGATAGTATTCAACCCTGTAATTCCCGTCTGATTATAGAGTTAATGACACTTCTGATTGTTGTGAACGAGATAAAGGCCATCAGGTTGAAACCCGTTCAACACACCGGAGTGAGATTTATACTTATAATATGTCAGAAATGTTGGAAAAACGACAAACCTTCCACTAGAAATCCACACGTTTACTCAAGGAAGTCTTCGAATGTGACTAAACGAAATGTGAATCAAACTAAAACATCATAACGTCAACGTCAGATAGATTTTCATCAGCAGTGGAGGCTGTTGGATAGTGTTCACCACCAGTTAAAGGGATATTCCGGTGTAAATTTAATCCATGGTCTAACACACCTTGACACCGAGTAAGACTCCCCCTCGAGAGGTCAAGTTAGCTGACCGCTAGCTTAGCTAGTTTAGCAACCTCAGAAAAGACCGCACGATAACAATACACTGCAGCTTATGTCTCCAACTAGAAACCGCCATCAAAAAGCCACAATTAATGGTGAGAACAGCACCAAACTTCAGCAACAGTACATGTACAGTCCCAGCACACAGTACGAAGCATCAAACATCTGCTAGCTTTGCTGGATTTGTATTAAAAACACAGCACAACTCACCCTCTCCTCCAGCAGCCTGCCTGTGTGGGGAAGCCCTGACGAGTCGATTACCGAGTGCAGTAGATTTCCGCAGCTCAAGGATGAAAATGTCTGATTATTACTCCATGGAACGCTCAGTTCTTATTATCGAGAGCTGACAGGGAAAAGAACGGAAGTAATGGAGTAATAATCATTCTTTTCTGAGGTTGCTAAAACTCAGAAAAGAATGATTGTGTGTGTTAGACCATGGATTAAACTTACACCGGAATATCCCTTTAAGTGAGGTTGAACGCGGGATCGTTCATGTTTATTTGCTCCAAATAGCCAGATTACTGTTCTGTATATTAGCCGTAAGCTAGCAAGCAGCTGCAGTCAGGTTGATAAACAGGAGTGAAGATGAATCCACTTTTTAATCCCAAAAGTTTGACTGTTATTTGCTTCCACATATTAACTTGTTTCCTGTCTAAATCGACTGCACCTCTGTTGTATATTGTGTTGAGCTGTGTATTTACATTATTCCAAATAGTTTCCAACTATGTTCAAAATCCAAATCCACAAGTTTTACGTTACTGTCGTTATAACTTACGGGAGAGTCTGAGGAAGGAAGTCGACATGTGGTGGTTGTTTAATGATGTGTTTACAGTCAGATCATTAGTTTTCATTCACAGCGCCCCCTGGAGTGTTAACAGCCAGGTTACTTTACTGCAGA
Source organism: Lagodon rhomboides (assembly GCA_039737535.1). Taxonomy (NCBI): domain Eukaryota; kingdom Metazoa; phylum Chordata; class Actinopteri; order Spariformes; family Sparidae; genus Lagodon; species Lagodon rhomboides. The sequence continues at coordinate 2,956,587 of CM077802.1, forward strand.
TTAGCCGTAAACTAGCAAATAAAGACGTGCACTAAGGGTCCGTTACGCCCATTTCCCCTCCAACAACAACAACACAGAACATAATAATAATAGTCATTTCTGCGAGTCGCTGCTGCAGTCGGGTTGATAAACAGGAGTGAAGATTAATACACTTTTAAATCCTGAATATTTAAAGTGCTACAGACAGTTGAGGGTTATTTGCCTCCTTCAGGCAGGAGGACTTGGTATAGTAGCTAGTAGCGTTAGCCACTCAGCCACATGTCAAAGTGTCCGACTCTGCTGCGTCTTTCTGACATGAAATCTTATACGAATGCCAGTCGCTCACCACAACACGTTGGATTTCGGGTTTTGGTATGAGAACACAAAGAGACGTCTGTGGCTGTGAATGGCTCCGGATCAGAATATCTGGCTCCTGACCCGACTCTCTCCTCCAGAGCTGGCCGGCTCTGATCATCTGACCAGCTGCTATGCCCTCGTCAGCCCAGTTCTCTTTTCCCTAGCGAGGAAATCACACATTGTGCGTTCAAGAAAGTCAAGAATACAGATTTTGTTTGACGTCGACTGCAGTTAATTCTATTACTTCCTCGTCGTCAGGTTCGACTTTAGTATCCTGACACAGTTACAACATTTAACAGAGCCTCCAATAAAAGACAAACAACTGGAAGCCTGCTTTTTATTCTCTCGTATTCCTCAGCCGACTGAGGCTCGACACACTCCGTATTATCTCGAGTGAAACAGCCACACTGCACTTAATCTCTAGTTTAAATGCACTTAAATAAATGATTGAATGTATAGCGCGGCAACCGAAATGTCACTGATGAGCTCCCTTTTTGAAGCTTTGTGTAAAACATAAAGGCAGAAAAACGAAAATGTTAATGAATTGTCTGAGGAGTAGAAGATCAGAGGAGCCAAACGAATTTCATATCACACCTAAAGACCTGGCATTTAATTAAAGTGGCCTGAAAAATGGCTGCCTGGTTGGCTGACAACAGTTTCTCTTGAAGCAAATTAAAGAAATCAATTACTGCCGTGTGAAAGTGTAATGCCAGCACACTGGAGCCCCACAGCGCCACAATGAGACACCAGGCCAAGGGGGAGCGGAGCTGAGGAGGAGGGCGCCTCCGCCGCGCCACATCTGACTGGCTCGGCTGCAGAGTTTATCACGTCAACCTGTTACAGGCAACAGAGCCTGAAAGGGCCCACGCGCTGGAATGAAGCCGCAAATCAAGCCTAGCTGCCTCCACAAGCCCGAGCCTCCTCCACTCTGCTCCCGGCTCTTACTCATTCTCTCACCTTCCTTCTCCCTCGCTGCGTCTCACAAACATACACAGTGCACACATATGGTGCGCATGCCGCCGCTACGGGTTTCTCAGGGTAGTAATAATAATAATAACGGTCGTTTACTACACGCTGCGTAGCGTTCGCGCGCTTGCTCATCAGCGTTGGCAACTGATGAAACGAAAAACACCCCTTACGTCTATGTTGTTGCTGATTTTAGGGACTGTTCACCGACATTTCCACACAAACTTTCCACAAGAAAATATCAAAATATAAAGCGAAGATGTCCAGAAAACTCATCCTGGAGAACATTTGTGCTCTCCAGGATGAACCTTGTGAACCTCTCACTTCTCTGCTGCCACCCTCAGGACAACGTGAACACGAGCGGCGACCGCGAGGTGCTGAAGAAACTCCCCACAGACCGACATATTACTTTACAGAAGATATAAACGTGTTTACAGCCTGAAACAAGGAAAAGTTTTGCTTCAGCACAAGATATCGTGTTAAAATATAACTTATCAGAGTGAAAGTCAGCATTCGAGGTCTTCACTGACTCAACTAAATAAACAAACTGACCTTAAAGGACAAAACTATTTATACTGTTTCACTTGTTTATATGTGGCGGACCCTGCCACCTTTCGACCTTATTGTCCTCTAAGAACAGCTTGTTTACTCACTTATGGAACAAATAAATATGTCTGAGCTTCTTTTATTACCTCATTAATATTGTAAATATTAAAATTCTGAGTTTGAATTTCTTCTCCAAAACAACCCTTTAAGAATCAAAACTAATTTTCCGGAAATAAACGTGTAAGTATCAAAAGTACAAGTCAAAATAAGTTTGACATGTACTTACATGTATTTATATACTGTGTACTATGGGTCTACTATTGTATACTATATACTATACTCAGTATTTTTCTGTTTTTGTTTTCTTAAATCTGACTGCAAATAAAATAGATTAATTTAAAAATGTGCTCCTTTGGCTCTGATGCAGCATGAAATCTGGAAAGTATTATAGCAACTAAAGTAAAAGTAGTAAAAGTGCAATTTTTGCCTCCAAGTACCTGAAAACTGTACAGTACAAAAGTACATTACTCATATTACAGTTATAGATTACAGTTCTGCATATTCAGCCTGTATAGATTTGGATTCTTGTACTAAAGAAATAGAATAAGTCTGATTTTATTTCATATTTTTACTTTTTGTCCACCAAAACCATGAAAAGACCAAAATCACCATGTTCAATCGTTACTCCGTGTGTGTGTGTGTGTGTGTGTGTGTGTGTGTCACAGACAAAGCGGCACGAGATCCGTCGGGCCTTGACACACACACGGATGCATTCACGCTGCTTTTGGTCTTTTTGTTCGCTGTCAAAAACAAAACATTAAGTATTCGCAGCCTCGTGAAAGTTTTCATTGTAAGCAAACTTGCTGTCTGCAGTCAAGGCTTCCTCGTCCGAACACATTGTGTGTGTTTGTGTGTGTGTGTGTGTGTGTGTGTGTGTGTGTGTGCTCAATGCCAAACAAACATATTTAATGCATTTTCTGCCTCATAAAACATTTGTCAAACACTTCTCTGTGTTCAGACCAACATTGTTTACATCTACTTGTGTTTTTTTTCTCTTTTGTAGCTGGTTGGTTTCTACGTGTTCACAGCACAAAAGTCAATATGTGTACAGTCCTCTCCGGTCGGCGCATCACAGAACTGGAGGCAGGCGTTCGCTATAACACAGCACATTATATACACGACAGAAAGAAACCTGTACAACGCCTCCTCGGTGGAAACTCTACAAGGTATCTCCTTCTTTATTTAAAGAGGTAACTTGCACAAAGATACAGATTTAAGGTAAGACTACACACCAGCTCCTTTCCTAGAAGTACAGTATTTATGACGTCTTTTACGGCGAAGCCTCGAGCTGATCATTAACTGCATTTCACATTTTTCAACATAATGCACCAATGAATAACCTGCTGCAAACACACAGCCCCTGTAACAGAGTAAGAGCAGCCATGTTTACCCTGCAGAGCGTTCACGAGAGCGAGCGAGGAATTAGTGGAGAGGAAAGCTGATGCACTGCAGGTTCAGCAGCCGTGAGATTCGGGAGCGTCAGACGGCAGCCTGAAGAGAAACAGATTACCGGCGTGGTCCGGTGAAGGAAGAGCTTCAGTGTTACTGGAATATCTGCTGTCACATTCCCGCTGTTCAATTTTAATACAGTAACGTAACGTACGCTGCGCCCGCTCAGGCGGAACCGACCGCCACCCACTCTAAATGTTAATCTCATTGTTATCAAATCAACGTCAACACGCGTAACAGCAGCGGCGTTCACATATAGACTTTGTCCAAGGATACGCACAGACACTCAAGGTCAGTCCGGAGTATAAACGCAGGTTGATTAAGTGGCGACATGGATATCAGATCGTTAAGCGATAACTGTGGATGTGAGTGAAACGGACTAAATAAATGTTCACTTAAAGGTCCCGTATTGTGCTCATCTTCAGGTTCAGGGACCTTTTAATGGCTGTATTGTATTGTCCATTGCTGCAGCACCTCTGTTCACCCTCTCCCAAATAAGGCCAGTCTTGCTCTGATTGGTCAGCTCCCACAGGCCCGAGCAGGCAGTGCGTCGTGACATCACAACCTCACAGAAGTCCTGATGGCACCCAGATCTGCTTTATAATCAGAGAAGACGTGTAAATCTCACTTTCTACACAATCGGACCTTCAGTGCTGGCTCTCCTCAGACTTTCTCAGTTTCAGCTTGTCTGTTTGACAGGTGATCCTCATCTTACAGCCCAGAGTGACATCGTCAGATCCAAAACCCAAAGACTCTTCATCAACTGTCATAAATAACACGAGCAAAGCAGCAAATCCTCACGTTTAAGAAGCTTGAACCAGCAAATCTTTTGACATTTTTTGCATGAAAGCTGACAGAAATCGACTAATCGGTTAAACGTCACAGCACTACTTGAGCAGCGAGGTCACCACCAGCTTTTTATTGTTCCTGCAAAAACCACAGTCATACCAAACACAAGCGCCAGAATAAATGTTGGTAAGAATCACCAGACTACAGAGATGCTTCAATCCTCAGGCTGGAAAAAACTTCTGAACTAATCCTCAACTCTCCGCTGTCTAGAACAGATGTAGCAAGACTCAAGGACGATAAATTTACCTTGTACCTTCTCATGGATGTTCCTGCAAATGAAGGATATGTTCTTTATTGCAACTTTACGTTTCTTGAGGTTCGGTTTTCTATTTTTATGTTGTGACAAGACTTGTGCTTACAGTCTGGTTAGGTTTAGGCACAAAAACACTTGGTTAAGGTTAGGAAAGAGCATGTTTTGGCTTAAAAAACACTCAAAGATCGCTGAAAAAAGTCCTGACGTCTCGTTAATTGACCGTTTTGTTGACCCAAAGACAGCTGGGTGTTAAAAATATATTAATTTTAAAAATATCTGGTTTTATTGCCCTGAAGACAGCTGGAAAAAGTCCTGCATCACACATGATCATCCCGTTTTGCTGTCCTAAAGATGAATCCAAAAAAACCTGACGCCTTACTAAAAATATCCAGTGGAGTGACTCTTACAAATGTTGAAACGCCGTCTCAATGGCAGCTCTCTCTCCTGTCCCCTCAGCATCTTTCATGCATTACAGAAACATCAATATGTTTTATATAACACGTGCAAACGTACAACTGAACGACACAACCTTGAAAACTGCACAAAGTTTGAACGTATCCAAAACTGATGAAACATCACGCAGGGTTTCTCCAGCACGACGTCACTGAACTGTGTTGGACAGGCTGTTAAACGTGTTGCAGAATCAAACAGACGCGTTTGTCTCCGAGCTACATCTGAGAAAACGCTGTGCACTTCCTGCGGTTTGAAGTTTCACGCTTGGCCCCGTTTGCATGTAACCTGATAATAAGCCGCTCATGCATTAAAAAGTTTGTTTGCTCACAATTCAAAACACATCGATCTCGGCACGCCGGCGTGAACTTGATGGTCTACTTCCAGTCACAGCGGGGAGAGAAGCAGCTTGCCATTCAAACGCCACGGTGAGCAGAATACAGATGAAGCGCCGAGTGTGTTTTCACCTATAAAGGACGGTTGTGTTCGTGTGTTTTTTACTTTTAGATCTCACTCCTCCTTCATCTGCAATTCTGATCCGGGAGTAAACATTTCATCTCATTTATTTTATTTGTTTCACAGTTTGTTTGTTCGTGAGATGACTCAGCGGATGCTTTTTAAAAACCTAAATCCTCACTGTCGCGCTCAGAACTACAGTACATTTGAAAATGTTGTGATTTGGCATCATTTTCTAACAACTCTGGTGACATTTAGGTCTGTTGTATAAAGATTAAATTAAATCCTTACATCCATACAGCCGCTGAAACACCTACTTGAATTGTCTGCGTCTGAAATTGAGCAGCTTTATTCTGTGTGTTTGTTCAGAGACGCTTTATGTAAAACTAAAGAGGCTGTATCACAGTAACTAATCTTTAAAAAGTCGACAATATGTCATGAAATAATTGGAATTCATTCTCTTTTAAACAACCTTCAGCAGGTCTGATTCAGCCGTACGAACTCCGGTTAAAATATCAAATGAGAGGGAAACATTGCCATTTTCTAATTCTTTGTCTTTTGGACAATATGTCTCATGCACGACAAGTTGTTTTAAGAATATTTAGCGTCATCATGTCCCAGATCTGAGCGTGGTCACGTGTCAGTACTGGCCCGGGTCTGGTCCACAGTTCATTTGTATTCCTGTCGGCTGGATCCGGTTTCCCAGACTCGGTGAGGTGCTATAAAAAAAGTGGATAGGCACTTCTGCCAACGTCCAACTGTCCCCTTTAATTTAATCAAGCCTTAAATCAACCTGTATCGCTCTAAATTTCAAACTACCCGTCATTAACCGTAATTAAAGCTCACCAGAGTTTTACACACTCATAGATAACCAGCCACCTTAACACGCCTGATCAAAAGTGTTAAAGAAAGTGAGAAAACCAAAAGTTAATGGGGTTTATTCTGAACCGAGACCCATCCTCTCTCCAAGTTTTGTGGAAATCCGTTCAGTAGTTTTTGTGTAATCCTGCTGACAAACCAACAAACAAATGAACAAATACCGTAATAAAGTCATAAAGTTTTGCTTACTCAAGGTATATTGCACTATTATAAACATATTATCGAATTAAAGTGAAGTGAGATGATGATGTGGTTGTTTTATTCAAATGTCCTAAGAATTAAATAATAAAATTCTTTCAAAGAATATATAAATTTCCTTTATTTGATCAAGTTTTTTTGAGTTGTTGTGACAGATTAAGAAGTTTGTGGAGTGCAACTTTTATTATCTTCCTATCTTTACTGGTGTCGTAAAGTCGTACACACATCGGCCGAAGGTATCGTAAAAGTCGTGTCTACAGGAACTGAGATTATTATATTAATTTGTCCATCGCTGCACACGCTCTGGCTCGATGAAGTTGTTTTTACATCTGAGCAAAGGTATCCCCCCGTGCAGTGGTTGCACACGAGCTAGCGTAGGGAGTGCTAAAGGCAAAAAAAAAAAGAAGCAAACCTCACTTTTCTTCTTCAAGAAAAAAAATGTGCGAATCCCTGTGGAAATTCTTCGCAGGACTGAGAGGGTCAGGTAAAGTTTGCTCGCCCCCTCAAGTTCAGAGTGTGTGTGTTTGATAAAGTTCTCATAGCAAAGATCTGAGCGACCGGCGCCGGTCTCAGCAGTCCAGAAACACTCCTCCGAAAAAATCCTGCTGACGGTGGTGGACGACGAGCGGATAGAGTTAATGTGAGAAAGCTAATGAATATGAATGAGGTAAATGAAAGCTGATGAATGTTATCCCTTATCTCCATAAAGATTGGACAATTCCCTTGAACCGCCGCCAAGGACACACACAATAAAGAGCGAATTTGAGGAGTTAGCGTGTCTGGCAATTCGACGGACGTTGATAAGGTTACATCACAACGCAGTGATATATATTATCAAGATGAGGAGGCGGAGTGTGATCTGAGGGGAGTGCGGTTCACGTTTTCACAGTTTGTCCATCGCTCCAAAAATCAATGTCGATTTTTTTTAACAATATCCCGGGGCTAATACACACATTAGAGTTATTAAAATGAATATGTCTATTAGGGTCTTTTCTCCCCCGAGAGACCACTGCCAGCTGACGAAGAGATATATACTCTCATTTTCCTCTTCATTTTCCCGGTGTCAGATCAATCATGCGCCATCCCAACTCAAGGTGAAAGCCATCAAAGTGTCATTCCCCCATTGTCAGTGATTCACAGGAAACTCCGACACACAGACGGGGCCCCGGCAGACAAACAGAAAGACAGCATCAACAAGCGAGTTAGCGGGGGAAACAAACAACCGCGATGCCCAGGGAGATTAATCTGCTTTACTGCCGGTACTCAAGAGCAAAACACGGGGGGAAATTCACTGTGAACACAACTCCCAGCCGTAAAATCGCCTCATAAACATCATCAGGCCGCGTGTGAAAGAGTGCTGAGATAACGTCTGTCCAATGATAAGATAAGTCGAGGGGGAAACTTTGCTCGGAAGCCGTCGAGAGGCCAAAAGGTTGGACCGGCTTCAGGATCGAGTCAGTTGACGTCCGACGAAGCGTCTGTGTGCACCATGATGTGGGCCGCCAGCCTCTGCCTCCTCTTGGCCTCGACCGTCCTCGGCGCCCCGACAACCAAACAGAGACAGAAGGTGCTGTTGATCTCCTTCGACGGGTTCCGGTGGGATTACGACCGCGATGTGGACACGCCGAACCTCGACAAAATGGCCCTGGACGGAGTGAAGGCGCTGTACGTCACACCTCCGTACCTCACCATCACCAGCCCGTCACACTTCACCCTCTTGACAGGTAAAGTGTTTCATTTTCTACAACAGCGCTCTCCCCAGTTGGCGGGGGATCTGCATATCATGGCGGGGGAATAGGGAAAACCCCCACTCTGAGTTTACTTTGGAAGGATTGGAAAAAAAGCCACGGGTAAAAAGGAATTAGTTGTAATTGAATGTCCCAGGGTCCAACAGCTTTTATAGCTGAGTAAGATAATTATGCTTGGATGACTGAGAGGAGGAATTCTGCGCTCCCTTTTCTTATTTTGACTCTCAAATCATCAGTGCCAGCTAAAAGAAATTTAACTTCCTTGAAATTAAATTCCTCTAATCTCCGAAGTTGGTCATAAGACCTTGTCCAAAAGCGTCATGCCACTCAACCCGTTAAGTTGATAGAATTTTTAATGTGAACGTGTCACGCTGTGAATAATGAGTGCGAGCGCCGAACTGACAGCGACTCTCCTCCGCAGGCCGCTACATCGAGAACCACGGCGTGATCCACAACATGTGGTTCAACACCACCAGCGGTCAGAAGTGGCCGTACTATCAGTCGCTGTTTGTGAACGAGTGGTGGGACAACGGCACGCTGCCGATCTGGATCACGGCGCAGAGACAGGTCGGTGCAGCACAATTTCCATCTTATCACTGTGAGAGACTGTTTACAGCACGAGAAGCCATTTCTCCTGACAAAACACCTCTGAAAGCCTGCAGAAGCATTTCAGCCGCAGTTATACTGCAAATTATTTTGCGGGGTGTAGATGTTAACTGCATGCAAATGACAGCTACTGTATGGCTGGTTTAAAGCGAAGCCGTGGACTCTAATGATGAGAAGTCAGTTATCACCTCCTCACCTGCATGCTGATAGAAAGGCAGGGGTTGGTTTCATAGTCCACAAAACATTTATGGAGCGTTCTCCGACACAACTGAAGCAGCTGGAGACTTACCCCTGCAAACTAAACCTACAGGGAGTCTACAGAAGCCTCAAGGTCCCAAACTGATTTGAAAAAAGTCGTTATTTAAAGCCGTTTTAAGCCAAAATCTTAGAATAGCCGCAAAGCTAAATGCATTAGCATGAAGCGGGTGCACAAGCTCGAAGAACAAGTGTGTAATAACGTCTTTCCAAGTCAGTTTCCGATCCCGGGGCTTCATGAGACTTGTGGCAGGGTTGTAGTCAAGAGCACCTTAACTGAAACCAAATCATGAACAAGAACAGAGCGTATCGGGTCTGAGACGAGACCAAGACTTCAAGACCTCAACACCGAGACCAAGGCAAAAAAAGACGTTATTTAAAGCCGTTTTAAGCCAAAATCTTAGAATAGCCGTAAAGCTAAATGCATTAGCATGAACCCAATCTGAAGCGGGTGCACAAGCTCGAAGAACAAGTGTGTAATCATGAGACTTGTGACAGTGTTGTAGTCAAGAGCACCTTAACTGAAACCAAATCATTAACGAGAACAGATCGATCGGGTCTGAGACGAGACTCAAGACCTCAACACCGAGACCAAGACCAGCGCGAGTCCCACACAATAAATCATGATAAAATGTGGAAGCCTTCACAAAGTTGTTCTGAAATATCCACATTCGCATAAAAAACACCCACAGAAGACAAATAAAAAAAATCCTCTACATTGTTTTATTGCCATATATATTTATGTGGGTGCGCGCGTCTATAAATGTACCGTCAGCAATGCCTTAAAAAAAGAATCAGAAAAAGCATTGAAGAGGTTTGTGTGTGGGAATATCACTTCAATTTCAATGAGCAAAGTAAACAAACACTGTTTTCTGCTCGAAAATTTGAATATTTTGTGGACTACGAGACTTCCCCCGACTCTCCATCGACATGGTGGTGAGTAGATAATAACTTTTGGATTAGTTTCATTTATGGGCGAACTGTTCCTTAACGAAAATTAAAGGGTAGGTGAGGTGATTCTGGAGAGAGATAGCATTGAGCGTCATTGCCAGGTCAGATACCGGTGCTTTGTGTGACTCAACCATTTACTATCTTCCCTCCAGAGTTTCCTTTCCTACCTTTAACGAAAACATCCTTAGATGTTGACCCACAGTATGAACTGACGACCGCTTGGTATCATGGCGAGCATGTTAAGACACATGTTTCATATTCATGTCTCTCTTTTTCCGACCGTTTCAGGGTCGAAAAGCTGGCTCTCTTCACTTTCCTGGCACATCTAGCACTTACGACGGCGAGACCGCTATGATCCAAGAAGTGGAGCCAATTCTTTACGACTACAAGAACGAGACGGCTTGGCAGGTGAACACCGACAAGGTGATGAGCTGGTTCAGAGATCAGGATATGGACTTCGTGTCCCTGTACTTCGGCGAGCCAGACGGCGTGGGCCACAGGTACGGCCCCGACTCCCCGGAGCGTCGGGAGATGGTCAAGCAAGTCGACCGACAGGTGGGCTACATTCGAGAGTCGGCTAACCGACACGGGCTGAGCGACCACCTGAACATCATCATGACGGCCGACCACGGCATGGCCACGGTGTTACGCGGCGGCCTGGTGGACGAAATCGTCTTGTCCAAGATCCCGGGTTTCTCCTTCAGCGACCTGTCCTTCCACCTGGTGGATTACGGTCCTTCTGGGATGCTGCTGCCAAAGCCTGGCATGCTGGACAAGGTTTACAACGCCTTGAAGGGGGCCCATCCACACCTCCACGTGTACAAGAAGGAGGACATGCCAGAGTACCTCCACTACTCCAAGAACGATCGTATCCTGCCCATCATCTTGTGGGCCGACATCGGATACGTAATAAACGGGGTGCGTTCCATCTTTATTCCTCAGAAACCGTAGCTGTAAGTGCAAAACAAATCCCAGAAATACAAGCGTTCAGTGTTACCCGATCACAGCGGCGACCAAACACGTCAGATTACATGTTTTCTCCGACATTACCGACTCGGGTTTTGGCCAGAAATGAAACACGCCGGAGCCGTAAAGAGATGTGCAAGCAGCAGTTTTCTGCCCACTGCAGGTCCTATTGATTTACCCTTTAAAGTCAACAGTTACCTCAGTTTGCCATTTGTGCCCCATCAACGTGCCAAGCGCAGCTTTAAAAACAGCATCGAAATGTAGGAAAAACATCACTTCGACGCTGCTCCGACGCTTAGACTTCAAGCTTTAACGGTACTTTAATTGTAACTTATTAACTGGAGAGAGTCGTTAATGTGATTATGACCCAGTCGTAAAGAAATCAAAAGACAATGTCCTAATACAGTACGGTTAATCTCTACATGCCATCCAGTTTATTCTAGAAATATCCTTAAGTCTTGACTACATAAATGCTTAAATTAGCAGTTGAGCTGAGCGTTTTTTTTTTTTTCGCTCACAGGAAACGGGTGAAACTGGGCTCTTAGCACATTACAATTTTAATCAAGAGCATTTGCACGTCCTCGGGATAATCCAGGCCTGGCTGATGACATGCAGCGCTCTCAAATGCTTCATGGAGCTATTCATGCCTCAAAAATTCAAAATGAGCGTTTTTTTTTTTTTCTCTCTCCACTCCACTGTGTGGTAACTTTTTGTGCTGAACGTGTCCGTCATTAATTCATTCAAAGGCTGGAATAATTAAATAAGAAGAATGTTTTCAGACGCTTGAATGCGAGAGGGGAAATAATCAGTCATGATGAAACTGGTTATCTTGGGTCTATAGGTTCGGACCGATGATCGTGACTCTTTGTTCTCTTCCCTTTATGGCCACTTAAACTCCTTTAAGTGTGATCTCAGAGCAGGATAAGCACGGCGAGGCTGTTACATAATGGCTAAAAAGATAACCGGGTGCTCACATACGGATATTTCTGTCACGTTTTGTTGATAACAGATAATATATACGACAATAGTATCAAAGGAGTGCATGTCGTATAAGTGTTTTATTAAAATGGAAATTCAAGAGAGGGATTTTAATTCTCATTTAGCCTCTTTCATTGGTTGATAGTCGTCTCAAAGAGAAAAACAGGCTTCGCTCGGCTCGTTCTCTTGGCCAACACCTCCCTCTGCTGGCTAAACAGGAGCGTGCACTCTCTTGCTGATAAGGTCACGTTGGTAAAGTCACTGTCTTATAAAAAGTTAAGAGTCTGATTGAATCTAACAAACTGGGTCACTGAGGTTATGTCATCCTTTCTCTGCGTGTCCTTCCAGTATTTTCCGGTTCAGTTCAACAAGGGCGAGCACGGCTTCGACAACCAGGAGATGGACATGAAGCCCTTCTTCAGGGCGGTGGGGCCGGCGTTTCACAAGAACCTGCAGGTGGGGCCCTTCGAGACGGTGAACATCTACCCCTTGATGTGTCACATCCTGGGCATTGAGCCGGAGGTCAACGACGGCGACCTGAACCTCGTCAAACACATGCTGGCGTCGAGCGAGGCTACTCCAGAGACGAATCCGCCGGGTGAGTTTGCATCTGACTAATGAGTCTCTCCACGTGGCCTCCGAAAAGTGTGTCACTCCAACACCTGCTCCTTCTTTACGAGGCCATTCATCCATCATTCCCCTCTTCACATATGTCCGTACGGCTACAGCCAGAAAGTAGATCTGGCATCGCTCGTGGGAAGTTTGTAAAGATGTTAAGGAGGTGTAAAGATCTGATGCCAGGTGTCTGATGTCAACACAGAGACACTGTAGGACTTTTATTTTTTATTCTTAGTTTTCTGAAAGAGCTGAACACTTTTTAACAACAGTGCATTTGTTGGGAACTATTTTCTGCAGCGGATGAATCCACATTAGGTGCTCGAGTGAGTATTTGGTGCAGCAGGACGGTGTGTGTGTTCGTGGTGGTAAACTGATAAAAAATGAAGTAAAAAATTAAATAAAAAACTGTGCAGCCGTGAAGAGGTTTCTAAAGACGGGATAAAACATGAAATTGTTTCACATCCATCTCTTACTGCTGTTAGAGAAATAATTTGGTAGGTAGCACTTATACATTTATAAAACACTGTAGTCTAGAACGAACGTGATCCTTTTTATTTAATTTTCTTTATCAGGACTGAAACAGTTTGTGTTGAAGACTCGATGTCTTGTTCCAACACTTTGATTAGACACAGTCGGATCGGCCCTGGTCCTTAATATCATCATACCGAGAACTGAAAGTAGACATGTCCACATGTTCGTCTGCTCTGTTACACTCTTACCTGTCCCTCCTAAAACAACAGCAGGTAGGAACTGATGTCAACTTAAAAGTTATACATGTAAATACACAAATTAAATAATAGTTAAAGTGCTAAAAAATTATGATAAAATAAATATTGTAGTTGATTTAATTCTACAAGGCCAAAATAATGTTGTGGAATCATTCCTACTGATTTAAATAATTTACCATAGTATATTGTTTAATTTAATAAAAGCAGTATAGCAAACATAACGGAAATATAACGTGTAATTGTATCTTGTTGCATGGATATGAAATGTGATGTTCTTGTGTGTTTTAGCTCACACAGCATTTAACAAAGTGTGTTGTGTTGATTTTTAGATTTTAATCATCTTCACAGTCTGGTGTGTTTGTCTGCTAATGGAGGCTACAAAAGCTAAAGAAACCAAGTACATTTAATAAATTTAAACTGTGGTCCTTTAGAGAGAATAACAGCACCAAGCCTCCATAAAACACATGCTTTAAATATGAATGTCACTCTGTATTTTTTCTGTTTTTCTGTCAGTTAAAGCTGAAAATTCGGCCCTTCACAACGCCTTCACTGGACTGGCTGCAGTGGCTGGATTTCTTACTATAGTTTTCATCGTGTTGTTAGCCAACAAGCTCTTCAGGAAGCCACGCAAAGATAAAAGGTAATGACTGAGTAATTAGAAACTGTTTATTTATTTGTCTTTATTTGTCTCCGTTCTACTGAAATCTGATGAACAACAGGCCCGTATTCATCTCTCAGCCCTGACCTCCATTCATTTCTGTTGTGTGTGTTTCAGAGCGGACACTTTTGAGGATCTTCCAGAAAAAGAAAAAGAAGAAGATTCAAAACAAACTTCATTTTGATCGTCGCACAGAAAAAAAAAGACGCTACAGTCTGAGAAACGGCTGCCTGTGGACAATCCTTCACTTCCCACTGATTCTTTTATTTATACCATGTAAATAATGTAACGATTGATTATTGCTCTCCAAAAATGTGAAATACAAATGAAGAGAATTGGTGGAATACAATTAATAAAACAACTGATCAGCTTTGTCTTTGTTTATTTGTTGATACGTCTGATGAGTGGATGAGTGTTATTTGCTGCCTGTGTTACAGCTTGTTATTATATAATGCATAATATCATGTAATTACCTTTAGCTTACTTGTGGTTATGAAGTTTAAATGTGCACAACGAGGCCATGAACAAAATGCATTTTATTTACTTTTTAATTTTTTTTTCATTTTATTTTATTTATTCATTTTATGTTTTATTTTTTATAAAGCAGCAGTTCAGCCTGATTGTTAACATCTATTTGACAAGACATTTAAATTATTTTAGATTCTTAAAATGTGTTTTAATTGATGATCTGAGATGAGAAATTCTGACTTTATTACGTCTGTGTGAACATGTTTAGATTAGAGGACGGTGGCTGCCGGGGGACACGTTTAAACAACCGCTTTTCTCAGTTGCCCGCCTCTCTTCGCATAAAAGAGTCAAGTTAGGCGCGATGGCAGTACACTTCCGGTTCTGACTTTCAGAATAACACTGCTTTGTATACATTTCTACAAATACTAGCATTACAAAGTTGAACAGATTGAAAATCTCCCTTTAATTGACTGAGAACTTTGAGGGACTTACTTTCCATTTACATGATACAATTTGAAGCATTTTTTATTGTAATTTAATTGTCATTTTATTCAAATAACTTAAAACATTTGCATCACAAAAATCTAATTAATATGAGCATTATAATTAAATTATAGTCTAGCTTGATTGACATTGCTGAAGTTACCTGAGTAGACAAATGCAACAAAATGTGAAAATTAGCCTTTTGTGTTAACGCTGAACAATTTTTAGGAAGATAGGAATACAAATACAGTTAAAAACCAAGGACAACAAAGCTCAATAATCACAGAGAATAATAAACATTGAGCTAATATCAGAATCAGAATTGATTTACGTAACAGTTGCTCCTTCTAAAGAAATGAAAATATAAAATAGAGGATAAATAATAAGAATTATTAGTAGTGTACTATTGTAAACATGTTGATGGTAATTCTTCGTGCTATATTATCAGTAACTGGTCTTAAACTATGCAATAAAAATACATATATAAGGGAAATAATCAACGATATTTGCCTCAAAATAAGTAAGTTGCAGGCTTTTAAACTCTGTCACCTCACTCTGTAAACAAACTCACACTGTAAAGCAATAAAACTGCACAAATATAAAAACTACAAACCTACATTTTCATCGTACAACACTGTCTTATTTACTTAAATCCTGACGTGTGTAGCTGAGATCTTATTTTGAAGGCGAGACCGCGAACGTCCGGTCCCGCGCGAGCGTCACCGCGATTGGCTGGACGCGCCTCTTGTCTTTCTGATAAAGGCTTCTTATTCGGGGCGAAGGAAGGCAGACATGGAGGAGCTGAGCGCCGTGGGAGAGCAGGTTTTTGATGCCGAATGCATTCTGAACAAACGCCTGAGAAAGGTCCGAGCCGCGAAACACACACCACTTTTGACCCCGCGAGTGTTTTAGCGGCTGTTTTAACGAACCTGCTTCCTCTCTCGGCCTCTTTTCTTTCAGGGAAAGTTGGAGTTTCTGGTGAAGTGGAGGGGATGGTCGTCCAAGTAAGTACGAGCGGTGCTGCTCAGCCCGAAACAATGAAAACAACAACAACGTGTCGCTTGTTGCTCCGAGTCGCGACTGCTAGCTTAAAACCCGCTCGGTTATTTCAGACAAACGGGCGACTTTAAAACTACAACATCGGTTTGTTTTCCTGCGGCGGTTAATTTAAAATACAGGTCACCAATTCTGCCTTTTTCAGTCGCTTTCTTTTGTTCGAAACCTCTAAAAAATTTTGGGAAGTTAGCGGAAAAGCTAAGAAAATACTCTGTTAGCCTGCATCTGTTTATATTTCTGCTTTTTTCATCCTTTTTTATTGATTACATAATTATGATAGTTAGCTCATATTTCATCCCTGACTTTAAACAAGTTTTGTGTTGTGTGTGTGTGTGTGGAGACCCCCCCAAAAAACAACCACTATGTCAAATTAGCCAGGATTATTTAATATTAGATTAATAACCATCTTATTCAGTGTTTGGATTCGTTACATAACTCCACTTTTAAAGTGTTTTTTCTGTGTTTTTTTTTTTAATTTTTATTTATTTTATTCTGCATGTATTCTGCTTCTTGTGAGGCTGCTGCCTGCCTTCATTTCTTGTCACTTGCCCTTTCTGTTCTCTCCACATTGTTGCTGTAATCCACCATCAATGCACACTGTTGCCTGCCAGCTCCATGGCTTTCTGTTAGAACCACATCCTTGTGTGTGTGTGTGTGTGTGTGTGTGTGTGTGTGTGTGTGTGTGTGTGTGTAGGGAAAAAGGGGTGGGGGTTGATTATTTCACTGGTGACTGCTGATCAGAATGGGCCATTCAACAACAAGTGATGAGGAGAGGAAAGGTCATTACACATGCATGTAGTTCACACCAGTGGACAGTTTCCAGCTTGTATTTGTAGTTTTTAACACTCCTAACAGGTGCTTTAATTTGAAATATAAGGGGGGGAAGTGTAGTGCAGCTAAAGAAAAGCAAAACAGGACACAAATTTGGCAGCTAACGCTGGATTTTGTCGCGACACACAGGTGCGAATGGAAATAAAAGGTTATTTTTTGCTATGTGAAAGAAACTCCACGCCGTGCTATTATGAAGCTGTTGTTTTCACGACTTCCTATTAATGTCAGAGCTCTTCCACAGCCTAAAAATGTGCTTCCTTCCTGGTGTGTTCAGCCGGGTTCTCACCAGAGTTGTTCTCGCTGTGGAAAATATTAAAATAACTCCAAACTGAATCTGACTCGGTCGCTGTGGGTGGTAAAGTCGTAAAGCACCGTCTGTGATGTTTCACTGAAAGAGCTGAACTTTCCCAAAAAATTCCCCACATATTTCAGTAACAACACCCCCCCCAGAAAATTTCCCTGCCATGGATCCTCTTTACAGCCTCGGCAAATTGAGCACAAAGCTCCTTCGAATTTCATTTTTTGGACGTGGAATTCAAAAAGCTGGCGACCTTCTCAACCTTCCTCGGCGCAGCTGCCCGGTCACGTTGTAGCACGGGGCGTGACTTTGAGATTGTTTCGCGGTTGGAAATTGTTCCAGCCGAAGCCAAGATTTGAATTGTGTTGGTTTGACTGTTGATTGCTGCAAAGCCCAACATTTTGTTTTATTTAGATATTGATTACAAGTGACAAGATGCACATCTGTGTAACTGGTGTGTTCGTCTGTTTTAAAGGAAGCATTTATGGTTTATTACTGTTGTATAATCAATTACAGTTCTTGGCCTCTTTCGAGGAGACTTGAATGGTCTTTCTCAGCCGATCCTTAAAGAATAGTCTCAGCTAACATGCAGGTTGTCTGTGATACGTTCACGGCTGCTGGAACAAACAGCCATTCTTTCTAAACTTGAGGTCACTGCTGAGGCTGGAGGGTGGATTTAACCTCTCTGGGCTTCTTTATCTCGACTGCGAGGTTTGACGCTGTTCCTGTCAATTTTATTTCAGACACAACAGCTGGGAGCCGCAAGAAAACATCCTCGACCCGAGACTGTTGGCTGCGTTCAACAAGAAGTGAGTGTCCCGATCGAGACATAAACACACCGATCTGTCTGTAGTTGTGACGAGTAGAGATGTTGTATTTTTGGCCATGATTTTGATTTGTTTATGTTAGAAAGTGTGGTGAAACGTGAGTTATAGGAAACATTTTGCGTCTTTGCATTTAGGATTTTTGGTTGGACAAAAGAAGTAATGTGAAGATTTAACTTTTGACTGTAGACTTAACAGCTGATCGATGATTCGTATACAATTCCTGTAGATTAAGCGATCCAAACAGTCCTCAAAAATAAGAATTTTAGTTGGTGAATACTCTTAAAACCCTTACTGAGCATTTGTTGAAATTTGTTTTTTACAGAGAGCAAGAAAAGGAGCTTCTGATACGTAAGAAAGGAAAAAGGCCGAGGGGAAGACCACGGAAAATCCTAGTAGGTGCAATTTAAAGCAGAATATGATTCTTTGACAATTAAGTGCACAGTTTTTTAATATTTCCTCTTAATTTTAGGAAAATGTGCCCGAGGTTCAGAAGTCAAGCAGCTCTTCATCTGGCTCCTCGTCATCGTCCTCTGATTCCTCATCCTCCTGCTCCTCCTCTTCGTCCTCGTCAGAAGACGATGACGACGACAGCCACGTCAAACAGGCCACCCCGAACACCAGAACGCGAGACCTTCATCCGGTCCCGCAGAAGAAGGCGCAGATTGTCGTGGCAAAACAGGAGCCCCCAAAGAAACGGAGCAGGAAACCTCTGCCCCCCGACGTGAAGGAATTTCAGCAGAACAAGGGCCCTCGCAAAATGTCCAAAGATACAGATCTTCCAGGAGCGATCAAGAAGCCGGTTCACCCGGCGAGCTTCACCTTCATGGGCTTCCATCGAGGCTCGGGTCGGGAGCCGGCGGGTGTTCAGAGCAGGAGCTCTGTGACCCAGGGTGGGGCTGTGAAAAGCTCTGTGGGCTCTGGCAGGTCAGTCCAACCGGCCTCCCCCGCCATGAACAAATCCAACCCGAGCAGGAACGTCGCCGAGGGGAAAGTGTCCGTCTCCAGCATGAACAGCGGGGCAAGTCTGGATTTGAAAGCAGCTGCTAGTAAATCGAAAGGAGTGGCAGCGTTGAATTTGAATACATCCAAACACCCGATTCAAGGAACCACTCAGCATACACTAAGTTCCCCCAACGGACAAAAGAAACCCCAGTCCCCTGTGTCAACGCTGCAGCGGATACCCAATACTAAAGCAGTGGCAGCCTTACAGTCCAAGAACGCCTCCTCCAACCAAGGTGCTGGCCTTCAGCCTCTCAACCTTCAGAACAAACTGGTGCAGAGCAGCGATGCTCCTGGAAACGGCGCCACCCCGGTGTCCGGCCTGAGAAATGCAACAAACCCAGCAAGGAAAACTACTGTCACAAATCAGGAGTATAATCCTCCAAAGAGCCTGTCGACCCCGGGAAGACTGCAGGCGAGGAAGAACCAGCCCGGAGCAGACAAGGTCAAGGAGGCGACAGAAATCCAGACCCCGAGAGTCCAAGGCAGGCTCGAGAAGAGCGGCGTGCAGAAATCCTCCACGGAGGTCCAGAGCCAGCAGGACAGATCGGCCTCCAAAGACGGCAAGAAAGCCAAAATGAACGACATGAGCACGGGCGAAGACGAGAGCAGCTCAGAGTCCGACCAGGACTACGCTGGACAGAATCCCTCGGTCACGGTCCAGAACCAGGACTGGAAGCCCACGCGGAGTCTCATAGAGCATGTGTTCGTAACGGATGTCACTGCTAATCTTGTTACAGTCACAGTCAAGGAGTCGCCAACCAGTGTGGGCTTCTTCAGCATCCGCAACTACTGACAGGGACTCCAGGCAGCGCAAACCAGATGGGATTCTGGGAGTTTCGGAGGGGAATTGGATAAACATTTGGCCGGAGAATTCCCCAGAGGTTCATTTGCTCTTCATCTTCTTTTTAGGAAAGACCAATTTTTAGGTTTAAAAAAAAAAAAAAGAAAGATAAACATCAGTTATTGATTGTGATTATTTATTTTCTCATGTCTACAAATGATTCATAAAGAAAATGGCAGCGGAAGAAGAGAAGGCCAACCGTGTATCGGAGACAAATAACTTATTCATCACATCCCATTTCTAAATACCAAGATAAAACTCCCCAAATGTAGGTTTTTGAATCTATGTGAAACATTCATACACACACTCATGTTGCCCGTGACTCAGTTTTGAATAATATAAAATGAAACACAACAGATGAGAGGAATGTCTTAAAGGGAGAGTGCGCCCCAAAATTAAAATTAAGTCTTTATCTCCTCACTTCTATGCTGATTTCTGGAGTTTCACAGCAGAACAACTGAAGTAGCTGGGGACTGGTTTTAAAATGTAATAAAACATCTAATTAATTAATTAAATGACGTCTGGCATAATCTAAGTCTCCTGAAGACCCAAGATCCCGAATTGTTTACACACTAAGCTAAAAGCGTTAGCGCCCAGTTTGACGGTGTGTCAAGGATGTAAATATAACGTCTTTTCAAATCGGTTTGGGATCTGGGCTTCCAGAGACTTGGATGAGCTGCATGAAGCCATTTTTATGTTTATTCATCAATTGTTTTGGGTGTTTTTACGTCTTTAAAACGAGTCCCCAGCTACATCAGCAACACTTTTCTGCTGTGAAGCCCCAGAAATGTTTTGTGGACTACCTGACTTTTCATCAGCATGAGGGTGAATAGATAACGATTTAAATTTTTGGGTGAACTTTCCCTTTAGTAAAGAAGTAAAAAGGGTAGACATGAGCAGGAGGGCTAGCTTCTTTGATGGGTAGCAGACATATAGTTCATAATGTGTCAGTGTTGTGAATCCATATCAATCAATAGCTAACGTAAACCAGTTTTAATTCTTAGTATATAGTATTGTTTATTTTTTTAATGTTTCATAAATTAGCTACCTCTTTTATGTTTATTTCGACGTTTGCTGCATATGTTTATTCAATTCTCGTGGGACTGGACAGCCTTTCCCTCCAGGGTATACCATTATTGTGTCCATATAATTGTTTTTATATCGCTCTAAATGTATCGGACTCGCGCTCGTTAGTACCGGCGACAGCAGCCGCGGTTACTGCGTGCCTCGAGAAAGAAGTTTCATTCCACAGCGCCGACGGTTTATCAGCTTGATTTTTTCCAAACGGGCTGAAGCATGTGGGGGAGTCAGATACAGTATCTGTGCTCCTCCCGGGTGTCGAGATAAGACCGGCTGAGGTTTCTTCTTCTGCGTCAGTTCAAGGTTTTCACCAGCAGACTTGTAAATACCCTGGACAAAAAAACCTGAGAGTAAGTGCTTGTGTTGACATGGCAGGATGATCAAGAACATAACAACCCGACGAGGCTTCCGAGAGGCGAGAGCTTTTCACGAGCCCTTTCAGATTTGTGAAGGCGGCGGCCTTTAAAACCGCTGTGGGAGAGGTTGGGTGTGGACAAAGCCTGACAGTTAACCACTCAGCTTTGTTAGTCGCCGACCACAAAACACCCAGATTTCATTCTGTCTGTTGCTGCTGGTGTTTCAAGACGTCGAGAACTGAAACACCAGATTTTTTTTTGTGTTGCTTTTGTTTTTTTTAACTTGCAGCTGCAGACGTCTCATTTCACCCGCCTGCATGGGTTCAGGAGCTGCGGGCCCGGCCTCCCAGAGAAGAAAAAAGAAAAAGGGTTTTTATCTGATGTAACGGAAAAGAAACCACAACAATGTGCGCTACTTTCTGCTCCCTCGAGAGGAGTTCAGCAACCAAGCACTTCGACTGAACTCTTCTGTCTAATCCTGCTCTGCAGACTGTGCCTTTCCTTTCTCTCAAAAGACTTAACACAAAGGCATTACCCCAAAGATAGCTAGAATTTCAGGTCGTTCAATAAAGGAGTACCCCCAGAGCATAGCACGGAGACTGGACGGTTTTTTTTTTCTTTTCTTCTTTCGGCTCGTCTGTGTTGTTTTGAAACCGGAGCTGGAAGACTTAGCACAACAAATGTATGGAAGAGACAGAGACAATATCCGATGCCTTATTGAAACAATAAGACGGGTTAACGATGGAAGAATACCTTCTATTCTGAAAAACAAACGAGTGGATTCTCATATTACAGGTGAAAATGGCGTCTCCTCGTCAATAAAGCTCCGGTGTATCCGTTTCAAAGATTAGTCCAGGTGTAATCAGACCGTCAGTTCTCACCGACACGCGACAGGCTATGGGGTAATGCAAGGTGTTCGTATGAAAATATGTTTTTTATTGTTTCTGATTTCTCAATGACAAGAACAAACTTGGCATATTTCCAGTTTCAGTCTTTCGTTTTGTTTTTTTGTTTTAGCTCTACTAACCATCTCAATGGAATGTTCTCTTTACAATCTATTTATTTCAAATCAGAAGCCTTTTTCAGGGTAGGACAGTGTCATCAATCCTTTATTGTATTGTGCCACTCGTCAATTTAACTAATAAAATGGTACACACCTACTTTTATGTCTTGACTTTTTAATCAGGCAAAAAAAAAAAGCCAAACATTTGCTGTTCTCCAGCTGCGGCGCGGATGATAGAAAGATGTCTTCGGTATGAACAGATTGTACCCGAGGATGAAAGGAATGTTATGCATGAGTATGTAGAACTAACGCTTTGCAAATGACGGACTGAACCGAGCGATGCTGGGGGAAGCAGAGCGAGGGGGGGGGTTTCTCTCGTGCTGTTACTATAGTTACTATCACCGGCTGGCTACTGTGTGCAACACCGATGACGGAAACATGAAGCATTAAAAGCTCCTCTTTTTTTTTGCCTATATTGTAAAGAATCAGTTGGAATCAGCAGGAGGGCTGGTGGGAGCAGCTGCTATGTGATGTGTGTTTGGCTTAAAAAAAGAGCTAAACACAGCATGACGGAGTGTGACAGAGGGAACACGAAGCTGATTTATCTCCACGGTCAGTAAATCAGCAGAGTTTGGACGTAAACATACTTTGAATGCCGACACTTTTAACTTCTAACTGATTACAGCCACTCAAATTACTGTAATTAGGTCATTTGTTTTGCACTTTGTCTACTTTTATCATACGTCAATGTGCATTAAACCACGTTAACTTTTAAAATCATGATTGAGAACTGAGCACAATTTGACTCAAGATCTAAACCTTTCATCTGCATTTTTGTAGCCGACAAGACGATATGATCACAAAATCAGAGCGAGAGTCATTTTAGATCGACGATTTGGACAAACGTAAACCTCTTTGACAGTTAAAAAGGTGAATTAATGCTCCGAGTTGATGTAGAAATGAGCATTTTGTGTGATTCGGCATTTTAACACCAGCAGTTTAACTTGTAACTGAGTAATATTTCAGTAATGTGACTGTAGTCGTACTCGTAACAGCTCTGGAAGGTGAAGTATTACACAATAAATAACTAAAGTGCTTCGGCTGAGTAAAGTTTTGAATTAAAATTACTTTAAATACTACTAACAGCTATGAAGGATGAGAAAGTAAACAGGCCCCTTTAAATCAATCAACCTAATCCAATATCAAATTGAATATATTTATTTGGATCTGCATGACATTGTACTCAAGATTTAATGCATTATCCCCTGAGAAATTAACAAAAATGGCGGAAAAAGCCCTCGCAATGTTAAAAAAAAGTGAGAGAACGGGGTCTAAAGATGCTGAGACCCATCCAACAAACCGAGGAGGAGGTAATAAACAACATTTTGAGTTTTGGGACGGTTCTGAGACATCGGTGAAAAAAGATAATCTGGCTCCGACCTCTTCAATGTGAGGAATTTTGACTTATCTTTCTTTTCTATCAACGTCGATTAAATATCTTCTGATGAAAACAACCAATTTCTGTCAATTTCAGACAAACTAATCAGTTTATAAGAAAAAAAACAGACGGATGATGAAAGTAAGTGTTGAATCTTTACTTTCAGCATTATGTTCGGCTTTTCCAAAGGTGCCAACGACTTTATAAATGCCTGATTTATTGTTATTCAGCTGAAGAAGTCACATCTGTTAAGGAGAAAACCAGATGTTGGAGATCCAAGTGGACGATCTGATCTCCACCTCAACATATGGACACATGTACTGCAACGACCACTAGATGGTGCTGTTGCACTTGAAGGCAAAGACCAAAGAGCGCTTCAGTTTCTTAATTAACCACAATTATGTAATCTGTTCTCTTACATTTAAAGTGTTTCATTAGATGCAGCAAACTTTAAATCTTCAGACCTTCTCACTGAACACAACAGTCTCCCTCTCTATTATAATAAAACAACACCTCGAAGGTTTTATTCCTCGACAATGCCTCCAGTTTTCGGTTTATCTTCGACCACAGTTTCTAATTTCAACTTCTCGCCAAGAGAAACGTCGATGTCCTCCGTTTCCACCGCGTCCTCATCTGATCATCTTGATAACACGACATGCCTCCGACATGCCAACGCGCTCGCCGCGTGGCCGGGCGATTACATTTCAGCCACTCATTCCATTTGATTTGCCTCAGGTCTTTATAGGTATTGGGTGTATGTATGAATTGGCTGTGTGATGCAGTGTGTGTGTGAGCCCACAGACTCTGCAGGGCCAGAACCGGGCTGGAGGCGACCGCAGAATAACTCGGCTTTTGATTTGGCACTTAGTCGTTTAAATCAAATAATCTCTGGGTAACAGCGGCGTGGAGCTCTGACAGGACGGAGGACAATACAGCCAGTCAGCTTCGCCAGTTTCACCATCGCTTCTCAGCAGTCGGAGGCCTTTCTGCCGTATTAATCTCTGGTCGCTGTTGTGTAACGCGCAGTGTTTTCTTTGCCATCGTAAGCCTGAATTTAAAATCAGTGTGGAGAGCATCGACGCGAGCTGAAGCAGATCTGACAGTCTTTCTGACAATGTTTAACCCAAAAGAGTGTTTTCTGTACGGAAATGTAGCGCAGTTGAAGCGTATATTAACTAAAAATGGAAAGATTTGACTAAAGTACAAAGTATTTTTGTAGTTGTAGTTTTGAAAGAAGAAATTCAAACACAGAATTTTAATATTTACGATATTAATGAGGTAATAACACAAACTATTTGTCCACGAGTGAATAAACAAGCTGTTGTCACAGGACAACACTGTCTGAAGCTAGAGAAGGTGGCAGGGTCCGCCACATAAACAAAGCAAAACAGTATGAGAGTGTGTCGGTTTGTTTGTTCAGTCATGAAAACAAAGAGAGGCTGTTTATTTAGTTTGTTTAAAACTACAAAACTACATTTAAGTATAATTCTGACATGACTGTACTTTTTTACTCCATTTCATTTATTTGCTAACTTTAGTTACTAGTTACTTTAAAGATTTAACGCATTTTTACATTCAATTATCAGACAAAAAACAAGTACATACATGTAAATATTTGTTGAATTCGCTTTTTTTTGTGTAGTTGTAGTTTTGGAGAAGAAATTCAAACAGAATTTTAATATTTACGATATTAATGAGGTAATAACACAAACTCTTTGTCCACGAGTGATTAAACAAGCTGTTGTCAGAGGACAACACTGTCTGAAGCTAGAGAAGGTGGCAGGGTCCGCCACATATAAACAAAGCAAAACAGTATGAGAGTGTGTCGGTTTGTTTGTTCAGTCATGAAAACAAAGAGAGGCTGTTTATTTAGTTTGTTTAAAACTACATTTAAGTGTAATTCTGACGTGACTGTACTTTTTTACTCCATTACATTTATTTGCTAACTTTAGTTACTAGTTACTTTAAAGATTTAACGCATTTTTACAATCAATTATCAGACAAAAAACAAGTACATACATGTAAATATTTGTTGAATTCGCTTTTTTTTGTGTAGTTGTAGTTTTGGAGAAGAAATTCAAACAGAATTTTAATATTTACGATATTAATGAGGTAATAACACAAACTCTTTGTCCACGAGTGATTAAACAAGCTGTTGTCAGAGGACAACACTGTCTGAAGCTAGAGAAGGTGGCAGGGTCCGCCACATATAAACAAAGGAAAACAGTATAAGAGTGTGTCAGTTTGTTTGTTCAGTCATGAAAACAAAGAGAGGTTTGTTTATTTAGTTTGTTTAAAACTACATTTAAGCGTAATTCTGACGTGACTGTACTTTTTTACTCCATTACATTTATTTGCTAACTTTAATTACTAGTTACTTTAAAGGTTTAACGCATTTTTACATTCAATTATCAGACAAAAAACAAGGACAGACATGTAAATATTTGTTGAATTCGCTTTTTTTTTGTGTAGTTGTAGTTTTGGAGAACAAATTCAAACAGAATTTTAATATTTACAATATTAATGAGGTAATAACACAAACTATTTGTCCACGAGTGAATAAACAAGCTGTTGTCAGAGGACAACACTGTCTGAAGCTAGAGAAGGTGGCAGGGTCCGCCACATATAAACAAAGCAGAACAGTATGAAAGTGTGTCAGTTTGTTTGTTCAGTCATGAAAACAAAGAGAGGTTTGTTTATTTAGTTTGTTTAAAACTACATTTAAGTATAATTCTGACATGACTGTACTTTTTTACTCCATTACATTTATTTACTAACTTTAGTTACTAGTTACTTTAAAGATTTAACGCATTTTTACAATCAATTATCAGACTAAAAACAAGTACATACATGTAAATATTTGTTGAATTTGCTTTTTTTTGTGTAGTTGTAGTTTTGAAAGAAGAAATTAAAACACAGAATTTAAATTTTTACGATATGAATGAGGTAATAACACAAACTCTTTGTCCACGAGTGATTAAACAAGCTGCTGTCAGAAGATAATAAAGTCCCAGAACAGTGTCTGAAGCCAGAGAAGGTGGCAGGGTCCGCCACATATAAACAAAGGAAAACAGTATGAGAGTGCGTCAGTTTGTTTGTTCAGTCATGAAAACAAAGAGAGGCTGTTTATTTAGTTTGTTTAAAACTACAAAACTACATTCAAGTGTCATTCTGACATGACTGTACTTTTTTTATTGGCTAACTTTAGTTACTTTAAAGATACTTTAACGCATTTTTACATTAATTTATCAGACAAAAAACAAGGACATACATGTAAATATTTGTTGAATTCACTTTTACTTAACTACATTTTATTCCAGACACTTGAAGACTTTCACTCAGGTATTATTCACGACTGACTCGATGCACGATATCTTTACTTATATACGAGTAGTCAGAGTGCATTCCAGCGCCGGTTCTGGTTCTGAGCGGTGTGTGTGAGGGGGCGAGTGGCGTAAGAAGCTCATTCTCAAAGCGTTGTTATTGTTCTGCTGAGGAGACTAAATGAAACACGAAAAGTCTGCAGCACCTTTCAACACGCAGACACCCCTCTCCCTCTCCCTCGCCACCACCCACCCCCGCCTGTATTTACACACTCTTAAAAACACTGTCACACAGCCCGACTAACTGACAGAAGTTATCATTACACAAAGCGCTCGATTCCATAATTTATAGAGATCCCCGGCCCAGTCATGTGGAATTCTCCCAAAATAAATTCAAGTAAACACTTACGCGACAAAGAGGCACTCACAGTGGCCTGGTATGCATAAACAGTATGAACAGTGTGACAGTGTAATCCCCCCCCCACCCACCCACCCACCCCAGCCCTACACACACACACACACACACACACACACACACACACACATATACACATATACCCAACAACCCAGCCCAGCACTGACTTCAGCTCGGGTTGGAAATGAGCCTAAACCCCCACCTCACCCCCAGCGCCGATGCACCAACCCCACCTCCTCCTCCTCCTCCTCCTCCTCCTCCTCCTCCTCCACCTCCACCCCACACCTGACTCCTGGCAAAATAAGCCAGACTCCAATCCATCTTCCATCGCAATAACACACACCCCGAACCATGTTGTTTTGAAGAGCATTCAGCGAAGTTCATCTCCGGGGATGCTTTTTGTTTTTTTCCCCCTCCAGGACATCTTATTGTTTTAGCAACACACGACGCCATAAATCAATCCGCTCTTTGCTTAACTCTGGCCTTTGTTTAAACGCCAGAAATAAAGCTTTTTTTCCATGATGCATTGTTCAAAGTAAGCAATTGATACAAAAGGATGCAACCAAAACCATGACTGGGGGGCGTCAGCGGGACGGATTTCTGACTGGAATTCGTATTTGCAGGAGGGATTCTTCTTACCTTTGGAGGCAGATGCTCTCTGCCGCGTGAATGAATCGTATAAAATACAGAAAATATCCTCAAATAAGGTTTTTAAATGGTCATATATTTGATTTTAGTGGCCAGAGTCGACACGATCTCACTCCCAACTCGTCCAATCTGGCGGCTTTGTCAGCGGCCTTCAGCTTCAAACTATGACGCGAGTCGACGGGATAAAATGTCAACAGTTAACGTTTCAGCAAACCACAGATACATTCATTTGACTGTTTATGTCGTAGCCTGTGTACTATACTGACATTTATATTCATATAACGTTCACACGTTTCCTGACCTTCACATCGGGAGGAAACGGTGGGAGAGTTTCAGGCTGCCAAACCGTTAATCGCAGTTCAAATCTGCGTTTCAGCAAATTGTGAGTGTGAGACCACAGTATCTTAGATGATGTTTTAAGACAAGGGACCGCGGCGTTTCAACATTTCTACACTTGACACCACACTGGACGCGTCTGGAGGAGCTCGGGACAATTTCCAGTCGAGTCTGGGAGGAGAAAATGTTTTTACATTTCTTACGGGAAGTCGAACCACAAAGACAATAATGTTTTCCCAACACTAACCAGCAGAGTTTGAGCACAAGAAACAAGAAAGAAAGAAGAGAATTAAACATAAAGAAACATACAGTTTAATTACGTTAGTACGTGAAGGGCTCTGCGGTCGAGTTATACGTAATGATTAGACTTTCAAAATAAAGTTCACGCATTTTAACGGAGGCACCAAAAACTGCTTGGTTAGGTTCAGGAAAAGATCAAACTTTGGGTTAAACTAACAACATTCACTTTCGTAACTTAAGTAAGTGACGTAACTCGCTTCACGTAACGTAAGTGGCGTGAAATATATCGCTTTTTATACCACAGGGTCAAACTTTGCTGCATTTTTCGCGTCAGGAGTGAGAATAAGCTGATATCTCTAATTTGTTAAATAACATTCAGACTTTTTAACAAAGTATTATCTTAAAAATTGAGGGGACAAAAGTGTAAATGACACCTTTTCTTACTCACAAAGTATTAGTGCGGCTCGTAACAGATGTTTTGTATTGATTTATGATCTCTCCAAACCAAACCAGAGGCTTTTTCTTCTCCTTCGCTGCTCTATCATTCAGAATCCCGGCTGGGTGTTGACTAATACGAGCGTTTAAAAGGCCAACGCTCTGACACTGATTTTTAATTCTCTCTGTTTGTATTTGTGTTTGCCCTCCTCTCCACCTCGGAGGGATTGTAACCGAGCGGGGCTGGTTGAGTTTAAAACGCCTGGGATGGTTGCTATTCGATTTCAAAGGGAATGTTTAGAAACCTGATCCGACCCTCCAGCGAGCATACCTTCTCCACCCACGTCTCCCTCGCCCCTCATTCTAAATCACTCCGCCGGAGCAGTGTAAACAAACTTCAGTTTGCTCTCTGATATTGAGAGGTTAAGACAAGCGGCAATCCTCCACTATGACAACACGGCCTCAGACAGACGATGTCATCTGTCTTACCTCACTCTCCATCCATCACTGCGGCGGAGTCGACATGTCTGACAGTCCCACTCTCGCTTTTTCTCGCTGGCACAGGCCTCCACATCTGTCACATTTTCCTCCGAGCTTACTTTTATTACACCCCGATGAACTCCACCCCTCTCCGAATTCGCGGACACCTGAAGGGCAAGCAGGCAGAGAGAAAAACCTATTGATTAGTCACGGTATCTGATGTCATCCCGGCTCCATAAACACTTTTCTTTTTTTTTTTTTCAGTCGCTGCTCAGCTACCTGTAAAACATGAGAGAGCAGCGTCAGAGCGCCGCGAGACGGAAGGGATCAACTTGGACGCTTAAAAATGTAAATATGAGGAAACTTAATGATTGAAAAGTGAGCAAAATGTATTTATGTGGTTTGTAAGTCACAAATACCTTGATAACAGTTTTATGGAGCGATTTAAATGTTGGTAACTTGATGCAGAAAATAACTGATAAATAAAAATTGCAATAATTAATAGATTAATGATTTTCTCCACTCGAACCAGATGCCGTGTCAAAGTGTAAGTCCTCGCCTTATCGGTATCATGTTTCGGGAATTTACATCGCCTTAACATACTTAATTCAGCATGGAAGCTTTACAGGTAACAACAGTCCTAATGGTAGTTAAGTTTAGTTCAGATATGCAGCCTAGCTAACCATACTTAATTCGAGAATAAGCTGTCGCTAACCTTAGCACATCAGAGAGAGAAAAGTGTTTAAAGATTAAAAATTAAAGAAGGCCGAACACTGAGCCTTGAGGCACACCGAATGATACGTCACACCTCTCATGCACGTTTTCTAAATTTAATCTATCAACAGATTAATGTTTATCAAGCAGTTCCGTCTGAATTAATTTAATTTAACACCTGGTTTCATTTGTTCCTGTTGAGCTAAAACAAAGTCTCAGATATCTGTGAGAGAGCTGCAACTTTGGACAATGGATTCATCGGTTTCAGCTTCTTAAATATGAATATTTCCTGGTTTCTTTCCTTCACTGTGACAATAAACTGAATATCTTCCAGGTTGTGGACAAAACCAGACATTTGAGGACGTCATCTTGGTCTTTTTTGGACATTTTCTGATCAATTAATCTGGAAAATGATCAATAGTGTCGGTCCACCACAAGTACTGGACTTACTGGAATGATGATTTAAGACCAAATGCCTGAAAAACAGATAACACTCCCATCAGCCTTTGATGCACTTTGTGTTTAGAGCTCATTAGCGAGAGGTAGCACGCTAAGACGGCGCTCGACCTCAGTCAAGGATAAAAACCGTGATACAAAATTGCTAAAGCACGTACAAAGAGTAAAGAGAAAGTCAAATAAAAGTAAGTCAGAAGGTGGAACGGCTGAGAGTCTGCGGAGTTATTACACAAAAGCAGTTTCTGGAGATGAAAAAGCGTCTCTTCCAGAGAGCCGTCTCTTTTAACACCCACAGGGTAGGAATAAGGAGGAATCTCCCTCCGCTGTGAAGCTGAGGTAACAAAGTCAAACTGTATCCAGCAGACAGAAGGTGCCAGCGGGAAGTTTGCCCTTCTGATCTTCGTATAATCTACTCTGGGGAAGACGCAGCTCCTCTCCTTACCACCTTCAAAGACTCGTCTCCTTAACTTTGAGCCTCGCATCCTAATCTGATTGAGGAGGAGGGAAAATATTGACTATTTCACAGGACAAAGCCGGGTAAATATTTGAAACCACCACTGCTATGATACACTAGTGGAAATGGAGCTCAAACGTTTGACATTTCAACCAAATAATTAACGAACAAAACACCTCAAATGCAGCTTTTTCGACAGATAAGTTCATTCAGTGTCAGATTTTGGAGTTTTTCCTGAACAACAAGTCAGAAAATGATTCATAAAGAACCTTTTCAAAGCTCCGACGTTCACAAACGCTGCATTAATTTCCCCCCAAACTGGGGTCCTCTGGTCAACCCACATAAAACTCCTGAAAGCCAATGGCACCAGGAGAGGCGCGCTGATAAATCAGCGGCAGGCCGCGAACAAGGCCCGGTGCCGGCGGACCTGTGTGCAACAGGACAAGTCTATCGGTGAATTTCACAGGTCATTACTCTGGCTCCAGCCATCGCAGCCTCCAGTGGCTCTGGAGACGGCCAGCTTTTTCTCAGAGACAACAGCTTACTGGGCTTTGTGCTAGCTAAACAAGCGTGTCTGTCTCACAGCAGTAGATTAATGTCTAGATAGAGGCTCTGCTCCTCGGGGAGACCTGCAGAGGAGCCATCCTTCAACCTTTGGAGGCCATTACACAATAACAAAATAACAAAATCTGAAAGAGGGGCTCATTGACCGAAGCCTGTCCTCCGAGGCTCCACAGAGAAAGAGAGAGACGGAGGTGCACGGAGGAAAAAAAAGCTTCTCATTTAAGTCTCGCTGAAGAGACGAGGGATGAGAGTCGGCACATAAAAACAGTGTTTTAACGCTCTGCAGGATCAAACGGAGCCGACAGCCGATGGATGGAAATAATCAGACACAGAGAGAGAAAAGTTTAGAGAGAAAACCAGCAGAGAGGTGATTAATTTAACGATAGATTCATCTTTCAAACACTTTAGAGGCAGCTCTGCAGCCGGCTTCTCAGAGCTGCGACGATTAATTGATTACTTTGTAACTATTCTATTTTATCTATTATTTAATTGATTCTATGTGTTTTTATGGTGACTCTCTTTACATTTCTATGCCGGCTTTTATTGTTTCACTATTTCTTTCTTGTCCTTACGCCTGTGTATCCTGCAAAGCACTCTGGGTATGAAATGTGCTTAAAGTTCGAAAATTCTCTGATTCCAGCTTCTTAAATGTGAATATTTTCTGCTTTCTTTCTTCTTTTATGACAGTTAACTGAATATCTTTTGATTGAGGACATTCGAGGACGTCATCTGCAACATTTTCTGACATTTTAGACACCAAACAACTAACTGATTAATCAAAAACAATGAAAAGTTGGTTTTAGTTGCAGCAGCAATTTTGGTTTTCTATTAAAAGTTAAAACCATCAGCTCGAAGCTTTAAGCTCGAACATTAAAGTTGCTAATGATTCAGAACTTTCTTTTAAAAGTCTTCATGCAGCTCCATTTCTTCTTTTATGACAGTAAACTGAATATATTTGGGTTGGGGACAAAACAAGACATTCGAGGACGTCATCTGCAACATTTTCTGACATTTTAGACACCAAACAACTAACTGATTAATCAAAAACAATGAAGAGTTGGTTTTAGTTGCAGCCCACCATCAGCTCGAACATTAAACCAGCTAATGGTCCAGAACTTTCTTTTAAAAGTCTTCATGCAGCTCCATTTCTTCTTTTATGACAGTAAACTGAATATATTTGGGTTGGGGACAAAACAAGACATTTGAGGACGTCATCTCCAACATTTTAGACACCAAACAACTAACTGATTAATCAAAAACAATGAAGAGTTGGTTTTAGCTGCAGCCCACCATCAGCTCGAACATTAAACCAGCTAATGGTCCAGAACTTTCTTTTAAAAGTCTTCCAGCAGCTCCATCCGAGCACCGACCGATGAATCAAGAAATAATTGACAGATTAATCATCGGTGAAAACAACTGCTGGCTGAAGCCCGAGAGCCTTTTCATTGAGTGTCATCTGTGAGAGGTTGTGTGTGGTAAACACACACACCCTCAGTCCTTCACATGAATGACAGTAAACAACACAGGATCTCCGGCTGCGCCCCCCTTCCCTCCACCCTCCCTCCACCCTCGCAGCCCCACCACCCCTGAGGAGAAAGGGGGTCACACAAACACAGCATCTCGCTGCCTCTTAATTTGTTTAAAGCGGCCCATTCAAACAGGATCATCAACAGGGAGAAAATCTCGTTTCCAAGGCTGTCGCCATGGCTCGAGCCGTGTTGTTTAGGAAGGAGATCAGGACGCCGCTGACGACTCAGCTGACTTCCAGCACACACAGCTTCACAGAGGCGCCAGGTTGTAATTAACACTTTGCAGATTACGTTTACAGGACCAACATGGTCTGCCTGAGTTTTATTACCGCCTGGGTTGTGCTTCGGCCCTCCGGGGATACAAAACACTCTCTGTTTGACGTCGGCCCGTCCTGTGTGAGAACGTTTGACAGGTTTTGATCGCGGCGAGACACTTCTGGCTGTTCGCAGATAATGAGAATCTCCCCCCCTCGCCTCTGCCAGTTTTCCAGCCACGACTGGATGAAGACACACGCCGCAGTCTGACAATATTAATCTATTTCTGTCGCCCTATCTGCAGCTTTCATTCATTTATTTGAGCTCACGCTGTTGGTCTAACAGTCTTATTAGACGGGCAGTGAAACTAATCTATTTCTTGGCAGCGGGCTGCAGACAGCTGGCCGGTGAGGAGTCGCAACAAAGTGGCTCATATAATTGCGGTGTAATCATTTTCATGCAGCTCCACGGCTTCTTCTCAGACGGCAAGCGGCGCTTCAGGTTAACATGCTATGGTAATAAAGCGGCCATTAACGCGCCAACGACCTCGGAATATGAGGGCCGAGCCGCTCGGCTTTCATCAAACACGCCGTTTAGTGCACATTTCTTTGAGCCAACACAAAGGAAATTGTCTTCAAACACACGCAGACATGCTCGGTGTTTTAAAAATGTAAATGTAACGTGTCTCTCTGAAGTCACAAAAGCTTTATAGATGAAGTGCATCGAGGAAAAGCTCTTGATTTACTGCGTCAGAGCGGTTCAAAGGGATTCCTCGGCGTTAGTGTTCGATCTAAATATATCAGATAAAAGCTGAGCTAATGTCCAGTGCTAATATTAGTCCTGGTTAGCATGCTGAACACTTGTGCTGTTTAATCATGGCAGTGTGCATGCTGCGTCCATCACCACCGAGACAGAGCGGAGGGAGGAAACCAACCGAGCGAGCGACACATTCAGTGCAGCAGCAGCAGCAGCAGCTGTGGAAAACATCTGCACACATCTGCACCACTAGATGGCAGATATCCCTCTGAAATCCTCCTCAGTGCAGCTCAGAACAAAGCAGCTGTCGTTAATATCCCCTAAATGAAAAGTCCTAAAGTGATGGCTTCCAGTCGTTTTGTGAAAAAAAAGAAAAAAACAGAACATTTGGGAATTAATCTGAAGTTCAAAACAAGACATGCTTCAAATACTGAACCAACACGCAGTAAATTACCACCACAACCTGTCAACAAGTAACTGTGACTCCTGCGAGAGTTCATTATGGATCAGAGGACGGAAGGTGTCAGTCTGCACGGAAAAAGCCTGGCTTTCCCATTTATCTCCCCAAACCACACTCGTGTGTCTTAAACACTTCACACTGAATTAAAGTGAAGTGGAAACGCCGCTCTCCAGACCAGCAGCACTTCTTTCCACTCCGTGCCGCGGTGATAAATCTAGTAGTCTTCCATCCTCGGCCGGCCTGCTTCCCCTTGTTTCCGTCTTTTATAAGCCTTCTTCTCCTCTCTCGCTCTCTGTTCGGGCAGTTTTGATCACAAAAGAAACGACGAGGAAAGACTTGTGAGTTTGGATCTGCAGAACGATTGAGGGCATCGGCGCAAGAAAATGTCCTTGAGCGAGGCACAGCTCCGGTGAAGATGCAAATGTGTGTGAATGCAAAGCAAAGTTTACGGTTCCCTGGGACAAAAAACACTTTTAGATTATGTGATCTACAGTTTCGTATCCAGGAAATCTGTCTAGGTTAAAGGTTTCGCCCTCTTTCTGACAACCGGGTGAGAAAATTGGTACCACTCTCAAGTGTGTTAAGTACAGAGCCGGAGCTGTAAGGGGATTAGCTTAGCTTCGCATAAAGACTGGAGGAATTGGGAAACAGATCACCAACACCTAAAGCTCACTAATTAACACGCCGTATCTTGTTTGTTTAACTCGAACACAAACAGAGATGTAAAAACGCCAATTTGTGGTTTTGGGAGGTGTGAAATGCTTGAAATACTTCGTCACAAACAATAACCAACTCTATGACCTCCAGGTCCAATGTGAGATACTCGTCAGTCAGGTTTTCAATAAGAAAGATGTACAGTACATAATAAAGGTATCTTAGTTGTGTAAGATATCCGGGATTACGCCTGAAGTGGGGGCTCGACCTGCCCATAAAACATACAGTATTTACGTGACATGTTTGTGCAGCACCTTGACAGACTGCAATTATATCAGCAACCCACAGGCGTGTTAATGATGGTGCTCTGTCGTCAGGATGGAGACACAAAGTTGGTTTAGTCTCAGCTTCTGGTGCTGGAGGGCGTTTGCTCCTGATAACCTTTATGTTTTAGGAATTTTGGTAATCTCGCCTCTGAGATAGTCAGATAATCCGAGGCTGTCGCATCAATCCAGGTTCTCTTCGTCGTTCTAAGACATCGTGGTGAAGGTTTCAGGCTCTTTGGACACTTCTAGTCAACTTTCTAGACAATTTTCTTCACGTTTTAGTGGCACATCACCTTCTTTTCCGACACAGCGGCACTGAATTAGGCCTGTTTTCCTTCATCATTGACAGTAGACTGTTCCACTGGTCAAGATTCAGGTTCTTAATTGAAAACATGATACATGATAATGCAAGCAAGCTGGCAAAAGGCCACCAAGCAAGCACCGCTATCCACGTCTTTATACAACACACTGGATTTCTTGCAAGAGTCCGCGAGCTCGAAACTCCTCTACAGCTTTGTACTCCACACTAAATGCATCCATGAAGGCGAGAAAAGCAGCAGAGTTTAACTTACAGATGCTTTCTTCACACCAAAATAGCTGAATAAATCTGATTTTTGTAGTCTGCTGGACAACCAGAGGGAAGGAGGGAGGTTAGTTGTGTCACGATGATTACTGATGAATTAGCTGGCAAGCTCACTAACTCCTCACTGTAGATTCAGTGGTTGTCTGGTGTTAATGGGTTAACGGTCAGTGACGGAGCTGATACAGCAGATTGTGAGCTGTAGTTTCCCCGGTAAACACACCGACCTCTTCGGACATCTCTGCCTTATGGACACCTGACCTGTCCACTTTGGAAGATGAGTGACGAAGAGGTCTGGGTGTTTACCGGGTGAAACAACAGCTCATAAAGCACCTTATTAGATCCGCAAGAAAATCTGAAACGACCACAGCTACACTACACTCTTAGAAATAAAAGTTCTAAGTAGAACCATATAAGGTTCTTCGGCTTGTCCTCATAGGAGAACCCTTTTTGGCTCCAGGTAGAACCTTTTATAAAGGTGGAGGGTTCTACCTAGAACCCAACATAAAGGGTTATACCTAGAACTGTGTGTGTAAGGTTCCACCCAGAACCCCCCATGAGAGGTTCTACAAAGAACCCATACAGGATCTTATACCCATGCTTTCAACAATCCCTGAAGAACTCTTTCTCCAAAAAAGGGTTCTCTGGATCAGAATGGTTCTTACTGGAACCGTTAGTGTTACCAAGAACCCTTTTAAAACCCTTTATTCAGGAAAGGGTTTTTAAAGGGTTCTCTGGATCAAAATGGTTCTTACTGGAACCGTTAGTGTTACCAAGAACCCTTTTAAAACCCTTTATTCAGGAAAGGGTTTTTAAAGGGTTCTCTAGATCAGAATGGTTCTTACTGGAACCGTTAGTGTTACCAAGAACTCTTGAAAAACTGTTTCTTCGGGAAAGGGTTTTTCAGAAGCAAATGGTTCCAGGTAGAACCTCAGCCCTTGTAGAAGAACCCTTTTGGAACCCTTATTTCTAAGAGTGTATGAGTAACAGTTTGAGTCAAGCGTGGAGAATGAAACTGATGAAGGCAACCAATCAGAGAAGGAAAAGGAACCAATAATATCTCACTGTTACTGTCGTGTCTCAGCGTTTAAGAAGGAATATATTTTACAAAAAGCTTCATACAGCATCCAAACCGACCAGATCAGAACTCCTGACAGACTTGGACTTGATACGGAGATACAAAATGCTGCGGCAGATGTTGCCATCAACACATAGTGTTCTCCTGTAGTCATGCCTCTCAAGCTCCCACATATTAAACCTCTTAAATTCCCGTTGAACCGAGCTGAGCTGTCTTTTAAAAAACAACAGTATTCATGTAATATTCGACCCCCGGAGAAAAGGAGGGAAACACAAGGACAATCCAGCTGAGCCGATCCAGGAAAGAGGCCAAACTTATCCCCAATTTCCCAAAACCAGAAACTTCGCCTCCTGTCATCCGACCGCTGCCAGGACTCCTAAGTATAATGAATTGTGCCGAGCCACCCTGAACCACAACCTCTGGGCAAGGACGAAGACTTTAAGACACGATTCTAGTTAGAAAACAAATCCAGCTCGATGAGAAGCCTCCTGGCTATTTCGTTCCTTCTTTAAATTTTTCTCCAGTTGGATCTCTGGATTCAAACCAGCGCTGTGTTACATTGTGGACCTGGAGGATTTGCAGCCTTTGCACACTGACTTTTTTTTTTTTTCCAACATCATGTTGTTTTTGGTATCAAGTGAATACTGAATACTTCTGGTATTTTAGGAATCAGAGAGAAATATCGACCGGGCGAGCGCTCCTTTTGGTATCGCCCTCTGAAGTTATTGTAGGTGAGAGGCTAAATCAGAAAGAGGTGGACCTGGAAACAATTTGCGAGAGAGCACATCTGAGAATCTCCCCAGACCTCCAGAAATGATACTTAACATCTGATCAAAGCACGGCCAAGTGTGAATTAATAAATATCCTCCAGGCAGCTTGTTTAGTTGTGTAAGATGACAGAATGATAGGAAAGACTTGGCTTGTACTCGGGAACGGGTAAACCTGCCAGTGTTGGGGAGGGGGAGGGTGGTGGCGGCGGCGGGGTGCTTGGGAGAAACAGGGAGACACGGGAGAGGAATGATGGACGGCTCACACGCCAGCCATTGTGAGAAAATTATAGCTAGGTGCCGCCAACTGAGGCAGCGTGGCGGCCAGCCAAAGCCCCGGGAGAGAACAAAGGCCCGGGATCCCTGTGTGAGTGAAGCCCGCGGAGCCCCGAACCTTCATATTTACATGCGACGCTCAAGAGTTAATTGCAGTGAATTCCTGCGCTGGGTGCAAAGTGGGGGACTGTTGTTGCTTTATTTTACATAACAAACACGCCGTTTTTCGACTCATTCTTTCTCCGTTTCCAAGGAACTTGAACCCAAAACAAAAAAGGGGTTTTGAATTCTTGCAAATCAACTGCGAACACTTTATTAATTATTGCTTGAGTATCAGAGTTTTTATCAGAACGATGATTACGGCGAGTCTTTAAAGTGCATTTCGGTTTATATACTCTGGGTTATCACGGAGCTCTCGTCTTGTTGTAAACCGCGGCGGTGGCTCCCTGAGGAAAACATACAAGTTCCACACATTCCTCCAATTAGCCTGTGTGTTTGGGGGAAAAAGATTTCTTATTTGATTCAGCTTCTCGGGGAAATGTTCATGTGTGCTCTAAGAGCTAAGAGGCCCCCGTTAACAAACCAGACCTCATCCTCACAGTAGTTGGTGGACCGGAGCCAGGATGTGTCAGGGTTGCTACAGTTCCTGATCTTTGCTAAACGGACGGTGCCCTCTCGACTCTCCAGACTTGGCAGAGCCGGCCCGTGCACATCAAAGTCGGGTCTGACCTTGCATACCAGATGAGGTTTGGATTAACGAGCTCTGGACATCAAACAGCAGGATCACCCCCCACAAGTCATCAAGCCCGGCTCGGTGAAATTTACAGCGGACAAAAAAAAAGCTGGAAACATCAACATCAACCTTGCCACGCATCCCAGTTTTGAACATCGTGACCAGGACGGGGAGCAGCAGCAGCAGCAGAAGCAGAGAGGATATTTCAAAAGCTCTCCAATTATCTGATGTGTGGGAGAGCACAATGAACTGGGCCGCGTGCCAAACAGCATCCTTTACCAAACAAATAAGAAACTTTTGACAGGACGTGTCTGCCTTTCAGAGAAGACTGCACACCAACAAACTGCTCACGCGGGGCAGCGACAAACGCTAACTCATACTCAGCGCTCGCCGACTCATTTAACTTGATTCGACGAATAACCTGCGTAGATTTTATTTAAAACAAACAACTCGTACGAAGAAAAGACCAAGAAACAGGTGACCAGAGACAGAAATGTTTGGGTTTCAAGGAGTCATCCTTGTTGGCGCGTTGTACGTTACGTACCACAGATACGTCAAAACTTTTCATTTCTCAATATTACGTCGTGACAACACTGTTCTCATGGTCTGGTTAGGTTTAGGGCACCAAAAACACCAGGTTAGGTTCAAGAAAAGATCAATTTTAGCTGGTTCTGTCAGCACACACGGCTGGAAAATGTCCTGACCTCTACCTAAAGGAACAGTTCACCCTAAAATATGGAAAATTCAGTCATTATCTCCTCCCTTCATGCTGATAGAAAGTCCACAAAACATTTTCCGGAGCCTCACAGCAAAACAGTGTTGCAGCATGCTCCTAAACAATGAAACCCAAATGAAAAAACATAAAATCCAAGTCTCCAAAAGCCCTGAGATCCCTAGTTGATTTAATAAATACGTTATTTAAGCCCTCGACATGCAGTTGAGCTCGAGCTCGAACACTTTTGGAAGATTTTGGCTTAAAAAAGGTTGTAAATAACATCTCTTCAAGCCAATTTTGGATCTTGGGCCTTCCGAAGACTTGGATTATGCAGGACAAACTGTATGGAACCCAACTTTCCATCAGCATAAAGTGATCTAACATAAATCAGGTTTAACAGCTAGCATGATAGCGAGCTTCGTTAGCAGAAACCGATCACAGAATAACTAATTTGCGAGTCACAATCACAGATCAGACAAAATGTTGGATGATTGTAAATCAACAGAACATCGAAGCTCAAACGACATGTTCACATATGAGCTGTGTGAGACAACAGAAACAGCTGATCTCTGTTCCACCGGGACTGAACACCTGCCTTCATTCACAGCCGGACATCTGGGCAGCGAACGAGGAGCCACGACTTCATATTTGATCATATTGACAGATGTACAGAGGAGAAGAAACCACTTCGGTCATCATAAAGCAGCGTTTGTCTTCACCGACGAGCCGTTAAAATCCCAACGACGTGGAGGCTAAAAGGTAAGTTTGTGTCACAGATTTAAATCAGAGTCAAAAAGGAGTCAGGCCAAAGATATTTTGGAAATGTGTGAAGACTTTATATCACTTTCATCCAAAGTCCACAGTTTTATAGACCAACTAAACAAATCAATCAACCGCTCGAGAAGATCTGTCAAGAAAATGAGACAATAAACATTATTTTCTTGTGACTTTACGACTAAACTCTGGCTGTTTGAAGGCTGACATGAAATATGGAGTAATAAAAGTGCTCTTTCACAAACGTACACCGAGTCAGATACACAAATTAAAGTCAAGAGCGGAGCTTCATTCGTGACCTCGGAAACAAAAAGATGAATTTAAGATCCACTGACTAACTTTTCACAGATTTCAACAGCATCTCAGTCTTCCTCACTTCCACACCTTCACGTCTTGAAGCCTTGTATTCTATTAT
This sequence comes from Lagodon rhomboides, assembly GCA_039737535.1. NCBI lineage: Eukaryota > Metazoa > Chordata > Actinopteri > Spariformes > Sparidae > Lagodon > Lagodon rhomboides. The sequence goes on from CM077802.1 coordinate 2,997,603, forward strand.
TCCTGCACGTCTGTCATTGTAGCTTTGAAGGTACTTTATAAATAAAGTTTTACTAACTTATGTGATGACAAACTGACCTCGGAGCAATCTCCGTCGGCCAAGGAGGAGCATTAGAAGGTCGCCGGAATAAAATGTTTGCATTTTGCATCAACATTTCTGCAATACATGTCATATCATGTTCACATTCAATGTGTAGGAGTTGAATTCACATTTACATTGAAGGGGTGTGGCATTACAGCAAGGCGAAAAGGCCGCAAAGCCAGAGACCACTGTTCGAGACTGTGTTTCAACATTCGTAAGCATGAAACCACAGGATGTTTCTGTTGAGACGTCTGTTTGTAGCAACAGAATCAGGTATTTAAAGCCACAACATGATCTTTTCCTGACCCTAACTAAGTGGTTTTTGTGCCTAAACCTAACCAAAACATTGGCACAACATAAAAGAAATGTTACGTTTTAACGTATTCGTGGTTTGCAGAAACACATTTACTCTGATGATTGAGTTTTCTATGGCTTGTTTTTAGCGAGCAAATTATTCAAAGATATGTGGAGATAACTGCTGCCAAGCCAGAGACCACTGTTCAAGTCTGTGTTTCGACATTCGTAAGCGTGAAACCTCTGGGTATTTTTTTACGAGGCGTCGGGACATTTTCAGCCTCGTTTGTGGCAACAAAACAGATATTTTAAGCCAAAACATGATCTTTTTGAACATACAGAAGCATGAAGAAACGTCCTCGTGTTCGTAGTTTGCAGAAATGTCACACTGCCACCATTTATTTTGGGGTTTGTGTCGTCTCTCCTCATAAAGGAAGCTGTCTCACGTCTGGATGAGTTTGTTGTGGATCTGAATTCAGATTTCCCAACACATTAAACTTGTTTTTTTAGGTTTTTTGAACATTTAGAATCTCAACAAAGCTTTTTTTTTTTCTAAACAGTAAACAGTCATTTTTCTCTTCTGGAATAATAAGTCATTTCACCTCCAACACAAACACTGTTTCATAAAACAATAGAAGTGGGCGGATGAAAAAAGTCGCTGCAGTTCACTTTCTTTTGAATTCGTGGCTTTTTTTAAAAGTTTTAAATGACATATTTTCTATGAACTGTGTCTCAGAACCGGACGGTTTCTCTTCCCGGCGAAACTTCTCTCTGCTGCCAGCGTCACGGAGATCAAAAGGTGGAAGAGAAGAGCAGAAAAACTTTGTGTATCATTTTATTATAGAGCTGCGGTCCAGACGGAGCGACGAACACATATTCAGAGCGCTCAGACCTGATCATTACAGAACATCCTTTCATCTGCGCGACGGCATTATTTAAAATTTGTCATTTTCATTGAATAAACAGTCTGACTCTCAGAAACTGGGCTCGGTTTGTTATCGTATCCGTAATGAAGGTGCCACAGAGGCTACCTTTGGCCTATTAATGAGCCAGTCCAGAGTTATTAAAACTAATTTTATCATCCGTTGTGAAAAATGAACGACTTGTGTTTGATATCGTTGGCAAAGCTAACAAAGAGAAAGTTTGCTTTGATCAGGAAAATATCTGAAGCCCGTAGCAGAATTTAATCAGCAGCGAGGTTTTGGCTTCGGAATATCTCCACAGAAAGAGAAAAAAAGGAAAGGAAAGCTGATTAGGTTAAAGGGGGGAGGGAGGGAGGGAGAGGAGAAGCAATAAAACGAGCCCGTACCCAAAGATATCATTAAGTTAATGGATTACTGGAGGCTGGAAGCGTTTCACCGCTGGGTATCTGAGGGCTGCAGAGATCCGCGGACACGCTGTGCGACGAACGCTGAGCGCCGAGAGCCAAGCGCAGGAGTGACGAAGGGCATTAGCAGCCCTGCATCCTCCAGTCTGCAGCTGGTATTAGCAGGCACCGAGCGCTCTGTCAACACGTATTACTGCACACACAAATCATCTGACCGGCGTCAGCACTTAGTCTGCACTGCAGCGGGAACGCTGAGGGGAGGAAAGATAGAAACTCGGGGAGGAATAACACGAGTTTCTGGTATACGGTTGTAAAAAAGTAAGCGTAGAAACGATACTGAAAGGAAAAAGGAAGCAGAAGTAGTCCGGGTGGGACACCTGTTACTTAAAATAACAGACAGGAAGTACACAGAGACTATTACGCTTCAAATATGTAAATATCTTCTTACATTTAAGGCACAACAAGGAACTTTTCGCTGGTTATGAAACTGTCTTTAACACTGACTCCTCTGTACGACCTACATCGGATTACGGCTTGTTCGGGTTGTAAAACTCAACAGCCTGCAGAGAGAAGCAGCTCTGTGGTTTACTTCTATTCACCATCGTCATATTGCAGTTATTAATACATCACCCCGTCAATATGCATCCTGCAAACAGCTGTGTCTGTAAACAGTGTCTTTCACGGTGGCGTTGAAAACACGACCGCTTGTGTCCACAGGGGGCGCCAAGCTGAACACAAGTTCTTTGCAGCCGCTTTAATGGATAAAATGTAAATTCAGTCATTATCTCCTCACCTAAATGCTGATGGAAAGTCAGGTGAAGTGAGCTGGGATGTTAAAAAAAAACGTTATTTACACTTTTTAAGCTGAAACCTTCACTGTAGCCGCTAAGCTAAAAGTGTTAGCATCCCGTCTGAAGTAGGTGCACAAGCTTTTTAAAAACAAGTTCCCAGTTTCTTCTGTTGTTTAGCAGAATGCTGCGGTGCTGTTTTGCTGTAAAAGCTCCAGAAATGTTTTGTGGACGACCAAAGCTCACCTGACTTTATCATCAGCAATGACTGACTTTCTATTTATTTGTTGTTGATTCTGGCGCCCCCTGTGGACGTGAGCGGTAATGTTTCCACCGCCTCCTATCGTAAAGATCTGGATCTGGCGAGCACGTGTATTTATTTTGCAAGCGGGCGTTTTGTGGACGACACAACTTCACCTGACATTCCATTAGCATGACGGTGAGAAGATAATTGCCGTTTTTCCACCGACAGTACCAGCTCGCCTCGCCTCGACTCAGCTCGCCTTTTTTGCGTTCCCATTACTGAAATCTGGTACCTGGTACCTGCTAAAGTGTTTTTAGTATCACCTCCGTATAAGTTCCAACCGAGCTGAGCTGATACTTCTGTGTGACGTAAGCTGGCAGCCGGCCACTGATTGGACAGAGAGCGACGCCACTTGACGACTCGTGACGAGCGCGACGTCCGAGCCTGACACCCGCTACCTTTAAAAACTAGCATCTGCGTTCAGTCAACATAGCGATTACATGGAAGGAACAACGCGCAGGAACACGGCGTGGACCGTGGCAGAGGTGGAGACGCTCCTGAGTGTTGTCGCTGAAGATGCATCCAGAACGAGCTTGATGGTGCGACAGGAAATGAAGAGGTGGACGTGTTTTGCGTAGCCCACAGCTAGCCCTGTTTATGTGTCGCGTGGATAAGTACGTCACTGATGACGACCCGCCCACGTTGAAGACGACCCGCCCACGTTGATGACGACCCGCCCGCGTCTGATGACGACCCGCCCACGTTGATGACGACCCGCCCACGTTGATGACGACCCGCCCACGTTGAAGACGACCCGCCCACGTTGAAGACGACCCGCCCACGTTGAAGACGACCCGCCCACGTTGAAGACGACCCGCCCACGTTGAAGAGAAACTAATTCTAGATGGAAACACAACGCGTCTGAAACCAAACCAAGTAGAGCCACGCTGAGGCGAGGCGAGCTGGTACTGTCGGTGGAAAAACGCCAAATGACTGACTTTTCATTTTAGGGTGAACTGTTCCTTTAACACGAGACACTTTCACTTTGTTTTCCATTAGCAGATTTGTTTTGTTACTTATTTTCTCGGTGGCATTTTACTCCCATGCATCATCCGTTTTCTGAGGCAGCTGTCGAGCGTCCAGCCTTTAATCTCTCCGGGAGCTTTAACGCCTGACTGTGACACACGAGACCTGAAATAGGTGGACATCCGCACAGCTTGTCAACTGTGAACCCCCGGACCATCACGAGCTTTACGCATCAGGAACAAACAGTATCATGGAAAAGACAAGAGGATCACTGTCACACACACACCGAGTGTCCAACACACACACACACACTCACCGAAAGCTATTTATTGTGTTTGTTTAAGCTGTACAGTGAGATCTTCGCCCTTACGTTGCTATCCGGTGACAAGCAGAGGGATTTGTCTGCTGCATGTGTACGTGCGGAGCTGCCTCTGAGGCTAAGGAGCATCATTACGGACTAAACACAAGTAAAACAAAACACAGGCTTTCTGGTGCCCCACAGTCTGCCCGACTGAGGCTCTGCTAACAGAGGGAGGGGGAGTTAGTCAGCCAGAGGCAGAGAGGAGCCGCCGCGCAGACGATTACAGCCACTAATTTATTGAAAACGATTATTTTTTTACGTCTCGAATCCTTTTCGTGACCCGACGACGGCTCCGTCTTTTTACAAACTCGCGTCGCTCGGTCCAACTTTTGGTTCAAAGCACTTTAACGGCGAGATTCTGGTGGGGGAAGATCTGAAAGTTTCCAAAAAATACAAAAATGTCAGTTTGAATTTTGGGGGGAAAACGTTCATAAAATAACACGCAAAGACATCGAGGATATTTTTTTCCTTTTGATGTTTAGAAATACGGCATCGTGTGCCTTTAATGAAGAAGCGTGGAAAAACTTTCTCTACATGTAGGAAGAGTTGAAGAGTTGAGGAGATTAATCGTTAATCATCACATTCGGTAAGAAGTCCGTAAACGTGGCTTATTATGTGGTCGGTAGTAAAAATGAGAGAGAGAGAATCTGACTGCCAAGACGTGAAGCAGTCAGGCGCTGATGTCTCGAGCCAGAGGATGTGAGTTACACAGCGGTGAAGATGTGTTTGGTAACACTGCAACTCTGTGAGGACAAAAACTACAAGTCCTGCATTCAGAACTCAAGCCGAGATATCAACGACAAATCGTACTTACTGCCGTTATTCCTCCGTTTGTGTTGCACATTTTTGTCTTGTTGAACTTCTTTTTATTTGGTTTTAATCCTGTTATATTGTTTGTCTGAGTTTAACCGTCAAACTCTTTGTAATCAATGTTTTTAACGCTACAACATCAATAAAGTACTGCTTGAGTACAACTTTATTCGCCTCCAGATTGTAGTGAAGTTAAAGTATATCGTACTTTTACTCAACTTTAGTTACTTGTAACAAGTCGTCAGAGCCAAAGTAGCACATTTTTAAATTAATGTATTTTACTTTTACTTGTACTTTTCATACTAAAGTACATTTACTGCCAGAAAATTACTTTTTCTTTACTCAAGATACTTTAAGACTTCAGTTTTCGCGTGTAATTGTACTCAAGTACTGTAAATAAGCACAATTCTGACTCAGCTACATGTATTTCATAGTTACCGGCTACTTTGTAAATAAATATTCTATAACTTTTGATCACTTGTTGTAAGTTTTACCCAACAGTGAATAAAACGTTAAAGATACGATGTATGACATCACTAACTGGTGAACGAGTACTTTTACTTTTGATTTAAGTGCGACAACCTCGTTAGATTCATCTTGTGTATTTATTTATTTGTTCATTCTACTTGTTGTAACTGCTGCTGGTCTCTCAGAGCCGCCAAACAAAATGTTGTCGTTCGACTATATGGACAAATAAAAGTCTCATGTCTTAGTTTGCCGGTTATACTTCTGTACTTTTACTTAAATAAGAATTGCAAGACCTGACTGTTTTATTACTGTAAAGTACGAGTAAAAGTAATGTGTTCGTCTTGGACGCTGTCCAACCTCAGTACGTAAGAGTGTACGTGAGAGGAGAGTGGATATGAATGTGTGTTTATTCTTCATTTTTAATTCTCTTTTATTCGTCTGTCAGCAAACTAATAACTTCACAGCATTAACTTCTTTATTTCTGCATTTGACAACGATCCTCTGAATTCTCTGACACTGAATCATATTTTAAAAAGTTATTTTTCTACTTCTGTGCTGCAAAGTGCTGATTGTCGTTGTGTTTCTGGACACGTCAGTCCATTATTTTTGTCATTTTCTTAGAGGAAAGACTTCAACATTTGCAATTTTAGGCAAAGTGATGAGTTGATTTCATGAGGTCAGAGTGGATCGTTACAGCGGGGGACAAAACTGCAAAAACGGCACATCAATATTCATTTAATCTCATTTGTAGGTTAACATTTTGACTGATTACGCTCATAAAAAGTGGCTTTGACATGTCTCCAACGACAGAAGATTCCAGCTTCAATGATTTATTTATATGACAGATTGAGTCAGAACCACAGGAGGAGCATCAGCTTCTTCTTCTTCTTCTCCCTCTGGAGTAAAACCTCAGCTCCTCTCCTCAGATCAGCTCCTGCTGGGCTGCAAATGGGGAGGAGGAGCTGCTGAGATGAAAGAATGAGGAGCTGTTAGCAGCTGCTGATTCCTTCAATCACTCCGATCTCTGCCTCTTTTCCTTTATCAAGCCTGCGCTGGTTCTGATGTGACCGACAGCTCCGCACAGATTAAGATATCGCTGGTTCACTATCGACCACATGTGGAGCTAATATTAGATTATGGTCCAATAAATCTGCTTCCAAACACCTTCAGAGTTCATCTTAATCCTCCCTCGCTGCTATAATTACCACCATAAGCTGTGTTGCAGAGTGAACCGCACACTGGTTCAGTATATAAGGGTCGTGATTGTAAAAAGTACGTGATGCGTAAAATGGTGTTAGCGTGCGAGCAGCCACACATGGTTTCTGCCGCTGCCGCTGTGGCAGGTGACTTTTAAAAGAAAAGAAAGGGAAAAGAAAAAGCATTTAAAATCATTTCAGTGTCGGTTTATTGTCACGGATATAAAGAATAAATAGCACATGTCCTTAATTTACAGGATAAAACAAGTCTGGATCACAAAAACAACAAAAAACCAAACCCACGTTTTAACTCTGAGGTCGATCTGCTTCATCCAAATATGGAAAAACAGCGAAGTCCTGACGTGGCTCTATGCGCCATATCTCCATAAATACAAAATATATAACCAATATTCTCCACAAATAAAGTAGACTCTGGTTACAGGTAATACTGACTCTGTACAGTGAGCTATATAGAACTGCATGGCACCGCATATACAGAAAATACATTCCTACACTCGGTAGTGCACGTGAGAGAAAGAATCACAAAAATAATGAGCTTATAATTTATGTTCAGAGAGTCTGTGCGCGCGTGCTTTCTGTCTAACTGGAGCACGAGCACTTGCAGTCTGTGATGATCGGGTACTGCACAGGTATCCACGCGCACTTGAGTCCCCCTTTCCTCTGCACGCACCTCCATCGCAGTATCGTCAGGTGGGTCGAGTTCGCGGGCTTGCACACCATCCCCTCCGGCACCGAGCACGACCGCTTGCTCAGGCAGCTGCCCGCGCGCACGAACCGCGGCCAGAACCTGTTCCCCAGGTCGGTCCACGTGTACACGACCGGGCAGAACGAGTACGCCCACAGCCACTGCTGCAGCCGCCGCTTCAGTTTCTTACTGGGCTTGTGCTTCTTGCCGAGCTGCACGTCGAAGTCCACCGCGCGGATCTCCTTCGGCAGTACTCCACCCGGCTTGAGCGCCTCAAAGTCATCCAGCTCATCGTTCCCGGGGTATTTGTCCTCCACGGGCGGTAAAACGGACAAAAAGCGGCTGTCAAAGTCCCCCAGGACGCTCTTCAGCTCGGTCTCGTTAAGGTCCCGCTCCTTGGGGTCGAACACCGGGTCCGGGTCCTCTTTTAATTCCACCAGCGGCAGGCTGTCACTCGGGATGGGGCGGAGAAGGTAGTAGTGCTGACAGATCCCTCTGTCCACGAGAAGTCCGAGGGAGAGCACCAGCAGATACATGGCCACACACTGCTGGTTCTGATCCATGTCAGGCTGGTCGCACAGGGGAGCTGGCTAATGGGACGCTTTTTTCTTGTGCGCAATTACGCGTGAGCCGTATCCAAAAAAAAACCTGCGTCTTCAAGTGTCCCGTCACAGTTCAGTTTCCCATGATGAAAATCCGTGACAGAGATAATACAAAAAAAGAAAAAGTTGCTCCAGGGAAACTTTATTTTCTCGTGACAACGCTCAGATCTGTCCTCGGGCTCCGTGCGCGCGGCCTCGGCATGATGCTCGCGGTGTCTCCCTCCAACAGAAAAGCGCTGAGCGTAACGCGCCACCTCCGTTATATCCTCCACACGGAGCGTGACGTAACGCGTGTGCCCCTCTTTGAATGTGGGTTTGTTGTCTAGGAGGAGATCCCCAATACCTCCTTCTTCCACCGCACCGGAGGAGGGAGGGAGGGAGGAGGAGGGAGGGTAGGCAGGCAGAGGAGACGCCCCCTGTCGGTTTTCCAGACGTCCTTAAATCAGTCTCACAGTGGGGATGATTGTTTGAGTCTTTCATCTGGAGAATCCTTCTGCTGGAGCTGCAGCATGAGGCGGCTGAAGGTGCCACCGCAGAGTCTCTGCAGCCAGAAACGTCTCCACTGCGCGTTGTTGTAGATCCAAAGTGTATTTTAGGTAAATTACCTCCTTCGTTGCCTGTTTACATGTTGATGTTCGAGCAGTAATGATCTAATAACAGCTATTTTGCTTCCAGACTTCAGTCTAAATCCTCTTTTTGCTCACTGAAACTCTGATTATAAACGATTCTCAGATGGAAACTTTCCTTCACAGATTGTTCTGTTCGCCTTCACACATTCACTTTGTCGGGTTTCACCACTAAGGAGTTATTTTACATTGTGGTATTTCTCTACTCAAGTGAAAGCATATTTCTTTCACCACTGGTGAAAAAAAAAGAAAATAAAAATACATCTCGTCTGGACGACAAGCTTCATTTCCTTAAGAAGTTTCAAAACATGTCACACCAGGATCAGAACCGCACTCTTTCTGTGTTCAGCCCAGAATCATTAAAGCTCTGAGCTCATGTCTTTTTTCTTTCTTGAGCTGAACTGGGAACATTTCTGCTCATTTTTTAAAAGTCAAATTCAACTTTGAAGATCACAAATTTAACCGGAGTGGCACTCAGTAGAGCCAGAACTTCACCAAGGACCAACATATCAAACTGATTTAATGAATTTCAACCAACCACGAGAAGCAAAACTATGCAGATTAAATGCTATTTAGATCTAAATTTGCCTGATTTTTTCATCCAGATTCAGAGAAATTAACAAAAATGTGGCTGTTTTCCAGGAGAATAATTCCTGGATCCGTCCCTTTATCACGATCTGCACCAAAAGTTAACTCTCGGCTGAGACTCATCCTCCATCTGAGCGTCTACTCCGTGTCGTAGATAATCAAAGGCATCGATCAGCTCGAGGTCGACCACAGCTTGCAAATGACGACCAAATATCTGTACATTATTAATTAAACGAACCGTGAATGTTTGGAAATACTGCGGCCCGTGTCCCTCTGAAGGCATCACTGCAAAATATCTGCTCAGACATTTATTTTTCAGTCGTTTCATTTATTTTTTAAGTTTCAGCCAAACTTTCCTCAAACCCACTTAACTTTATTTTTAAATTCTAGTGGAGAACCAAAAAGTTCCCATACACACCAAATATGTCCAATTAACTTTTATGGAAATGCGTATAAAAAGAAGATATAAGAGATGTTTTCATTGGAGGAAACTGTGCCGTTAAAAGAGGGTTGCAGAAATATTTGATGTACGTCAGAGGAAGTTTAATAAGACAAACCTGAAGGAAACAGAAGCACAAATGGTTCAAAAACAACTAAACGAGGCGCTCGACACCGGAAACAAGTGAACACATCAACCAAATTACCAGAAGCGTTCACTTATTTGAAGAAAGTCACAATTTACAGCCCGAACGGGAGATGAAACGGCCTGTTAAGTGCACTTTTTGCAGTGTATTTTACTGCCTGTGTCCAACTCAAGTGGGACAATATTTCTGCCTGTACCGGTGCCACGGCGAGCCTCTCAATAAAGCCGGCCAAATTAGCTCCCAAATAAACAACGCACGCTAAGCGGCAGCCATGGAAAGTATCACAATTTGCGAACCTGTCTAAACTCATGCTCAGAGAATCATTCTTTGAAAAAATAATTTAATGGAAGAACTTAGCCAGCTGCTACATCAGCCATAAACCATCCGCGTGAGATAAATGCATCTCTGTTTCAATTTGAATGAGCTAATTCACACAAGCACTTGAGCACACGACTCATTTAGTTTACGGTCAAATGATGGTGAAAAAAAAAGTCTGGAAAATGTCACCCCTTATATTTTTCATCTGACCGGCACGTATCATAAACCACCGCTCTGACAGATAGGCTCAGTCCGGAGTGAAACGGTGCACAGACACGCAGATACAAACCTGATGTCAGCCTGATAAACTCACAAGTTAACACCGAAATTAAACATTAAGAGCAATCACTTATTTTCTTATTGACTGTTTAAGGGGATTAAAGTCAGTTTTGAGATTTCGCAAAGAAAATGTCCAAAACAGACATTTAAGTGTTTATTTTAGTTCAAATTTCTGTTCTGGACATTTATAAAAAGCCTCATTTGCATTTCTAAGCATTAAATATGAGAAAACTTTGTCTTAAAGGTGTAATTTGTAGGAAAAAAAGGAAGCTGCTGGTCACTATACTCTTTAGCTATCTTTGGCTGTAGCTAGCAAGTAGCTCAGTTAGCCGTGGCGCTAGGCTGTTAGCTGACAGGAGTCTACCTGGATTGGATCTCAGATAAGAGAGAGTAACAGCGATCAACGTCACACTGGGATTGAACGCAGCCTCCAAGATCGACAGATACGGGATTGATTGAAGACGGGGGGATGCAGTACAGAGGCGATTTACAGCGGTGGAAATGACGTATTTTCACATCTTACTTTGTGAATTGAGGATTTATTTAGACCAAACCAGCGAAGAAAGACTGTTCTGGTGAGCTACACTTGATTTGATTTGAATTAACGAGGCGATTAAGTTGGTCTTAGTTCGGTCAAAGAGGGAAACTTGAATACAAAAGGTGTGAAGTTGATTTTTCGGTAAAAATATCTCCTTTCACATGTGGAGTGAAACGGTGCACAGACACGCAGATACAAACCTGATGTCAGCCTGATAAAATCACGAGTTAACACTGAAATTAAACATTAAGAGCAATCACTTATTTTCTTATTGACTGTTTAAGGGGATTAAAATCAGTTTTGAGGTTTTGGGCGCAAAGAAAATGTCCAAAACAGACATTTAAGTGTTTATTTTAGTTCAAATTTCTGTTCTGGACATTTATAAAAAGCCTCATTTGCATTTCTAAGCATTAAATATAAGAAAACTTTGTCTTAAAGGTGTAATTTGTAGGAAAAAAGGAAGCTGCTGGTCACTATACTCTTTAGCTATCTTTGGCTGCCTTTAGCGAGTAGCTCAGTTAGCCGTGGCGCTAGGCTATTAGCTGACAGGAGTCTACCTGGATTGTGAGCTCAGATAGGTGAGAGTAACAGCGATCAACGTCACACTGGGATTGAACGCAGCCTCCGAGATCGACAGATACGGGATTGATTGAAGACGGGGGGATGCAGTACAGAGGCGATTTACAGCGGCTCGGATCAGGACAGAAACAACATTGTATTTTCACATCTTACTCCGTGAATTGAGGATTTATTTGGACCCAACCAGCGAAGAAAGACTGTTCTGGTGAGCTACACTTGATCTGATTTTATTGAAGTGCGTTTTATGATGAATTAACGAGGCGATTAAGTTGGTCTTAGTTCGGTCAACGAGGGAAACTTGAATACAAAAGGTGTAAAGTTGATTTTTCGGGAAAAATATCTCCTTTCATGACATTTTGTGAGTTTATTCCGTTCACTTATTAGACGTAGGAGCGACCTCACCACTTTTACAACGCTTGTGGTACAAAGTTGTATTACAAGACAGGTCGAGGAAAAAGGGCTAGCGTGTTAGCATGCTAACTTCAGTAGACATCTCTGCGACACAACACGTAGACGTCAACAATGCTTCTTCACATTCTATCGATGTTTGTTCATTTTTTAAAATATTTTAAACCAATAAATTCCTGCCACATCTGACAAATTCCACCGTTAACGAATGTACTCAACTGGAGTTTGAGTTTGAATAGTTAAAGCTGCTGTAAGCTTTATTTTCTTACTAAAATAGCGAAGAAAAACAGTTGAAAAAGGCAGAAATCTCCACTTACATACACCAAACTGTCCAGTTTTACTCTTTTTTACAGATGGGTTTGTTTAAATATCATTCACAGCCTGATTAAGGACATTTTATTCCTAAAAACATGGGGGAAATTGATTTTTTATGGCTGTGATGGACTTTATTATGTCGAGAAAACTTGACTTTATCCAACGTTCAGATTTCTGTTTGGATGTTTTTGCAAATTAACGTGTTTTTAATTGGATTGTGACTAAACTTGTAATTCAAAAAGATAAAAATGTCCCGGGAGGTTTCACGGTGACATCCATCAGTCACCTGCAGTGTCTGGGCTTCGAGGGCTTCTCGAACTCGACCTGGCGCGTTAAACCTTATTTCACACGCCGGAATATTTCATTTCTAATGTGGCTGCATGGGTGAAGTCCAAACATGGTTCTCATTAAGTGTCATCAGGACTGCCAGGCTCATTTAACGCTGAGTTGTTTTTGTTTCTTCTAATCCCTTCCTACTGTTTTACCACAGGAACATTTTGATAGTGAAATATTCCTCCTTAAGAAGACAGGCTACTTGAGACAGACGCCTGCCTAATGGACGACTTTTTTCTTCTTCATCCCCCCGAGTTAACCAAACACAGTCCTCCCCTTTTTTTTTGCTATTAAACCCGGCCCGGTGTAATGACCTGGGTCTGGTTCTTTCTGGGAAGACGTTTTAAACCTTTAAGGATATACGCGTTCAAAATGAATCCCCCTTGTTTCGAGCCGTGCGCAGGGTCATTGTAGCCTTCCCCTGCTGATTTCTCATTTAGTGAGGAAAAGCAGACTTCTCTCTTGGCAGACACCTTCAGCGCCGGTACCAAGAAAAAGGCACGCTCAGGTAGAAACACACACACACACACACACACACACACACACACACACACACACACACACAACGGGTTCTGATCCGCTCTCATCCAGAGCAAAACCACAAATACCTGAGATACTTTTACAGGAGTCGAGAAAAAAAAACAAGAATCGTCCGAGCCGGCCGGCGGCGACGTGCACGCCGGGGAGGTTATCAATGACAAGAGAGGAAACACAAAGCACCTTTCACACGCTTTATCTCCCTCAGTACGCCGTTTCACACCTCCCGCTAATTGAGGCCACATTGCCAAGCTGAATACACACAGACACGGAGTGGGTGCTATTCTGTTTACTCTGGCACTCGGGAGGTGTGCAATTTGCTAGTTTGTTTAGCACTTTTTTCCATCCCTCTGCAATCCAAGAGCACACAATCACAATAATCACTCCTGCTGGGAGCTTAATTAAAATTAATTGCCGCCTCGGACCGCTGACCATGAGCCGGGTGGCACATTTGCATTCTCGCGGGTCGCGATTTTTCTGTCCTGCGTTTGTGGATTCGAGGTTTGTCGAAAGAAAAAGAACAGAAGAAATTCAGACTTCCTTCAACCTGACACATGAAATCAAACTCATTAAGTGCAGATTTTGCTTCTTAAGAATGATAAAACTCCAGTCAGTCGACAGTCAGATCTGCACAAGAGTCATCTTCAGGTTTGAGGAGAACGCTCATAAATATCTGCGGCTTTTAACGAGCTCTATAATTAGCACATTTAGCTCACTTTTCCCACAGGTTGCGGAGTCGAAAAGGCTCAGAAAGGCAGCAGAAGCCTGGTTGCGAGTGTGTGTTCCTTCCATTCGTCCATAAAAAGCTCCCACAGACAGAAACTCTGCATCCAAACAAAGTCATTAAACCGGAGAGTCAGAACAAAGTGCTCAGTGATTACTCAGGTGACTGAAAAATACACTTAGCTTTTTATTTATGATTATGTGGATGATATTCAGGCGCAGAGTTGAAGTACAAGTACACAAACGGGTCAACTGTTGGCACCGTCACAAGTATTTTTACGAACTCCTGTAATATGACTTTGAGTCTTTGGCTCATTGAGCGCGCCGACTTTCCTCTTTGCATCATCATTTTTCCAGTATTTTGAATTTTATTGAACTTTTTTTTTGCACACAGTATACCGACTTCCCCTCGAGAATACCAGGAGATTTGATAACCCAAATTATTTCGCTGTGATGTAAAAAAAAAAAAGGCACAATTAACGCCTTGTTAATGTCAATTGGACCAATGTGGCAGACACACTGAGCTCCTGCAGGAAAACAAAAGATCCTCCGCCGACATTCTTCGGACTGAAGACTTCTGCGAAGACTTTCCAGAACTTTAACCTCATGTCAGTGAGTATTAAGTCGTATTTTCAGTTGGACTCGACGCGCTTTTTCCCCGCGATTTCTGTAGCTGCAGCTCCGTCATGTCGGCCAGACTTCTGAGATGATTTTGTGACACATATAAACAGGAAAAGTGTTGGATATCTTTTCTTTTCAGATACTTTTCAATTCAGAAACATCTGCTCGGCATGCACAAATACGTTCCCGTGAACCCTCAACGCTCGCTCACAGTCGAATATTTGCAGGTAACCTTCACTGAAAACCTGGAATTTTTTTATTTTCTACGTGAAGCTCGCCGTCGTCTTTACCTTATTTTCTACGGCCCACATCGACTCAATTCAGAGACGAGAATCTAAACTCAAAAATGATTCAGATCGGTGAATAATCGTGTCATTTATCTGTGAATTCACACAGATGTGGACCGCATTAATGGCCACTTGTCGGTACGGACTCAGCTTGTACTGGGTCAAAACCTTGTACGTACACAACCGCTTGAGTCTCTCTCGCTTTGCCATGTTGGCGTGAGAACGAGTCCAGCTCAGCCAGCTTTCGATCAACCTTTATTTTACTGGAATCAAAGTAAACACTTGTGCTCTTGATGGATGATTCGGCACTCAATCAACCCGCCGTGCGACAGAAATGAAGCCTGACGACCGGCGCAGACGCACAGCAGGCCGTCTGCTGCGGCTAGCGGCGCGTCGAGGCGTTGATCCCCACATGGCGATCTGGCCCGCGTTTCCACAGATCGTCAGAAGCCAAAGCTGCAGAGCGCCAGAGGCTGCTGTGAATGAGCGAACAGGCCGGGAGTCAGAGCGTAGTGGTGGCGGTGGAGGTGGAGGAGGTGGTGGTGGTGGCGGTGGTGGTGATGGTGGGGGGATGACGGGAGGTCGCGGCGTCTCCAGCCCCTACAACACAGACGGCTGTTTGTGCCACGCAAACCCCCTCCTCCTCCGCCCCCCCACCGACCCCACCTCGGTCTCAAACTCTCAGCTCCTAATTCACACTTCATAAATCAAGATGACCCGTCCTCATGTGAATTCATCTCTCTCTCTCTGCGCCGGATAATAGTGGCGCTATTGTTCCGCGCCGAGGATTCATTTCAGGGGACATAAACTATCCCCGAGGCCGACGCGCAGCCCCTTGATAGCTATAGCAGCTCCTGGATGTCCACGCGGAGACGTCGGGGTCTGAAATTGCAGTCCTCCGTGTCAGGCCACGTCTGGTCGGTTATATTTTCAACTCCTCTGGCAGCTAAAATAGTTCCAAAAATAAGAACACTAATTGGCCGGTGTTTATTTCTGTATGGGAGAAATACTCTAAGTGTTTTTAGCAGGTTGTTTGTGGCACGATGGCTTAACAGTCGGGGCTCTCTGGGAGGTACGGCTCAGTCCACTGCATGGAAAAAGAGCCAACGCTCCCCTTTTTTTAATAAATAAGGTCTTTTATAAGAAAATTGGTACTACAGTATAGTTGTGTGTGAGGCTGGCAGCGCCGCGCGTGACATCATGAGTGTTGACTCATGAGCAGATGAGTGATGCACACTGAGCTTTTTGCCTCCTCTCTCAAACTCATGTTTAGTGCCACAGAAACAGCAGTAAAGCCTCTCTCGACTCCTGTCCGTCTCCCTGTCTCCCTCTCTACAGCTGGAGGAGGAGGAGGTGGAGGAGGTGGAGGAGGAGGTGGGGGTCTGGTAATGAAGCAAGTGTTCCTATGCGTTGCGAGGGGGCTGTCAGCTCTACACACAGCAGACCTCTGTCACCTGTTGCCACCAGCGGGAGGCTTGGGCGACGGGCGCGGGGCCAAGCCTGGCGGCCAGTTACAGAGCCCTGGCTCCACCTATAGACAGCTCAGCGGGGTGATTTACTCTGCCTCCACGCCGAGGTGTCTACGGACACTCATGTGTACGCTGTTATAGCAGCGGCGGCGGCGCGCGGCCAGGCCAATGTCTGAGTTTTTTTTACACCCCGTCGTCGTCGTCGTCTCATGTTGACATGAAACAAAGTGCAGCCTCTCGCCCTTTTTTGGATCGTCTGGCACGGCGACAGACATCAAATGGATGGACGGCTAATTAGTTCTTTCTTCGCCGAATTAGGTGGGAAAATAACGTCTGCGGGCGACACTTTGAAAACAGGCCGGTCAGGGTTCAGTATACTAAAAAACACCGACGTGTTTATGTCTGTAAGAAAATGGTTATGATCGACGGCGGGGCGGAAAGCTCGCCATCGTAGACGTGCCCTGGCTGCATGTCGCTCTAATAACTCTCGAGTTTTATGAGTCCTGGATGAATCTGTTGATCATTTGTTGTTTGGTCCATAAAATGGTGAGAATTTAGACTTTTTTTTCTTAAGAATGACTCAAATCAATGAATCAATTTTAATAATAGTTGGCGGTTAACTTAGTCGTTGACAACTAATCGATTAACGACTCCTCTCGCAGCTCTACAGCACATATTCTCGGTGTCGGTTGCACACACAGAAAGTTAAAGTGTGGTTGTGTTTGTGTGACGAATAGTAAAAGAGCTGGAGAGAGACGTTTATACCTCTGACCAGTGACTGAGTGAAGAAGTCACGCTTGTTTCCAGAAAGTTACCAAAATGATCAAGTGCAACTCCCTAAATTAAAGTCAGAGAGTCGTCCAGGGAAAGTGTTCGTGACCATACGTCACTTTACTTTCACTCTGCAGTTGACCCGGGATTAAAAGCGTATAAGAACCGTCTCTATGACAACAATATCCTGACACCGCCGCTGTCTGATCGAGCGAGGAGGATGTGGGTGCATGAAATGATCTGTAGGAGACAAAAGCACGGTGAATATTTTCACCTCGACCAGGAAAAAGAAGAAGAGCGACAAGAGATTTTCAACTTGGAGTGGCCTGCACAAAAAAGGAAAGACTTATCCCTGGGTTTGTGAGGTTATCCTCTAAAAGCGACCAAACATGGCACTAAAAGACGCCGGTGTTTAAAACATTAGTCGCACGTGCCAACGGACATTTAACCCAAGGTGAGTATGAACTGTACAGCTTAGTTTAACCCTGAGTTAACAATGTATGTGGGCTGATTCTGGATTATCACACTGCAGGATTTTAACACCTGGGCCCATAACTTAAAACGTCTAGGAACCTTGAGACGCTTCGACACTACGTCCTTTATTTCCACCACATACCAACGACAGTATGTCAAGTTCAGTCACTAGAACAATGTCAGTTTTTTTTAATGCTCCATTTGGCAGACAAGGGAAGTAATAAGTGTACTTTGGTCCTTTTTTTTAGGCCATTTTCAGTCGAGTACAGTTTGAAGACGTGATATTTAAATAGTTTTCTTTTTTAAATATCCACACCTGCAACATGCAAAGCGAAAAGAACCAGTAACTTGTTTGGGATCAGCTTCATTTCAGTGCTGTCTTGCAGAAAAATGTATATAAGCCGGTCTAAATCTTTGCATCTACACATTCGTCTTGACTTGTCAGCGTGAGCTAAAGTTTTCCAGGTGAACTGTCCGTCTGTCTGTGAGGCTGAAGAAGGAAACAGTAGATGAGACAGAGAAATGAAGACTGACAGCGAGAGGAATGAGACTTGAGTCGGGTGGAGGAGGAGGGCTGGCCAGCGGCTGCAGCAGCAGTCGGCGCTGCAGAGGAAAGGGTTAACGCGAGACAGTAAAGTGAATCCAGATGTGCTGTTATTATTAATATCTCTGGCTGATGAATGGGAAGGTAAAATTACAGGCGCCAGCCAGGGAGGCCCCGTGTGTTGCCCTGCCACCCAGGCGCTTCCCAGCTCACCTCCACAGCTCCGGCGGCCGCAGCAGATCAGGGGGTGAGGCGGCGAGCGGGGGGTGAGGCTGTCAGCCGGCCTCCACGTGGCTTCAGCATTGTCAGGCAACCGGGAGGTGAAGCAGGCAGGTAGACGGACTGAGCAGAGCGACGAAATGTCAAAACGATGCCACACGATGATGAAACTAAAGCTGAAACCATCGACAGTGAATCGTAGTAAAGCTGCATCTATTTCTGTTTTGATAAGATGAGTTGTTGCTAAATATTTCCTGGTTCCAGCTCCTAAGACTTCCTAATAATCACACTGACCTTCATTGACAAAAGCTAAGAAATTACTTTATTATATATATTCTTTAAAAGGTCCACTGTGTAGTGATTTAAGTAATTTATGACCTCAAATCAGCGTCTTCATTCATAAATAAGTCCTCATTGGTGTAAAATGCTCTCTGCCAACAATCTCACTTCTCCTCCTGAGGGAAGAATCACTTCTCTGTATTTCCATAGGACGGGCGAGCTCTACGGAGGCTTCCATGTCCTTCCGCTCTATAAAAAACGATGAGCTGGTGAGAGGGACAAAAAGCTCTACGTGGTACAGATAAGGCTAAAGGCGTTTTCACTCAGAGCCAGCGTGACTGTGGAACGGAGAAGGAGCTTAGCCAGACGCGCTCGTCAGCTGCAGTTTGAAGTCTGTTTGAAATAACGTACCTCATCACCCGAAACTAAACTTGATGAAGTGCTGTTTGAAGACATGTTGTTGTCACAGCTTCTTGAATCTTGACACATCCCGCCTGCCGTAGTTCCAACAGGCTGCAACGCACGTTTGAAAACGCGAGGCGCTAGAGAGCAGTATTCGTTTGGATGCAGAATAACATTTAACCACTAGATGGGAGAAATAATTCCACAGTGTGTCTTTAAATGAGGACTGTAAATATGACAGTTTGAGTGAAATGTCGAATCTGCAACACATTTTTTTTCTACGTTGGCTGAAGTTAGTGATGTAACAACCCGAATCATCAGCAGAATAAATGTAAGACTTCAGACTACAGGTCACAACTTTACATTCGTCTCGGTTTAATTTGATATTATACGCTGAACTTATGCTCTTGGTTGGGTTTAGGCACAAAAACCACTTGGTTTGGGTTAGAAAAACATCACGGTTTGGCTTAAAATACCCGTTTCGGTCGGCAGGATCACGAACGGAGATGAAAAACAGCTGGTTTCACAGGTCTACAAAAGCACCTGAGGTCTGACGATAAAAACAGATAAATATATTCCCACTCGTGTGACTGTATTAACGCCCGTCCACCTGGATGTATTTGTAGTGTGCAGAAGAGCGAGTGGCTGGTTCTGGTGTCTTGGACCGAACCTACCAAACATCAAAACCTTCCTCCATCTTTTTTTTCAAGCACCTGGTTTATCAAGAAGTTTTGGTTTCTGCTGACTGCATGTAGTGACGCCAGGGCTTTATTCTGCTTTTTCCCTGCAGACACGAGGATCAGAACCGGACTGGATCCAGACAGGTGTGACAGATTTAAAGCCACCAGAAGGCTGGTTCGGTTCTGGTCCAGTATTCTTACACAAGTGTGATTTTTCTAACATAAAGACTAAATTATTCATCATTTAATCTGGAAACTAATCAGTAAATTGCAGCCTACATGGAACAAATAATCTTTGACTCTGAAATCTGAATAAATGAATTAGAATAAGAACTTAATTGGGTCAGATTGAATCAATAAGAGATCAATTACTTTAGAGAAAAACCAACATGTTTGTTCTGACTCACGCTGCTGCTGAACGGAGCTGCTGCCTGATAGGAAGGAACCAATAATCACTTTATTGGCTCTATAAGCTTCTCACACCTCCTCTAATTCACACCTCGGCGAGGCCGACCCCTCTCGCGCTGGTTCAACGTGTGACCGTGTTGTTGCCGTGAATTCAAACAGACGTGGAGACGGACAGGATCTCAGACCAGCTCTGGCAGACAGAATCGTTTTTCAGCTTTTTTTTTCTCTCTCTCGCTCTCTTTTTCCCTTTCATCATAAAACGTGACAGCGGAGGCCGTGAAGTTTCTGCGTCGTGTTATTCAACAGGAGGTCGGCTGGTTTACATCAGGAGTTTCTCGAAACGGTGTCAGAAACTCACAAGTACGCACACAAGAGCCTTTAGGCTTTGACTCGGGGAGGAATATTTGCGCTGCAGACACCCAAACAGTGAGGATTCGGGTCAGGATCAAACTCCAGAGAGAAGGCAGAATAAAACTTAACTCAGGCTTCTAACGATGTTTAATTAGCGGTCATGAAGACGAGGTTTTTAGGTTTCTGTGCATTAAAACAGGAAATAATAAACAGTCAGAGAGTTTAACCCCGCAGAAATCAAACCAGCTGACGTCGGTCCTTGTTCCCCCCTGGAATCAAAATCTCTCTGTGAAGAAGAAGAAGAAGAAGAAGAAGAAGAAGACGACGACAGCAGAAGAAGAAGAAGATGACGACAGCAGAAGAAGAAGAAGAAGAAAGCAGAAGAAGACAGAAGAAGAAGAAGAAGAAGACTGAATATTCTCATTCATCCAGGTCATAGTTATCTCAAGGAAATTGAATCGAACGCAACTGGATTTGGTTTTTGTCTTTGAAAACGTTTCACCTCTCATCCAAGAGGCTTCATCAGTTCCTGCTCGCTTGACTAGGCTGAGACTAGTCCCAGAAGAAGAAGAAGAAGAAGGAAGAAGAAGAAGAAAGAAGAAGAAGAAGAAAGAAGAAAGAAGAAAGAAGAAGGAAGAAGAAGAAAGAAGAAGGAAGAAGAAAGGAAGAAGAAGGAAGAAGAAAGGAAGAAGAAAGAAAACAGGAAGAAGAAAGAAAAAGGAAGAAGAAAGAAAAAGGAAGAAGAAGAAGAAGAAGAAGAAGAAGAAGAAGAAGAAGAAGAAGAAGAAGAAGAAGACGACAACAGAAGAAGAAGAAGAAGACAGCAGAAGAAGAAGAAGAAGACAGCAGAAGAAGAAGAAGACAGCAGAAGAAGACAGCAGAAGAAGAAGAAGAAGACGACATCTCAACTCGGGTAGTGAAGATACTACGCAGCCTGATAATGAAAAATTAAAAGACGCCTGTGCACACACACGAGTGAAACCATCAATGTCACATTTAAATATCACCAATCCATCCAATATTGCTCTATTTATTTCCTGTGTGGAGAACATTTTGCTGTTTGGTTGCCAAATTTCTCAAAATAGCTGCCAGTGGCTACCTAGCAACCGTTACCGTCGACGGTTACGTACCGGTCGGTTGTTTTCTTACGTTTTAAAACGAGTCTGCAGCTTCTTCGCCGCAAGAAATGTTTGGTACGCGACAAATCTTCACCTGACTTTTGACATCTTCGGACGACCTGAGAGAGTTTCTCTTCAGTTTAATCCGGTGAAGGTTTCACTCCGGTACCAGAGAGGGCATCTGCTCCGTCCGACCCGGGTGTCTGTATTAGGTTGCGCTCTTTAACATTTACACACTTGGCACCGGCAACAAAGCGGCCATTCCTCTGGCAGCCACCGCCGGTCATTAAGCATAATTTGTCTGGTATCCCTGTGTTGAAAATGCACAAAGGGGAGCGAGTAAAGCCAGCGTGAGTTTGTCTTCTGAGCTGTCATGTGGAGGGGGACGCTGGGGGCCCCATGCTGGGCGGAGGAGGAGGTGGTGCTGGTGGTGGTGGTGGTGGGGCAGACAGCGACAGAGAGGCTGGCTGGTTGGAGCTCCCACAGGACTGTTTGGGGACAGCAGCAACCCGAGAGGGACGCCCCCCCCCTCCCCTCCATCCTAAAATCCAACCTACAACCACAGCACCACCCCTCCTCCTCCTCCTCCTCCTCCCTGCTGCCGTGTGTCTGACGGTTAAAACAACAGCCCCTGTGGCCAGCCAGGCTCCATCTCCCCTACTGGATTTACGCTTGTTGCTCAGTTCCCACCACCCTCTGCTTCACCCTCCTCCTTCCCCTTCTGTCTCCTGCTTCTGCTCCATCCTCCATCAGGCCAGGAAGCCTCCGTCAGGGAACGCTGACCCATACGAACTTGATCATTGATTGAGCAAAGACTCTGATGTGTCGGAGGCGATGAAAGCGTCCAACCGAGGGATGATCTGAAGATGATTCAGTGTCTTTGGTGCACAAACACTAAAAAGGAAGGTTATCCAACTTCACAGTAAATCATCAGGAGCGTGAGAAGCACGAGTCGGTGAAGTAGAGCCGGAGTTTGATCTGCCGCTGTGGTCCGGTCCAGAAGAGACGTTACGGAGGGATTTATGGACGTTGCTCCTCGATTGTTGTCCAAAAAACTGTCCTGACTCAATCCCACAGACACAAATACTCAGCAGAGAGCAACACATGTAGATTAAGACGCTGAAACACTATATTTCTGAGGTGTTTTCTCTTTAAGATTTATGTCTTCAGTGTAGGAAACAGTGGAGCTGGAGCTGAAAGCGACAGACGGGGAGAGAAGAGACGTCAGGAAGTATTAAGAGACGGACGAATATTGGTCGAGTTGTTGACGATTAGACAAATTGAATAAAATAAACTTCATCCGTGAGGGAATTTGACATTTTCTGACATTCAACAGGCTCAAATTCAAGATCTGATTCACTTAATTCATGCATTTGTTTGTTTTTATTGGTTTCATGCGAAGATAATTTCCTCTTCTGACGATAAAGATAATTTTGCATCAGTTGTACGTCTTCATTTCTTGTTTTCTTCAGAGCGAAACAGGAAAAGTATCACTGTGGGAGAAAATGTTCCCAGCTCTGATTTATCTCCGGTGGAGTTGAGTTACAAAGCGTCTTCAGCAAAACAGGAAAATGTTAATTGATTTCTAATCAATGTAACTGAGCTGTGTGGGGGGAAAAAAAAAAGGGCAAAAATACTACGAGCTAGGATTTCGACTAATTCCAGGAGTCTGAAAAATGAGGAGTGGCGGAGAGAGGAGACTTTTTAAAAAGCTTGGAGTCAGTCTGATTGCTCCCCGGGGAGACATTTCCACCCCAGTGTCCCACAAATGACATGTTTGTATGTAACGTAATCTGCTTTCTTTAAGAGGTGACGCTTTACTGGGGAGACACATTCTTCCCCCGAGGGCCCTGCAGTCAAACACTAAAAAAATGTGTCGGTTGTTCTACTTCGTCTTTTCTTTTGTCAAACATAAAAAAACACTGGTGAGACTTTCTTACCTGCTCAGGTGGCTGATTAACTTTTGATTTATACCCGCTGCAGATTCCCAGAATTCCTGGATCGCCTGCAGGAGCGTAAAGAAGTCACTTCGGTTTACACTCGTCGGTACACGCCGCGCGCAGAGTGTCAAGACTCGCATTAAAACTGGAATCTAATCTGATCTTTGCTTTTAAGGCGCCCTGTGGAGTTTCTGACCGCTATAAAAGTTATGGAGTCGTGGTTTTAAGGCGCGTGCACGTGAGAGCTACGGCAGGAAACTGATCTACAGGATCTGGTGGTCGTGTTAAAGGCAGGGAAGAAGAAAACTGACAGGGATAAACACTGATGGTGAAGGTGCAACATGTAAAAATAAAAATTAACTTTGTTTTTCTGCAAATCTTCCAACACTTAGCGGTGCTTCAAGCTCCTAGCCTGGGCCGCTATCTGCACGGCTAACTGAGCTGGTAGCGGTTATTCTGGTGATCTACTGCCCCCTATCTGTCTGGAGTATGAATTCAACAGGGCAAATTCTTATACTGTAATGCCGTTTTTCCACCGACAGTACCAGCTCGCCTCGCCTCGGCTCAGCGTGGCTCTACTTGGTTTGGTTTCAGACGCGTTGCGTTTCCATCTAGAATTAGTATCTCTTCAACGTGGGCGGGTCGTCTTCAACGTGGGCGGGTCGTCTTCAACGTGGGCGGGTCGTCTTCAACGTGGGCGGGTCGTCTTCAACGTGGGCGGGTCGTCATCAACGTGGGCGGGTCGTCATCAGTGACGTACTTATCCACGCGACACATAAACAGGGCTAGCTGTGGGCGACGCAAAACACGTCCACCTTTTCATTTCCTGTCGCAGCCATCAAGCTCGTTCTGGATGCGTCTTCAGCGACAACACTCAGGAGCGTCTCCACCTCTGCCACGGTCCACGCCGTGTTCCTGCGCGTTGTTCCTTCCATGTAATCGCTATGTTGACTGAACGCAGATGCTAGTTTTTAAAGGTAGCAGGTGTCAGGCTCGGACGTCGCGCTCGTCATGAGTCGTCAAGTGGCGTCGCTCTCTGTCCAATCAGTGGCCGGCTGCCAGCTTACGTCACACAGAAGTATCAGCTCAGCTCGGTTGGAACTTATACGGAGGTGATACTAAAAACGCACCACTTTAGCAGGTACCAGGTACCAGATTTCAGTAATGGGAACGCAAAAAAGGCGAGCTGAGTCGAGGCGAGGCGAGCTGGTACTGTCGGTGGAAAAACGGCATATATTGCATCTTTAAACATCGTTTCATGAAGAAGGGAAGGCGTTCAACATGTTCGTTACACCTCAAAGACGCAACGTGTGTCTAGTACGAAACACTGAAACTCTGCAGGTATTATTTAGTATTAATAACATACGATATTGTGTAATATATTCTAAAAAACAGAGCCAGAAAACAGAGACATTTGTTAATACAATAGCTGGAATATATCGTGGAAAAATAGAGAAAAAACTTGATCATCTGCCACATTTCAAGATGAAATACTAACGTTATTATACTAGCTGGATAGCAAAATCAATCAAGAGCTGCATTCAATCATTACAGACCAGTTACATTACTAGAAAAAAAGAAAAATAAATCACTTGCCTCGACTACAAGTCACTCAGAGTGTAAAAATGGGAGAGATCAGTTGATCTATCGTTCCGGCTATAAATAGAAATTAAAGCCGATGTTATAGATGATAATATAAAGCCAAACTGCTTTCATTAACTCGACAAGCACAACATCTACACACTCGGAAAAAGCTGGTGGAGGCTGTGCACCGAGAGAAGAAGGACGAGAATATCGATCCTACAAAATTATATCATTATATATTAAATCATCCGTCTTTCCTCAACAGATCGAAGCCTTTCTTACACTCAGGTGTGCATAAACTGCAGGTTGTGAACTTCTTTATAAAATATTAAAATGTGTGCGTCTCTACTATAAATTAATCCATAATAATTATAATATTCTAGATCCACTTGTGAACATCTTGGTCCTCCAGTGAATCTATATGAAGTGTCTGTTCTCAGACTTAAGTTAAAGTTTCTCTTCGAAGTTTAAGTTTGCATCGACTGTCGGAGCAGCTGAGAACCTCACAGGTCGCTGTCAAAGGTGCCGTTAGATAGAAGGTGAAGGTAAAATCGTTAAATTCGTCAGGACAGCTCACATTCGAGCTGACCCCTCAGTAAAATATGTTGATTAATAAGCACTTAAAGTCTCCTTATATCTGTGCACAATCAGATTACAGTGCGTTGAATCGAGTGTTTATCTGCAGCTTATAAATGTTAAACTGTGGTATTTAAAGTGAAGTGTTAGCCTGCGACCCCGGATTCTTGTGGGTGAAGTTATTGGACTATGAAATAGAACATCTGCGTCTCGCACAAACAAATTAACAGGCAATTTGTACCAATGAGATCTGTTTTAGTTTAAATTAGACCGTCGCGTAAACACTGAGAGAAAAGACATTTTCCACTGCTGCAGGGCCGCTGCGCTGTTTGTTTTCTGAAGCATTTTTCTCACGCGGGGATGAAACAGAAAAAGACGTCGGACAGATAACGACGAGAAGCTAAAGAAAAGAGTATTTCGGTCATTTTTGGCCTCGATGTCGCTGCAAAACTGACTTTTATTGGAAGGTGGCAAGACGGAGACACACAGCAGATAATAAAGAGAAGTTTGCCTTCACTGCATTTTCTGTCTGTTCTTGTAAATCAAACCGGACCTCAAGAAGCAGAACGACTCCGCCGCGCTGGCTGTGCACGACCACATTATTTCATGTTTCGCTCTGGCATCGCTTCTCAGGAGGGTTTTGGAAATTAAAACGTCAGGATTTTGTAACTGATTTGACCGCAGAATTTCAGCTATTTTTTCCCAAATATGACTCTTAAGAAACGCGGAACCGGGACCACAATGACTTTGCTGAATACTATGTGATGCATTCATGTGATGAAACCTTTAATTCATATATTTGACCCTCGGTTGAAGCTCGTACACCGATATTAGATTTCCTTTCTTTGTAAATCTACTTTTAAATAACATTTTATTTATTGTGCATGAGAAGAGAGACAATCAGAAGCCATCTGATGAAGTTAAACGTGAAACTTGAGCCTCATATTTAAGGAAATTACGTGCAGTGTCACAAATATAATCTATCGTTAATCTGTAATTCAGTGTTCATATCTTCTCCCAGGCCAAAGAAGAGCGTCCTGACTTATATTTGCAGGGTCTTGAACGCCTCCTTGTGTTTGTAACATTGGAATTAGTGATTGTTTTTAATTGTTTCGTTTATAAGATGTCAGAAAATCGAAACAGAAACAGAAAAATCTTCACGCTCGATTCATATTCTGTGAATCTGACTAATCAATTAATGGACTAATTGTTTCCACACCGGGTGAAACCAGGGGAGTCGTTCCCATGCGTCTCATCTCCGAGCTGATAAATGTCGTGTCTTTGAGGGGGGAAATCTAGATTGATAGATGGTCTGCCGCGTCGCGACACGGCAATTTGGCGTGGAATGGCGCACTGTCGCCGAGGTCCAGTGATCAAAGCGGTCGCGGGGGTCAGCAGGACAGTTCACAGCCTTCACACCCGGACCGGCCCTCCGTCACCATCACCGCATGTTCCTCCGTCCTCTCCCCCTGCCGTGTGAACTCTGCAGCTCTGACTTTTCTTCTGGAAACCGTTTAAATCGTCTAACCGAGCCGTTAGAATCACGTTTAAACATTTTATTTAATGAGCAGACGGAACGCCGGAGCTCAGCGCGATGAACAGACGATGAAATCAAAGTAAAACACAGGTGGAACGATATAAAATATGTCTTCAGAAGAGACGTTATTATAATTGTTGCCAAATGCTGAACGTTAACGTGCACTTAAAGGGTAATTCCACCAATTTTCCACATTAAATCTGTGTTTACAGGTTTTACTGAGTACTTGCTAAATGTGTGAAAAAAAAAAAGAAAAGTAGTATAAAGTCATTTGTGGCTCCAGAGGAAGCTGCATGTAATCTGATAAATGTCCTCCAGTTGCATTGTGGGTAATGTAGGCACCAGTTTTAGAGAAAGGATGAAGAATGTGTGGGATAAAAAAAAAAAAGGTTCTTGATCATTTGTATTTAAACTTTCAGCAACTGTCGACTGCTTTTCAGAATCTGGTTGCCTACATTACCCACAATGCAACAGCGTGACATCACTGGAGGCAATTAACGATCTACCAGGTCAATAATTATTTCATTCATAATATATTTTTTACTTTTACTTGTACTTTTCATACTTAAGTACATTTAATATCAGATACTTTAAGACTTTTAAATAATATTTTAACACAATATCATTCTTTTTTACTCAAATATGACTTTTGGTCACTAAAAATTGGTGGAGTTACCCTTTAAAATGTCCGCATGTCTGCCTACAACTACTTTATAGTGAGAAATATATTAAACACATGTACGCTGCTAAAAAATGCCAATTATTAGGACTTAAATTTAGTGCAAAGTGATCATTTCTGACCTGTCGGATCACTTTATAATAACATTAATTAATAAATGGTTAAATTTATGGCTAATAATTATTTAGTTATTTAAATATCGAAATGCTTTATAAATCATTTACTAAGTGATTGTAAAGGTTTTAGAAAATGTAAGTTGTATATTTAAACTTAAAAGAATAGTTTTATTTATTTTTTTAAAAGGAAAGAAGTCAATTGAGTTAACTGACAATATACGTTTTACTTACCGCAACTGAAATATTCGAATAACAGTCGAATAACCTCTGAATAAAGTTTAATGAACCCTAAATGTTTGATTTAATAATGATGTTACCGTCGGTCCCACAGTGTCGGAGTCTCTGCAGCCGCCGCTCTAACATCACTGCTCAGCTCACAGTGTTTTTCCCAGAGAGACCAACCTCACACTTGGTATTTACAGCCACAATAAAAACTTTAATGAACTGGATGCTCATCAAATCACTGGAGCAGGAGCAGAGCAGATACTCTCCTCTTTTAAACTAATCGATTATTCCCTTTTTTTTCCTCTCTGTGTTGTCGTCGTTAGTTAAGCCCCTCGTCATTGACCTGGTCGTTCAGTAGCTCCGTCGAGATACGAAGATCAAAGAAATTCTCGGCCAGCATGGTGCTGTTTGACTGTGAAAACTCAACGCCGTGGCCCTGACTGGAAGGGATTCACCGCGAGATAGAGACGAGGAGAGGATCAGTGGCCTGCCCGGCTGCAGGAGGAGGGAGGGAGGGAGGGGGGGTTGAAAGCAAACAGCCCTACTGCCAGTGTGATATATGTTTAAGCCCACTGGGTGCACAGCAGAGACACCCAGCTTAAGATCTTTAACTCGTCTCAGCAACCGGGATGGTCGACTCTGCGACTCGGCCCGGTGCTTTATTAAAGAAAAACACAAGCTGTGCTTAAATGCCCATATGAAGGCAAAGACCGGGCGCATTGTCTCCTCTCTCTCTTTAAATATATGTTTAATCTGAGACGCTCTGAATCAATAAAAAGAGGTGCATTCCTCACCGGCTCTGAGAGGGTTAAATTATGTAACTGCTGCTGAGCTTTTATTGCTAAAAATGTGCAAGTAATACTTCTGAAAAAAAACTATTTTTAGACGGGAAGAGAATGTGCTCGCTGAGTTAACACTGAATGAGACAGTATTTACTTAGATATTTGATCAGTTTTGAGTAATACTGTGAGTATTTTCTGGTTTCTTTCCTCCTCTGTGACAGTAAAGTGAATATCTTTGGGTTGTGGACCGAACAAGACATTCGATCGACATTTTATAGACCAACAACTCATCGATTAATCCCGAAACTAATCGACAATGGAAATAACTGTTTACCAATCACAAAATCTGTATACTTTCAAACTGTTGTCTGTCTGAATTTAATACTCAAACCACTGACTTTATAAAATACGGAAAAAAGCTCTGAAAACTGAAGCTGACGCCCAGCAGGGGGCGACTCCGCTGTTTTCAAAAAGAAGTATGTAAGCTCATGAGTTTATGATCGTAATCTTTAGTTTCAAGTCTTCTTCAACAGAGCATGATGTTAATTTTTGCAAATTATGGTCCCATTTAGAGTAAAATAGGCGATAAAGCACAGGTATGAGTTGATATCCTCCACAGCTCCGCCCTCCTCGTCCTCATATCGCCACTTCTGGCTCCAAAAATCCAACATGGCAGCGGCTGTAATGCCAAACTCGAGGCTTCGACCGTGAGGTGACGTCACACTGATGCTAAAAAGTCATGCATGTACCCAGAAATATATCAGCTACCGAACAAATAACGTGCACAAGGCAAGGAATCAAATGCAAAATCATCAAAATGTGTCTGGACTGCATGTGGAGAGACATTATTATCATTTTATGGCATCGTAAATAAGAAATAGCTAATTTAAAGCTTGTTTACTGACATTATTTTTATGTTTTGGTCAAAAGCGAGTCCAGAAATTCACTTCATAAGAAGCTGATTCCATTTAAATTTCCGTTATTCCAGCGCTTCTCAAACTTTTTCACGATCAACGACCCTGAAACTGACACAAATTAGACCACAGACACCCAAACTCATGACTGAAACAGTGCGTGTTAGCGTTTAGCTTTGAGAACCACCGCTACCTCTAAGAAAACCCATTAAAGTTAAACGGGCGTATTATTCAAATGCTTGTGGTGAAGTTCTGCTAAATGTAGGATTAGTGGGTTTGCATGAGCGTTTATGACTTTGTGCGTCTGTCGTGATATTTCATCCGATCGGTACCAACTATGTTTTACGGTGTCATAACTGAGAAGCCGCCATGAAACTGCCAGATAAAACACAAATTAAAAAGCTCAGGAGAGTGAAAAAGATTTCAGGTTTCAGTCAGTAAGTGTAATTTATGATTTGTGTTATTTTTGCGTACAAAGTGATATTTAATCGGATTGTCTCGGCTTTTTACGATGTCGTAAGAGATGATGATGATGACCACACACAAAATAAGGCTCATTCAGCTGTCAAGCAGGAATATTGTCTTTTGGTCAATACTGGACTAAATTCCTCCAGAGCTTCACTTCACAATAGTTTGATGTCGTTTTAATGTCCTGCGGTGGCTCGTTGTGAAATCTGAAGGCGAAACTGGAGAGTTTGAAATCGACTGGAACCACGACGATGCGTCTTTTACGATAAATACGACATCCATCCGCCATCATCATCGGCTCCATCTGGTTTTTACGTTCAGCGTCGACGTCGCTCCGCTCGATCCGGCCCCGATTCTCGACCGTGCCGTGAAATCCATCATACCGTCAATGAACATTTATTGCTCCAATTCGGCTTCCCAGACACTGAAGTATGAAAATAGTGGCTCGGAGACAAGAGGCCCGGCTCCCCTCGACCCTGAGACTGACTCACAGCTACACTTCTTTTCTCTTTTAAAACACGAGTCAGACGCCAGCTGAGGTCTGCGAGGAGTACAGACGGGGGCCGCCGCTATTTGCCATGCTGTAACAATTAATTAGGAGTCACTCGAATTACCTGAGCGGGTCCGGAGACGGTCAACCGAGAAGCTCCCGCAAAGAAGGAAGAGCAACTCAAGACCACCCAGATCCCCTCACAGGAGCGCTGAGATCTGTAAAGTAAAGATTGTAAAAGAAAAAGACAGAAATCAGATGATCGGGCATGAAATCTAAAGATAAAAAAAGGGGCTTCGGGGTGATTTTGGAGCAGTTGTCGGAGCGCTGACGCTGGCCCGATGGAGCAAAAAGGTTTTTTAAAAAGATAATATATTTGAGACTTTGCACAAACTTCCATTCTCTCCCTGTGGACTCGATGTTCAGGCCTTCAGGTGAACGGCAGCGATGCATCACGGTAATAGTAATATATTTCACAGGACTCTCTGCAGAAACAAACGGGCCGATGTGGCGAGGACAGACGGGGGGAAGTGTTGAAGGAGTGTGTGGTCGGGGTTTGTTTTTACTGCCGTTCCGATTCTGCTCGGCAGGGAGTCCGTTTCTGTGCCGCCTGATACCTCCTGCGCCGGGCTTCTCTTTCTTTACCACGGTGAGAAAGAGTCAGCGCGCACTGGGAGAGTTTAACACTATCCAAATAGAAAACGTACGTATGTATATATCCAGGAAAAAGTATGTTTTCCTGCACCCGTTTTCTAATTCAGTCATTTTCTAGCCTGACTTGTGACACAAAGGATGATTCTCTCTCGTGTGTCCGGCTTTAACGATATACGGTAAAAGATAACGCGGTTGGAAGTCGACTGACGGAGGTGTTGGTGTTTCAGACGAGGCTGACGGTGAATGATGTGCAGACGCTCTGAGATTGGCGTCTCCAAAGGCTTACGGAGCAGCAGAGACACTCCGGGGTCAGACTAAACAAAGCTCCGTCCACCGCCGCCTCTCCGCAGGACTACAAAGGGCAAAAGCCGCTCCTCTCAATCCACTTTGAGTCCAGAGCGACGCTCAGAGCCGGGCGGCAGGTAAACCGCTTAAAGAGTTCAGATTATACGGTAACGCGTATAATCGGAGCCGTATATTCCCCCTGTCACTTCAAAGATTTACTTATCTGTCACATCGGTGCTCGTTTTAAATCAACATCGCAGCTCGTTACAGTAAGAGAGGCATAAAGAGAGATGGATAAATAGAATAACAAAAGGAAATGGAAAAGGAAATGGTTTCCTGACTCTGTTTTTGGTATTTATATTATCGATCAGCTGACAGCTGACAGTTTTCTCTGTTTCACATCACCACAAACTGAATTAAATGTAGTTTTGGGACTGCTGGTCGAGCAAAAACAAGCGAGTTTTCACTTTTTTCCAGATGAGTAACTGTTGAATTAACGGATAAAAATCTAAGAAATTAATTCGACTGGCAAAATTCAAGTGTTTTCTGTTTGTTTTAATGACTCATTATGAGGTAAATGTTGATTGCGCAGTGTAATGGCGGAGGAATAACGTCTGCACCATCTGTGTTTAGATTAGGTATAAACGTCGCTTTCACCATGCAAATCGTCAGGCACGAAATCTCCCGGGAAACTGGCGTTCCAGTACAAACGCTCGAAAAGTAAGACGCCAGATGACAATCGAAGGACTCCAACACCATCCAACGCAGTACAGCGAGCTACGTCAGCCCTGAGACGTAGAAACATCGTGGGGCAGGAAGTTGGCGGTCGAGGAAGTGCGCCGACAGGAGGAGCTGCAAAGGCTGAACAAGGGCAATGGATGCAGTAAGTGTTTGAAAATCATCTTAAAGGGATATTCCGGTGTAAGTTTAATCCATGGTCTAACACACCGTGACACCGAGTAAGACTCCCCCTCGAGAGGTCAAGTTAGCTGACCGCTAGCTTAGCTAGTTTTAGCAACCTCAGAAAAGACCGCACGATAACAACACACTGCAGCTTCTGTCTCCAACTAGAAACTGCCATCAAAAAGCCACAATTAATGGTGAGAACAGCAGCAAACTTCAGCAACAGTACATGTACAGTCCCAGCACACAGTACGAAGCATCAAACATCTGCTAGCTTTGCCGGATTTGTATTAAAAACACAGCACAACTCACCCTCTCCTCCAGCAGCCTGCCTGTGTGGGAAGCCCTGACGAGTCGATTACCGAGTGCAGTAGATTTCTGCAGCTGAAGGATGAAAATGTATGTTTATTACTCCATGTACTTCGCTCAGTTCTTACCTGTCGAGAGCTGACAGAGAAAAGAACTGAGCGTACCATGGAGTAATAATCAGACATTTTCATCCTTGAGCTGCAGAAATCTACTGCACTCGGTAATCGACTCGTCAGGGCTTCCCCACACAGGTAGGCTGCTGGAGGAGAGGCTGAGTTGAGCTGTGTTTTTAATACAAATCCAGCAAAGCTAGCAGATGTTTGATGCTTCGTACTGTGTGCTGGGACTGTACATGTGCTGTTGCTGAAGTTTGCTGCTGTTCTCACCATTAATTGTGGCTTTTTGATGGCGGTTTCTAGTTGGAGACATAAGCTGCAGTGTATTGTTATCGTGCGGTCTTTTCTGAGGTTGCTAAAACTAGCTAAGCTAGCGGTCAGCTAACTTGACCTCTCGAGGGAGAGTCTTACTCGGTGTCACGGTGTGTTAGACCATGGATTAAACTTACACCGGAATATCCCTTTAACATGATAATTACTGTCCAGTCTGAGAGCAAAGAAATACACATGTGGAGATAAAGAGGCTGGTTTTGATCTACAGTTATTATTACACTTCAATCTCCATCCAGATTTCCTTTAACCGAGCTCAGATTTTAGATTGAGTCATCCCGTGCGTCTGGTGAAGATCGGTATTCAAAGGTCGAGCCTTTTCCTCTCATAATATTTACACGGCTCAGCCTGCTAGCGAGTGTGTGTACATATCCTTAATTTTGAAGCGTGTGTGCGCGTACACTGACGGTCCAGAGCCGCGCAGCTAAAACAAACTACAACATGTGGAATCATCCCGCGTAAGAACCGTGGCACCAGACTCATCCAGACGGGCCTGAGCGCCGAGCTCTGTGAGAACCCCGTCTGTAATAACCGTCGAATTAAACTCACTACAAACACAAAGTTAACGGCGGCAGAGCGGAGGGAAGCCCTGAGAGTCTGGACCTCGTCCTATCTCCCCGATTTCCAAAAACACGCTAACGCAATAACCGTTTAATTGAGGTTGATTGAATAATTTATGTACACAAGCTTTATTTTGTGAACCCTGTTTTGTTTGTGGATGCAGGAGGGTTAAAAGTCGATAAAAAAAAAACCACATGTGCAGATAGGATTCGACTCTATCGCCGGGCAGCGAGCGGTGAAGTCGATTACGACGCATTTTTCCAGGGAAAAAAGTCGAAAAGAGAGGCAGAGTTTCTGTTGCCATGGCTGCAGCCGTGAAACACTTTCGATTCCTGCCGGTGTGTGTGCATGTGTGTGTGCGTGTGTGTGTGTGGATTCAAGGCCGAAAGCCGTAATGAGCAGTGGCATTAATGATGCTGCAAGATGTGCTCCACAGCCACAGCCCGGATTACTGCAGCTAACTGGGTTTTGTAAATGGGGGCAGTTTTTCAAGGCACGCGTCTGAAGAAAAAAAAAAAGAGCGAAGAAGACGAAGACGCAGGATTCAATCATATGCGAGTGTGTTACTGGAGAGCAGGGGGGAGAGGATGAGCAGTCATTACTGCTCATTACTGCTGCTGGATGGAGAGAGCAGGTCGACGGGAGCTTCATATTTCACTGTTTTTTAAGAAGCCAAGAAGAAGAAGAAGAAGTGAGCTCAGTCGTCTTCCAGCAGGTTAAGAACATAAACACAGAGAGCTGGAACGATCGGATTAATCACCAGCTGATCGATCGTTTCAGTTTGTGAGGGTTTGCAGCTTTTCTTTGTCATTTAAGATAGGTAAATGAAAAGCAAACGGCCTTGAGATCAATCTTTCAGTAGATGCTTCTCTTATCACGCACAACACAGGGAAAGGGACTTCATGGTGCATTCAAGTGCACATCGTAAACTCAGAAATCTGTGCTCACATGCCCACAAAGGTTGTTTCCTTTAGTTAAAATACAATAGACAGGCCTCAGCCCCGTCACCTGGATTTAACATCAGCTGTTAGCATTTCTACAAAGCAAAGATGCCTCCAGGATTTTAAATATCATCGGCTACGTATGTTTACGTCCTGACTTTCACATCGAGCAGTCTTTGGCATTCGTAAGTGTGAAACTACTGGATGTTTCTGACAAGGGACGACAGTGTTTCAACGATCGTAAGCACAACATTAGTGGAATAAAACCAGGAGATGTAAGGACATTTTTCAGCCTAAATCGAGTATTTTTAAGCCAAAACATGATGTTTCTCAGTCGTAACCAAGTGTTTGTTGTTCCTAAACCAGCGTCGTGACAGGAGAGGAATATAAAATTGAACCTAAAGAGACGTAAAGTTGTCTTGTCTAGATGTTAGCTGTCACCACTTTTTCCTTAAAATACTTAATAATGCACCAGGTTAGAGGGTTTCTCGCATCATTTATAGCAGTAATTCTCTCAGAATCTAACTGAAATATGCATAATTGAATCAAGATTAGATCAAATCAGAAATCGAATCGGTGCTTTTTGAATCTTTCAATCAAATAATCAAAAAAATAAATCTGCAGATGAATCGATAATGAAGAAAATCAGCTGTACACATCTGCAGCATGAAATTCTGACATTTCACTTTTTGCTATTTATGGATGAAGCAATGCATTATGGGTTTTTTTTTTCCAGGAGCCAAATTAAAAAGGGTAAAAAGCACATGAATCATATCTATTACCAGTGATTAGACAGTGTGGAGCGAACAACAGCGGAATGATAATAACAGTAATATTGTCACAGCCATTGTGTGTCCTCCCCCGACTCCCACTCTGTTTGTGGAAGGCGACGGTATGAGGGTGAGCGGCCTTTGATTCTGGGAATCAGTAAATCAGTCTGCAGGCTACAATGAGACATCTCATTTGAGCTATTTGTGTATTTTGGGTTTATTGGTCCCAAAATGCCCCCTATCCATCTCTGACCAACACAGCATTGTTTTTACTAGGGAATACACTGTTGAGAAGTTTATAGAAGAGCACTTAAGTTCACAGACGGGTTTACTGCTGGCTCCGTGCGCTTGGTGTGAAATAACAAACATTTCTCTTAAAAACGGTTTCACTGCTCCCATAGAAAGTGTCGAGGCTGCCGGAGCGCCAAAACAGCCGAGGAGACGCAGAGATTCGTATCTGCAACACATTTCATCAAAGAGGGTTTTTTTTTCTCCACACGTTCTGCAGCTCGCTGTCATTCTTGCTTAATTTGATAATTAGGGTGTAAAAATGCAGCATGCAACAAAACCACAGACTGAGTTGCTTCCCGAGGCATTTAAAGAAAATTAGGTCGGAAAATTATGTTATCAGCACGGGATTGTACGTGTGACGGTGAGAGTTACAGTAAGACTGTGAGAGGGAATAAATATATAGATTTCACTGAGCAGCTGTTTTATTTTAAAAAAGAAAAGAGCTCAGAAGAATCAGTCCAAGTTATGGACGAAGCCACATAAACTCTGGTTAATGGGTGCAAAGAGAAAATATGACATTGTGACCCCGATATGAAACTATGGTCTTTGATTTTGGATATCATTATATCTTTATATATCTATAAAGGTTGTCTTTTCCTGGTTTTAAAGGCTACTTTACAGTAAAGTGATGATATTTTCTGACCTTTCCAGTCTCATTATATCCACATTATTGATGATTATTGATCAAAAACCTCACTGTGTTAATATTTTTGAGTAATACCGAGCCCTAGAACACTGATGAAGGATAATCCACATGCAGTATTTCGGTATTATGCATTAATTCAACATTTAATTTCTGAGACAATCTGAGGATCTCAACCCTGACAAACTTTACAGCAGCATTTCAATGGAAAGTCAACCGCTAAATCAAAAATACATGTTTTTCTTAACACATGTAGGTTGATTTCCTGGACCTTCATCGTCACAGTTTGGTTAGGTTTAGGAAAACATTATTGTTTGGGTTAAAATACATATGTTACATATGCTAAGTCAAAGTCCTGTGCTTGTTTGACCCAACTGTCCATCCCGACCTCCTCCTTAATATTTCCTCACTTCCTCCTT
The DNA here is from genome assembly GCA_039737535.1 of Lagodon rhomboides. NCBI lineage: Eukaryota > Metazoa > Chordata > Actinopteri > Spariformes > Sparidae > Lagodon > Lagodon rhomboides. The sequence continues at coordinate 3,034,490 of CM077802.1, forward strand.
TGCAGCTGTAATGATTACAACAGCCACTAGAGGTCGCTGCCTCTCAAGAAATGTAAATATGGGTTGAACTGCCCCTTTAAATAAGACATATAATGCTCATTCTCAAGTTTGTGATTTTATTTTGGGTTACTACTAGAACAGGTTTACTTTATTAATGCTCAAAAATCACATCAGCACTGTATTCCCCCTGTGTTTCAGCTCCTGTCTCTTTAAGGCCCCTCCCCCCTCCTCTGATTGGTCAGTTTGCACACGCCCGACCCGGAACCGCTTACAAAAAAACAGAGCAGCTGTGCTAGATCAATTCTTACGTGCCAAACTAGCCGCGAGGCAAAAATGCAAATGTGTGACCCGGTGATGTCACAAAGTCAGAGGATTAAAGGCGGGGCTACTGACGAGGCGTTTGAGGAGCAGTGTTTTCTGTGGGAGAGAGGAGCTTCAACCTTCTTACCATTCAAGATCTTTGACGATGCACAAGAACAAAAATATGAAACACTGACGGAAAGATAAAAAACGAAAAAGCATAACAGGTCTCCGTTACGTTAACTGCTCCTACCAGCGTCTACTGCTGCTGCCATGACGACGACGGCAAAGACACATCAATCACACGGCTAATTGTTGGATAAACACAAGCAGCTACAAAGAGAAAACTGCTCATACGCCCACGACGTCTGACTGTATAATGACATAAAAACAAAATTACAATTTAGTGTGATTATTGGGCCGTATTTTAAAAGCCAGCCGCCTTAAAGTTGCGGTTGTATTAAAAACAAGACACCGTGGCAGACGGCCAGACAGATTAAAACAGCTGAGCGCCATTTGATGCACAAACAAAACCATACATCACTCATCAGAACCATTTCAGATGTCGTATATAGTGGCATTAAATTTATAATTATCAGAAGATCTCCGTGTGGACTCTGTGTTTACATTACTGATGCTCCCACACAGTCAAAGTTAATGGATAATGTTTTCCAGATGAGTAAGAAAACCAGATTATTCGATCTTATTACTTCATTATATAATCACCCCAACAATTAAATTGGCTAGTTAGCTAGTTATCGCTAATTATTTCTTGTGCTTTCTACTATCCAGGAACAAAAAGAAACTGAGATTACTTAGGAGGCGCTCGATTACTTAAGACAATATTATCAGATGATTATTAACTTGACATCGATATTTCATTTCTAAATATCGCGATTACTGTCAATATAATGGTGATAACATATAACAATATGTTATATGTTCTATGTTTGTTTAGCATGAAGGAAGTAAAACATTTTATTATGCAACCCTGTGTTGTATAATGCATGACAAATAAATCAACTTGATGTCTCGATATTGACATTACGTAATTTATCTACTTAACTTAAGTTACTGTATCCCAAACCACAATCTTAAACCTAAGAGAGGAATATAAAACTAAACATAAAGTTGTCTCTGCTTTGCAGAAAGACCGACGACTCAATCGCTAGAATAACTGTTAGCTGTCACTACTTTCTTGTTCTTTCACATCATCATTAGATAATAATTAATTAGTTGTGTCGTAAGAAACACAACAAGAGTCGCAGGTCAAACATTTGTTTCACTGTCAAAGATAAAACCCTCACTTTGTTTTACTTGCAGGTTAAATACTCTGCTGCTTATTCTCAAGGTGTCTCGGTTTGATTTAGTCTAATCCGAATAATCGCCGAAGGTAAAGCGTTGCTCCAAGAAAAGCACTCAAAGACGGTGCCAGCGCACAATCATGCTATTTATCATTCCTCGGTAAACATGTCTCTGCATTACAAGCGTTTCTAACCAACACCCTTATTTTCTGGATGCTTTACACCCTCTGCCACTTAACTGGGACAATTAGCATATCAGCACATACTTGTGATTACACGTGATTTAATCTGAGGTGTGCGACCCTGGAAGTTTCATTCAGTCAGCGACTATCAGAAATCAGAAACACGTCCAAGTTTCTCATGATTGTGTTTGATGTTAGAACATATTTAGGAGTTAAGTTTTGCCGCTCCAAGCTCCTCTTCTGGGGGGAGGAAATGATGCGTGCTGCACTTTGTCATCGGACGACAGCTCCTCTTCTTCATTTTTTAGCGAGTCAACGAGCGAAAAAACTGACCGAGCCGAGAGAGAAAGCACAGATTCCTCCTCTCGGCATCCAAAAAGAAATGCTTCACCTACTTTATGTTCAGCCGCTCATGCTGCTTTGTTTCAAGCTGCTTGGCTGACTGCAGGTCTGGCCTGCTGATTGCAGTGATAGACACGGAGGAATCTGGCGCTGGCTGCCAGAAACCACAGAAGAAAAAGGAGAGGACCCCGAGTCTGCCGTCGGTCTGCGCCGGTAGGGAGAGGTAAACACAAGTAGTCCCTCCTCGGTATGCGGGGCTTATGTTGGCCCGGAGAGGAGCTGCGACTCAGAGGAGGTGCCAGTCTGTGGTCTGCTCGGCAGAAAACACAATTATTTTTAATGAACGCAGGAAAACAAACAGCTGGCATTAACCGTGCAGCCCATGAGCATTACTGTTACGCAATCAAATCCATGCAAGCACAGACAGGCAGCAGAGCTCAGTCTTTTAAATTTAGACATGCATTCACTGTAAGTGTTACTGTAAAGAGCTGCCACGCGACGATTCGCTCGCATATGTTGGATATTTTTTAGGATTATAGCAAAATTATTAAAAAATGCTGTAGTGAAAGAACAAGAAAGGGATTACAGATCACACATTTGTGTCCATTCAA